>OX596228.1:4416196-5091363 GCA_951394215.1 Glyphodes perspectalis
CACTATCACGACTGCAATATCCGAAGAGGTAAGCAGAGAAGCTTGTCACTCTTTTGGACTCCACTCTGAGTCAATTAGCCAAAAATTTAATTCTCTTGGGTTAGATGCAAAATCTAACCAGGCATGTTTTATTTTTTCGCTGAATGGGGTTGAGGAAGCCGGCTGCACCTTTGAATTTGCCTACCCCTTCGGGGATTCCGGGCGTGAAATATTGTTGTTAGATGGAAAATTGTGCGTTAAAAGAGAGAGCGGAAGCTCAATGGTAAGGACACGCGCCTCTTAACCGAGTAGTTCGGGTTCAAAACGGGCTGGTACCTCTATATTTTTCAAATCTATGTACGTATTTATACCACTAGCTCGACGGTGAAGGAAAACATCGTGATGAAACCTGCAAATTCAAACAACTTTGGATTTGTAACCATGATCCAAAAGTGTCCGGTTCCCCTGTGTAAGGTTTACGAAGGTCAAATCGGCAGTCGCTTCAATGTAATTACCAGACTCGCTAAATCCTGGATCATGGTCTAAGCGGACCCCGTCTATACACGGGACATAACGCTAGGAAGATGTTGATGATAGAAAATTGTGCAAAAGTAACAAGTGGCTAGCTCGTCGCCTACACAATCACACACCCAAAACCCGATATACCATTAGTCACCTTTTACGACATGCTCGGCTCTATCTTAGACCCAAAATAAGTCCAAAATAAGCCTACCAAATTGGGTTCCTAGGTTAGTATTTAAAGACTTGAATTATTTAAATGACTGGCCCGTTGGTCTAGTGGTCAGAGACTCTGGCCACGAAACCGAGGGTCGTGGGTTCGAATCCCGCTAGGGGCAAATGTTTCGTGTGATAAACATGGACATTTATACTCGAGCAATGGATATTTATAAACGCATTTAGGTATGTCTATCCGTTCACCTATTATCCATAGTACAAGCACAAGCTTAGTTTGGAACTAGGGAATTGGTGTGTCAGTCTGGAGAATTTATTTATTATGTACTTCGGAACCCAATTAGGCTTATTTACAGACAAGATAGATTTCGTACCTATGTCTTTGATGTAATAGGTCATTTTTGAGTTGTTTACATACATCACTTCACAATATTTTCCTTGCATGTAGGCAAATACATATTATATTCATTTATTTGCTTCGGTCTTGGGTCACACTTTCGCTTTTTCCATACTCATTAGTCAAGGCGAATTCAACCTTCAAAAATAGTTAAGGACATCGCTATCCGGCAAATCAGACAAATAAAGTCGGACTTCCAACTTACTTAGGTGAATAAATAAATAAATAAATATCCCACAACATCACATTCATTGATCTGACTCCGAACTTAGTAACTTAAGCACTTGTATTATGGATTATGGATATCAGAATCAACAGTGTTATTACAAATATATACTTAAATATAAGATATTAACCCCCAGACACGTAACAAACACAAGTATTCATTATACGAATGTTTGTCCTAGGTGGGAATCGAACCCACAACCCTTGGCGCATGGGGCAGGGTCACTACCGAATGCGCCATCGAGCCAGTTCAGAATGTAAGGAAAGTGTAAGTATAAAGGTTTGCCCCTAGGGCGATTAGAAGCTGCGTAATCTAGTTTCGTGGTAGAAGTATAACTTCAATTAATATTATATTTTTTTTTATTAAAAAAAATCATTAAAAAATTTCCGGATTTTTTTATATAATACTGTCCTCCTAACCAATATCGGTCACGGCGGCCAATCTCAACGAGGATTAGCCAACGCAGGAGATATTATAGTGCACAAGTGTGTGCGCAAATACAGGTGCACTCTCTCTGAGTCTCTCTGTTCCTTCACTCCCATAGTCCGGTGAGACGGCACCGACATGACCGGAGAGAGGTCAGGCGCAGGACCAACGGCTTAACATGCTTTCCGAGGCACGGGAGTGATTAAACCACCTGACTCCGGGCTGTTACTGCGTAATTTCAATATTGAAGTACCCAGCCACAAATTATGTACCGACCCGGGATTTGAATCCGGGATCTCTTGGTCCTTAGACGGCGCATGCTACCACTAGACCAAGCAGCTAGATTTTTAATAGACTGATCTATGACAAACTTTTTGCAAAACAGTTGGGTAGGGTTAAAATAGTATTAACACATAGTTAAGTGATTTAGTGCAATTTTCTTCAAAACTACATAATTGAATTATGCTAAAAATCTTAAACTCTTATATTTATGAAAGTATTTGTTCAAAATATACTCGTGTATTGACGTAGGTAAAGAACAACAATGATTTGCAAAAAATATGAAAATATTTGTGAAAAATATTAACTAAGAACAAATAATAAATAACATTTCTATTACAAACGCATTTTCATAAAAAAAATAACTTCGTAATGTGATCAAAATATTTATTTGTTAGATATTTGTAAAATTAATAAATAATAATACCTGGAACTCAATTATAATGTGCCAACTGCAGTTCTTGGCTAACATTACGGACTAGTAAAAAAAGAAGGACTCCGCACTGTCATACAGCAGTGTGAAGCTCAGGGTCGACTTCCACCCAGGATCTACGATTGTAGGCCCTGGGAAAATTAGGATATTAATTGTGTTATTCACCAATAGAATACCAATAGCCCCATGTTGGTCGGGGACTAAAAAAGAATGTGAGAACTGTGTCTCTTGCCTAGCACGTCGTAAAAGGCGACTAATGGTATATGGGGGTTTGGGTGTGTGATTGTGTAGGCGACGAGCTAGCCACTTGTCACTACTTGTTCACAATTTTCCATCTAACCCAGCCCATTGTCCCATGTTGGTCTGGGACTTAAAAAAAATGTACTAACTGTGTCTCTTGCCTAGCATGTCGTAAAAAACGACTAACGGAATATCGGGTTTTGGGTATGTGATTGTGTAGGCAACAAGCTAGCCACAAACATACACACATCCATCCATCCATCCATACAAACTTTCGCGTTTATAACATAAGTAAGATTTCCTCTAAATGCGTAGCTATCTCACAGTCTCAATGGAATTTCATCCTAAGTATACAAAAGGTCAGATTTCAAATAATGCGCATGCGCACAGTATAACTTGTCAAACTACTATATAAGACAGCGGTCTGGCTAAATATTGATCAGTGCTTGCGAATATTTTCAAAAGAAACGTGAAAATGAATTTTATTTTTGCATTAATCCTTATTCTGGCCATGGTAAGTTATTGTTCTTGCCTAGCATGTCGTAAAAGGCGACTAATGGTGTATCGGTTTTAGGTTTGTGATTGTGTAGGCGACGAGCTAGCCACTTGTCACTAGTTTTTCACAATTTTCCATAGAATCCAAAAAAATATTTTTTTTTGTTGAATGTGGTTTAAGGAGCTTCTCCTTTCTTGGACTCGGTCTATCCTTTCGGAGATTGCCAAATGTGGTGGTAGCTCAGTGGTAACACCTCATTTGAGAGGGATGCTGGTCCATATCCAGGCATTTTCAAATTTGTGTATGGATTTATGCCTCTACCCTAGTGATGCGGATAATTTCACGATGGGGTACCCCCCCATCGTGAAATTATCCGCAGATTCTAATGACTATGCGATCCCCTCAGGTTAACATGGGACCTCCAGTCCAAAATAGGACTACTAGACTAGCATGGGACTCCTAGAAAAAAATAGATCTCCCAGGCCAAAATAATACTACTAGACCAGAATAGGTCTCCCAGGCCAAAATAGGACTAACAGACCTATGCGGGTCTACCAGACCAATGTGGGACTCCCAGACAAATTAGGGGCGGCTAGACCTACACTGATTTATAAATTATTTTAATTTCAGATCGTCATCGCCGCTAGCGCTCCCACTCCACAGAAAAACTTCATTAGTTAGTTCCAAAATTACTTAAATTAACTAATTTAATTATTTTTAAGACTTTTCTAGGTGTGAAACTGTTTGCCAACTTTAATATAGGAGGTTATTTTTACTTATGCGAAACCACTTACCTAATTATTTAACTAAATTTTAAGGAACGATTTTAGATGGCCCGTTGGTCGAGTGGTCAGAGACCCTGGCCACGAAACCAAGCGTCGCGAGTTCGAATCCCGCTAGGGGCAAATGTTTCGTGTGATGAACATGGACATTTGTACTCGAGTCATGGATGTTTATAAACGTACATATTTAAGTATGTCTACCCGTTCACCTAGTATCCATAGCACAAGCATAAGCTTAGTTTGGGACTAGGGAATTGGTGTGTCAGTCAGGAGAATAAAAAAAAATATAAACAATGTCGGAAAATAAGCAAAAAAAAAATTTACTTTCCATACAAAATGTGTTTAGCTAATTGGTCAGTTGGTTTTACAATATGTATGAAATTTAATTAATTTTTTTCCTCATTTTCAATAATCCTTTAAAGTTTTTCCCTAAAATAATGAAATCAAATAGTATGTAAGAGGTTTTGTGTAACTTGTATAAAAAATCTTGGCAATCCTTAGATTGGTAGCCTATTTGTAAATAGTATTTATTGGCATATAGACAGTATTATAAATTAGTAGTATATATCTACTAGTTCAAATACGTTATCTTACCTCTGGACTATTCAAATCTAAGTACGCATTTGTACCACTAGCTCGACGGTGAGGAAAATCATCATGAGTAGGGATTTCAATGCTGGGTCCAGCAATCCAGCTGCGCCCAGCGCAATTTTGCTTAATCAAGCGACAAGTGCTGGTGAAATGCTGCTGGATTTCCATCCCTACTAGGTTTTGGAATGCTAGATCTAGCAATCCTGATGGGTCCAGCACAATTTTAGCTGTGATCTAGATCCATGACGTGTGCTGGTGCAATTCCGCTGGATTTCTTTTAAAAGTCTCTAACATTGAACTAATGGGATTAGATTGGAAATATATTATGTTGCAAGCTTTTCAGGTTTGTTGCAAGAAAATGTTAATAACTTTTTTTATTGTCAACAGACGCCATTTTGGATCTATTGGGGAGGATAGGAGGAAGTAAGTGCAATAGCTAGAATTATTAACTTTTACGTTTGTTTCTAGCGAATAGAGCTGTCTATCGATACTATTGGTACAAACATAAGTTTGAAATTATCGATAGAATTTTAGAAATCAACATACAATCGATTAGCTTTACAATGTTTCGATAATATCGGTAGTTTATTTGATATCGTTTTAGAATACTATCGTAATATTGATTCTGTTGATGGCTTTCAAGGTCAACTATTGGTATTTATACCTTAGAAATATAAAAGTAATGGTTTGTTTTGTACGAAACAAGTAAATTAATTAATATAGCTGCATACTGTGTTCTGAAATTTTCAAAATTCTTTCAAAATCATTAAACTTTTGAAGTAAAATT
This sequence comes from Glyphodes perspectalis, assembly GCA_951394215.1. Classification (NCBI taxonomy): domain Eukaryota; kingdom Metazoa; phylum Arthropoda; class Insecta; order Lepidoptera; family Crambidae; genus Glyphodes; species Glyphodes perspectalis. The sequence continues at coordinate 4,421,526 of OX596228.1, forward strand.
AGTTTCAGACAACATCATTTAGTAAAAATTTTGAAATCATGAAGGCTTTCGAAATTAAATTACTACCTACAAATACATTTATATATATATATTTAATTCCAAAATCGCTAAAATACTTGTAGGTATTATAGAAATTATTATGGAAAATTTTATGTTAGTTTTATAGTTTTTAAGAATTTTTGCAATGCCCTTACTACAGGGCGTCACATGTACTTGCCCTTTAAAGACTGTCATCTATTTTTTATCGTGTGACTTGCACTAAAGAATTTGAATTTGAATTTGAATTTGAAATCAGAATTAACGAAGGCAAACAGACCCTTACAAATACTTTTTTCATCAATAAATATTTGTTAAAAGTATTTATAATATCCAATGAGTCTATGTATTAATTATTGTATATAATAATTAATATAATATAAAAAAATATATTTAGCAAGTTAAATTTATCTTGTCATTACAGCTAGAAGACGTGGATAGCGCAAAGGTACGTAATATCAGTATGTGGGTAAGTTTTTAAACCACAAATTGGAAAAAAGTAGATACTTAAGAAGGGCCATGATTATCATCCTCCAAGCGTTATGTCCCGTGCTTAGACAGGGTCCGCAAAGACCATGATCCAGGATTTAGCGAGTCTGGTATTTACATTGAAGTGACTGCCAATCCGACCTTCGTAACCGTTAGATAGGGAACCAGACATGGAATGTGCAGGTTTCATCACGATGCTTTCCCTCGACGTTGAGCTATTTGTATATAGACATACATAGATTTGAAAAATCCAGAGGTACGTGCTCAGATTCGAACCCTTGCCTTTCGGGTATGAGCTTACTGCTCTTAGTACTCTGCCTACTCCTTCGATATTACTTGAATTGAAATAGATTAATAGTGGCACATTTTTTGCCATATGGCGTTCTGTTCTCTCTGCCTACCCCGCTAGGGAAGTGGCGTGAAGTTTTTGTTAGTTACATATTTTAAAATTGTTTGTTATTATTTACATCAGGCTTCAATCAGGTTTCAATGATTGGATGCCTTTTCCCCTCAAACCAGTATCCCCAAATAGTCTTATAATGACGCACCAGAATGGACAGAAAATTGTTTTTTTTATAAAAAAACACATTTTAGCATTGTCTTAAAACATTGATATTATAATTCTAGGCCCAGAATTTCGCTTCATACAAGACGACACATGGCGGAAACAAGCACTTTTTGAGTTTTTCGGATAGACTGGAAGATTTTATTATGTATAACTATCTAAAGTGAATAAAAAGAGTTTTACTGAAAATCTTTTATTTTTTTCCTGCATCCTTTTATGGCAAAAATCCAATGAAATCTTCAGAATAGGATGACGTTATACTACATATGTTTGAAATGTGATAAATATACATTGTATAGGCCCAGGCTCACCTACCACGACCAGATTGGTCGTGTATTAACAGAAGGTGATGTAAGGAGTCATAAAAACCGTAGAGCTTGTATGAAAAGGATTGTAGTGTAGTTCGGAGGCCTCACTACGCCACCCATGCATTACGACTCGAACGAGTGCAAAAACGCTTTCTATGGCATCTCTCATTCTTACTAGGGAAATCCAAAAAATTGCAATCATACAACTCTAGGCTGAAGTATTTTAACATGGATCCCTTGGCAATGCGTATGGATCGCAATGACATGCTTTTTCTATTTAAACTGTTGAGAGGTAAAATAGATAGCCCTAAATTGCTTCAGTACTTCAAATTTCGCGCTCCATCAAGAATTCCACGCAAAAGTATGAAACCTCTTTACCCACCATTACGTAGAACAGTACTAGGTTCTAACTCTCCAGCGCCAAGACTTTGTAAAATGTTAAACTCATTGAGTGATTCCGTTGATATTAACTTTCACTCAATGGGTAGGTTTAACAGGATAATTTTAAATCTCCTGCGTCATAAAATATAGATTTCTACAATCTAATATTAATTGAGAAACTGTTTTTAAATATGTGTTTTAGTTTTAAGTAGAATACTCAGTCCTTTTCTTTTTGCATGCGGAACTGACCTTTGAGTATCTGTTGCAATTAGTTTTAAGAACAAACTGTATATCATGATAATTTATTATTGTAAACAGATGTTGGTTGGTCTAAATAAATAAAAAAGGATCATGAATGTTGAAGAGGCGAGTGAGGTGTGTAAAGATCGTGCCATATGGCGTTCGGTTCTCTCTGCCTACCCCGCTAGGACCGTGGCGTAAACTTTAGTTAGTTTTATCCATATGTGAGTATTTAATTTAATTCCTCTGCCTCTGCCTACCTTCAGGGATGGGCATAGATACTCCGAAGTTATTCCTATATAATTTTTGAAAAACAAAACATCCCTAAGGCTAGGAAAACAGGGGATGGTTGATTATTCTCTCACTGATTGTAATGACCACGAATGACTTTTTACAGAGTTGTATGATTCTGATAATTGTTTTGGTTAGAGGTAGGTATATTTCGAAGGTATTCCCATATAAATAAATAAAAAAAATTCTACCCCGGGAAAAATCGTGAAAGAAATGGGGTGATTTATTGTTCTTTACCAATTTTAATGGTCAGAATTAATCAAATACTAATCATGTAGTAATTAGTAGATTATAGCCAACAAAAAAAAAAGCCGCCGAAAAAACTGAAAAGCCAAAAATAAAATAAAAAATTCAGTCGAATTGAGAACCTCCTCCTTTTTTTTGAAGTCGGTTAAAAATACGTTGTCAATGTAACCTTAACAACTAAGTTCTTAAGCAAATGTAAGTATACCTAAGTAATTTTGAGTCGGCGCCATATAATCATTATCATTCTATTGATAATGTTTATGTAAAAATAAAAATAATAAATCGACTGGCCCGTTGGTCGGAATCCCGCTAGAAGCAAATGTTTCGTCAGTCTTTATAAATACATTTTCTGGACAGACACACCAATTCCCTAGTTCTAAACTGAACTTTATGCTTGTCCTATGGATACTAGTAGACGGATAGACATACTTAAATACGTTTATAAACATTCATGACTGGTGAACCAATGTACATGTTCATCACACGAAACATTTGCCCCTAGCGGGATTTGAACCCGTGACCCTCGGTTTCGTGGCCAGGGTCTCTGACCACTCGACTAACGGGCCTGTCAGACTATTTATTGACAAGTATAAGGTAATACTTATTGACATTACCGAAACTAATTAACAATGCAACGTGAAAGTTCTACCGATAAACATTATCATTAAAATAATGCGCTCTCTTCACGATCACTCGCAATGACGTGTGCCCTCACGTGTGTATCTGCTCAGGTTGCTGTCTCGCTGACATTAACTTCTTGAACGTTCGGCATATTGCGCCGGCGTGCTTAATGGCGTAATTGGGATGTTGACGCCATTTATATTTCATTTTGGAATATAAATTCTGAAAAAGATAGTATCGTAGTATGCTGTTAAGCCTTATTGATTTTGTATCATATTGAGTCTAAGATTTTTAATTTTACAAAAACTGCTTAATATTAAATCAGTTGACTATACAAACTAGTGACGTCACACGTTGACAAGCCCATACAAAATCTATGAAGTGATTTCGTTTTGACAGCTCTAAAAAAGTATCTCAATTGACTAGCCAGTCAACATCCATAATAGATAATGTGCTGGTTTGGCACCGGCCCAAAATTACTTAGGTATACTTACATTTGTTTAATAACTTTGTTGTTAGTGTTCAATAGAAAACGTATATTATTTTTGGCGTTTCAGTTTATTCGGCATTTTAATTTTTTCTTAAAAAGTTTTTTTTTGTATTATTAAATTCGTCCAGTAGTTAAACAGGTTAATCTATTACATACATTTTACGTTCAAAATAACATAAAATTATTATAAAAGCACAGAACAGACAAAACAAATAGAAGAGGCATGTCACAAAATATTATTATAGTATGAGAACCCATAATAATAATAAATAAATTGTCCAGACTGACACACAAATTCCCTAGTTCGAAACAAAGCTTAGGCTTATACTATAAAATAAATAAAAAATAATTGAGATTTTTTTTCTTGTCAATAGATGGCGTATTTTTATTGGAGAAATTATAACCCCTTCTCCACGCGACAACCTTCGGTTCCACTTAATTTGAGAAGAGGCATACTCCTGTGGTTCGGACATGTGGAAAGAATGGATGACGGAAGATTGACTAAACAGATATACAATGCGAAAGTGGAGGATGTAGGAGCCGCGAAAGGCCCAGGTGTGTTAAAAGAAGGTGACGTTAGAAGCCATTAAAACCATAGAGCTTGTTAACTAAACTTCATGTTACTTCCCCAGCGGGGTAGGCAGAGAGAACCGAACGCTATAGTCGGCCATTACACACCTCACTCGCCTCTTCAACATTCATGATCCTCTTCATACAAGCTCTACGGTTTTTATGACTCCTAACGTCACCTTCTGTTAACACGACCAATCTGGTCGTGGTAGGTAAGCCTGATTAAGTATATACTAACAGATTGAGGGATATATAAACTGTGATACGAGATTAATTAAACCAGACATCCACCAACTTTCGTCTCATTCCACACCATCCGATACGCGGTCATACTTGTCATTAAGAATGGATTCGTAATATGTAATTACCATGTATAAAGTTAGTTAAAAAGCAGATGGAAAATAATTATACCTATAACTAACTTTTTAGATAATTACTTTAATTGACGTCATGATTAATTAATATTTTTTAATTAATAATTCATGATAATTAGACGTCAATGCACTTATGTACGCACATAGCCTTGGGCTTGCTAGATAAATAAGTACCTACATAAAGATAGGTGCAACAAAAAGAAACACAGTTATTCTTGAAATTTGAAATATAACACTTATATACAAGCTCATGAGGGTATATTATACAATACTACGTTTATGGGGTTAAATAAATAAATTCTACAGACTGACACACCAATTTGAAATTGACTGAATTGACTGGCCCGTTGGTCGAGTGGTCAGAGACCCTGGCCACGAAACCAAGGGTCGCGGGTTCGAATCCCACTAGGGGCAAATGTTTCGTGTGATGAACATGGACATTTGTACTCGAGTCATGGATGTTTATAAACGTATTTAAGTATGTCTATCCGTTCACCTAGTATCCTAATACAAGCATTCATGCTTAGTTTGGAACTAGGGAATTGTCAGTCTCGAGAATTAATTTTTATTAATGTGTGTTTATTATTTCTAGTATACCTATACAAAGTCAAGGCGACTAAAAATTCTGTTTAGTCTGTCAGGTAGATAACATATATAATATTGAACACGACGTATTTTTAACCGACTTCAAAAAAAAGGAGGCTTTCAATTCGACTGTTTTTTTTTTTATATATTTGTCGAACAAACACTAACGATACAGTGCAATCAAATTGCGTGTGACCCTGGCCACGAAACCAAGCGGCGCAGGTTCGAATCCCGCTAGAGGCAAATGTTTTGTGTGATGAACATGGACATTTGTACTCGAGTCATGGATGTTTAAACATATTAAAGTATGTCTATCCGTTCAACTAGTATCCATAGCACAAGCATAAGCTTAGTTTGGAACTAGGCAATTGGTGTGTCAGACTGAAGAATTTATTTATTATTGTTATCAGTTCTTATCAAGCGGTGGTAGCTCAATGGTAAGGACAAGCGCCTCTTAACCGAGGAGTGCGGGTTCAAACCCAGACACGTACCTCTGAATTTTTCAAGTCTATGTACGTATTTATACCACTAGCTCGACGGTGAAGGAAAACATCGTGCCAATTCAAACAACTTTGGATTTGTAACCATGATCCGAAAATTGTCTGGTTCCCCTACCTTAGGGTTACGAAGGTCAGATCGGCATTCGCTTCAATGTAATTACCAGAGTCGCTAAATCCTGGATCATGGTCTAAGCGGACCCCGTCTATACACGGGACATAACGCTAGGAAGATGATGATGTTATCAGTACTCATACTATAATAATAAATAAAAAATAAATTATCTAGTTACTAATAACTAACTAACTAACTAACTAAACTTCACGCCACTTCCTTAGCGGGGTAGGCAGAGAGAACCGAACGCCATATGGCACGATCCTTACACACCTCACTCGCCTCTTCAACATTCATAATCCTTTTCATACAAGCTCTACGGTTTTTATGACTCCTAACATCACCTTCTGTTAATACACGACCAATCTGGTCGTGGTAGGTGAGTCTGGGCCTTCCGCGGCTCCTACATCCTTCCACATTCGCATTGTATATCTGTTTAGTCAATCTTTCGTCATCCATTCTTTCCACATGTCCGAACCACCGGAGCATGCCTCTTCTTACCTTGACTAGTTACTAATAGTATACAATATTAAATACTAATATTGTGACTTGCCCCTTCTACTGGTTTTTTCTGTTCTGTGCTTTTTAAAATAACTATATGTAATTTTGAAAGTGAAATGTATTTAATAAATAAACCTATTTAACTACTAAACGGGATTAAATACATACATAAATAATAATGTCCTCCTAACCGATAGTCACGGCTTCTGAGTACTGAAACATATGGGGACGACCTAACGTTCTATACGAACAATCTGCTATACAAATATGATTAATATCGATATTGTATTCATAAACCTCTAACTATCTCTTTTTAACAAGTATATAATACTGCACGTAAAAATAGACAACAATATATTTGACTTAACTATTTTCGGTAACATCATTAAGTAACGTCATAGAAATCCTAAGTGAAGCCGGCTTACCATTTTGGTTCCTCGCTTTAAGTTGTCAATGTCAGTGGAATTTGCAGTGTATTGTGCCAATATTGATAAAATTTGTGATTATAACTTAATCTAACTTGTAACATTCAAAAACATCGTCATAAATAAATTGTACAAAGACTTATAGTATGTAAATAAGTAAAGTGGAATGACACTACACAAAGGCGCCATATTTGTTTCTCACTCAAAATTGGGCTTCAGTGTTTCGTAGTTAACTCATCTCCATCAGTTTCAGTACTCAGTGTTCACGGCGGCCAACCACAACGAGGATTATAGTGAACAAGTGTGTGCGCAAACACAGGTGCACTCTCTGTTCCTTCACTCTCATAGTCCGATGAGATGGCAATTTGACATGACCGGAGAGAGGTCAGGCGCAGGACCAACGGCTTAACGTGCTTTCTGAGGCACGGGGGTGATTAAACTGAGTAATTTCAATATCGAAATACCCAGCAACAAATTTTTGGCCCGACCAGGGATTTGAACCCTCTTGGTGCTTAGGCGGCGCATGCTACCACTAGACCAACGAGGCAGTCAGTACAAATACATACATACATATATAACATCACGCCCATAATCCCCGAAGGGGTAGGCAGAGGCAGAGGAATTAAATTAAATATACTCAAATATGGATATTTACCGCATTTCAAACATGGTATAACTTGATCTTATTATAAAGATTTCATTGGATTTTTGACAAAAAAAAATTTTTGGCAAAAAATAAAAGATTTTCAGTTAGTTAGTTAGTTAGTTTTTTTATTTATTTTCGATAGGCATACATAATAAAATCTTCCAGTCTATCCGAAAACCTCAAAAAGGGCTTGTTTCCGCAATGTGTTGTCTTGTGTGAAGCGAAATTGTGGGCCTAGAATTGTAATATAAATGTTTTAACACAATATATCAGCTATGACTTTTTTTTTAAATTCTACGCTAAAATGCGTTTTTTGTTAAAAAGTAAAAATCCTGTCCATTTTGGTGCGTTAGTATAAAGTGCAAGTTATTTAAATTATCAAAATAAAGACTATTTGGGGATATTGGTTTCAGCGGAGCAGGTATCCAATCATTGAAACCTGTAAAAAAAAAATAAGTTTAATCAAAAGAAGATATTCAAATTAACCACAAATTGGAAAAGTTTTTTTTTTATAAAAAAAAATATTAAACTTGGTAAATAAAAAATATCTTATTTATTAACTTTCTTAATGTCTGTCTATAGTGATCATTAAGGTAGAAAAAAATATTAATTTCATTTGAACTATATGTTCTTTTTTGATCAGTCAAAATGTGATTATTCATATTTAGTATTAGTAGAAGAGCTGGCACCAATGTTTGTGTAGGTATTTGAGGCAAGCTGAAAACTTGTACCATGCCTCTCTTATTATACCCCAACACGGAACTGCAGACCTGGCTGATGAGTAGCGTATAAGATCATCTATATTAGCAAGTCTGTTAATTACATTGAAATAACTTACTAAACTAACTAACTAAACTTCACGCCATTTCCCTAGCGGGTAGGCAGAGAGAACCGAACGCCATATGGCACGATCCTTACACACCTCAGTCGCCTCTTCAACATTTATATATTGAAATTTCTACCATTTTAGTGTTCCGTACCCAAAGGGTAAAAACGGGACCATATTACTAAGATTCTGCTGTCCGTCCGGCCGTCTGTCAGTCACCAGACTGTATCTCATGAACCGTGATAGCTACATACATAACATCACGCCCATAATCCCCGAAGGGGTAGGCACAGTCAAAGGGGCAGCATGCCTCTTCAACCACATTCAGCCAAAAATAAAGCCGGGCTGGGTTAGATGGAAAATTGTAAAAAAGCAGTGACAAACCGTTTGTCACTGCTTTTTGGCTGAATGTGGTTGAAGAGGCATGCTGCCCCTTTGACTGTGCCTACCGTTACGCTTAACCTGTCGCCTACTCAATCACACACCCAAAACCCGATATACCATTAGTCGCCTTTTATGACATGCTAGGCAAGAACCATAGCATATTCTTTTTAAGTCCTAGACCAACATGGGACAGATACACTTGAAATGTTCACAAATGATGTATTTCTGTTGCCGCTATTACAAAAAACACTAAAAACAGATATTAATAACGGCAACTGGTAGACACTTGAAATATTCACAGAATATTTAGTTGTTCAGTGTATAATATTGTAAAGATAATCTTTATATATAAAGAACCCTTCGTGCGCTAGTCCGACTCGCACTTGGCCGGTTTTTGAGTTGCTGCCTTAAGACATGTACAAAATTTCAGGCCCATTCCGTAATTGCAACCTTATTAAAAATAAGAAGGTTGAAAAACCTGATATAAATAATAACGAACAATTTTAAAATATGTAACTAACTAAACTTCACGCCACTTCCCTAGCGGGGTAGGCAGAGAGAACCGAACGCCATATGGCAAAAAATGTGCCACTATTAATCTATTTGGATTCAAGTAATATCGAAGGAGTAGGCGGAGTACTAAAAGCAGTAAGCTCATACCCGAAGGGCAAGGGTTCGAATCTGAGCACGTACCTCTGGATTTTTCAAATCTATGTATGTCTATATACAAATAAGCCAACGTCGAGGGAAAGCATCGTGATGAAACCTGCACATCCCATGTCTGGTTCCCTATCTAAGGGTTACGAAGGTCGGATCGGCAGTCACTTCAATGTAATTACCAGACTCGTTAAATCCTGGATCATGGTCTAAGCGGACCCCGTCTAACCACGGGACATAACGCTTGGAGGATGATGATCATGGCCCTTCTTAAGTATCTACTTTTTTCCAATTTGTGGTTTTAAAAACTTACCCACACATTGATATTACGTACCTTTGCGCTATCTACGTCTCCTAGCTGTAATTACAAGATATGTTAAACTTGCTCTAATATAATTTGTTATAATATAATAATGTCATATTATGATATTAATAACTGTATATAATAACTAATATATGGACTCGTTGGATATAAATGCTTTTAACAAATAATTGATTAAAAAAGGTCTTTGTAAAGGTGTATGTGCCTTCGTTAATCCTGATTTATTTAATACTAGCTGCCCCGGCGCACTTCGTAACGCCTCGTTCTCGGATTTAAAAATATAAGCACAAGGCATTATTTATCGCTGACAATCTAGTCAACAAAATTACACTCTTTTTTTGGCACATAACAATTCAATACTTTTTCCTAATGATTAGTACCAGTATAATAAATAAATATCAGACTACATCACATACATTGATCTGACTCCGAGGTAAGTAACTTAAGCACTTGTGTTACGGATATCAAGAACAACAGTGGTATTACAAATATATACTTAAATATTGTATATTAACACCCAGACACGGAACATACACAAGTATTCATATATTCACAATACGAATATTTGTCCTGGGTGGGAATTGAACCCACAACTCTTGGCGCAGGTCAATACCGAGGGGTAGGGTCAATACCGAATGCGCCATCGAGCTTGTCAAAATAAATACAATTATATTATAAACATTTTCCCATCACGTCACATTTTTTTGTCATTTGCCCAGAAACATTCAAATATCTGCCATTGAAACGATTTTTGTTGATTTATTTAACAGCATAAAGATTATTGAAATGTAAATACAATACATGCGATTGATAGTCAGAATGCTGAACATTTCATTGTACTTCGAATTAAGCTTCTACTATGGTTCTATGCAAAGATATGTCTAGTTAAGCTTTACCATAACTTTTGCGTACATTAGAAGCTGCGCGATTTATATGGACGAATTCTTAATACCATTCTAATGCGAATATTTTGCGAGATATTAGTATAGTAACATAATTTACACTGTTAATCAACAATTTGGGATTATTTCTATCTACAAAAGACAATAGATATGAAAAATTTTGTATTTATGGATTGATTTATCAATTGTGAAGTCAGACCTTAAAGCCAATTTAAGTAACTTTGTTCTCTAATATCTCAAAAATGTGACATGATGATCAAATTTGGATGACTGAATCTGAATCAACTGTTATTGTTTTAGCAAAAAGGGAATGAGTTGATTCTGTGAAAAAAAAAAATTGTTTTATTCGAAGCACGTTTAAAATGAAATGACCGCATGTACATTGAACTATTATTACTAGCGTATGGAACCGACGCAGCTAACAAGTTTTTTGCGCCGTGCGTTGTTGCCGATCGGCAACAACTCGTTTAGTCACTCGCCTACGTTCACGGCATTCACACGCGTAAGCGCCATGAAATTCAGGGCGTTTACGACGTTTTAGTCGCGAGAAACATTTACTCTATGAGCGATCTAGCGCTGCGTGTTTTAAAAGCTTAATTAGACGACAATTGTTAGTTTTAGCGCTGCAAATGCTGAAACACGTTCAGTCCATGCTTCGTGATAATATTTTTGTTTGACATATAATAGCTTCTCTATACGTAGTAATAATAGCTCAATGTGCATGAATGACATAACAACATGTTTGTACTGTCAACACTGAAAAAAGTTTTAATTTGACAGCACAATCCCCATCTGAAAAAAGTTTCTATTTTACAGCAAAATTCCCATTAACAAAATGATCCGCCATTTATTGAATCCATTTGTCACAAAAAATTTCATAAATAAAGAACAGCTCTACCAATTTTATGCAAACTTCACATAAACCATCTCCTAAATAGTCCGAACAAAGCCTAAACATTTGGTTTGGATAGGTGAGCCCGTTCTTGAGTTATAAAATTACAACGAAAAGTGGCATTGATTTTTATATATATTGACAAGTATTTAAGCGATTTTTGAATTAAATGTAGCTTTTTATATGTTTCAGCAGATAGGTACTTTAATTTCAAAAGCCTTCATGATTTTGAAATTTTAATTATACGTGTGTTAATGAATTAAGTTGTATGGTGTTATCTGAAACTAATTTCACTCCAAAAGTGTAATGATTTTAAAACCGAAACTTCTAAGCAGCAATATTAATGAATTTAGTTGTTTCCTACAAAACAAAATTGAACCATTATTTTAAGATTTCTGTAAAGTATAAACCTATACCAATAGTTGACCTTAAAAGCCATCAACAGGATCAATATTACGATAGTATTCTAAAACGATATCAAATAAACTACCGATATTATCGAAACATAGTAAAGCTTATCGATTGTATGTTGATTTCTAAAATTCTATCGATCATTTAAACTTATGTTTGTACCAATAGTATTGATAGACAGCTCTATTCGCTAGAAACAAACTTAAAAGCTAATTATTTTAGCTATTTCACTTACTTCCTCCTATCCTCCTCAATAGATCCAAAATGGCGTCTGTTGACAATAAAAAAAGTTATTAACATTTTTCTTGCAACAAACCTGAAAAGCTTGCAACATAATATATTTCCAATCTGATCCCATTAGTTCAATGTTAGAGACTTTTAAAAGAAATCCAGCGGAATTGCACCAGCACACGTCATGGATCTAGATCTCAGATGAAATTGTGCTGGATTGCTAGATCTAGCATTCCAATACCTAGTAGTGATGGAAATCCAGCAGCATTTTACCAGCACTTGTCGCTTGATCAAGCAAAATTGCGCTGGGCGCCGCTGGATTGCCCTACTCATGATGATTTCCTCACCGTCGAGCTAGTGGTACAAATGCGTACTTAGATTTGAATAATCCAGAGGTAAGATACCGGATTTGAACTAATAGATTATAATACTACTATTTTATAAACATAACATAACATCACGCCCACAATCCCCGAAGGGGTAGGCAGAGTCAAAGGGGCAGCATGCCCCTTCAACAACATTCAGCCACAATCTCAACTGTCGCCTACACAATCACACACCCAACACCCAAAAAACTATTTTTAGCCGACTTCAAAAAAAAGGAGGAGGTTCTCAATTCGACTGATTTTTTTTTTTTTTTTTTTTTGTATGTATGTTACTCGATATCTCTGAGAATTGTTAACCGATTTCCAAATATTTGTTTTTATCGAAAGGGTTTACTCCCGAATTGGTCCCATTGTCACCAAGTCAGGATCTGATGAAGGGATCCCGGGAAAATTGAGGGCAACCCTCAAACTTTATAGGCACGTACAATGTGTTTTAGACATTTTCTAAGATTGTTCAAGTATTTACGCATGGTACTTATCATCTTATGTTGGTGAGCTGATGATGGAAGGTACAAATCCTTAACGATTAGGAATTATTCTTTAAATATTGATATCTTCGAGACTTACTTGTTGACTCCAAAACTAACTGATTATTGTAAATATTGTTAAAGATTAATACTTTCATCGAAGCAGTCGAAAGAATTTATTTTATACTTTTTAGTGTTTAGACATTTAAATAGCTATTAAGGCAGTTTTTACTTGTGTTTTTTTATAAATATTCTTTGCGGGGTTTTTTGAAGTCGGTTTTCATTTTTTCATATATGAATGTTGTATATTTTATAATACTGTCTATATGCCAATAAATGCTATTTACAGATAGGCTACTACTACTATATAAGGATTACCAAGATTTGTATATAACCGACGAGCGTGTATGAAAAGACTTATGAATGTAGAAGAAGCGAAAGGTATATGTCAGGATCGTAGCAAATGGAAGTACGTGATCTCTGCCTACCCCCATGGGAAAAAGGCGTGACATTATGTATGTATGTATGTATGTATGTATATAACTACAAGACTAATATTAGTTTACGAGTAACCTCCTACATATTTATTAAACTCATTATTCTAAGGAACAAATTTAGAGCATTATTGAAAATGAGCGAATATATATTTTTTTAATTTTCATACAAAATAGCCAATCAGATTTTCTTCTTAAATTTTTTTTCTTATTTTCTAACATCCTTTATATTAGTTCCATAGAACAATGAGTTAAATATTAGAGGTGGCAAACAGTTTTACACCTAGAAAAGTCTTAAAAATAATTAGATTAGTTAATTTTAAGTAATTTTGGAACTAACTAAAGAAGTTTATCTGTGGAGTGGGAGCGCAAGCGGCGATGACGATCTGAAATTAAAACAATTTATAAATCAGTGTAGGTCTAGCCGCCCCTAATTGGCCTGGGAGTCCCACATTGGTCTGGTAGACCCGCATAGGTCTGTTAGTCCTATTTTGGCCTAGGAGACCTATTCTGGTCTAGTAGTATTATTTTGGCCTAGGATGATGTTGGATTGGTAGACCCTCATTGGTCTGGTACTCCTATTTGGCCTGAGAGACCAAGTTTTTTCTAGGAGTCCCATGCGGGTCTATTAGTCCTATTTTGGACTGGGGGTCCAATGTTAACCTGAGGGGATCGCATAGTCATTAGAATGTGTGGGTAATCTCACGATGGTTTCCCTCATCACCAGGCTAGAGGCATAAATCTGTACACAAATTTGAAAATGCCTGTGTATGAACCAGCATCCCTCTCAAATGAGGTGTTACCACTGAGTTACCACCACATTTGGCAATCTTCGAAAGGATAGACAGAGTCCAAGGAAGGAGAAGCTCCTTAAACCACATTCAACCAAAAATAAAATTTTGTTGGATTCTATGGAAAATTATGAAAAACTAGTGACAAGCCCAAAACCCGATACACCATTAGTCACCTTATACGACATGCTAGGCGAGGAACACAGTTGGCACGTTTTTTTCAAGTCCCAGACCAACATGGGACATTAACTCACCATGGCCAGAATAAGGATTAATGCAAAAATAAAATTCATTTTCACGTTTCTCTTGAAAATATTCGCAAGCACTGATCAATATTTAACCAGACCGTTGTCTTATATAGTTGTTAGTAAAGTAGTTTGACAAGTTATACAGTGCGCATGCGCATTATTTGAAATCTGACCTTTAGTTTACTTAGGATGAAATTCCATTGAGACTGAGATAGCTACGCATTTAGAGGCAATCTTGAACTTTCCCGTTTATACTAATATTATAAAAAAGGAGCGGTGGTAGCTCAATGGTAAGGACACGCGCCTCTTAACCGAGGAGTGCGGGTTCAAACCCGGGCATGTACCTCTAGATTTTTCAAATCTATGTACATATTTATACCACTAGCTCGGCGGTGAGGGAAAACATCGTGATGAAACCTGCAAATTCAAACAACTTTGAATTTGTAACCATGATCCAAAAATTGTCTGGTTCCCCTATCTTAGGGTTACGAAGGTCAGATCGGCAGTCGCTTCAATGTAATTACCAGACTCGCTAAATCCTGGATCATGGTCTAAGCGGACCCCGTCTAAGAACGGGACATAACGCTAGGAAGATGATAAACGCGAAAGTTTGTATGGATGGATGGATAGATTATGAATGTTTGTTACTCTTTCACGCAAAAAAGTACTGTATGGATTTTAATGAAACTTTACAATAGTAGATATAGCTGCCAGCTGCTGGCGTATATAGTTATATGTACATATGTACTAAGCCTATTCAGAGTGTCATTCCCCGTGTCAAAAAAAACCGGCCAAGTGCGACTCGGACTCGTACACCAAGGGTTCCGTACCATGATCTTTAAAACGGCAAAAGAAATCACGTCTGTTGTATGAGAGCCCCCTAAAATATAAATTTAATTCAGTTTTTTAGTATTTGTTGTTATAGCGACAATAGAAATACATCATCTGTGAAAATTTCAACTGTCTAACTATCATGAGATACAGCCTGGTGACAGACAGACAGCGGAGTCTTAGTAATAGGGTCCCGTTTTACCATTTGGGTACGGAGCCCTAAAAATATAGTCTGCGACAATCTCCTTGTCACATTATTCACTTGACAACCAGATCAATGACATTGCTGTGACGCTTTGTGTAAACGGTTATTGCTCTTTTTTTTACAAAATGCAAAGACAAATCAGAATTTGACATGTGCTAGTCATTTACCCAAAAAGACTTAATATTTTAGGTTAAAATAGCATGCTAGCGGTGGAAATGTCGTAGCGTTCATAAATGTCCCATGTTATTTTGGGACTTAAAAATAATGTGCCAACTGTGGTTCTTGCCTAGCATGTCGCAAGAGACGACTAATGGTATATCGGGTTTTGGGTGTGTGATTGTGTAGGCGACGAGCTAGCCACTTGTCACTACTTTTTCACAATTTTCCATCTAACCCAGCCCAGTTTTGTTTTTGGATGAATGTGGCTAAAGGGGCTTGCTGCTTCTGTGACCCTGCACACCCCTTCGGGGATTTATTGGGGAGGGGGGGGGGGGGACCCAGCCCAGATTTATTTTTTGCTGAATGTGGTTAAGGGGGCCTGCTGCCCCTTTGACTCTGCCTACCCTTTCAGGGATTATTGGCGTGATGTTATGTAATGTATGTTTATAGATAAGAGATTGGTAGTTGCTTAAATAAATGTATAATAAATTAATAAATTACTAAAATTGCCAAATCCTAGATGACATTAATATAATACAAAATATCCGATTACATCACCTACATTGATCTGACTACGAGGTACGTAGCTTAAGCACTTGTGTTACGGATATTAGATTCTTCGGCAATATTACAAATGTTTAATCAAATTTTACATATTAACCCCCAGACCCCAGACACAGAATAAACATAAGTATCTATTAATTACACGAATGTTTGTCTAGGGTAGGGGGCGCAAATATCATAAGCTACTTATTTTGTAATTATGTGTTAAATTTCAAAGACATTGTATCATCATCTTCCTAGCATTATGTCCTGTGCTTAGATGGGGTCCGCTTAGACCATGATCCAGGATTTAGCGAGTCTGGTAGTTAAATTGAAGCGACTGCCGATCTGACCTTCGTAACCTTAAGACAGGGAAACCAGATAATTTTTGGATCATGCTTACAAATCCAAAGTTGTTTTAATTTGCAGGTTTCATCATGATGTTTTTCTCACCGTCGGTTGATGGTATAAGCACGTACATAGATTTAAAAAATCTAGAAGTACGTGCCCGGTATCGATCCCGCACTCCTCGGGTAAGAGGCGTGTGTCGTTACCATTAGGCTAACACCGCTTTTTAAAAGACGTTGTGTATAAACTTATTATTAAATACAAAGAAAAACAAAAAGTATTCGACAAAAAATAAGATTTTATTTACAACATTTTATTTAAACAATTAACGTTTCAATAGAAGTTAAGATTACAGACTTTATTTTTATTAACAGAAGACTTTTTTTGCTAGGTTTTATACAACTAAGCTATAATTTTGTTGCGACATATTTAGTTTTAAATTAGGTTCCTAAGTTAAATGTTACAAAGCCAAAGGCATTGTTTTCGATTTAATTACTAGACTTGCTGATTCCATCATCATTTTCATAGTCAAAAACTTGAATGTAGATTAGAATTTAAAACTAGTGTAACAATTGTAGTGTAATGGTCACGGACTAGTAAAAAAAGAAGGACTCCACGATGTCATACTACAGCGTGAAGCCACGTTTATGCATGAGTGAGATTATTAAGAATAGCAGATATCGGAAATCTGTCATTTTGCGTAGCTTCAGCGTCTATTTAGTGGCGCGAAGTCCTTCTTTTTTTACTAGTCCGTCGTGTGTGTAGGTACAATATGTGCATTTAGTTAGTTACATTTTTTATGGTAATAATTATCTTCTCAAATAACAAAGTCTGCTTGCTTCCCATTTCTTGAACTGTCTTTGTTAAGATTTTCCCAAGCATGTTAACGGCCTGTAAAAAAAAGGAATTTGTTAATATTTTTTTCTATTTCATATAATACCTACCTAATATCTTCTATAAGTAAAAATTAACACAAATGAAAATTAGACTTTTTGATAGAAAAGCGAATTATTTCTTGTTTAATACATACATAGATAACATCACGCCCGTAATCCCCGAAGGGGTAGACAGAGTCAAAGGGGCAGCAGACCCCTTTAACCATATTCAGCCAAAAACAAAACTGGGCTGATTTAGATGGAAAATTGTGAAAAAGTAATGATAAGTGGCTAGCTTGTCGCCTACACAATTACATACCCAAAAACCGATATGACATTAGTCGTCTTTTACGACATACTGGACAAGGGACACTTTTGGTTCATTTTTTTATAAGTACACGACCAACATGGGACAAAACTAGGCCAAATCAAAAATACGTTTTTTTTTTCAAAAAAGCGAACAATTTATTGTCTAATGCTTTTTTAAAATTTCACATCAAAAATAGATATCTAATCATATTTTTTATTAATGTATAATAATAAGCGTTCTGAAAAAATATTTTTTTTATTTTTATTAAAGATAGCTATAGTATTTGATAAAAATATTTAATGAAAAAAAAATGTTACCGTCTAATTTTTTGTCTACATGATCACGAACCGTGGGCGCGGAATATAGTTGGTACCAGGTTTTTAAATCCCGGACCAATATAATAAATATCAGACTACATCACATACATTGATCTGACTCCGAGGTCGTAGCTTAAGCACTTGTATTACGGATATCAGAATCAACAGTGGTATTACAAATATATACTTAAATATTGGATATTAACACCCAGACACAGAACAAACACAAGTATTCATTACACGAATGTTTGTCCTGGGTGGAACCCACAACTCTTGGCGCATGGGGCAGGGTCACTACCGAATGCGCCATCGAGCTTGTCATATATATATGACTTGTCAATTATATGACTAATTACTTAAAGGCTCAAAGACTAAACTACTCACCTAGAAATTTAAAGGGGTTCAAGCTGTTTAGCACCTTACCAATGTTTTGAACTGGAAAAAGAAATAATATTACATACCAGTACCACAGAAAACAGATTATAAAATTCATTAAACAGTTTTAAAATCTTGTTTAACGTAAAAATGTCTACAATCACTTTTAAATATTTTAAGTTTTAACAACTAAGTACCGATTTTTCAACACCTTACGTCCGATTTTTCAACACCTACGTAACCTTTAAAAAACCGGCCCTAAATAACCTATTTTATCCGTTAGTTAGTTGCTTACTCGTTATCACGGGTAGTGTTGCCGAAAATTCGATAGTTTAACAGCCAAATCATCTATACGATTGATAGGACAATCGATTGTATCGATAGTATCGATAGTTTTGTACTATCGGTAGTCCGTACGATATTGAAGAGCAATACTATCCATAGTATCGATTCTATTAATGGTTCATTGGCTGGCAATCAATGGCGATTGAAACTATCGATACTATCGATAGTATCGATAGTTTCAATCGATAGTTTTAATTGATAGTTTCAATATTGCTGTTTACCGATAGTTTTGGTATCGATAGACTATTGATACTATCGATTTTCTTCAACTGTCGATAGCCTATCAATAGAACATCGATATTGGCCTAGTCAACACTAATCACGGGTGTTGAACAATATGAAGTTGACAAATAAAATGTTGGTATACTTTTTTCTGACTGTTCTTTTGTACCAGCTAATCTCTGAAATGGCTGACCCCATTTTGACGGGACGTCCATTCACTAATAGCCAATGTTACGAGGAGTAATTCAGACTACTTTAATTATTAAAAAATAAATAGGAATTAGGGATTGCAATCCCCATTAGGGATACTAAGAAAAATTGATTTTTTTTTCCATTTAGACGCTGATAAAGTCGCCGGCCACAGATCACAAAATATGAAAACCTCTTTTGCTAGATCAAATCAAAAGACAAAAATATTTTATAGTTAATTGACTTACTGCCTCTTATGATATCTCCAATAATCTTCATTCCAATAAGTACTATGACTGTAACAAATAACAACAAATATAAATAAAATTAATTTGGTTCATAACAAGCATATCCCATAAAATAATAATAAGAAAAATTCTCCAGACCGATACACCAATTCCCTAGTTCCAAACTAAGCACATATGCTCGTTCTATGGATACTAGGTGAACGGATAGACATACTTAAATACGTTTATAAACATCCATGACTCAAGTACAAATGTCCATGTTCATCACACGAAACATTTGCCCCTAGCGGGATTGGAACCAACGACTCTTTGTTTCGTGGCCAGTTATATATTCAATTTTAAACGATGTCTACTACTGTGTTAATTGTTATGATGCATACATACATATTATTACGCCCATAATCCCCGAAGGTGTAGGCAGAGTTAAATGGGCATCAAGCCCCTTTGACCACGTTCAGCCAAACATAAACTGGGCTGGGTTAGATAGAAAATTGTGCAAAACTAGTATTAAGTGGCTAGCTCGTCACCTACACAATCACATACCCAGAACCCGATATACCATTAGTTGCCTTTTACGGCATGGCTAAGCAATCTCAGACCTACTCGTACATGGGATTAATATTTTGCAAAATAGAGTTTATACTTGGAAATATAATTAATTACTTACTTGGAACTGTCAAACCAGCGCCTGAAATAAAGAAAATAGTAATGAAAAAAATGTACGAAGTAATTATAGTAATGCTGGCTGAGCCAGCGGTTATCCGCGTTTATGGTTAATATTATTATAGCCTATAGTCTTCCTCGATAAATGGGCTATCTTATTAAAAATAAATCCATAGTCTGTCACACCAGAGGCCAAGCGAGTAGAAAGCACGACTCCAACACCAGCACTGGCATAACAACTCTGCTCCACACCACATCACAGTGCTATCATACAACCGGGAAGCTCATCTGCATCGCTGCCCTTCCCCTTAGTCTCTGTCAAGCGCAGAACATCCAGGCGTCTCTCAATTCATTACGTCAATTATTTCATACATCTTATCTTTCATTCCACCTCATAGATTCTACGTGCCTGTACGGCACTCTGCTCTCCTCGATCAACTAGGCTCGGCGTGGCGTGAAGGGTGGCGGCCCCCTTCGCCGCATTCGCCATTTTTCGCACCGACGACGGCTCTTCGGTGCGCGTCGCCTTGGAGGAACGCCCTACCCCGCACTGCGGAACTTGTTCACTTCATAGCTAGGCCCCTTGGCTAGTCTTAGCCAAAAAATAAACTTTGGGTAAGATGGAAAACTGTAAAAAAGTAGTGACACCTGGCTAACTCGTCACCTACGCAATTTTGCATTAACGCCAATTAAGTGAGTATAACTTAAGTTTAACTTTATATCTGTTGTAGAAAGTAACGATTCCTAAGACTTTCCCCTCCAAGAATTTACATATATAGAGGTTTTATGCTTCCTAGTGAAGGGTTGACCAAAGAGCGATGGTAGCTCAATGGTAAAGCTACGCGCCTCTTAGCTGAGGGGTGCGGGTTCAAACACGAGCACGTACCTCTGGATTTTAAAATAAACAGCTATGTATATGTCCATGATCCAAAAATTGCCTGGTTCTACTATCTAAGGGTTACGAAGGTCAGATCGGCAGTTGCTTTGATGTCATACTCGCTAAATCCTGGACCTTGGTCTAAGTGGACCCGACTAAGCACGAGATATAACGCTAGGAGGATCATGAGGATGAGGAGTGGGAGGTTGTCCCTCCACGAGACTCTCTCTATGGATGAGGCGTTAAGACCTTAAAGGAAAGCCTTCTAAGTAGGTTCTTAATCTCTCTGTGTCAAAGAATGACAGCTCGTGTGACTGAGGGCCCCTCCTCTCTCTGGGCTTTCAGGAACCTTATTGCGAGTGGAGTGATAGCTCTTGGCAAAAAACTATGTCACATACAAAGTTTTTTGATTATGTTTGACTTACCCAATTTCCCAAGAAGTCCAGTTACGATCTTGCCCAGACCACCCAGTAGACCGCCAAGAATACCACCTATAAAGAATGTATTTAAAAATCATTTAACCGACACATCAACTCCCTAGTTACAAACTAAGCTATAAGCTTGATATTAGGAAGCTATGGATATTGGGAGAGCGGATGAACATACTTAAATAAGTTCATAAACATTCATAAGTACTTCTAAAAAAATGTCCATCTTCATCACAAGAATCATTTATCTCTAGCGGGATTCGAACCCGCAACCCTTGGTTTCGTGGTCAGGGTTTCGACCACTCGACCAACGAGCCTGTAAATTGAAATGAAATGAAATGATTTATTTCAGCAAGTAGATTTGTAACAAATTCTTAAATTAAATTAAAAAGATATGTCTCTAAAATTATTAGGTGTGGCAGGTAAAAGGTGTTATATTAGAGAAAGCATAAAAAGCTGTCTTAACAATGAATATTCCCTTACTCTATTAACCGCTAAATTAGAAATATTAATTAGTTGCTTTGCCAACTAGTAACTTAACAAACTAATAACTCACCTCCTGGTTTTCCACCAATACCTGGAAAGTAATCAAAAAAAATTAATAGATATATTTTTTAAATAGCAAATACTCGAGTCACGCCACCAATAACATCACTCGATTGTCAGTTTGGTAAAATAGTATCAATATATTGCAATGCTATCGATAGTATCGATACTATCGGCCATGACTATTATAATAATAGAATCGACATGTTTGCGCGGTCGATTTTCTGTCATCCACTAGACAATTATTGTATTAGCAATACTATTGAGGAAAAAGTCACTATTGATGGTATAGAACTATCGATAGTATCGATTTTTGTTGCAATCAGTAGCAATAGTATCGATACAATCGATGGTATTGCTGTGTGTCGATAGTATTGCCACTCACGGGGCTATCGATACGATCGATAGTATCAACACTATCGATAGTATCGATAGGGCTATCAATAGTATCGATAGGGCTATCGATAGTATCGATAGGGCTATCGATACTATTGCTTTTGCCCAACTATCGATAGTCTATCGATAGACTATCGATAGTGGACTATCGAGCGGCAATTTATACTAGTATGTTCATTGTATGACGTAGGCATCCGATAAAAAAGGATTTTCCAAAATTCGACCCAAAGTTCGTATGGGACAACGTGATTACTTTGTCCAATCCACTTCAAATTTTAAATGAACATTATTTAACAGAATTTACTTCTACGCGGACGAAGTCGTGGGCAAAAGTTATATCACCACTTTTCGATGTTGACTAAGTATACTTGGGTTGAGTATCCAGATATAAAATGATAATTACCAACAGTTTTCAGAACACCATCCAAAAGACCGCCGACACCACCAAGTACTGGAATAAAAATAAATACATACAAATACAACGTCACGCCCGTAATCCCCGAAGGGGTAGGCAGAGTCTAATGGGCACCAAGTCCCCTTAATCACATTCAACCAAAAACAAAACTGGGTTTAGATGAAAATATATTGTAAAAAAGTTTACCGATTATTTTACTTAAAAAAAGGGGTTTATTTTTTCAATTCGGTGGTATTTTTAACCGACTTCAAAAAAAGGAGGAGGTTCTCAATTCGACTGAATGTTTTTTTTTTTTTATTGTTCTATATTATATTATTATAAGTATAAGTATTAAAAGTATCTTGGTACTTACAGTTCTTTCCAGAGCCTGAAATATTTAAAAAAAAATAGTATTAGTTTTTATTTGATGTAAAATACAAGGCTATTTTTAGTTTATGAGAAACCACTTATCTTCTTTTTTAACCCATTATTAAAAAAAAAATTTAAGGCACTAGCAAAAACACATATTTCTTATTTTCTGAAAATACTTTAATTGGTTCCATAAAATAATGATTTTATTCAAGGTAAGAGATTACGTAAAAACTAAAATTTGCCTTGTGTTTATTTTTTCTTAAAAGAAGCAGATAATATAACTTGAAATGTTTTTACAGCGTTGCATTTAGTTTCAATGCATTTTGCATCCCGAATTTACCACAGGAACAAGAAATTTACTTCTGGTCACTAAAATCAAAACTTACTTCCGTTAAGTCCTGTAACAATAAAAATAGAGAAGTTTAATTGTTGTTATAAAAAATACAACTTAATCGTTTTGAAAAAAAAAAAAAACATATTGTATGCAGAAATTAGTGAGATAAATTATGTATCTAAATATTGTATTTTGAGAAATACTGTATGAATAAAGGTATACTATATATTTAAAATATAAAAAAAAAAAATTACCTAAAAGGCTACCGACTCCGCCGAGAAGACCACCGACTGAAAAATATAAAAAAAATATATACAATAAATATGATTACTAAATTAATACATAACAAACACAATAATTAGTTGCGCACTTTCTTAGCATATTTCGACATCGATGAATTATCAAGTGCCTCCGGCTTCTTTTATCAAAGAAAAAAAAAATTACGCCAAACACAAGCTACTTTTACTGTAAAAAAAAAATTGTCATTTTTTTTAACAACAGTATATAAACTCACGTAGCCCAGGCGATGGTTTCTTTGTAGTAGGACCTAGAATAGAAAAAATAACGTTAAAAAACAAAATTAATTGAAAGGATAAAAAACATATGCAATTTGATAATGATTAGTATTTTTATGTTTTAATTTGCTAAAATAACATGCTCACCAAAAAGTCCGCCAAGTAGTCCACCGACTGTAAAAAGAATACAATAATTAATTAATAAATTACTTATATACAACATTATTTATATGTTCACATAAAAAATAAAAGTCGAATAAAATGCAATGATGTATGTACCTTTTTTTTTATACCGCGAAGCGATGTGCCTACGATTTAGTGAGTGCCTAATACTACCGCTACCACAAATCAATCTGGAGCAATTATTGAAGCAATACATATGCAGAAATTTTAAAACAATATTAATAATTACTGATATAACTCGCGCAAGAATAGCGACATTGGTGAGTAATTGGAACTACAGCAAAGTTTAAACTGTTTGTCAGGAATAATACAAGATGCCGCTACAAGCACAGTTTAGTTGTTTCTTAGTAATAATACGCCATCTGTAAAATTCATGGTTTTAAAACAAAGATTATTTTAGTTTGCTTCTAAAGAAAATATTTTATATTCATATTTTTCACCTAAATTTAATAAATATTTAAGAAATGACGTAAAAAACTTATTTTATGAAAAAATGATTTTGTAAAGTGAATTAATAACGTTTTTATTCGGTTTTATCTCTCAATCAGTCTAAATGATGCCTGTAGCGACATCTATCTGTGTCAAGTCTATACGAAATCTAAAAGGTATGTGACTGAGCAGAGATGTAGCTGGAATGGTTTTCCCTCGCACTTCCCCGTACCTCCCCCCGTTTTCGCCTATCCAGTACCGTTGCCCACGTAACCGCACGTTTTAATGACATCATTAACCCAGGTTCGTAGACATTTCTGACGGGTTGTATTGTCTAGTTTAAATTCTTAAAGTTGCTCCTTATCGCTCGATATTGTAGTTGCAAAATATGTTGCCAAATTGTTGCTGCCGTTGCCGTAAATTGCTTGATATTCTGTTACGCCGCAATCGACAATCATTGCTTCTAGTTGAGCAATTTTTGTTGGCCTTTGCTAGCAGCGCCCGCGATATCGCATTGTTCGCGTTCCCGTAGTAATGCGAGGATAATATATAGCCTTTTTTTAGAGAGAAGGGGATTACAGGTAAACACAAAAGTGTTTAAAAATAATTTATTACTTTATTAATATTTACTTACGACCAGCAGGTTTAGGTGTTGTGGCCGGCGCTGAAATAAAAAATAAATCATTAAATATTATATGCACGTTATATGCAAATAAATCAATGAAAATTAGTTTCAATGCTATATTTTTTTTTAAGAATGTATTTGTATTATGTTGTTACTATTCAATAAATTAATTAATTTGTGCAATTTCTCATATATGTTATTAAAAAAAGTAACAAATTTTAATATAATATACTTTTCCCAACCTGGCTTGATACCTGAAAAGAAAAGAATAACAAAATTAGTTTGTTAACTAGCACAAACGCATTTTTTTCCCTTAAATCTATACTTAAAATAAATCTGTAGAGAGGTCAATTCTGTACATGAAATATATTTTCAAAATAACTATCAGGGGGTGTTTAGTGATCGATACTGATGCTAAAAATGCAATCAGTAAAATTTTTGTCTGTCTGTCTGTCTGTCTGTCTGTCTGTATGTTCCTTATAGAAACAAAAACTACTCGACGTATTTTAACGAAACTTGGTACAATTATTCTTCATACTCCTGGGCAGGTTATAGTATACTTTTCATCACGCTACAATGAATAGGAGCAGAGTAGTGAAGGGAAATGCTGGGAAAACGGGAGAAGTTACTCCATTTTTTAAGCTTCCGTCGCGTGTGCAGCCTTAATGGTTAAAGTTACATAGAAATCATGTATGACGGAAATAGTCTTTATAATATTAACCATAAACGCGGGTGACACCGCTGGCACAGCTAGTATCATATATAACGGCCCGTCCTGGCTTCGCACGGGCGGACATTTAATTTGTAACCTAACCCAACTATTTCAAAAGTTTCTATAGCCTATGTTAATCAGGGATAATGTACCTAGCAATCTTGTAAACAGTAGCCATTATCAGTGTTTCGCCGCGTTATGGACAGATGGCGCTAGATTAAATTAAATTTAATTAAAGTGAATGTAGCATTGTTTTTCTTATATAAGTAATTTATAAATAAATTTTATTATTAATTAGGAGAAAATGCTTACCCAAGATGTTTCCAAGTCCCTCGAGTAATCCGCCAATGGCTAATAAAATAAAATAAAAGTGATTAGTGATTAACCGACAATATATATAAATATATTTGATTTGTAAATTATTAGAAAAATATATATTCACTTACGTCCAGCTTTTGGTTTTGCTGTTGCTGGAATTATAATAAAAACGTAATTAATTAGCACATAATATTTTTTTTCTTATTTATTAATGAAAGATGTCTCTTAAGTAACTATATATATAAACGAGCTTTATATATAATAGAAAATAGAAAAAAGGGTTAAATTGTTGTTACTAACTTGTTGGTGGCTTAATTCCTGAAACAAAAATATTAAAATAAGTTGTTCGTTTAAAAAAATTAAAACATGCTTTGTATAGTATATTCAGTTATGGTTGCCATACTTTCGGCTGAAAAATTAAATTAAAGTTAAAGATTCTATTTCGTTTTTAGTTTTAACTATAATCGGATGGATACTAGATACTACCGTAGAATGAACACTAGGCAAATAAGCGATTATTTCATAAATTTATCTATATGATACTAATTTTATAAAGCTGAAGACTTTGTGTTGCTTGAACGCGCTAATCTCAGGAACTATTGGTCGGATTTGAAAAATTCTTTTAATATTAGATAGCCTATTTATCGAAGAAGGCTATAGAATAAATTATGTTAACCATAAACGCTGATGAAACCGCAGACACAGCCAACAGTGATATAAAGGACACAAAGACAAGTAATTAATATACTTATTTTTTATACTCACCTAAGAGACTGGCGAAGAAATCTAAAAAAAAAAAGTTATATGCATTAGATTTGACATGAAACCAAAAATATATTTAAGGATCTCATTAAAGCTACTGTTATTAACTTTTATACACCTTACAATGGAAAGCTAAACAACTGGGTAAAGTAATTTAAGATTGTGTCAAATTGTTTTTTTTTTTTTTTAACCCAAAAAAGGAATAGTATCTACTAGTACGGATTTCTCATAAATATTTTAATACTCTAATGAAATCCTACGTGACTCCGGTAGGTAGTTTAAAAGTGTACATATTATGGTATTACAAAGGTAAATATTGATGTATTAGGTTTGTAACAAATAAATATATACTAATATTGTACAGCTGACGAGTTTGTTTGTCCGTTTGCTCGAACGCGCTAATCTCAGTAAATACTGGTCCGATTTGAAATAATCTTTCACTGTTAGATAGCCCATTTATCGAGAAATGCAATAGGCTATTAACATTAACCATAATCGCGGGTGGAACCGCGAGCGCAGTTATTAAAATAAAGTTAAAATTATTATTCGGTTCTCTCTGCCTACCCCGCTAGGGAAGTGGCGTGAAGTTTAGTTAGTTAGTTAAAATTATTTTCGCCACTTGACCCGTTTTTTGTCCTGGACACATACGTATTATCAGACGTGCAATCTTTGAAGAGATGTAGGCAGCCACAATAAGCTAGTTTACTCAAATTATTTTTATAGTCCATTAGACAGATAGATAGATTGTACTTATTGCACGAAAATCGGATATAAACAATTACAATACAATTTAGGCGGTCTCATCGCTAAAATCAATCTCTTTCAGATAACAATAACAGCAATCCAATGTTGAGATTACAAAAAAATGTTGCTTACGTATTTTTTATTCTGTTCTGCAAACCGAAAATGTAGCAACAGCGCGTTAAAGTAGCTAGTGACGTCACTAGGTAAGTAAATTTTTTCATATTCAAAATTCAAAATTTCTTTATTCATGTAGGCCTTAAAAAAAACACTTATAAATCGTCAATTTTACAAAATCTTTAGAGCAATATGAATATTAAAAATTAATTCAAATTATTTATTGCATGTCACAGTATAGTACTAAGGTACATTTTACCGTCTAAGTGACGTAAAGCGCCTCATTTTAGATGTTTGAAGCGCTCTTTGATATTTTTAGAGTATTAGCTAAAGCAAAAAAATCGGTTAACAATAAAAAAAAAACAGTTGAATTGTGAACTTCCCCTTTTTTTTAAATCGGTAAAAAAATACGTATTCAATATTTTTTTTTTTGTGTAAACTTGCCTATTAGTCAAAATTCGAGTTGGGTTTTGTTGGGATTATCAAGCTGGACAATTATAAAAAGTAATTGATAAAGTGGCTAGCTCGTCGCCTATTAATTATAAACTCAACATTAGATACATCATTAATCGCCTTTTTTACATGCTAAACAAGGAACAGTTGCTACACTATTTTTAATTCCCAGACCAACATGAGATTTTTCGCGTTGTTAGATATAATATAGAATTTGTAGTGGGTTCAAAATAACTTACCTGGCTTTGCTGTCGCTTGCGTGGCAGTATCGGCGGCTGGAAAAATATAATTAATGATAGCGCAGCTGTAAAATTATGACTAATTTGTTATTTAATTAATAATTGAACTCAAAATTATTTTTTTTCTTTTGTTAACTTTTTAAATAAATAATGTTACTAATTGATCAATTAACTTAAAAAAATTTAGCACCTGCTCTTATTTACAACATTTCAAGTGCAGGATGGGATAGTGGGGAGAATTGTATACAAGGCAGCAAGCCAGACGAGTTGGGGCATTCTTGTGTTAGACTCTGAACTTTACACATCAAATAAATTAATGTTTTCGATTTAAATCATCGTTTACTATCTACATTATATACTACAGTAATCATCTGTCACTTTCTGAACAAGCTCTGAAATACCTTAATTACTGGAGGCAGTACCTCGACACGGCCTGCCGAATCTATCTAGCTCTATCATTTATAGGAAAACTAGCTTCTGCCCGGGGCTTTGCTTGCATGATACATTAATAAAACATAGCCTAAATGTTATTGAAACGTATTAGCTGTATTATTTTAAAGTAGTTGTTGCTTGAAAGAATAACTAACATCCACACATCCATCAAAACAAACTTTCCCGTTAATGATGTTAGTAGAAAGATCATGTCAAACCAATCGTGTTTTTGCCGTCCTTTCTTGCACCCAAGTGCAGTACATACGTCAGGCAATGAGGGTTTTTTGAATTAAAACATCCAAAAAATGGCGTAACTGTGACTTGCGGTCTTGTCACCCTCCTCATTGGTTAGTTGTCAGACCAAACTGACATGCTGTCAACAAGGAGCCAATAGTGACAGTGATAAGACCACGAGACTCCCTCGTGCCATCTGGCGGTTTTTGTATTTTTGAAAACCCTCATTGTTTCTCACCCTCATATAAAGATTTTGCTAAACTTGATAGCACGTAGAAGCATTAAACACTGACATTAAACTGCATTCTAAGCCAATTTTTAGAACACCAAAGTGTTAATTAATCTTAGACACTAATATAACGGGACCACCACATATTTTTATCACTTCAATCAGCTACTAACTTGTAGTGGTGGTTTTTGGATTAATTCCTGAAACAAAAGAGAAAATAAATATTATTAACGTCTTTAAAAAAAAAGATAATAATAATAACGAGCAAACTCACAAAGACTTTAAATATTAGACCTTAAAAAGAAATCTTAAAAAACTTGTATTTTTGAAACTAAAAAAAAATTTACCTTTTAAAGAAATATAAATAATAATAATATAATATAACATCACGCTCATAATCCCCGAAGGGGTAGGCAGAGTCAAAAAGGCAGCAGGCCCCTTTAACAACATTCAGCCAGAAACAAAACTGGGCTGGGTTAGATGGAAAATTGTGAAAAAGTGGTGACAAGTGGCTAGCCTATCGCCCACACAATCACATACCCAAAACCCGATACACCATTAGTCGTCTTCTACGACATGCCAGGCAAGAACCACAGATGGCACATTCTTTTTAAGCCCCAGACCAACATGGGACTGAACTAAGAAATAATTTCATCAACTTTGAGAGTCAGAAAGCAGATTCATAACTTTCATTTTTATTCTTACTCACCAAGAAGGTTTCCTAGACCACCAAGAAGATTTCCTAATACACCACCTAAAAAAAAAAAAACATTAATTATGCTTCAATACTTCTCTATAATCATAGTGGAGTTAGGAGGCATAAAAACCGTAGAGCTTGTATGAAAAGGATCATGAATGTTGAAGAGGCGAGTGAGGTGTGTAAGGATCGTGCCATATGGCGTTAGGTTCTCTTTGCCTACCCCGCTAGGGAAGTGGCGTGAAGAACATCATCATCATCCTCCTAGCGTTATGTCCCGTGCTTAGTCGGGGTCCGCTTAGACCATGGTCAAGGATTTAGCGAGTCTGGTAATTACATTGAAGCGACTGCCGGTCTGACCTTCGTAACCTTAAGATAGGGGAACCAGACATTTTTTGGATCATGGTTACAAATCCAAAGTTGTTTGAATTTGCAGGTTTCATCACGATGTTTTCCCTCACCGTCGAGCTAGTGGTGTAAATACGTACATAGATTTGAATAATCCAGAGGTACGTGCCCGGGTTTGAACCCGCACTCCTCGGTTCAGAGGCGCGTGTCCTTACCATTGAGCTACCACCGCTCTGTGTGCGTAAAGAACATATTGTAACAAAATCCAATTTGTTCTCCTAAGACTAGGAAGGTCAACACTATCAATATCCAGACTTGCAAAATCTACGCTTAAAGTGAACCGGACTCGCTAAATCTAGGCTAATAGTTCAAATAGACTTAGCCTAGATTTTGACTAAGAATAAATAAATAAATTCTCCAGATTGACACACCAATTCCTTAGTTCCAAACTAAGCTTATGCTTGTGCTATGGATGCTAGGTGAACGGATAGACATACTAAAATACGTTTTAAAACAGCCATGACTCCATTACAAATATCTATGTTTATTACACGAAACATTTGCCCCTAGCTGGATTCGAACCCGCAACACTTGGTTTCGTGGCCAAGGTCTCTGACCACTCGACCAATGGGCCAGTCGAATGTAATATGACTATAGTAAGAAATTAAAATAACTATTTACCATTGCTCTTCATAGTAGTTGTCATTATCTCAGCCTCCTGGTTGTTAACGCCATCTGAAGTGAAAATAAATTAAAATAAGCACTAAGATACTAACTAACTAACTAACTAAACTTCACGCCACTTCCCTAGCGAGGTAGGCAGAGAGAACCGAACGCCATAAGGCACGATCCTTACACACCTCACTCGCCTCTTCAACATTCATGATCCTTTTCATACAAGCTCTACGGTTTTTATGACTCCTAACATCACCTTCTGTTAATACACGACCAATCTGGTCGTAGTAGGTGAGCCTGGGCCTTCCGCGGCTCCTACATCCTTCCACTTTCGCATTGTATATATGTTTAGTCAATCTTTCGTCATCCATTATTTCCACACTACTAAGATGTTAACTAGAATTGTATAAATGAATGAGTTTCTTGCCTAGCATGTCGTAAGACGACTAATGGTATAACGGGTTTTGGGTATGTGGTTGTGTAGGCGACGAGCTAGCCACTTGTCACTACTTTTTCACAATTTTCCATCTAACTAGGCTGAATGTGGTTAAAGGGGCCTGCTGTCCCTTTGACTCTGCCTACCCCTTCGGGGTTTATGGGCGTGATATTATGTATGTATGTTTATTATTTTTGTGCTTGGAAGACTTACCTTTAGAAGATACTGTGGTGGACTCACCTGTAATGTGAAAATAATAAAATTAAAAAAATAATAATAATAAAAATATATAAAACACAATATTAATTTTCATACATACAGGTACAATTACAGAAGCAATAAATTACTTAAAAATAACTGAGTGAGTGGATTAGATGAAAAGTAGCGACAAATATATACAGGATGTAATGTAACAAAACTACTTGTTAAGCCGAAAGAGGTTAAATGTGTCCATTATAACGAGTCCATTCACAATATTTAAGAACTATAGTAACGTTGTATTATAACATACGCCGAAAAAATAAAAAATAAATATTTTCACTGATGTGCAAACACTATTTCAGTAAAATCAAAGAGTAAACTATGCAGAATGTACCTACATTTCTACCTAATTCGCGGAACGACAAACATTTTAGATTTAATTTTTTTTTTTCAGACTTGTCATTTTTTGAAGCCAGTACTTGAGTATAATGACGTCCTTGTATTGATGTAGCAACCATTTATGAATGAAAAACAGAAAAACTATTAAAGTAGACAATTATTAGGTAAAATAGGTACGTAGGTTAGGCCTTTCTGTTAAATAATCTAGTACCCTGATATGACAGCTTACTAGGTTTGACAAAATTTTTGGCTTCGATAATTAATTATCCAAAAATATATAAATTCCAACAACTAGAGATGTGTAACCATCATCCAAAATTTTTCTAGTTCCCCTATCTGAGTGTTACAACGGCCAGATCGGCAGTCGCTTCAATGTAATTACCAGACTCGCTAAATCCTGGATCATGGTCTTAGTGGACCCCGACTAAGAACGGGACATAACGCTAGGAAGTTGATGGGTGTTAATGTCTAATATTTAAGTATATATTTGTAATACCACTGTTTGTTTCTGATATCCGTAACACAAGTGCTTAAGCTACTTACCTCGGAATCAGATCAATGTATGTGATGTACTCTGATATTGATTGATATTGATTTATTGATGTAGGCGACGATCAAGCCTTGTCACAACTTTTCCACAATCCGACTAACCCAACTCGATTTTTTTTCGTCTGAATGTGAAGTTAAAACGACGACCCTTTCAAGATATACTAGCGACCCGCCCGGCCTTGCACGGTTAACAAAACAATTTATAAACCTTCCTCTTGTATCACTCTATCTGTTGGTGAAAACCGCATCAACATCCCTTGCGTAGTTTAAAAGATCTAAGCAACAGACGTAAGCGCCGACTTTGTTATATATTATGTAAAAATAACTAAAAAATAACTAGGGAGCGGTGGTAGCTCAATGGTAAAGACACGCGCCTCTTAACCGAGGAGTGCGGGTTCAAACCCGGCACGTACCTCTGGATTTTTTAAAATCTATGTACGTATTTATACCACTAGCTCGGCGGTGAGGGAAAACATCGTGATGAAACCTGCAAATTCAAACAACTTTGAATTTGTAACCATGATCCAAAATTTGTCTGGTTCCCCTATCAGGGTTACGAAGGTCAGACCGGCAGTCGCTTCAATGTAATTACCAGACTCGCTAAATCCTGGATCATGGTCTAAGCGGACCCCGTCTAAACACGGGACATAACGCTAGGAAGATGATGATGTAAAAATAACTAACCTTTGCCGGAGTTCATGGAGCTCGCATTGGCTGAAATTACAAAATAAAAATGTATAACTGTCATTACAACCAACATTAAATAAATAAATATCACACTACATCACATACATTGATCTGACTCCGAGGTAAGTAGCTTAAGCACTTGTGTTACGGATATCAGAATCAAGAGTATTACAAATATATACTTAAATATTGGATATTAACACCCAGACACAGAACAAACACAAGTATTCAACATACGAATATTAGTCCTGTGTGGGGATCGAGCCCACAACTCTTGGCGCATGGGGCAGGGTCACTACCGAATGCGCCATCGAGTCAAACATTATCTAAATGCAAAATAAAAAAAAGGCAATCTATACTTTATGCATATAGTTACATATATTAATTGCCATAAGGCGTTCAGTTCTCTCTGCCTACCCCTCTAGGGAAGTGGCGTGAAGTTTAGTTAGTTAGATAAATAAATAAAAATCCTTATTCTTACTAATATTATAAACGCGTAAGTGTGTGAATGTTTGTTACTCTTTCACGCAAAAAGTACTGCATGGATTCAAATGAAACTTTACAATAGTATAGCTTATACATTAGAATAACACATAAGCTATGTTTGGCAGGCCAGTCATAAATAAACTCTCCAGACTAACACACTAATTCCCTAGTACCAAACTAAGCTTATAAGCTTTGGCTGGCTCGATGGCGCATTCGGTAGTGACCCTGCCCCACGCGCCAAGAGTTGTGGGTTCGATTCCCACCCAGGTAAAACATTCGTATGATGAATACTTGTGTTTGTTCTGTGTCTGGGTGTTAATATCCAATATTTAAGTATATATTTGTAATACCACTGTTGATTCTGATATCCGTAACACAAGTGCTTAAGCTACTTACCTCGGAGTCAGATCAATGTATGTGATGTAGTAGAATATTAAAAAAAAAAGCTTGTCCTATAGATACTAAGTGAACGGATAGACATACTTAAATACGTTTATAAACATCCAAGATTCGAGTACAAAGGTCCACGTTCTACACACGAAACATTTTCACCTAACTAGTTTCGAACCCGCGACCCTTGGTTTAGTGGCTTGGGTCTCTGACCACTCGAACAACGGGCCTGTCAAATGAATTGAAGTGACTTCTTTGTAGTGTCTAAATAAGTTTTTAGTACTGAATTCACATGAATTGTCTGTCTGTATGTTTGTCCCGGACTTTCACTGGCAGATGGCAAGGGTTGTAAGGAAAAACTTGTTTCATTTAAGGATCAGAATAATCATCATTCATCCAGGGAAGGATCTACGATAGGGGCTTTTGGGCTTCAAAAAGCCTCTAATCGTAGATCCGGCCCTGTCAGAACGAGTTTCACTAGTAGAACCTAAAAAAAAACTATTTTCAACCCGTAAGTAATGTTAGCCCAGGGCTCCCTATATGCAAAATCACGAAAATAAAATATAGTTTTAATAAATTCACAGTGCTGAGAGGAGGCGGTCACAGGGGGAGGCCTTTGCCCGGCAGTGGGATTAAAATGGCTAAATAAAAAAAAAAAATCGCACGGGTGAATCTGCGGGTTACAGATAGTCCATTAAAGTAGGGGAGTTTTACCTTTGTGCGGGAATAACAGGCCGTCTACAGCAGAGCCCAACCCCTCCAGCAAACCACCCTTGCCTATTGAAAAAAAAATACAAATTGAAAAAATACAATAAAAACACTAAACTATATTTGACTCGATCATCATCTTCCTAGCGTCTTGTTCCGTGCTTAGACGAGGTCGGCTTAGGCCATGATCCAGGATTTAGCGAGTCTGGTAATTACATTGAAGCGACTGCCGATCTGACCTTCGTAACCCTAAGACAGGGGAACCAGACAATTATTGAATCATGGTTACAAATGCAAAGTTGTTTGAATTTGATGTTGTTTGTTTCATCACGTTGTTTTCCCTCACCGTTGAGCTAGTGGTAAGTATGAATACGTACATAGATTTGTAAAATCCGGAGGTACGTGCTTGGGTTTGAACCCGCACTCCTCGGTTAAGAGGCGCGTGTTCTTACCATTGAGCTACCACCGCTCATATGACTCTATATTTCTCTTAATTTTGAACGAACTTAAATCACTTTAACAATAAAAATTGCTATTTGCATATATATAGAATTTCATATTTTTTTTACTTCTTTCAAAACCTCTATCTATTATCTCTTTAAATAAAACTATAGTGTTATCGTTAACTACATTCTTTGGAAACAGATCAACAAACGTTGTTGTAAGAAAGAAGAGGGTCTGAAATGGGTCTAAAATGTTTATTTGTCTTATAAACATTAGTTTGGTCGTGAATTATAGCTAAATCCGTCGTCTTGTCAGCTAAATTGGTCGTCGTCTTTTCTCTTACTTAATGTCATAGTCTTTTTCGTCTATATGTCACGTCACGGTCGTTGGTCAGGCCAAAAAGGTCGTAACATTCCCACCTCCAGTATTGAGAAGCAATACTCAAAGTCAAAGTCAAAGTCAAGACTAAAGTCA
The DNA here is from genome assembly GCA_951394215.1 of Glyphodes perspectalis. Taxonomy (NCBI): domain Eukaryota; kingdom Metazoa; phylum Arthropoda; class Insecta; order Lepidoptera; family Crambidae; genus Glyphodes; species Glyphodes perspectalis. The sequence goes on from OX596228.1 coordinate 4,457,377, forward strand.
AAGTCGAGACTAAAGTAAAATTTGAGACCAAAGTCAAAGTCGAGACTAAAGTCAAGGTCGAGACTAAAGTCAAAAGTCAAGGTCCAAGTCAAAAGGCTGAAGTCAAGGCCAATGTCGAGGCTGAAGGTCAGAAGTCGAGGTCAATGTCAAGGCCAATGTCGTGGCCTAGGTCGGAAGTCGAGGCCTATGTCAAGGCTAAAGTCGAGGCGAATGTCGAGACCAATGTCCTGGCCTAGGTCGGAAGTCGAGGCCTATGTCAAGGCTAAAGTCGAGGACAATGTCATGACCAAGGTCGGAAGTCGAGGCCTATGTCAAGGCCGAAGTAGAGGCCAATGTCGTGGCCAATGTCGGAAGTCAAGGCCTATGTCAAAGCCAAAGTCGAGGCCAATGTCGTGGCCAATGTCGTGGCCAATGTCGGAAGTCGAGACCATTGTCGAGGTCACGGCCGAGGGCAGAATCAAAGCCAAAGTCAGGGCCAGAAACAAAGCTAAAGTCAGGGCCAAAGTCGAAGCCAAAGTCAAGACCAAAGTCGGGTCCAAAGTCGGGGCTAAGGTCGAGGCCAAAGTCGGGGCCAAGGTCGAGGCCAAGGTCGAGGCCAAAGTCTAGGTCACACTCAAGACAGATATCGTTGGAGGTTGGATGTCTAAGCGGCAAAGTTTTGTCACGGGTCTTTTGTACTGTCCAGTCGCTGTCTGCACGTCGTCACACGAGTCAATAGTCGGCTGTTCACCATACTGAGTCACTGTCAATAACGTCAGTAGGTATACTCAGTCGTCACATAGTATGCTCGGTCGGAACATATTCTTTTAAAGTAATTGTTGGTGCTGTCTTCACCGTCACTGATCGCACCAATCTCTCTTAGCACCCGCCGTGGTGAGGAGAGTTGGGGCAAATAAATTACCACTGTACTCAGCGAATTGTATTCTTTTTAATGTCGTCATCCTATTTTAACTGTCATTGGTCCAAAGTTGTCGAGTCCTGTAAAAACAAAAAAGGGTAAACCGGCCAAAGCCAGGTCGCGAAACCAGCGACATGAAGGTGTATTGGCACCCACCTCCACTCACATGCATCAGTAAGTTTTCAAATCATCCGACCGAATCCAACTTAAGACTATCTTCGAAACTGTTTTCGAATCGGACCAGTCTGCAAGGCGACTTATTGTTAAATCGATGTACTTTTTAATTAAATGTACCATTCTCGCTCTTAACAAGGAACCACATAAAATCCACCTTGGTAATTTCAAGTCGACTGCTTGCCAAAGTTCCTGCAGCCACGATCGCCATCTCTTATAAAAGCCTCCAGTCACTTCATCATCCCAACCTTTCTTCGTTTTCCAGATGTCTTGTAGAATAATTCTTGCTTTGATGACAACGAAGAACAAGAAACCTAACAGGTCAAAGACTGACATACAAATCTTCAAAACATGTCGTTCACTCGGATACTCTTCACATTGACCACCAATCATATTATCTTGGAGGCTGTAGTTATCAAAGTTGCTGTAATTATCAAAGTTGTCATCTTGGTGTCTCCATTTTATACCATAAACCCGCTCTACTGGCAGCTCTGCAATATCTTCCAGTACCTTAGATCTCGAAGACGGCAACTTATTTTCGGGCAGATGTCGCAGGATGTCCTTACAATGATTCATAAAAGTCGTCATACTAACCCCACCTTGTTCATAATTGTAAATTACCGCGTCAACGAGCTTCATGCCCTTCTCTATGATGTCAACTGAGATGATGAGGTCGTCATCGGTAATAGCTTTCACAGCTTCCGTATGCGTCTCTGAAAATCTAGAATCATTAATATTTTTGACGTTTTGCGCTGATGAAGCGGTTCGATGTCGTGCCTCTTCAGGGGTCAACCTACGCGCATAACCTTTAGTCCTGTAGACTTCGATCTTCTGGTGGTATTTTTGGGCAAACTCAGGATTTTTCGTCATCTTCCGCTGAATACCCTGCAATCTAGAGAAGACTAAGTCAAAACTATAGAGTAATCGACAACTATCGTCGCGCCATAAAGGTCCCGTCTCCCAACGTTTAAGTTTTGGAATATAGTCGGTTGTCGCTTTCATTATGTCTAGGGCTTTCTGATCCTCGCGAGATTGAGGTAAAGCTAAGTACGTCTTCACGCCAAAGTCCTCTGTGCGAAAAGTCTTATTGTAAATGTCGGTCAATACCTCACAAGAACAATTAAGTACAGTCGCGTTATTTGGTATGCTACGTGAGGAAACAGTACCATGTAAAACGTATCCTAAATTTGTCAAAGAAATAGTCGGTCCATGTTTCGGTCCCTGTACAACTTGTCGAGTCACAATAAGGTCCATATTGTCTTGTCCTATCAACAAATCAACTTTGTCAAATGTCACGTCAAGCTCGTCAACATAACTTGTCAAAAATTCAAATCTCTTTACAACATTTTTAGAAAAAGTATTTACAGGTAAATTTAAATTATGTACAGTCCGAACATTAAATAAATTATACACTTCACTAGAATTTTGACCGCGATTTTTCAAACTAACGCAACAGGATCCGGAGTCGATGGAAGACATCTCGTGCGCTCCGCAAACGCGTAGTGGTCGTGTCGGGCCGTGGAGTCCGGCGCACTCGGCGAACGACGCGTCGGTCAGGCTCACGGCAGCTCCCTCGTCCAGCAGCGCCTTCGTGTCGTTGTCACCGTCACCGATCGCACTAATCTCTCTCAGCACCACGGCAGCTCCCCCGTCCAGCAGCGCCTTCGTGTCGTTGTCACCGTCACTTCTGGCTTTGACGACTTGTTGTTGTTGTTCTGTGCTAGGGTTTTCACTCTCATCTGGTTTCCGTCTCACAAAATCGGAATTTCTTGTCGTAGTAAACTTCGCATCGGAGGGTTTCATAATATTATAAGAGGTAAACGAAGGTGTCCGATGGCTTCGTGAGGAACGTCTGTCTTTGTTGGCAGCAAGAGCTTCGATTTCGATCGTCATTTTTTTCAGGATCAACTCTTTTTCAATATCGGCAATTCTTTCTGCGGTTCTTTGTTTAATTTCTAGAATGCGCTGTCGGCGCGCCCGCTCCGAGGAGCTTTTGGAAGTTACAGGAGAAGGCGGTGCTTGCGGCATGTCAGCCAGCTTGTCCATTGCTTGTGCACTTTTTCTTCTCGTCAGCATTTCCACGGGCAAGTTCACAATAACTCGAAGGACCACTTTGTAAGAAAGAAGAGGGTCTGAAATGGGTCTAAAATGTTTATTTGTCTTATAAACATTAGTTTGGTCGTGAATTATAGCTAAATCCGTCGTCTTGTCAGCTAAATTGGTCGTCGTCTTTTCTCTTACTTAATGTCATAGTCTTTTTCGTCTATATGTCACGTCACGGTCGTTGGTCAGGCCAAAAAGGTCGTAACAGTTGTCTTATATAATAATGTATTCCTTTCCTTTCTTGTGCAAGAAAATTTATAGTGCACAAGTGTGTGCGCAAACGCAGGTGCATTCTCTGTTCCTTCCAGAGATTGCACCTGACTCTCTGTTCATTCACTCTCATAGTCCGGTGAGAGGGCATCGACATGACCGGAAAGAGGTCAGGCACAGGACCAATGGCTTAACGTGCTTTCTGAGGCACAGGGGTGATTAAACAACCAACTTCTTGACTTCGGACTGTTACTAAGTAATTTCAATATTGAAATACTTAGCTACTTATTTTGACCCGACCCGGGAATTGAACCCGGGAATTGAATCCTTAGGCAGCGCATGTTACTACTTGACCAACGACGCAGTCAATGATCAATGTGTAATATACAAACAAGCTTACCTCCCACTTTATTAACGAGATCTCCTGAAAAATAAAAATAAATAATTAACTAATTACCCCCTAAGGGTTAGGCAGAATTAAAAGGACAGCAGACCTGGTCTGGTAATTACATTGAAGCGACAGCCAATCTGACCTTCGTAACCCTAAGATAGGGGAACCAGACAATTTTTGAGTCATGGTTACAAATCCAAAGTTGTTTGAATTTGCAGGTTTCATTACGATGTTTTCCCTCACGGCTGAGTTAGTGGTATAAATTTGGTATAAATTTATACCACTATCCCAGCAGCTCGCTAAATCCTGGATGATCTAAGCGGACCCCGTCTAAGCACGGGACATAACGCTAGAAAGATAATGATAAATAAAGACATATTGAATTGAATTGAAAACTAGAATAATATAGCTAATACATCCGAATAACATATAGGCTATGTTTCATCGATTTACCACGCGAGCGAAGCCGCGGGCGGAAGCTAGTAAAGTTATAATTATAGTTTATCTTACCAACTCCCTTGACGGCACCATCTAATCCTTTACCAACGACTCCATCTACCAATCCTCCTTTTCCTGAGGAAGAAATCTTTCATTAATAACATAGAGTAATAATATACTACTTACAACAGAGGGTCACTGCCCATACTTGAGAAGTTACTGCTTTAACTCGCGCAAGAACAGCGACAGTGGTGAGTAATTGGAACTACAGCAAAGTTTAGTCTGTTTGTCAGGAATAATACAAGACGGCGCTACAAGCACAGGTTCTTATTAATAATACTGTGTCAAATTCATTGTTTTAAAACAAATATTATTTTGGTTTGTTTCTGAATAAAATATATTATATTCATGTTTTTCACCAACATTTAATAAATATCTACGAAATGACATAAATAAGTTATAGTATAAAAAAAAATTTAAAGTGAAATTATAACGTTTTTATTCGGTTTTTTTTCTCAATCGGTCTAAATGATGCCTGTAGCGACATCTGTCTGTGTCAAGTCTATACGAAATCTAAAATGTATGTGACTGACCAGACATGTTAATAATATCCTTTTAACTGGCTCGATGGTGCACGCGCATCTGGGTGTTAATATCCAATTTTTAAGTACATATTTGTAATACCACTGTTGATTCTGATATCCGTAACACAAGTGCTTAAGCTACTTATTTTGAAGTCGGATTAATGTACGAGATGTCGTTGGATTTATTTAACCTTCTAACCGATATCGGTCACGGCGGCCACACTCAATGAGGATTAGCCAACACTGGAGATATTATTATAGTGCACAAGTGTGTGCGCAAACACAGGTGCACTCTCTGTTCCTTCACTCTCATAGTCCGGTGAGACACCGACATGACCGGAGAGAGGTCAGGCGCAATACCGTCGGTATTAACATGCTTTCCAAGGCACGGTGGTGATCAAACCGCCAACTTCATGACTCCGGGCTGTTACTGAGTAAATTCAATATTGAAATACTCAGCTAAACTTTTTTGGCTCGAGCCAGGACTTCAGCCCTGGACCACTTGGTTCTTAGGCGGCGCATGCTACCATTAGACCAACGAGACAATATTTATATTATACGTACCCAAGAGACCACTAACAGTTCCCCTCAGCAAGTCGCCTGAAAACATACAAACTAATTAGAAAACACATACATACATACGTGCAATGCGTCCGTTACCCCCAAAGGGGTAGGCAAAAATAACCTCAATAAAACATTTTTGGACAACATTAAAACTAGTTATTTTGTCCCATGTTGATCTGGGACAAAAAAAAAATGTGCCAACTGTGGTTCTTGCCTAGCATGTCGTAACAGGCGACTAATGGTTTACGGGCTTTTGGGTATGTGACTGAGTAGGCGACGAGCTAGCCACTTGTCACACCTTTTTCACAGCTTTCCATCCAACCCAGCCCACTGTCCCATGTTGGTCTGGGACTTAAAAAGAATATGCCAAATGTGGTTCTTGCCTAGCATGTCGTAAAAGGCGACTAATGGTATATCGGGTTTTGGGTGTGTGATTGTGTAGGCGACAGGTTAGCCGCTTGCCACTGCTTTTTCACAATTGTCCATCTGACCCAGCCCGGCTTTATTTTTGGCTGAATGTGGTTGAAGGGGCTTGCTGCCCCATCGACTCTGCCTACCCCTTCGGGGATCGTGGGCGTGATGTTATGTATGTATGTATTAAAACTAGTTAAATTGAAATAAACCTGTGACAAGTGGCTATCTCGTCGCATAGTCTTTCGTCATTAAATAATTAAAATTCTCACGCCGTGTTTGTTACCAAACTCCTCCGAAACGGCTTGACCTATTTTTATAAAATTTTATATGTATATTTGGTTGGACTGAGAATCAGTCGTTATCTATTTTTCATACCCCTAAGTGATAAGGGTGGTCCACCCCAAAGCTATAACTTGAGAACGGCTTTACCGATTTCGTTTTTTTAGTTGTGTTTGTTATTGTCAAGTAAAGGTTGTTATAAAAGAAAAAAATAAAAGGTTGTGGGGTAAATAAAAAAATGGGTATTGAAAATCGGAGAACGGGGCATTAGGAAGTGCGCCGGGGCAGCTAGTATTTAAATAAATCTTTCACGCCAATTCTTGAATGGATTAGTTTAAGGATCCAAACCAAACAAGGAAACTGCTTGAAAATAGTTTCATTCATCAGTATGTCTGTTTATCTGCCATAATTCCTTTAACATACATACATACATAACATCACCCCCATTATCCTCGAAGGGGTAAACCCCTTCACTGACACACCAATTTCCTAGTTCCAAAGTGAGCCTGTGCCACCTATGGATACTAGGTGAACGGATAGACATACTTAAATACGTTTATAAACATCCATGACTCGAGTACATGCCCATGAGAATGCCCCTAGCGGGATTCCAACCCGCGACCCATGGTTTAGTGGCCAAGGCCACTCAACTAACGGGTCAGTCACTACTTTTAAACAACATTTGATTGAGAGATTTGAGTTCGTGTGAAATTAACCAAAATATGAGATGTTTGGTGCTTTAAACTACCTCTGCTAAAAGTCAAGAATTAACTTTTTGATTAACTTACCCAACCCGCTAATTAGATCTGTAAAAAAAAACAAATAAAATTAATTCTTATTACAAAATAATAAAAATGTTTGTTTGTATTTAAGTGATAAAAAACCCGAATTCCTCATATAAACGAGTTACCTACACTTGTAAATATTAATGAGCTTTAATTTTATTTATTAATAAAAAAATATTAATATTTTTAAACTTACCAAAAGGTTGAGGCTCACAGGCGACCGCGCCGATCTGTAAATTAATTTAATAAAAAAATATTATTATTTTGCTTAATTAGCCGTTAAGTAACCAAAATGTCAACAAAAATGAATTTCGCAAAATCGAATTCATCTTATTTCTAGCTTCATGTCGTGATTCGTCTAATCATAGATTTAAGTTAAGGGGGCTGACTGATAGATTGCGGGCGTAATGATATGTATGTATGGATTTAACATACATACATAACATCACGCCCATAATCCTCGAAGGGGTAGGCAGAGTCAAAGAGGTAGCAGACCCCTTTAACAACATGCAGCCAGAAACAAAACTGGGCTGGGTTAGAAGGAATTTGTGAAAATGTAGTAACAAGTGGCTAGCTCGTCGCCTACAAAATCACACACCCAAAACCCTATACACCTTTAGTCGCCTTTTACGACATGCTAGGCAAGAAACACAGTTGAGACATTATATTTTTTACATGTTTTTTTTTTACAAACATTTTTTTTTTTTGGAAAAAACGTGTTTTTGTATACACGCGTATCGGTGACGTAAATAATATAAATGGGCGTGGCACAAAATAGTTAGATACACGGCAGTGTCTCTCGCCAAGTTTCAACATTTACATTCACTTCTTCATGACTTACTTTGTATTTTTCTGGCGGTAAAAGTAAGAAGATGGGCCTTTAACCTTATCTGTATATATTTCTGACAATAACAGAGTCGCAGATCAATTTATGATAGGGATTGCTGTACACAGTGGCATGTTTTATGTATCCAGCAGTTACGAAATTGTGCTGGACCCAGCTTGCAGCTTCTTGAAGATCAGTGGATGTGAATATCAAAGTGTCCAAGTTTTAGAACCTTTTTATTATACTGGCCATTGTGGTCATTGACATGTATTTAAATTAATTAGAAAACAAGTCAAGATAGCAAAGATGTCAGAAGAAAAGTTAGTTTTAGTAATTCATATTTATTTTCTACATTATCTTTGTATTGTAAAAGTTTATTTTGGAATCCACTTGTTTCCACAAAGGGTTAAAATTAAACATTATACTAACTAACTTACTAAACTTCACGCCACTTCCCTAGTGGAGTAGGCAGAGAACTGAACGCCATATGGCACGATCCTTACACACCTCACTCGCCTCAACATTCATGATCCTTTTCATACAAGTTCTATGGTTTTTATGACTCCTAACCTGGGTTCGCCAAACCGATTCATAAAGACCGTTAGATGGTTACCGTTATATTTCGGATCCAAACCTGAAATAAAACGGTTACCGATTAAGCTGTATACTGAAATATAACGTTATGTATTTCGGTTTTAAATGTTACGAACAGGTAAGAGAGGGAGACAAAATCTGTGAGCCATCGTTTGAAATGAAGAATCTGTACTGTTCCTTTGCTTTTATTGGTAATGCTTGTTTTTTATAAGACTAGCTTCTTCAACTATGAATATAATTAAGTTTTTTGTTTTGAATTATTCGTTATATGCAGTGCAAACATTAACGCGAAAAAGAGATGAAAATAGTAGACCGCGATCGGAGCTAGCGCAGCGCATCCGCAGATTTAAACGGGAATTTCCCGCTCAAACTTACGATGCCAACGTTATTCCTACTACTGGTTTATTTCGATACTGTATTACCTATACGATTCGATTACCGAATGATTCTCCTATCGTCATTTTGATTCGATAAGTACCGTTTTATAAATGTTAATAACCCATACCAGAATATCACTGTTCCTAACATCACCTTCTGTTAATACACGACCAATCTTGTCGTGGTAAGTGAGCCTCAATAAACATTATGATATCAACAACTTGGCCTTTTTTTACATCTAGACTTTCAGTGGCATAATTGACTTAAATACACCTATGACATCGTTTTTAAGTATTTAATGAAGCGAATATTTTACCACATTTTGTCTCGACACATAAATTTAATTTGCATTCGAATTAATTCTCAAGATAAAAGCATATCTGCTTAATTTGTCATTGAATGCGTATGCTAATTCCTCTTAATTTTATTCAATTAGAGTTACGTCGTATTGTCATTGAATTTGGAAATTTAAAGTTTACATTACCTACAAGTAGCTAGAGATAATAACAATAATGTCCTCCAAACCGATATCGGTGACGGCGACCAAACTCAACGAGGATTAACCAACGCAGGAGATATTATAGTGCACAAGTGTGTGCGCAAACACAGGTGCACTCTCTGTTCCTTCACTCTCATAGTCCGGTGAGACGGCAGCTCGACATGACCGGAGAGAGGTCAGGCGCAGGACCAACGGCTTCAAGTGGACCCCTCCGCTTAGGGCAGGCCAACGCCGGTGATGCTGTGGTAGCTTTTGTCATGGATCTCACAGCATCACCACTCTGGCGACGAAAGGTGCCGCGGGGTATAGTGGGTATACCCCGGCCACTCCATCTTGGCCGGAGAGGGGTTCTCTTATTTTTTTGGAGGGCCCTGGGAGTCCCACACACCGCGCCGTCACCCCTAGGGCGGCGTGAAGGAGCCTAATGCAATCCCCGCGTTAAAAAGAAAAAGGACCAATAGCTTAACGTGCTTGCAGAGGCACGTGGGTGGTTAAACCGCCAACTTTTTGACTCCGAGCTTTTACTGAGTAATTTTAATTTTGAAATGGCCGACCACAAATTTTTGGCCCGACCCTGGATTTGAGCCCGGGACCTCTTGGGACGAGGTAACTCTGAGTTAGTGCAGTGTTGAGATGTTGAACATGTTCAAATCCTTTTGTCCAAGACAAGCTCGATGGCGCATTCGGTAGTGACCCTGCCTCATGCGCTACGAGTTGTGGGTTCGATCCCCCCAGGACAAACATTCGTGTGATGAATACTTGTGTTTGTTATATGTCTGGGTGTTAATATACAATATTTAAGTATATACTTGTAATACCACTGTTGTTTCTGATATTAACATATTAACACAAGTGCTTAAGCTACTTACCCCGGACTCAGATCAAATCTATGTGATGTAGTCTGATATTTATTTTGCTACGAAATCTCGTAGATCTACGCCTCGTAGTCTTGTTTTGTTCCTCGTAGACGCTGAGGCTTTGCCCATTATAGTTTAGTAATTTATTTGGCAACGACATAAAATTAACGAATCGTATTAAGGAACACCATTTTCGGCTAATTTTAAAAAATCAGAAAAAAGGAACAGCCAAAAAAACAAAAATAATTATCATTAACAACTATCGTGTCTAACTTAAATGTGCTAGCTTCTGCCTGCGACTTTTCTCGCGTAGTACATCGATGAAACATAGCTTATGTGTTATTCTAATGTAATAAGTTATACTATTAAAATGTATCATTAAAATCCATGCAGTACTTTGCGTGAAAGAGTAACAAACATCCACTCATCCATCTATCCATACAATCTTGTTTATAATATTAGTAAATATATTAACATATATTTTAACTTACCAGACAAACTAACACGAGTGCAAACTTCATATTTCTAGTTATAAAGAATATTGCAGTCGCACTGTCTTTTAAAACGCCAATCTAACCTTATATAGCCTCTAAACGAACAATTATACGGCCGTATGGAAAATAGAAACATCTTATACCTACAGCGTGGAATTCAAAAACAAGAATAATTTAGCAATTAAACGACAGATGAAAGTTCTCCGTGGTGTTTTTTAGTTTTTTGCTAATCGAAAACTGTTTTATCTTCACTCAGTTGAGATCCATTTGGAAAATCATCCTCGTAGCATTATGTCCCGTCGGGGTCCGCTTAGACCGTGATCCAGGATTTAGCGAGTCTGTAATTACGCTGGGGTGACTGCTGATCTGACCTTCGTAATCCTTAGAAAGGGGAATCAGACAATTTGGATCACGGTTACATATAAATACTTGTTGAAATGTGCAGATTTCATCACGATGTTTTCCCTCAGCGTCGAGCTAGAGGTATAAATACGTATATAGATTTGTTAAATCTGGAGGTACGGGCGTGATTGAACCGGCGGCCCTCGGGCGCCTCAGACCTCTGACATGACTTCCTTAAGTTAAGGCAAACTCTACTTGTCCACAGATGTTGATTGATAGTTTCCATACAACTTCTAATTATTTTTTTTAATTTAGAAGGACGTGTACTTCCTTACCCAATTATTGAAACACGTTCCATTTAATTTTATTTTAATTGCATTCGTCTTGTATCTTGTTTTTAAATATTTTCTTAACCACCAAAGTTGTCTTAATCTTCAAACCTAATTAGCATGTTAAATTAAGCTGACGTTGCCTGGAATAATAACGTTACGAGAGTGTCAATAAGCAGAGGCGGCGTAAGGCGGTGACCCACACCGCCCGCGGCCTCGCGGTGCAAAGGACCTCGCGCTTCACAGATGAAAATAGATTTGAAAAAGTATGGAAAATCCAAAAGTAATACATAAGTGGGGGCGCGGGGGGGGGGGGGGGGGTGAGTTAATATGAGAGCCCGGATATCAGATAGTCTGCTCGCATGCACAGTGATGTTTATATTTTTAATTTATAATGTCACGAAATTAGTTATATAAGTACATATGAACGTATTTAAAAAAGGCCATCTGTTGAGTTTCTCGCGGCACCTCTTCTCAGCAGGCCATTCACGTCGAGGTGCTGGTAGGGTAAAAAAAAATGTTTGACATGCAAAAGAATTGGTTATGAATCCACTTGCAGAATAAATTATTTCATTTCATTTCAATCAACAGTGGTATTACAAATATGTACTTAAATATTGGATATTAACACCCATTCGATTCGACTGCCTCGTTGGTCTAGTGGTACCATGCGCCGCCTAAGGACCAAGAGGCCCGGGTTCAAAAAATTTGTGGCTGGGTATTTCAATACCGAAATTACTCAGAATAACAGCCCGGAGGCAGGAAGTTGACGGTTTCATCATCACCGTGCCTCGGAAATCACGTTAAGCCGTTGGTCCTGCGCCTGACCTCTCCCCGGTCATGTCGAATTGCCGTCTCACCGGACTATGAGAGTGAAGGAATAGAGAGTGCTCCTGTGTTTGCGTACACACTTGTGCACTATAATATCTCCTGCGCAGTTGGCTAATCCTCGTTAAGATTGGCCGCCGTAACCGATATCGGTTATGAGGACATTATTAACACCCAGACACAGAAAAAACACAAGTATTCATCACACGAATGTTTATCCTGGGGGGATCGAACTCACAACTCTTGGCGCATGGATCCGGTTCACTACCGAATCCGCCATCTATCCAGTAGTCATCAAGTCAATTACTACATTATGGCGTATTAAACGAAACATTAGTCAGTCCCATGTTGGTCTGGGACTTGGCCCATGTTGATCTGGGACAAAAAAAAAAGAATGTGCCAACTGTGGTTCTTGCCTAGCATGTCGTAAAAGGCGGCTGATGGTTTACAGGCTTTTGGATAATATGTGACTGAGTAGGCGACGAGCTAGCCACTTGTCACTCCTTTTTCACAGTTTTCCATCCAACCCAACCCACTATCCTATATTGGTCTAGGACTTAAAAAGAATATGCCAACTGTGGTTCTTGCTTAGCATGTCGTAAAAGGCGACTAATGGTATATCGGGTTTTGGGTGTGTGATTGTGTAGGCGACAGATTAGCCATTTGACACTCTTTTTCACAATGTTCCATCTAACCCAGCCCGGCTTTATTTTTGGCTGAATGTGGTTGAAAGGGTATGCTGCCTCTTTGACTCTGCCTACCTTTTCGGGGATTATGGGCGTGATGTTATGTATGTTAACGAATAATAAGTGATTTCTATTCAAACAATTAAATTACCCGTCTTATAACATTAACGTGACATTTATAGCACTATGTTAAAATTTAAAGATAATCATAACATTATTCATTCAAATTAGGTACTTTAATTACCATGATAAGAGAGTAAAATCATTAAAAAGTATCTCATTGTTCTTAAGATACATACATACATACACAACTTCACATCCGTAATCCCCGAAGGGGTAGGCAAAGCCTTAAAGACACCAGGCCCCTTCAACCACATTCAGTCAATAATAAAACTGGGTTAGATGGAAAATTTTGAAAAAGTAGTGACAAGTGGCTAGCTCGTCGCCTACACAATCACATACCCAAAACCCGATGTACCATTAGTCGCTTACTATATGCTAGGCAGAGACACAGTTAGCACAATCTTTTTAAGTCTTAGACCATGAATTCTTGTTTCATAGTTTTCTATCTATTCCAAACTTAATTACTTTTTAAACGAGAAGCGGTTGAACGAGCTTACTACTCCTTAGACTATACCTGCCCCTTAGGAGATTATGGGCGTAATGTTATGTTAGTTAATTCTGAATAAGTCAGCTTTCATTAACCGATATCTCTTACGGCGGCCAATCTTAACAAGAATTAGCCACCTGCGCAGAAGATGTTATAGTGCCCAAGTGTGTGCGCAAACACAGGTGCACTCTCTGTTCCTTCACTCTCATAGTCCGGTGAGACGACAATTCGACATGACGTGCTTTCCGAGGCACGCGAGTGATTAAACCGCCAACTTCCTGACTCCGGACTGTTACTGAGTAAATTCAATATTGAAATAACCAGCCACAAATTTAAGCCTGACCTAGAAATTGATCCCGGGACCTCTTGGTTCTTAGGCGGCGCATGCTTCCACTAGACCAACGAGGCAGTCAACACAATAACCACTACACCATCGCGTATTACGAGATACTAGATAAGGAAGCACATTATTTCAAGTCCCAGACCAACATAGGACAAATAAAGAAATATACTTACCAAAAAAAAATAAAGTCAGTATAATTTTCATGGTGGCGATCACTCAATAGATATTAACAGAAACTAAAAGGAATTTGCCTTATATAGTCTTTTGGATCGATCAACTTCTACAATTGTATTCAAATTACTATAAGTCTATTACATCAAATGTGACTATTAGGGTTTAAATTTCCTTATTTCTTTATCTCTAACTAGCTGTCCCGGCGAACTTCGTATCGCCCAGTAAATGAAAATTGACATTGATTTGTCGATTGACATTTAACATTGACAGATACGAATCCCACCGTTTTATATGAGAAAATACTTTTGCTTTTATTTTGTTTTATCGTCAATTTTTCAATGTTTTTAATAGTTATTCTGTTATTCTGGACAAAGACAAATCCAACAAATCAAAAACAACGTAAATCGGTTCAGCCGTTCTCGACTTATAAGTGGTGTAACAAACACGACTTTGTTTTATTTATATAGATATAGATTAACAACGCTCTTCGGTTTCACCTGCATAGTTCCCGTTCCCGTGGGAATACAGGGATAAAATATAGCTTATTAAACTCGCTAAAAAAGTAGCTTTCCTTTGGTTAAAGAATTTTTCAAAGCAATCGAGTAGTTTCAGAGCCTTTTCAATAAAATGAAATGAAATGATTTATTTCTGCAAGTAGATTTGTTAGAAATTATTTTGCACGTCACACTTTTTTACCCTACCAGCACCTCGACGTGAATAGCCTGATGAGAAGAGGTGCCGCAAGAAACTCAACAGATAGCCTTTTTTTAAAAACATGTTTTACATATCTCTAATATGTGGTACATTAAAATATCATGACTAAAAATTTCACAATGCATGCGAGTAGATTATCTTGTCCAAACATTTTTATCATTTAAATAATCATCTATTTTGTAGTAACCTTTTTTTATTAAACACTAGCTGTGCCAGCGGTGTCACCCGCGTTTATGGTTAATATTTTATAGACTATTTCCATCCTACATGATTTCTATGTAACTTTAACCATTAAGGCTGCACACGCGACGGAAGCTTAAAAAATGGAGTAACTTCTCCCGTTTTCCCAACATTTCCTTTCACTACTCTGCTCCTATTGATTGTAGCATGATAAAAAGTATACTATAACCTGCCCAGGAGTATGAAGAATAATTGTATCAAGTTTCGTTAAAATCCGTCAAATAGTTTTTGTTTTTATAAGGAACATACAGACAGACAGACAAAAATTTTACTAATTGCATTTTTGGCATCAGTATCGATCACTAATCACCCCCTGATAGTTATTTTGAAAATATATTTTATGTACAGAATTGACCTCTCTACAGATTTATTATAATGATGATTTAATATAAGACTTAAATTTTTACGTGGGTAATTCAATAACATATTTAGGCAGTTTATTAAATATTTTTATGCTAGACCTGCAAATAAACCACTAATCTTATTAAGCCTGAGTTTTGGAACGGCGAGCTTGCAAACAATCAATCATGTCTTACCTCTATATATATATAAAGCATAATTACCACTCACTTACTGATCGGGGGTATTTTTAGGAGGCAAAGGGTAGCTCACCTCTTTTCGCTGTATGGGGAGTGGATTTAGATTTTTAACTAACACAGCGTAGTATAAATACGTACATAGATTTAAAAAATCCATAGGTACGTGCTGGGTTTTAACCCGCACTCCTCGGTTATGAGGCGCGAGTCCTTACCATTGAGCTACCACCGCTCTCAATCAAAATAACGAGTATAGAAGACGCAGAGCGTCAGAGCCAGGATCCTGGTTAATGGAAATATGGTCTTTGGGGAACGCAGATACAAGTGTAGTCACCAACAAGAAATTAACATTATGATCAACAATCATTTATTTCTCCTGTGTCATTTGCTAAATAGAATGTAATTTATATAAAACAAGATATTTAAATGTAATTTCTTCGGCAGCGTGCGAATGTCTCAGAGGTAGGTTGGTTGGCATATCTTCACAATTTACTAAGACCCTCTGTAATAAAATATAATAATATATAAATAACTGTGTATATGTTAAAATGAATTATATCTTTTTATGTATTTAAAATATCTATACATACCTATTGCTTCAACACTTTTTGAGCAAATGAAACTGTAATAATAAAAAAAACATGTTAAATTATATATATCATGATCTTCCTAGCATTATGTCCCGTGCTTAGACGAAGTCCGCTTAGACCATGATCCAGGATTTAGCGAGTCTGGTAATTACATTGAAGCGACTGCCGATCTGACCTTCGTAACCCTCAGATAGGGGAACTTTTTGGATTATAGTTACATGCTAAGCTAAGCTAATCTCCAGACTGACACACCAATTCCCTAGTTCCACCCGCGACCCTTGGTTTCATGGCCAGAGTCTCTGACCACTCGAACAGCGGGCCTGTCTGTCATGGTCTATTAAATTATCATCATCATCTTCCTAGCGTTATGTCCCGTGTTTAGACGGGGTCCGCTTAGCCATGATCCAGGATATAGCGAGTCTGGTAATTACATTGAAGCGACTGCCGATCTGACCTTCGCAACCCTAAGATAGGGGAACCAGACAATTTTTGGATCATGGTATGGTCTATTAAATTATATATACATATAAGTAAAAAAAAAAATAGTTTTTTACAGCACAAAGGCTGCAAAGAAGTATACGGCCGGCCTGATGGTGCGCGGTCACCGCAGCCTATAGACTGCTCGCGGCATCAGGCGCGTCCCTGACCCTTGAAGTAGCGATGCCGAAATATCGATAGTTTCGCTATCGATAGTTGACCTCGAAAATCAGTTCGAATATCGATAGGTTTAGATCAAGGCAATACTATTGCATAAAAGCAATACTATCGATACTATCAATAGTATTGTTGGTCACGAAGAATAAACTATCGATAGTATCGATACTATCGATAGTATTGTTCCTCGTAACTAAAAAGCTATCGATAGTATCGATCGTTTTAAGCTATCGATAGCATTGATCGTTTTAAACTATCGATAGTCGTTTTGTTTTCGATAATATTGTTTCTTTAATATTGGTATAATGGTCACTTTTGATTGCCAAGTATCGATAAGTCAAAGTCAAAGTCAAAGTCAAAGTCAAAATATTCTTTATTTATATAGGTTTCAAAGAAACACTTATAAATCGTCAAAAACAGTTCAAAGAGATATGATTCTACCACCGGTTCGGAATGTTGCATCTACCGAGAAGAATCCGGCAAGAAACTCGGTAGTTACTTTTTTCAACAGTATTAACAAAGTTATAAGAATCATATTTAACTTTGAACCATGTTTCAGAGTGGGCCTGGTGTGAAATAAGATAATAAAAATGTATAATGACTAAGAAAAAACATCGATACTATTTATCGAGGCTATCGATACTATTGATATGACGTCAACTATCGATAGACTATCGATTGGCATCACTACCTTGAAGGTGTTGTCGAGGTGTCACCGCGAACCAGACATGAGGGACCACGTGACAAGTTTAAATTAAATTATATGAGTCTTTTATTTGAACCCGTAGAAATAATTAACTTACTTCCTTCGAAGACATCTCCAATTACTTTCAAGATGATTGCGAGCGGGGCTGAAAATAATAGTATTAAGTAGGTGATTTATCATGTTTATTTATTATACAAAGTTAATTTTAGTTTATAGGAAACCTCTACATACTTATTTTAGAACAAAAATCACAATTTTACATCTAACCCAGCCCAATGTTGGTCTGGGACTTAAAAAGAATGTGTCAACTGTTTTTCTTGCCTAGCATGTCGTATAAGGCGACAAATGGTAATTGGTTTTGGGTATGTGATTGTGTAGGCGACAAGCTAGCCACTTGTCACTACGTTTTCACAATTTTTTTATCTAACCCAGCCGAGTTTTATTTTTGGCTGAATGTGGCTAAAGGGGCCTGCTGCCCCCTTGCCTCTGCCTACCCCTTCGGGGATTATGAGAGTGATGTTATACATTAATTTATGTTGTTTGTTATTTTACATAGAGCCCATATGAACAGTACTTTCATCACTAATATAGCATTGTATACGATAAAATTAAAAGAGTTAGTAAATTTACTATGTAAAAAAAATATGTAGGACATCTTGAAACAATTTTTTTATCAATCAGGATCGGGAATTGAACCCATAGCCCGTTAATAAATATAAGTGGAATATCAACTAATAAACTATCTGTTATTTAAAAAAGAGACATGCAGAAAGAGTAAGAGGATTCAAAAAATAGAAGAGAAGAGAGGAACAGAGAAAGAGAGAACGAGCGAAAGGGTATACTTACTTGGTTTCTCAGATGCAAGACCTGAAAGAAGATAAAATATTATAAATTAGGGTTAAATAGTTTTAAAGCTCTTGCCAGTGACATCGTCCGCACGAAATTATCTATAACTAGTTTCATCGATGTACCCGCGGCTTCGCTCGCGTGGTATATCGATGAAACATAGCTTATATGCTATTCGGGTATATGAGCTAAATTATTCTACAATTTCATTAAAACCCATACAGTAGTTTTTTTTTTTGTAAAAGAATAACAAACATTCATCCATACATACAAACTTTCGCATTTATACATTAGTAGGATATAAAAATTAAGTGCCAACTGTGGTTCTTGCCTAGCATAATCATAAAAGGTGACTAATGGTACATCGGGTTTTGGGTATGTGGCAAGATTGTGTAGGCGTCAAGCTATCCACTTGTCACTGCTTTTTCACAATTTTCCATCTAACCCAGCCCAGTTTTATTTTTGGCTAAATCTGGTTTTAAAGGGCCTGCTGCCCCTTTGACTCTGACTACCCCTTCGGGGATTATGGGCGTATTTTTTATGCATTTTAAAAAATAGATTAAGATACTATAGTACATACTTAATTAGTTGACAAAATTTGATGAATGAAAATAAAGTTATACACAGCCAAGTCATAAGATTAGCCGACTACGACAAACCAGAGTTACAATTTCATAAATTATATATAAAGTACGCATTTTATATATACATTTTTTTTTATATATATTAATGTAATGTTTTTTTGTGTAGTTTGTGGAGTTAGAAGCTCGACTCTCTAACTTTGTAAAAGTAGAAGTATTTTCCTACTTCACAGATTTTGAATCAAACCAATTAGAACTTTTTCCTCGTCCAACGGCTAGAACGTGCATGACCTACCTCCAAGGATGGATGTGCGAAGCTTGCCTTACCTGATCTCTTCTGGAATCCTTAAAGGAAAATGATAAATACTGTTAAAGCCGACATTATTCCCAATTTTGCTGTCCCATGTTGGTCTGGGAGCCACAGTTGGCACATTATTTTTAAGACCCAGCTCAACATGGGATTTCGGACACGGCAGCGCTCGTGCGTGCTTTCTAAGTTACGGGCGGGCAAGCGATAATATATGTTATTGCCTTAAGAATTTATTTCTCTTTTTTCGATTCCGTTATTGATGAGCCATTCGAAAATAAATGTGGGCTATTTTAAACGCAGATTTATTAAAAACACAGATTTTTTCAAAGTAATTTCTGTAATCTTGAATTGTTTCTAAATGGCACATTATTTATTTGTAAGTCAAATATCAACTTTTAAAGGCCACCAGCACGCAATCGAAACGTGACTGGGACTCCAGATGATTTTAAATAGGAATATGTTTTTACTTTATTTAACGTTTAAGTCCTTTATGGGATGTGTTATGTGTATGTTATATGCTATTAATAAAAATCTCCTCTTTAGATGATTCGAACATTCGTGTGATGAATACGTGTGTTTGTTCAGTGTCTGGGTGTTAATATCTTATACTCAAATATATGTTGATTCTGATATCCGTAACACAAGTGCTTGAGCTTATATCGGAGTCAGATCAATGAATGTGCTGTTGTGTAATATTTATTATTTACAGATAAGCAAACATCCCTAAAGAACTGCTACTTTGTCGTAATCGGAAGCATTGGATCATGATGATGATATCTACTTATGATGATGGTCATCATTATCATCGTCATCACTAAAAACAATGATGACATTACTGAAAATAATATTAATACGTTTGACATTACTGACAATGATGCTAATGACAATAGTCCTGATTATGTTGACGATACTGATGATGATAATGACGATGAAAATGATTTGACTGATTGGGTTAATGTTAATGATGACAATGGTACTTATGAAGTTGACGATAATAATAATAATACTCACCTAATCCCTTAAGGAGTAAGTCTACCAATTGTCCGACTCCACCCAGCACGCCACCTTTAATAAAAATAAAAATAAATGATATATTAACACTATCATACCAATTTTTTTGCTCCAAATGAAGGGTACTCTTATAGATACTAAATAACTAGATAAAGGGTAAACAAATCTGTTGTCTTTGATTTCGTGGTTAGGACCACAAAAATAAAATAAAAATAAGAAAACATTAAAACTGTTCTGAATAAATTTCTAGATTTATGGGAAAATATGTATCTATCTGTGTCGGTGTCCCATGTTGGTCTGGGACATAAAATAATGTACTAATTGTGTTTCTTGCTTAGCATGTCGCAAAAGGCGACTAATGGTATATCGGGTTTTGGGTATGTGATTGTGCAGGCGACGAGCTAGCCACTTGTATTTTTTTTACAATTTACAAGCACGAAGGGTTCCCTATCATTTTCTATACAACATCAGACACTACCTATATTAAAATCATTTTTTGATGAATGAATATTTCAATCGTCTACCTGTTTTAATTATTAATATCGAGCAAATAATGCAATAATAATTTTTAGTCTTTGTTGTTATAGGCCAACAGAAATACACAATTTGTGAACTTTCAACTGTCTAGCTATCATGGTTCATGTGATACAGCCTGGGGACAGACAGACAGACAGACAGACGGACGGACATCGGAGTCTAAGTAATATGGTCCCGTTTTTACCCCTTGGGTACGAAAACATAAAAAAAAATACCTAGTAGTCCGCCAACGAGACCCGTCACAGGTTCTGAAATAATAAAAAACAAGTAGGTAAGTAAAATGTGACTGAGTAGGCGACGAGCTATCAGCTTGTCACTTCTTTTCCACAGCTTTCCATCCAACCCAGCCCACTGGGTCTGGCATATTAAAAGAATATGCCAACTGTGGTTCTTGCCTAGCATGTCGTAAAAGGCGACTAGTGGTATATCGAGTTTTGGGTGTGTGATTGTGTAGGCGACAGGTTAGCCGCTTGTCACTGCTTTTTCACAATTATCCATCTAACCCGGCTTTATTTTTGGCTGAATGTGGTTGAAGGGGCATGCTGCCTCTTTGACTCTGCCTCCGCCTTCGGGGATAATGGGCGTGATGTTATGTATGTAGGTAAGTATAAGATTATTATCATTGAAAATAAACTTTAACTTAACTAACTAACTAAACTTCACGACACTTCCCTAGCGGGGTAGGCAGAGAGAACCGAACGCCATATGGCACGATCCTCACACACCTCACTCGCCTCTTCAACATTCATGATCCTATTCATACAAGCTCTTCTTTAACTTAACTTCAGAACAAATTCAATAATGAAAATCCTTCAACTGTCTGACTCCGGGCAGGTACTGAGTAATTGAAATATTGTATTTTTTTGATCCGGCCAGGGATTTTAACCTGGGACCTCGTAGTCTTTAGACTCTGCTTATCCTCTCGTGATAGTATGTATCTATGTATTTACTATTCTCAGCACTTACGCAAAACTCCTTTAGACACCCCATCAAGAAGACCACCAACGACACCTGAACAGAAAATTCAATATATTTTATATATATACATATATATACTATGATGCGTGGTTACTGCAGCCTATAGCCTGCAGGACTGCTCACGGCACCAAGCGGGTCACTCGCGCGCTGACCCTTGAATGTGTTGTCGAGGAGTCACCGCGCACCAGGCGCGAGGGACCACACGAGAAGCACCTTAAGTCCCTCAGCGCAAGGGGGGCAGGTGGGGGGCAACTGCTCCCCCCTGGGGATGCCAATGTATATGCTGATCTACTTACTATAAGAACCTATAGAAAAAATTGTATTGCCCTCCTAAGCAAAAAAAGTGTATCCCCCCCTGAATCAAGGCTGCGAATACTCCTCCTAATTGGCCTCTAGTACTCTATCTTACTTAACCAGCATGCAAAGGGCCTTACGAGGCCCCTTTAGGAGCATGACCAAGAGTGAGGAGTCACTTCGCCCTAGCTTCATCACAGGAACCAGCCCATTCCTGCCGTAACTAATCCGGCTTCAGCTTGGCTCCATGATAGGTAGTAGTTAAATGATGGGTAAGGAGTGGATTTAGTTGGATCACGATAAATTGGTCATTAATGATGTTTGATCAAATTATGTTCTTACAAACCTCCTAGGCCACCGACGACAGAACCTGAAAATAGAAAACAAATTTAAAATGTCATCATCTTCCTAGCGTTATGTCCTGTACTTAGACGGGGTCCGCTTAGACCATGGTCCAGGATTTAGCAAGACCTTCGTAACCCTAAGATATGGGAACAAGACAATTATTGGATCATGGTTACAATTCCGAAGTTGTTTGAATTTGCAGGTTTCATCACAATGTTTTCCCTCACAGTCG
This sequence comes from Glyphodes perspectalis, assembly GCA_951394215.1. Classification (NCBI taxonomy): domain Eukaryota; kingdom Metazoa; phylum Arthropoda; class Insecta; order Lepidoptera; family Crambidae; genus Glyphodes; species Glyphodes perspectalis. The sequence continues at coordinate 4,479,751 of OX596228.1, forward strand.
AGCTAGTGGTATAAATACGTTCATAGATTTGAAAAATCCAGTGGTACGTGCCCGGGTTTGAACCTGCACTTCTCGGTTAAGAGGCGCGTGTCCTTACCATTGCGCTACCACCGCTCAAACAAATTTCTCAAAGATAGCTGGATCGGCGCAGTATATTCTTCTCTTCTCCTCAAAATCTGAAGCAAAATGTGCCATCTGTGTTTCTTGCGTAGCATGTCGTAAAAGGCGACTAATGGTATATCGAATTTTGGGTATGTGATTGTGTAGGCGACGAGCTAGCCACTTGTCACTACTTTTTCACAATTTTTTATCTAAACTAGCCCATTGTCCCATGTTGGTATGGGACTTAAAAATAATGTGCCAATTGTGATTCTTGCCTAGCATATCGTAAAAGACGACTAATGGTATATCGAGTTTTGGGTGTGTGATTGTGTAGGCGACGAGCTAGCCACTTGTCACTACTTTTTCACAATTTTCCATCTAACCCAGCCCCGTCTTGGTTTTGGCTGAAAGTGGTTAAAGACGATTTGATTGTTTCTTGATTTGTGCACCCCCCTTGGGGATTGCGAGTGCGATGACATGTGTATGTATGTATGTATGTATGTCCATTTAACTTGCAATATTAGCGTGAGAAATTAAGTTAAAAAAATTTAAGTAAAATAAATTACTTACCTAATCCCCCAACAATGCCAGGAACAAGTCCTTTTGAGCCTGTAACAAAAAAAAATTTTTGTGTTAACATTTTTGTATGACCTTCCTTAGGTTTCCAACTCGTATTGAGCTGAATTTTATGACAATCATGTGAGTGGTTTAGATAAATATTAGATTACATCACATACATAAGTGTGACTCCGAGGTAAGTAGCTTAAGCACTTGTGTTACGGATATCAGAAATCAATAGTATAGAAAATATTAACTCCCAGACACAGAACAAACACAGATATTCATTACACGAATATTTGTCCTGGGTGGGAATCGAACCTACAACTCTTGGCGCATTGGGCAGGGTCACTATCGAAGGCGCCATCAAGCTTGTTAAATAAATGATATTTATGTGCATTAAGTTAACAGACAGACATAGCTACTATCGCATTTATAACATTAGTAGCTATTTACTCAATAAAACAGGTCTTGGACTTATATAATTGTACCATGTGTTTCTTGTCTAGCATGTCGTAAAAGGCGACTTATGGTATATTGAGGTTGTGGGTATGTGATTGTATAGGCGAGGAGCTGGCCACTTGCCGCTACTTTTTCAAAATTTTCCGTCTAACCCAGCCTAGTTTTGTTTTTGGCTGAATGTGGTAAAAGCCTGCTGCCCCTTTGTCTCTGCTTACCCCTTCGGGGATTATGGGCGTGATGTTATGTTGTGTTTATGTTAATTGTACCGGCTGTGTTCCTTGTAGGGTTTGCAATGCTGGATCCAGTAATCCAGCTCAGCCCTGCACAAGTTGAGTTGTGCTGATGCAATGCCGCTGGTTTACAACCCCTACTAGTGATTTGAATGCTGGATCTAGCAACTCAGCTCGGTCTAGCACAATATTAGCTGTGCTGGATGCAGTAACATTTGCTGGTAAAATTTTGCTGGATTTAGAATAGAATAGAATAAATGTTTATTTGGCACATTACAAAATTTGCTTACAAACTAAAACTATAACTATACTAAACTATATGTAGCCAAATAGGCCTCCGCTCAGCTATTGTCGAGACACAGTGTGCCACGACCCTGGTTTTCTGCGAACTTCTGAAGATGGCGTCTGGTATATGGTAAACAGTAGGCAATGCCAAACAGTTATGCTAAACAGTAGGCGACATTGGAAGGCATTACAATAAACATTACATATAATTACTTATATTTAATTACGAAATATTAAATAAAAGCGATACGATACTTAAAAAATTTCAACCCCTACTAGAGATTTGAATACTGGGTCTAGCAACTCAACTTGGTCTAGCACAATATTAGCTGTGCTAAATCCAGCGACATGTGCTGGTTTAATTCTGCTGGATTTCAATCCTTGCTAAAGATTGGAATCCAGCAACCCAGCTGGGCTCAGCACAATAGCTCTGCTGGATTTAGCAAAAAATACCGCAGGATTCCAATTCCTAGTTCCTTGCCCAGCATGTCGTGGAAGGCGGCTAATTTTGTATTGGCTTGATTGAGTAGGCGACTAGCTAGCGACTAATCATACCTTTTTACAATTCCATCGAACCCAGTTTGATTTGATTTCTCTCTTAAAGTTAATGGTACTATCTATTCTTTTTAAACTCTGCCTACCCCTTTGGGGTTGCAAGCGTAATAGTATGTATGTATTTACTAACCTAGAAGACCAGAGACAGTAACACCAAGAACATCACCTGAAAATAAAAATAAATTAATCGATGATAGTCATGTTCCAGCTTGAGCGGTGTTGGCTCAATGGTAAGGACACGCGCCTCTTAACCGAGGAGTGTGGAGTCAAACCAGGGCACGTACCTCTGGATTTTTAAAATCCATGTACATATTTATACCACTAGCTCGACGGTGAGGGAAAACATCGTGATGAAACCTGCAAATTTAAATAACTTTGGATTTGTAACCATGATCCAAAAATTGTCTGGTTCCCTTATCTTAGGGTTACGAAGGTCAGATCGGCAGTCGCTTCAATGTAATTACCAGACTTGCTAAATCCCGGATCATGGTCTAAGCGGACCCCGTCTAAGCACGGGACATAACGCTAGGAAGATGATGAGTCATGTTCCATCTAACCCAACTCAATTTTTCATTGGCTTAATGCAGTGAAAGGGACTTGCTAATTCTTTGACTCTGCCTACCCCTTTGGGGATTATGGGCGTGACTTCATGTACGTATGATTATGTTTGATGATGCTTTGGACTAAAATATAATTAGAGCTTAAAATACATTTTGATATTTATATATAAGGGTCATGAAGCAGACAAATTGGATCATAATTAGTTGACACGCTCTTCGGTCCAGTGGTCAAAGGCCCTGGATACTAAACTGAGGGTCGTGGGGTCCAATTCCGCAAGGGGCAAAGGTTTCGTGTGTTGAACATGGATATTTAAGTATGTCCATCCGTACACCTATTATCCATAGCATAAGCATAAGCTTAGTTTGGGACTAGGGAATTGGGGTGTAGTTCAAAAAAAAATCTATGCTTAAATGAATAGTGGCATAAATACGTGCTTAACATTGAAAAATCCAAATACACCTGCCGGCTTCGAACCGATCCCCTTCGCATGTGTGACCAGCTGTGCTTTACACTATAAATAAATATCAAACTACATCACATACATTGATCTGACTCCGAGGTAAGTAGCATAAGCACTTGTGTTACAGATATCAGAATCAACAGCAGTATTACAAATATATACTTAAATATTGGATAATATTAACACGCAGACATAGAACCAACTCAATTATTCATCACACGAATGTTTGTCCTGGGTGGGGATCGAATCCACAAATCTTAGCACATGGGGTGGGGTCACTACCGAATGCGCCATCGAGTCAGTCGAAATATCTAGAGCTACTAAACTAAACTTGGTTTCAGAAACTTACCGAGTCCTTTCACGACTCCACCAAGGACATTACCCACTCCGCCCAATAAACCTGCAATCAACACATTGAGCTAATGAAACACATTTGTGTATATGTAAATGTAAGCTGTATGTTGGTCAATCTTAGGTTTTACCAGTAAATCTTAGGATTTATCTATAACCCTTTGCAACCGAGAAAAAAAAACAAAAAAATATTGACATCCAGCATGAAACAAGATTCATTCAATATTATTTGCATGATTATTATAGCTCGGTTGCAAAGGGATGAGTTGATATATATGTCGTAGGTAATTTGTATGATTCAGCATTTTACAAACGTCGTCGTCCGTTTAAAAATGCTTGCTGTTTTGAAATATGCCGACGGCAAAATGTATATTGCGGTCATTATATACATAGTATGCCGCAAGTATTTAGTTTAGGTCAGGTTAGGTAGTAGTTAAAATAATAGGTACGACGACGAGCGAAGCGAGGAGTAGTGTTAGGTACAACTGCGACCCTACGGCCAGAACCGAAGAAGAACAACAAATGTCGAAATTATAGCAACTGATTGAATGAGAGAATGCCTTCGGCATATTTTTAAACAGCGAGCGTTTTTGAACGGCCGATGCCGTTTGTAAAATGCGGAATCATACAAATTTCCGAATATATAAGGAATTATGGGTTATGGGAATAGCCGGGAGTTCCGAGCTATTCCCATCTGGCGGCGGCTATTCAGAAGATAGGTTTTAGTCTATATGTCACTTATCCCATGTTGGACTGGGACTTAAAAATAATGTGCAATCTGTGGTTCTTGCCTAGCATGTCGTAAAAGACGACGATGGTATACCGGATTTTGGGTATGTGATTGTGTTGGCGACGAGCTAGCCACTGTCACTGGTTTTACACAATTTTCCATCTAACCCAACCCAGTTTTATTTTTGGCTGAATGTGGTTCAAGCTGGCCTTTTGACTCTGCCTACTCCTTCGGGGTTATAGGTGTGATGTTATGTACTTATAAACTTACCCACCGGGGCTGCAGAAACTGCGCCAACCTGGAAGAAAAACATATAAATTGTTAAAGAAAGAAAGAAACAGAAATATTAATACGAAATATCATAACGCATAGATATACAGACATAGTTACTTTCGCATATAAAATATTAGTACGATCAGTTTAACGCTAGACTAGAAAGATAATCTATACATAATATAAAAATAAATCGCTGAATGTGTTGCTAAGCGCAAATCTTGAGAACAGCTGAACCGATTTCGCTAATTCTTTTTTAGTTGTGTTTGTTATTATCGGGTGAAGGTTCTTAAGAAAGAAAAAAATAAAAAAGATGCGAGTTAAATAAAAAAATAGTATTGAAAATCCTAGAACGGAACGTTATGAAGTGCGCCGGGTCATATAGTTGCGAATAAAAAAGCAAAATTTGAAGTTAGGCTCTCGACGATTTCTCCTCCAAAATTAGACCAATATGAAGAAATTTCACCCATGGAATAATAAGTAGTTATACTAGGTCTCTATGTTTTGCTTTTTTTATAAATACTTATAGAATCTCTACACTAAATATTTTTAGTAATGATAAAAAATAGGTATTCTAGTTGCTTGGAACAATAACTTATCGAGGAAAGGAAGACATAAGAGCATAGGATAAGTAAATATTATTTTCTTTTAAGTATGAAAAGATGTGTTACAAATCTAGTAAGAATCTCTGGAGATCGTTTGTATGGAAAATACAGTGCCCGCCTCCCCTCTTAACGACATGCTTGGCGAGGAACACAATTGGCATCATTTTTTAAATCCCAGGCCAACATGGGACTCTTTACAAACTCTTTACATAAATACATTAAAAGCAAATGAAAATTATCAATGACATATTGTTTTCTCAAAAACCTATTGTAGCACATTCCACAAGTGCGTTTGAACAATTTCCATTTTTTATCTTGACGCAAGCAACCCATAAATTATATACCCCTTAACATAAATTACATTTTCAGATGTTTTTGAAACAAAGAAGTATAATTTATTTAGTAATTTTAATAATCAATTAAAGTATTTAAATCAGTCTAAGATAAAATGCTGGGATCAATTTTAAACCAAAAAACTGGGCAAGTTCGATTCGGTTTGCTGCACGGAGGGATCAGTATATACTACATCATCATCATCAATCTTGCCGATTTGGTTACAGCCATTAGGCTATGAAACTCTGGTGTTGTATAAACTTATCCATTAACGGAATGTTGTTGTTCATGATCCAATTTTATTAAGGCTAATTTATCTAAAGTCCCAATCACATCTCATATTGGTTTGGGACTCAAAAATAACGTGCCATCTTTGTCCCTTAACTAGCATGTCGTAAAAGGCGACTAATGGTGTATTGGATGTAGAGTTTGTGATTCTGTAGGCGACAAGTTAGCTACTTGTAATTTGTTTCCAATTTTCTACCTTACCCAAATAAATTTTATCATTGCCTTTTTGTGGTTAAAGGGCTTACTCTTTAGACTCTGCTTACCCCTTCGGGGATGCGCACAATTCAAGCGCAACTGTACTGATTGAAATTACTCAAAAAAAATTATAATCTTGCTACAAATTGACCAACATTTTTACCCTAATCTGTGCAAATAGCACAACAATTTTGTTCAATTTCGGACATAGCTTCTTTCCAAATTTGATCTTGACTTATTCACAACATCAAGGAGTTGCAGATCTGAGTATTTGATATTAAATTAAAGTCGATTCCGTAAGGCGTTTCTGAGAAAGAAGGTCAGACAGACGTCAGGCAGACGGGCTAGAAGGTGAACTAGTGGGGTATTTGTTTACAATAAAATTTGACGCGTCTGGATTTTACCTTGAAATGCCCTTAGCCAAGTCTCGAGACCAATGGGATCATGATTATACGCGCTCACCGCAGCCTATAAACTGCTCGTGGCACACGCGCGTCGCGCATCGCTGACCCTTGAAGGTGTTGTCGTGGAGTCACCGCGCACCAGGCATGAAGGACCACGCGACAAGCACCTTAGGGCCCCCGTCGTTGGTGTGCTTTAGTATTTGGGTCTCTGGTACTCTCAGGCACCGAACAAAACAGCAACTTGAGAGCCACTACGTTATCCTGGTTTTCTCTGATCTGATCACCGGTCTAGATGGCTCAGTTATGCCGAAACCAATGCAGCTTTAGCATGGCTCCACCATCTATATTAACCCAGATGACCTGGGAGCTTTGGTAGCACAGTGGTAAGAGCATATCCCTCTGATGCAAGGGGTTCTTGTTCAAACACAGGCCGTTATAATAATAATAATAATAACAGTGTTCCATCACCCATTTTGATCAAACTCTCAAAAGGCCTCTACATGTTGGACCCATGTCCCCATGCAAGCCTTAAAGGCCCAGGCTTGTCCCGTGATTGTGCCGAGAGACATAATAATAATAAATATCACACTACATCACATACATTGATCTGACTCCGAGGTAACTAGCTTAAGCACTTGTGTTGCAGATAGCAGAATCAACAGTGATATCACAAATATATACTTAAATATTCAATATTAACACCCAGACACAGAATAAACACAAGTATTCATCATACGAATGTTTGTCCAGGGTGGGAATCGAACTCACAAAACTTGGCGCATGGGGCAGGGTCACTACCGAATGAGCCATCGAGCCAGTCAAAGCCTTTAACTCTGGATTTTTCAAATCTGTGTCACTTAGTCGGCGATACGGAAATCAAATAACTATGGATGTGTAACCATGATCCATTAGTCTGGTTCTCCTATCTCTTAAAGTATGAATGTCTGATAGACTGCCCCTTTAATATAATAACCCGACTCGCTGAATCCTGGACTATATTCTAAGTGGTTACCGATTATCCACAGGTCATGACGCCAGGAATATGACGATAATCCTAGATCAGGTTTAGATAAGTTAATAAATGACTTACCAAGAAAATGAGTGCGTATATTGTTCTCATTTTAAATGACTTTACTTATAGAAAGATCTTAACACACTGCCGAATTATTGTTAATCACTTGTTAATATATTAATTATGGATAAGCAATCGATTATTCTATATGGAAAACAATTCCATCCATATAGTTTGCATGAATTAATTACCTCTGACTTTTTATCTCTTAACGAAGTGACAGTCAACTTTTAGGTATTTTTCAGTATGGGTCAAATTGTTTTGTAGATTTTAACGGTTATAATGACGTCTGATCAGGGTGCTTACCCCCAATAAACTTTGGGCGGCTAAACGATGTACCCGTCACTTTTACAGACACAGCGCGTCCGCCATGTTAGACATGACAGGTATATCGTCCGTTACTCATCAAGTCCTCAGTTTGCAAAATGATTAGAAAGATTTAGCGCTATGACAGCCATACTGTTGTGCGTGGGCGCCTTATACGAGATAGCATGTGTCATTGGATGCGTTCCCCAGGCCTTCTTATTCCGGATCTCTAAATCGAAATCTAAGTCAGTACTTCATAGATCAGCCAACATCATCTTCCTAGCGTTATGTCCCGTGTTTAGACAGGGTCCGTTTAGACCATGATCCAGGGTTTAGCGAGTCTGGTTATTACATTGAAGCGACTGCCGGTCTGACCTTCGTAACCCTAAGATAGGGGAATCAGACAATTTTTGGATCATGGTTACAAATCCAGAGTTGTTTGAATTTGCAGGTTTCATCACGATGTTTTCCTTCACAATCGATATAAATACGTACATAGACTTGAAAAATCCAGAGTTACGTGTCCGGGTTTGAACCCGCACTCCTCGGTTAAGAGGCGCGTGTCCTTACCATTGAGCTAGCACTGCTCCATAGATCAGCCTATGCGGTCAATAAATAATTATTTGTAGTTTTTGGTTTCAACCTGTTTTTATTTGACTGTACTTTATATAGACGCACGAGTTGACGACAAAAAAAGTAGGTAAAATAGAAAAGTGCCAACTCGCGCGCTTGCGTGTTTCGCGCGCGCCAGTTGACGATTAACTCTTCTGAACCGGTGGTCCGCGGACTGATTTAAGTACTAAGAGAGTGTGTTCAAAAGAGAACATTTGCCCCTAACGGGATTCGAATTCACGACATTTTCGTGGACAGGCTCTTTATCAATATATATATAAAAATAAATGCCACTATTCGTTGTAATTTTATAACTTAAGAACGGGCTCACCTATCATAACCAAATGTTTAGGCTTTGTTCGGACTATTTAGTAGATGGTTTATGTGAAGTTTGCACAAAATCGGTAGAGCGGTTCTTCATTAATCACATTTTTTGTAACAAATGAATTCAATAAATGGCGGATTATATTTCACCTTATACGTAGCGAAGCACGTACCGGACCGCTAGTCTATTAAACAAGTTACCTGTCGATATATTTACAAACAGATTGACAATTAAATTTTTTATACTATCTTTAGCGGAACATAGTGATATTGAATTACACTGTAACATCAATTTGTACCTATGATTCATAAATAAAAATATTGTATTGTATTGAAGATTATATTATAGATACCATTTTATCTAAAAAAATGTGTCCGACCTCGCTGGAATAAAATAAAACCATGCAATAATAAATTAAACAAATTTATTAACAATTTAATTCACTAGTCAAATACATTACAGTAACTTCACAATTTGGTAAATAATTAATAAATTTTATACATATTTTATTTATTTATGGGTCTAAGATGTTTCTTTAATTTTTACACAAAATTTCTCTTAGTTTAATTTTAATATGGCTCAGTGGTTGAAAAATGTGTTAGTGCTTAAATTCTGCCTACCCCTTCAGAGATTGACAATATGGGAGGAGAAATTGATTTTTAAGATTGATAATTTGATTAATTGTCGTGTTTTCATATATATACATTTGTTTCATATATATAGGTACAATTAAGTATATAATTTTTTGGTCCATATTACCACTCATACTATCACACTCTCAATCCCCTAAGGGGTAAGCAGGAACAAAGAATCAGCCCACTGTTAGATGGAAATTTGTGAGAAAGTAGTGACAAGTGCTAAAACTAATATTCAATGCCTTTTACAACTTGCCAGGCAAAAATCACACTCAGCATATTTCCAAATTTCAGATCGACATTGCATAATTACTTAAAGAACAGTCAGGGCCGTCTTAACCTGTGCTGGAGCCCTTAGGTTCAGAAATATTTGCGGCCCTTTTATAACATACATACATAACATCACGCCCGTAATCCCCGAAGGGTAGGCAGGGTCAATGGGGCAGCAGGCCCGTGTTACCACGTTCAGCCAAAAATAAACTTGGACTAGATGGAAAATTGTGAAAAAGTTCGTCGCCTACACAATCACATACCCAAAACCCTATATTACCATTAGTCGCTTTTTACTAGGCAAGAATCACAGTTGGCACATTATTTTTAAGTCCCAGACCAACATGGGCCGGTTATTGTACATTTGCCACAAAGTTAATTCGCCACAATGTGAAACATTCCATTGAAAGTTAATTCTTCACAAGTACCTACACGGTATTGTAAATTCGCCACAATTCTAAATTTCATAACTTTTTTGTCAAAAGTACCGTCAGCATCAACGAAATTTATTTCTGGTATTAAACCAAAATTTAATATGAAGGTTAGATTAAAGTTTAATGTTTTAACTATATTTACTTCGCCGTTCCTCATCAGTTCATGACAACTCAGTCAACATAATAAAAAGATATTATAACAAAATTTCATTCTATGTCAATACTACTAATTCTATGTCAATTCAACATAAATTCGTGTCTACTTTTGTGAACACCACGAAATGGTAAACAAATCCTGCCATTTACAAGACAAGCTCGATGGCGCATTCGGTAGTGACCCTGCCCCATGCGCCAAGAGTTGTGGGTTCGATCCCCACCCAGGACAAATATTCGTATGATGTATACTTGTGTTTGTTCTGTGTCTGGGTGTTAATAAACAATATTTAAGTATATATTTGTAATACCATTGTTGTTTCTGATATCCGTAACACAAGTGCTTAAGCTACTTACCTCGGAGTCAGATCAATGTATGTGATGTAGTCGGATATTTATTTATTTATTATTTAGTGGCTAACCGCGTACTAGGCAATGCGCTCCTGCCGGTTCCTATGTCTCTACTATGGATGTTACAGAAGAGGTTTTATCGGAACTGAAGTCGGAGTCGGAGTTTTTAAATTTAAGTTGTCGGAGTCGGACCCGGAACCGGAATCGGAGGCGTAGGCGAAGGCCAAATTGAGGTAATACTATTATGACTTGCAATACTATCGATAGTATCGATACTATTATGGCTAGATATCACCAAACTTCATCATCGATAGTATCGATAGGCTATCGATACCAATGATATGACGTCAACTATCGATAGACTATCGATAGTCGACTATCGATCGGCATCACTAGACCATTGGGGAGGTGGGTAAAGGGTCTTACTGCCTTGACTCTGTCTACCCCTCGGGGACTATGGGCGTGATGTTAAGTATGTATGTATGCACTGAAGCCAGGATCATGATTTATGAAGAGCCCAGCTAACGCCAGGAAAACCACTTATGCAAAAGTGTAATCGTGGCGTACCCTCCGTCGTCATTTAGCCGGAAAGTAACTTCTTGATACCGTCTCCAAATGAATTGACTGTAACAACATATAACAGTTAATAATAAAACTAATTCACTTTTCGATTTATCTTGGTCCTTTGCGAACTACGTACGAAAAGTGTCCGGATTGTCTGGTTCCCCTATCTTTTTTTTTTTTTTGTCCAAAGACAGCCAGTCCCATCGGATAACCTATGATGCTATACATTTTGATTCAGCATTCTATATTTAGGTACGTAAGAAACTTAATCCTTTTTATTTTGTACTTGAGGAATGCATTTACGCACCGTCCAAATAGACCTGAGTAGGGCCTACAGGGTGTGTAACACTACCGACTAAACCTCAAGGCTGCCGTTCTTCGGGCGCTAACGCAAAACTAACGGGATCCCCACTATCGGGATTCATCTCGGAAAGTCTACGTAGCGCAGTTGCCGCCTGGCGGCCCATCTCGAGGGAGTGGTATTCTCCCCCAGAACACCTAGGGTGCTATTTCACGATCACATAGACAGCTGTGTACCCTATCCTGACGGACCGGATGTAACACATGCAGTCGTCTTCTCTGGGGACGATAGAAGGCCGGGGGGCTCCCCCCTCTAACGACCACGGCCCCAAAGGCCCTTTTAGTCGCCTCCTACGACAGGAAAGGATACCTCAGGAGTATTCAGAGCCCCCCTTGCAGGGTGCAAGAAACATAATCCTGCGTAACTGTATCCATCACACGTCTTACAGCTTGTTGGATTAGCTAAAATATTTAGAAAACTCATACTTGTTGATGTTAAGCTTTCGCAAGAATAAGTCTATTGTCTTTTAATCTTTAGGTTCCCCTATCTAAGAGTTACCAAGGCCTCATGGGCAGTCGGCAGCTTCAATGTCAACTCGCTCGCTAAATCCTGGACCCTGGTCTAAGCGGACCCTGACGAAGTACGAGACTAAACTTGATGAGTAAAAATTTTGATTAAGCATAATAATGAACTTACTTCCTTTCGTAATTAGTTCTATAAGCTTAGTAGCGATGCTGAGGAACGCTGAAAGAAATAAAAACAATATTACAAACATAATATTGTAAGGATCGTGCTATATGGCATTGGATTCTCTCTGCCTACCCCGCTAGAGAAGTGGCGTGAAGTTTAGTTAGTTATAAACAGTTTTCACAATTGGCTTTAAGTCGGGGGACATAAATATTTTTGTAGGTACTCCAATAGCATCTGCCCGCGGCGTTGCTCGCGTGGTACATCGATGAAACATAGCTTATGTGTTGTTCTAATGTATAAGCTATACTATTGCAAAGTTTAATTGAAATCCATACAGTAATTTTTGCGTGAAAGCGTAACAAACATCCACAAATCCATCCATCCACATAAAACTGTAGATAGAAATCATTATGCACTTACTTGGCTGCGCTTTTCCGAGACCTGAAAAATAAAAATACAATTATTGCCGAAAAAACATAGTTACTGCTTCAAAATTTTAATTAGCAAATAAATTGATCAAACTTGCAGTATTTTTCAATCTGTGGTATTTTTTAATCGACTTCAAAAAAGGAGGAGGTTCTCTATTCGTCTGTATGTATAATACTTTTATTTTATGTATGTTCAGATATTTCCGTTAATTATAGACGGATTTAAATTTTTTTTTTTTGTTGAATTGCGGTCTCTTCTGAGATGTGGTGATGAGGTGGTCCCATGATAAGGAAGCTAGGATCTGATGATGGCATCCCTTAGAAATCACTGGGTACCTTCGAAAATCGTAGGGGCAACTAGTGCGTTTGTAATTTTTTTCATTGAGTATTTTAAAGTACTGGAGTCGATCTGATGATGGAGCTAAAAGACAGTCGAGGGAACTCCTTAACTATTTACTGCAGTTACCTTGTGTTTGGGTTTGATTAATTTGTATTGATGAGGACTTTACACCTAGATGGCGTGCGACTATCATTAGTGGTCTGATAATGAAGACGAAGAACAGTTAAGGGAACTCCTTAACGGTTTACAGCAGCTACTTAGTGTTTGGACTTAATTCATTTATATTAATGAGAACTTCGCACCCGTATAGGTCATAAGTGCTATTACAAGTCTGATGATGGAGACCATAGACAGTTGAGGGAAGTCCTCAAATATTTACAGCAGTTCCCTTACGTTGGGCTTACATCATACGGTTCAATATGTCAAAATATTCAGTTCGTATAGGTTAGGTCTATCCATAACTTAAAATCGTAAAATAAAATAATTTTTAACTAAAAAAACCGACTTCAAAAACGAACCTAAAAGTAAAAAATAAATTAATTAGGCCAAAGTAATGCGTATTTTAATACTTAATTTTTTTAAGATCTGGTGACAGACGGACGGACAGCGGAGTCTAAGTAATAGGGTCCCGTTTTACCCTTTGGGTACAAAACCCTAAAAAGTATAATGCTATCTCAAGAACTGACGAAGTTACATAGTGTTTACCTTGTCTTTGCGCGAGTATAGTAGTCTAATAGCGCGGCTGTTGCTCTTATTAGGCGTTATACATACGAAAAACGACCTTGTGACGAGCGATGCGCACGCGCAATTTAATTTTCAATAGAGTGTAATTTTATTCAAATTGGTCAAAATATAACATAGTATAGAAAAGCAATCTAATCTACGAACTGTGCTCGCGGTTTCGACAGTACAGTTACTGTATAGCCTATAGCCTTCCACGATTAATGGGCTATGTAACACTGAAAGAATTCTTCAAATCAGACCAGTGGTTACTGAGATTAGCGCAAACAAGTAAACACTTCAGCTTTATAATATTAGTTTATTCTGTACAAGCTTTCAGCAAGTGTTCAGGTTTCGATACTAAGAATAAGGTTATATATAAAATGTAATGTAATACCCACCCACTGCACTTAAGGCTTTATTGAGAATGTTTCCAAGACCAGTCAGTAATCCACCTGCTAAAAAAAAATAGCTTGTTAAATGACTATATTATAAAAAATGGCATTATAATAAATAAATTCTCCAGACTGACACACCAATAGGCAAGGTGACTAAAAAATTCTGTTTAGTCAGTTCAATAAAAAATTAACACGTATTTATCTATTTATTTGTTAAACAAACATTGTTCAACAAATCAAGTTGCGCGTGACGTCACACTTTCGTACAATTTTGTACTAAATAGTGACGTCGCAAGCACTCACTCCAAAACTTTGATGTTCTTTGTGATATTTTGTTAATTTGATAAAGCGAAAAATATGTGTCTGGTATTTTTGTATAATCTAACTGACGGAACTTAATAGAATTATAGTTACTTAATCATCCCTATTCCCTAGTTCCAAACCAAGCTTTTAAGCTTGTGCTTTGGATACTAGGTGAACGGCTAGATATATTTAAATATGTTTATAAACATCCATGATTTGTGTACAAATGTATATGTTCATCACACGAAACGTTTGCCCCTAGCAGGATTCGAACCCACGACCCTCGGTTTCGCGGCCAGGGTCTTTAACCACTCGACCAACGGGCATATTATCAATAATAGTAATAATCGCAATAGTCCTGCATCAGCCGAACATTGCCTTTGAGTGTATTTTTTATACTGACACCCGGTGTTCCATCACAAAAGATCAAACTCTCAAAAGGCCTCTACATCTTGAACCCATGTCCGCATGCAAGCCTTAAAGGTCCGGGCTTGTTCCGTGATAGTCCCAAGAGACATAGTAATAATAATGCCCTCCTAACCGATATCGGTCACGGTGGCCAATCTCAGCGAGAATTAGCCAACGCAGGAGATATTATATGCACTAGTGTGTGCGCAAACACAGGTGCACTCTCTATTCCTTCACTCTCATAGTCCGGTGAGACACCGACATGACCGGCGAGAGGTCAGGCTCAGGACCAACGGCTTAACGTGCTCTCCGAGGCACAGGGGTGATTAAACCGCCAACTTCCTAACTGCGGATTGTTACTGAGTAAAATTCAATATTGAAATAACCAGCTACAAATTTTGGCCTGACCGGGATTGGACTCGGAACCTCTTGGTCCTTAGGCGGCGCATGCTACCACTAGTGACTTAACTAGACCAACGAGTCAGTCATTAACATTAACTTCATAGCTGAAAGTGATTTAAAATTAAAGGTGACATTTAAAAAGCTGTATTATTAAATGTGTACTTACTTTTCTTCGTGTTATCGAGACCTAAAAATAAAAGTATTTTTATTAGACAACAACATCTATACTTATAATAAATCTGTAGAGAGGTCAATTCTGTACATAAAATATATTTTCAAAATAACTATCAGGGGGTGATTAGTGATCGATACTGATGCCAAAAATGCAATCAGTAAAATTTTTGTCTGTCTGTCTGTCTGTATGTCTGTCTGTATGTTCCTTATAGAAACAAAAACTACTCGACGGATTTTAACGAAACTTGGTACAATTATTTTTCATACTCCTGAGCAGGTTATAGTATACTTTTCATCACGCTACAATCAATAGGAGCAGAGTAGTGAAGGGAAATGTTGGGAAAACGGGAGAAGTTACTCAATTTTTTAAGCTTTCGTCGCGTGTGCAGCCTTAATGGTTAAAGTTACATAGAAATCATGTATGACGGAAATAGTCTTTATAATATTAATCATAAACGTGGGTGACACCGCTGGCACAGCTAGTCATAAATAAATAAATATCCGACTACATCACATACATTGATCTGACTCCGAGGTAAGTAGCTTAAGCACTTGTGTTACAGATATCAGAATCAACAGTGGTATTACAAATGTATACTTAAATATTAGAAATTAACACGCAGACACAGAACAAACACAAGTATTCATCATACGAATGTTTGTCCTGGGTAGGGATCGAGCCCACAACTCCTGGCGCACGGGGCAGGGTCACTACCGAATGAGCCATCGAGCCAGTCATATATATATGTACATATATTTCTCTAAAACTGAAACTATGTATATAAATGATACTTACCCAACACTTTGGCAGTATCATTAACAACTTTTTGAAGGGTGTTCAGTAATCCATCTGATAACAGAGAAGCAAAAACACTGTGATAAAGTAAGGTATTCTGTAGAAAGAAAGGATCTTTTGAAATTATACTCACCTTTCCACCAAAAACGTGATATCTTCGTATTATCACGTTGTTTGTCCCGTGTTGGTCTGGGACTTAAAACTTATGTGAAAACTATGTTTCTCTAACCACATTCAGTCAAAAATAAAACTGAGCTGGGTTATATAGAAGATTGTTGATTGATTGAAGTACTGACAAGTGGCTAGCTCGTCGCCTACACAATCTCACAACACTTGTCACTACTTCTCCGCAATTTTCCATCTAACCTATTGTTCCATGTTGGTGTGGGACTTAAAAAGAATGTGCCAACTGTGTTTCTTGCCGAGCATGTCGTAAAAGGCGACTAATGGTATATCGGGTTTTGGGTGTGTGGTTGACAAGCTAGCCACTTGTCATTTATTTTTGACAATTTCCCATCTAACCCAGCCCAGTTTTACTTTTGGTTGAATGTGGTTAAAGGGGACTGCTGACTCTTTGACTCTGCCTACCCCTTCAGGGATTAAGGGCGTGATGTTATGTTATGTTATGTGTTAAATTTGCAGATGGGATCAAGATGTAAATTAATGTGAAGGGTAAGTGACAAAAAAAATAAGACTGCCGAATTCTGACCATAATATTTACCATGAAAACACTGATTCAACAAAATATACTAATAATAAAATAACTGGTAAGTTAATTGATGCAATTTAATTGTCATTTATTCTTGATAAAAATTTAAGTTTGTACATACATAACATAACCTTACGCCCATAATCCCCGAATGGTTAGGCAGAGTCAAAGGGGCAGCAGGCCCCTTTAACCACATTCAGCCAAAAACAAAAACAAAACTGGGCTGGGTTAGATGGAAAATTGTGTAAGTATATAATTGTTACTTATTTCTCCTCTAATTTCAGAACATTAAGAGATAGATCAAGTTCATCGCCACCGTAGTGAATCTACAGGTTCATCATCAAGTAGCTCATCTAGCAGTTCTTCAAGTAGTTCCTCGACATCATCGTATGATGAAGGTAGGTCGATACTAAAATATTTCTATCTAATTATCTGTCCATTAGCAACAACCGTCTATGCTAAACATAGGCCTCCCTAACAGCCTACAATCCTGTGCAAACCGCATCCTACATCATCGTCATCACATAATAAATCAACTTACCTTAACTTACCTAACTTTGTTTTTATATTTTTTTAGAGAGCAAAAACTCAGTGAAAATCCTGGATACCAAGATGTACATTAAAACCAAAGTTTATCTATATCAGAGGAGTACCTTCCATCTCTGCTAAATGCAGATCCTAGATATACAATTTCATTCACCTGTTCCAGCACTACATCATCAACCGTTATCCTTGTATCCGTTCTGGTTTCATCTCTCTCAAACGGGTGCGCATTTCTTACATAACTTTTCAATTCCTATCATTGGAGGTCCGAAAATATTTCTCATACCATTTAATAGTTCTAATACCATAATGATCATTCTTCTTAAAAAAAATTAAAACTACATATTTAAAAATCTCAAACACTTCGCATTGTTACGATGTAACGTTACAATGAAATAAATAATAATTATTACAACAAATAATATTTATTGTGATAACTTGTAGCTCCTTTATCTGTGCTAATAAAGATGGTAATATGTATATATTAATTATGTTTTTTTTTATCTCAGCTGAATTTAGTTGTTGCTACTATTATTTGTGTAAGGCTTATACTTATAAGATTTAAAATATAAGAAGTTTTTTGTGATTTTTCTAAGCATCTAAATTTAATTTGTAGATAAATTATCGATCTTGTAGTAAAGAAAGTAGGGCTTGTTACTTGATACCACTATTTTTATTAATGATTTTGATATTTTAATAAACAAACATTTTCGATAACAACGTTTTATTAAGACATAACACAGGACACGATAAATAATTTCATTTTCTTAAACGTGATATTTGATGATAGCACACCATTAGTGTTGCCGAACTATCGATAGTTTGACTATCGATAGTTGATCTCGGAAATAATTTATAACATCGATAGGCTTATCGATACTATCGATAATATCGATAGCTTAGTTTGCTAAAATAGTATCAGTATACTGCAATACTATCGATAGTATTAAAGCTCAATATCGAAATTACTATCGATAATATCGGCCATGACTATTATAATAATATTTGATACTATCGATAGTATCGATAGAATCGATATGTTTGCGCGGTCGATTTTGTGTCATCCACTAGACAATTATTGTATTAGCAATACTATTAAGGAAAAGGTCACCATCGATGAGATAAAGCTATCGATAGTATCGATGCTATCGATTATTGTTGCAATATTCAGTAGCAATAGTATCGATACTATCGATAGTGCATTCGATATTGGGCTTTAATAGTATCGATACAATCGATAGTATTGCTGTGTGTCGATAGTATTGCCACTCACGGGGCTATCGATAGGGCTATCGATACTATTGCTTTTTCCCAACTATCGATAGTCTATCGATAGGCTATCGATAATGGACTATCGAGCGGCAACACTACACACCATAAATGTTACATATTTCAGGAAGAACATGATAAGTTCTCCCTTTTTTACAAACTTAATAATCATGGGCATTTGGCAAGTTACAACTTTAATACATTAATAAATTAAAAATTTGTTGCCCTAAAAGTCGTTCGAACATTGTTGCGACATCTGGGCGATATTTAAATAGTTCTTATCGATCAAAAGTTTAAGAACCGTTTCCTGTAAAATGGTGGTTTCTGAGATGTCACACTGTCGGCGCTAGTGGATGTTTACTTACTTGAATTATCTTTTTGGAGACCTGAAAACAAAAATATCTTTATTAACGTCAAAGAGAATACAATCTATATTTATACTAATATTATAAAGAGGAAATATGTGTATTTTTGAGTGTATGTATGTTTGTAATGAATAAACTCAAAAACTACTGTGCCGATTTCAAAAATTCTTTCACCATTGGAAAGCTACATTATTCACAAGAAACATAGGCTATATTTTATCTCCATATTTCTACTGAAACGGAAACTATGCGGGTGAAACCGCGGGGCGCTGTTAGTAAATAAATGAATTGATCAAACTGGGACATGGATTTTTTTTAATATTTCCTATATTATTAAATTATTAATGAAATTTTGGTGAAAGTATTTTTAAATGAAAGTAGTTTCGAAGAGACCTATCTACAAGGTTATTTTTAGAATTTAACTTTAACGATTTAAATAATTTAAGAAAAAGGCGAAAAATAGCGAAAAATTTTTTTTGGGAAGAAAAAGAACTTACTTATTTTTACTAAGTCTAATAAATCGGTAGGTGGTTTCGCAAAAACTTAAAATAACCTTGTATAAGAAATTCAGGCGACAAGTTGACTCGTGCAATCAGAGAACTAATACATTATCTTTGGGGACTGGTCTGCGTCTGCGCTGGTCAAGTCAAGTTTTTAGTTTGTATATAATAATAACTATTATTTTATCCTTGTTATATTGTTTAAAATTAAGACGAAATTGTGTTTATCTGCAAAAGGAATAACATTTAAAGTGTCGATTTATAACTTTAAGAAATACAACAAAACGATGAACGATATTATTTAAATTGAAAAAATAATACTTATATATGTATGTCAGTATTGACATTAATAGACAAGTCAAATTCAAACTAACTGACTAACTAACTAAACTTCATGCCAATTCCCTAGCGGGGTAGGCAGAGAGAACCGAACGCCACATGGCACGATCCTTACACACCTCACTCGCCGAAAAGCTCTACGGTTTTTATGACTCCTAACATCACCTTCTGTTAATACACGAGCAATCTAGTCGTGGTAGGTGAGCCTGGGCCTTCCGCGGCTCCTACATCCTTCCACTTTCAAATTGTATATCTGTTAAGTCAAAAAAAATCAAGAAAACCTAAATAAGAGTAAAGATGTTTTCTTTACATGTATATTATAAATTTTTACTTTAATACTCTACAACAGGCCCACACTAAAACATGGTTCAAAGTTATTTATGGATGATTCATATCTTTGTATAAATTGTGTTGAAAAGAGTAACTACCGAGTTTCTTGCCGGATTCTTCTCGGTAGATATGTCGCAGGCAATTTGTATGATTCCGCCGTTTACACGCGGCGTCGTCAGTTTAAAAACGCTCGCAGTTATGTATTATGCCGAAGGCTATAACTCGCTCAATTGTTATAATTTCGACATTGGTTCTTCTTCGGTTCTGGCTGTAGGGTCGCAGTTGTACCTAACATTCCTCGCTTCGCTCGTCGTCGTACCTATTATTTTAACTACTACCTAACCTGACCTAATTTAAATACTTGCGGCATACTCTATAATGACCGCAATATACATTTGGCCTTCGGCATAATACATAACTGCGAGCGTTTTTAAACTGACGACGCTGTATTTAAAAGGCGGAATCATACAAATTTCCTGCGACAGATACAACATTTCGAACCGGTAGTAGAATCATATAGCTTTACTTGAATTTGACGATTTATAAGTGTTTCCTTGACTTGACGTGATTATCTGTTTGTTTGTCAAATCTAAGTAGAGTTCCCTTTCCTGTGGGAATACGGGGATAAAATACAGCCTATGTTACTTGCGAACAAAGTAGCTTCCCATTGGTGCAAGAATTTTTCAGATCGGTCCAATAGTTTAGGAGCCTATTCAATCCAAACAGAGATCCAGAAAGAGAGTTGGTCTGAAGGACAGCGTCGGAGTCAAGGTAAGAAGAGGCATGCTCCGGTGTTTCGGACATGTGGAAAGAATGGATGACGAAAGATTGACTAAGCAGATATACAATGCGAATGTGGAAGGATGTAGGAGCCGCGGGAGGCCCAGGCTCACCTACCACGACCAGATTGGTCGTGTATTAAAAGAAGGTGATAGAGCTTGTATGAAAAGGATTATGAATGTTGAAGAGGCGAGTGAGGTGTGTAAGGATCGTGCCATATGGCGTTCGGTTCTCTCTGCCTACCCCGCTAGGGAAGTGGCGTGAAGTTTAGTTAGTTAGTTAGTTAGTCAATCCAAACAAAAAATCAAATCTTTCTTCTTTATAATATAGCTACACTGATTGTAATACTTTATGTATGATACTTACCCAACAGTTTGAGGGTGTTAGTGATAAAATTGTTAAGGCCTCCCAGCAATCCACCTGCTAAAAAAATAAATTAATTAATTCTCCAGACTGACACGCCAATTCCCTAGTTCCAAACCAAGCTTATGCCTGTACTATGGATACTAGGTGAACGGATAGACATACTTAAATACGTTTATAAACATCCATTCGTTCATCACTAAAACATTAGCGGGATTCGAAACCGCGACCCTTGATTTCGTGGCCAGAGTCTCTGACCACTTGACAAACGGGCCTGTCAAAAAAACTTCGGTAAGGTTCCACATAAGATATTAAATATTGTCTCAGTAGCTTAGCGTGGGTCCCTGTCGCAATAAATCTTCAAAAGTTGAACAGTTATTTCAAATTTGCCGCCCCCAACAAGTGCCGGGCGGACTCTAAGTGGTATAGCGTGCTGGGAGCAAGAGCTCTTGCTCCCAGCCCGCTATGCCACTTAGAGTTCTAAAGAACTCGAGTCTTTGAGTCCTTTTTTTTTAAGCTCGGCTGACAAATATATGACGACTCATTACGGTAAGACTCCAGGACTGGAGTACTTAAGTCCATATGAGCTCGAGATACGCTCGAGTCGTTTTTACGCTGCGGGTGGCGCTCAAGTTATTTTCCGTTTTGAACCATTCCCTTTTTTTGCTATAAAGCAGAAAATAAAATGTTACATTTACATACGATATATTTATTTCCAGAACGGTATTCTACAAATAAAAGTGTTAACAGAAAAAAAACATTTTAATCATCATGAAAAAAATGTTATTACCAAATCTAAAAACAGAACTCTAGCGTACTTTATAAAATGAGCTTTAAGTCATGTATTATATACTCTGAGTTTGAAGAAGACTCGAACTCTTTTTAGAACTCGAGTCCTATTTGAGCGTCACAGTCACAGTTACGCCATCTTTTGGATGATTTAATTTAAAAAACCCCTTGAGTCGAGTCTATCGAAATGAGACTGAAGGACTCGAGTTATTTACAACTGTAAGCCACTGCATTGTCTTCATAGCTAATTGTGCTGTCTCCTAAACTTTAAGCATTATTTGATAAACACTGTTTTTTTTGCGAACTGTTTCAGCTGACGTTCTATTTAACGTGAAAGGCGACTAATGGTATACCTATCGGGTTTTAGGTATGTGATGTGTAGGCGACAGGCTAGCCACTTGTCACTTTTACACAATTTTCCATCTAACCCAGCCTAGCATATTTTGGTTCACTACTAGCCATGCGATACGTATTTATTGCAAAATACAGCGTGTCCAATGTAATCTACACCAGTGAAGGTCAATGGTTAGGGAACATTAATACCAATCGATTGAACCTACATGTTCTACGACTATTTGTAGTTTTCGAAATATGACAATTTTTTTATGTGATTGTGTAGGCGAGCAAGCCGCTTGCAACTGCCTTTGCAAAATTTTCCATCTAACCTGCCAATTGTTCCATGTTGGTCTAGGACTTAAAAAGAATGTGCCAAATGTGGTTCTTGAACGCGCTTGTTAGATAGTAAATTGTGAAAAATTGAGTTTTTCGTGATATTTAAAAGATATAAATACAAAGGTTTACTTACTCATCTTCGTATTATCGGTATCTAAAAATAAAAGCAACTTATTAATAATATAATATTCAACGACATCACATACATTGATCTGACTCCGAAGTAAGTAGCTTAAGTAAGCACTTGTGTTACGGATATCAGAAACAACAGTGGTATTACAAATATGTGGGGATAGCAATCAAAGCACACGCGAATTAACTATGTTTTTCTTTATTCTAAATTAAAATTGGTAAGCCGTTATTACATCGTCATTGCAGAGATGCCAAAGTGACAACCACAAACATCTTTGACAGATACGTTACTTTTTAATCTAATTTTAGAACATTGCTGCGTTTCGTTATACTAGAACTAAATAAACTTAAAACTATCCCACACGGCCATCCTGCTCACTCATCTGCCTCAGATGAGTCTGACGATTTATGAGCAACCCATGGCTTCATCATGTCGGCTGAACTTGAAGTATGAGTTGGACCTTCGCCATGGCCGATTTTCTTAAGATCATACCGATCATTTCTCTTTTTCTTCGTGACTTCGTAAGGACCCAAGTACTTAGGGTAAAGCTTGTAACCTTGAACGAACTGAGTGCGCTTTATAGCAACAAGATCTCCAATATTGTAGTCTTTAGCGTCTGTTCGTTTTTGGTTATAACTTCTCTTGTTCTCATCTTGTATTTTTTGTATGCTTTCTTTCGCTTTCTTTCTAAGTTCTTCTCTTTGGTCATTGAAATTTTCAATACTTTCTTCTTCTATCAGTTTCAAAATCTCATCATTTTTATCCTTCATTTTAGTTCCTGTTAATAGTTCAAATGGCGTCATCCTAACGCTCCTTTGATATGTGCTATTTAAGCATCTTTGTACAGCACTCACGTGCTTATACCATTTGGTTGGATCATCGATACTTAATTTACTTAAGACGTTGATTATGATCTGGTGAATCCTTTCCACTTGCCCATTTCCCCTAGGAAGGCCAGTGGTAATCTTCTGATGGACTATGTCTTCTTCCTCGCAATAGTCCTTGAAAGCATTTGAAGTGAAGGAGGTGTTTCGATCAGTTATTATTCTATTAGGTGATCCAAAAGTCTGTTGCTGTATTTTAAGCTTGTCAATCACTTCTTCAGACGATACTGATTTTGTTGGGTAAATCCAGGTAAACTTCGTAAATCCATCGACTACTGTTAAAATGTACTTATAGTTCTTATTAGTGGATGTCAGAGGACCTAAATGGTCGATATGGTAAGTATCAAGAGGTAACCTTCCTTTATCAATTGGCTGTAAAAAGCCCTCTTTTCTGCCTCTTTTGTGCGATACTAGTATACACTCTACACAATTGTCTATAACTGTTTTAATCTTCTCTTTCAGGTTGTCCATGAAGTATTCTTTGGAAATAAGGTCTTCGGTTTTAACTATTCCAAAATGTCCCTTTTCATGATATTTTCTAATAATTTCTGTCTGCATCTTTTTAGGCACTACCATTAGTTTTGCTCCATTCTTAACTTTCCATAGTATGCCGTTTTCACAAAGGTAATCTTCATAAGGTTCTTTTTCCAAAAGTCTTTTCATCAATTTTATCTTTAGGTCATCGTCCTGTGCTCTCTTCAGCTGTGCAGTAATATGGGTAAGTATATTAACATTCTTTACAGGGTATCTACTGAGAGCATCAGCGTGCTTCATGCGTACTCCTGGCCGGTGTTCGATGCTGTAGTCGTACTCTTCGAGTAAGAGAGCCCAGCGAGCCACTCTAACCGGTAAGTCATTTTTCTGCAGGGTCATAGTCAGAGCAGAGCAATCAGTCACGATCTTGAATCGTATTCCGAGTAAGTAAACTCTAAATTTCTTTACAGCTTCTACTATAGCCAATATTTCAAGGTAGTAACTGTGGTATTTCTTCTCAGCGGGAGTTGTCTTTTTGCTCATGTAGTAAATTGGATGCATCGTGTTATCTTTGGGACTTCGTTGCAATAAGACAGCTCCATATCCTTCAGCGCTGGCGTCTGTGTGCAGTTCCGTTTCTAAAGTTGGGTCGTAGATTTTCAATACAGGAGACTGACACAGGACACGTTTCAATTCTTCAAAAGCTCTTTCACAATCCATATTAAAATCATAAAAAGTACCCTTCTTTAGTAAGTCAGTTAACGGTTTGGCAATTAGTGAGTAATTTCGGATAAACTTTCGAAAATATCCCGTCAGTCCCAAAAATGATTGCAATGATTTTAAATTCTGAGGTAATGGGAATTTGGTGACAGCAGCAATTTTTTCTTTAGACGGTCTTATCTCACCTTCGCGTACTATATAGCCAAGATAGTTAATCTCTCTCTTCAGAAACTGACATTTACCCCAATTGAATTGTAAACCATATTCTTCTCCTCGTTTGAAGACCTTCACCAACTTTGCTATTCCTTCTTCTTCTGATTCCGATGGAATAATCAAATCGTCTAGATATGCTAATGCAGTCCCATCAAGAATTATGTCTTTAAATACGTCATTTATAAATCGTTGAAATACAGATGGCGCTGTACAGAGCCCAAAAGGCATCTTCAAGAACTCGTACTGGCCTTGTGGTGTAACAAACGATGTGTATTTACGACTATCTCTGTCAACATTAACATGCAAGAAGCCATTCTTCAAGTCTAGAGACGTAAATATCTTCGCGTGCTTCAGTCTGTCTATCTGATCTTCTATTAATGGCAAGGGAAATCTTTCTTTTATTATTTTCTTATTTAGGCGTCTAAAGTCTATACAAAGCCGGTAAGTTCCATTCTTCTTTTTCGCCAAGACTATTGGACTTGCAAAATCGGACTTGCTAGGTGTTATAATCTTTTGATCGATCCATTCTTCTATCTGTTTATTAACCACTTTCAATTCTAATGGTGAGAGTCGTCTCGGATTTTGATGAACAGGGTCTTCGTCAGTCAGTACTAACTTCAGTTCGACAGCAGATTCCTTCTTCAAATTCTTCGGGTTATAGTTTTCAACTAAAGTCTTAATCTCATCTGTAAATCTTTCGTCGGCGACATCAAAAGTCTCATTATTGTGATCTTCTACCATTGCAAGGTGCAGAATCTTCTTCGCAGCGATGCTGGCAGCTGAAAAGCTTACTTCGACTTCATTAAGTATCGGGTTGCCAAGAATAACATCGACTGGTATTGATTTATCTTCCACGACGTGAATAATAGTGTCAAAGTAACATCCATCCATTTGTATTTTAGCCGTCAATGATCCTTTATTCTCAATCGCATAGTCAGCGATGCCTGTGAGGCATATCATGGTGTCTGGATCAAAACGATTCCCTTTAATTTTATCATGACAGGATTCTCTAACAAGGTTCACATCGCTTCCTGTATCTATAAGTGCATTAATGCTGACATCATCAATCTGTACTTCTTTAAAAGGTGTAAAGCAGCTCTCTTTGCGTTGCTCCTGAATTTTGAGCTGTTTTTTCGTATTGTTAGGACAATCGTTAAATCATTTTTTAAGAGTAAGGGCTATTACAAGATCGAAGAATTCCTCAATGACAAAGATTTATGGTTAACTTCATAATGAATTGTTCATCTGCAGTGATATCTAGTCTTAAGTGTGGATTAATTAAGTTTACAAAATTGTATAATTGGCATTTAAAAGAGTAACTATCGAGTTTCTTGCCGGTTTCTTCTCGATAGATTCTACCTTCCGAACCGGTGGTAGTATTATGTGTTCTTTTTTTTGTATATTGACTATTTATAAGTGCTTTCTTGAAGCCTATATAAATAAAGATATTTTGAATTTGAATTTGAATCATTCGATTTGTGGCCAAAATTGTTGCACTTGAAACATTTGACTCCTTTAGTACAATTAGGCGCTTGGTGACTTGTATCTCCGCAGTTATAACATCTTTTCTTAGGTGCTTGCTTGTGTCCTGATTGTCCTGAAGAGGTACCAGGAGTTGCGGCTGGTTTGGACAAATTGTGAGTCTTAGAGGAAACCTTTTTTCTTATTTCGCTGTACATGTCCAGCTTCTTTCTAAATTCTTTCATGTCACCCGCTCCATACAATATTGCCTTGTTTAGTTCTGTATCCCGTATACCATCAATGACATACTCCATAAGTGCTTCATCCTCTATAGAACCATGCGTTGCCAATTCTTTCATATGCAGGAAGTATTGCTGGTAGGTTTCATAATTTTTCATCTTCCGGGCTGCCAGTTTCTTGTGTATAATTGCACTGTTTTGTTTATATCCGAATTCTTCTTTAAGTTCAGCTTTAAGGTCATCCCAGCTTTTAGAACGACCCAACGACCTCAAAAATAACTGAGCAGTTCCACTAAGTAGTCTTTTTGCGTAAATCATTTTTTCTACCTCGCACCATTGCATCAAAGTAGCAATATCTTCAAAATCATCAATCCAGGTATTAATTCCGTAGCTGTCGTCACCACTGAATGACATCATCGATTTTTCTAAGTCGCTTATAGAAATCCGAGGCGGTGGATCCATATAAGGCAGATCGTCATCTTCTTTATTCCTCTTGGCTTGGGCATCTTCATCTTCTTTGTTCTTCTTGGGTTGCGCATCATCATCTTTATTCTTCTTGGGCTGCGCATCTTCATCTTTGTTCTTCTTGGGTGGCATTTTATGAAATAATCAACAACAGTCGTGTAACAATCTTCTTCTTAGAAAGTCTTCTTTAAATTCAATTCTTCATACTTTAATAAAATTCCAAAGGAACAACTTCATATTCTCAGGCCAACTTCTTTTCTTCATAAACACGTTAAATGCGATGTATTTCACTATCCCGGACGAGCCCCCATTATTTTGTGGGGATAGCAATCAAAGCACACGCGAATTAACTATGTTTTTCTTTATTCTAAATTAAAATTGGTAAGCCGTTATTACATCGTCATTGCAGAGATGCCAAAGTGACAACCACAAACATCTTTGACAGATACGTTACTTTTTAATCTAATTTTAGAACATTGCTGCGTTTCGTTATACTAGAACTAAATAAACTTAAAACTATCCCACAAATATATACTTATATATTGGATATTAACACCCAGACACAGAACAAACACAAGTATTCATCACACGAATGTTTGTCCTGGGTGGGGATCGAACCCACAACTCTTGGCGCATGGGGCAGGGTCACTACCGAATGCGCCATCGAGCTTGTCAAATTAATATTGAAGAAAACATTGTCACTACTTGTCAATTATTAATTAACTGCTTGCGGTTTTACCAGCATTTATGATTAATATTATATAGCCTAAAGGCTCGATAAATGGGCTATCTAATACTAAAATAATTTTAGAGATTAGCGCGTTTAAGCAAACAAACAATTTCTTCAGCTTTGTGATATTAATAAGAATAAACAAAGCAGGATATTTATTTTTCTTGTCTAGCATGTCGTAAAAGACGACTAATGGTATATCGGGTTTTGGGTATGTGATTGTGTAGGCGACGAGCTAGCCACTTGACATTACTTTTTCACATTTTTCCATTAAACCCAGTTGAATTTTGTTTTTGGCTGAATGTGGTTATAGTGGCCTGTTGCCCCTTCGACTCTGCCTACCCCTTCGGGGATTATGGGCAAGATGATAAGTTCTATGTAACTTAAATTTTTTACTAATGCTCTCACTCTTTAGGTTGTAACATGAATAAAAAGTATATTAGAACAACAACACACAAAAAAAAATTAACAAAACCATTTACAAATAAATCAAATCTGAAAATTTTACAAAAATGGTCACATACTCAAAACTCGATATACCATTAGTCGTCTTCTACGACTGCTAGACAAGAACCATAGTTGGCACATTATTTTTAAGACTCAGACCAACATGGAACAATGGGCTGGGTTAGATAGAAAATTGTGAAAAAGTAGTGGCAAGTGGCTAGCTCGTCGCCTACACAACCATATACAAAAATGGTCACATCTCGGATACTACAAAAAATTTAAGAACATACATGGGGGTTCAATCGATGGGTATTGATGTCTCCTAACCTAGGTTGCATGGGACACGCTGTATAATTGACCCAGCCTTTAGTTTCAGGTAACAAACAAACATAACATCACGCTCATAACCCCCAAAGTTGATGCAGAGTCAAAAGGGCAGCAGGCCCCTTTAACCACATTCAGCCTTATACAAAATGGGCTGGGTTAGATGGAAAATTGTGGAAAATATAGTTTTTGGTGCCATTTAAAAAGCTGTAAATACACAGGGTTTACTTACTCATCTTCGTATTATCGAGACCTAAAAATAAAAGCAATTTATTAATATCGAAGAAAACATAGTCACTACTTGTCAATTATTAATTAACTTGCTATGTCCGCGGTTTTACCAGCATTTATGATTAATATTATATAGCCTATAGCCTGGCTCGATAAATGGGCTATCAAATAACTGAAATATTTTTTCAAATCGGACCATTAGTTCCTAAACCCACCCCCCATACATCAAAAAGAGGTAGAACTACCCCTTGCCCCCCAAAAACACCCCCGATCAGTGATTGAGTCAGTGGTAATTTAGCTTTATATATATAGTAAGACTAGCTTTTGGCGCACACGCTGCGCGTGTGCTGGTCAAAACCCAGCTCTGCGAGGCGGAGGGGGACGCTCCGGGCTTCGCCCTCCCATTATTATTATTCATGCAAACAAACAAACTCTTCAGCTTTATAATACTAGGCTATAGATTAAACAAACCAGGAAATTTATTTTTTTAAACACATTGAACTTTGATGCTCTTTATCGTTATATATTTTTTGCTAACTTGATAAAGCAAAAAATATGTGTCTTGTATTTTTCTATAATCTAACTCATCTTCCTAGCGTTATGTCCCTGTTTAGACGGGGTCCGCTTAGACCACGATCCAGGATTTAGCGAGGCTGGTAATAATTATTTGTTGATTCTAACTTATGGACTAAATTAAATTATAGTTTTTTAATTAAGTATTCATCCCTAATCATAAACTAAATGTACGATACATACCCAACAGTTTCAGGAAGTCTTTGACGATATTTCCAAGGTCCGCTGCTAATCCGCCTACTATAAAAAGGTTATTAAATGTCTGCATAAGAAATCACACATTGTCTTCATAGCGGAAAGTGATTCAAGAAACTAATTACTCCTAAGACTGTGCCTACTAGGCACATTGACTGGCTCGATGGCGCATTCGGTAGTGACCCTGCCTTATGCGCCAAGAGTTGTGAGTTCGATTCCCACCCTGGGCAAACATTCGTGTGATGAATACTTGTGTTTGTTCTGTGTCTGGGTGTTAATATCCAATATTTAAGTATATATTTGTAATACCACTGTTGATTCTGATATCCGTAACACAAGTGCTTAAGCTACTTACCTTGGAGTCAGATCAATGTATGTGATGTCTTCGGATATTTATTTACTTATATTTATTGTATGTATGTATCTTTATGAGTATGTCCCATTATAAATTCTCTTTAATAAATTCTCTTGACTGACACACCGAATCCAAGTTCCAAACTAAGCATGTATGCTGTCCTATAGATACTAGGTAACTAGTAAAAACGTTTATAAACATCCATGACTCGAGTGCAAATGCCATGTTCAGCACCCTAAAAATTGCCCTTAGCGGGATTCGAACCCGCGAGCCTCAGTTTCGTGGCCAGGAAACTCGTGTTCTGACTACTCGACCTACGGGCCAGTCGAATTGTGGGGCATTAATTCTCCAGACTGACGCACCAATTCCCTAGTCCCAAACTAAGCTTGTGCTTGTGCTATGGATACTAAGTGAACGGATAGACATACTTAACTAAGTTTATAAACATCCATGACTCCAGTACAAATGTCCATGTTCATCACACGAAACATTTGGATAATTTGGACCATAATCCTAAATTTTTCTCTCAAGTAATGTGACTGGAATTGAACCAAAACTCCTAATCTTTAAGTTACCAATTACGCTTGTCAATGCTTTTTCAAAATTGTCCGTATAACCCAGCCCGGCTTTATTTTTGGCTGAATGTGGTTGCAGGGGCATGCTGCCCCTTTGACTCTGCCTACCCCTTCGGGGATTATGGGCGTGATGTTATTATGTATGTATGTATGTACCAATTATGGAGTGTAAGTAATAAAAGACTATGGAGTGTAAGTAATAAAAGAATAAAAGACTAGACGTACTTGGTTTGGGTTTTGGTGTGGTAACGACTGGTGGAGCTGTTGGATTAAAAAAATATTCAATTATTACAGATCCTAAAGTAATACAAACTTAATTTCAGTTTACTAGCTATGCCCGCGGTTCTACTCGCGTTTATGGTTAATATTATATAGCCTATAGCCTTCCTCGTTAAATGAGGTATCTAACACTGAAATAATTTTTCAAATCGGACCAGTAGTTTCTTAGATTGGCGCGTTCAAGCAAATAAACAATGTTCTCTGCTTTACTTATAATAAAATAAATAAATAAATATCTAGTACCTAATCGACGTTGAAGTGACAATGCCTCCTAACTGTAGATATGCTTATTTTACAGGAGAATGAAAAAACGATCCAATTTTTAGGTTTTGATCATAAGACTTTCATATAACTTTTAATGTAATGTTACTACAGTACAGGATTACTTTATTATTTGATAACAAACAAGAAAAAAAAAATATTCCACGCGAAATTGAAATTTAAGGCTACTGCATTAAAAAAGTCGATTCCTAAAAAAATATTAGTTAGGAGGTATTGTCACTTCATCGTCGTAATAGGGTTATGTACAAATTTCTATTTTCTCTTTAATAATAGCCAACACGAAGTCATATATAAATCATCATCTTCATCTTCCTAACGTTATGTCCCGTGCTTAGACGGGGTCCGCTTAGACCATGATCCAGGATTTAGCAAGTCTGGTAATTACATTGAAGCGACTGCCGATCTGACCTTCGTAACCCTAAGATAGTGGAACCAGACAATTTTTGGATCATTGTTACAAATTCAAAGTTGTTTGAATTTGCAGGTTTCATCACGATGTTTTCCCTCACCGTCGAGCTAGTGATATAAATATGTACATAGATTTTTAAAAATCTACAGGTACATGCCCGGGTTTGAACCCGCACTCCATTGAGCTACCACCGCTCACGAAGTCATATATAAATATAACCATGAAATGTAATTTTGTCATTCATTCGTATTTTTTTTATTATTTCATAAGGTACAGTTAGACCGTCAGAATCAGAAACGGCCGCTGTAAGAGATTTTCCCGGACCAACGTCAGTGAAGACATAAACTACTTTCACTAATTCTCACAATGATCATCTGCTGGGTAAATGCTTCTCCTGAATAATAGATACCTTATTTGATGTCGTTACATTCCCTAAAATATGGTTGAGTGAAGCGATGGCTGACACATACGTCATGCTTGGGAACAGGTGCCGCCCTTGGGGACTGGTCTGCTCTAGTCGGGTCAAGTTTTTGGTTGTAATTTATATATTTTTATTTTGATACTCTACAACAGGCCCACACTAAAACGTGGTTCGAAGTTAATTATGATTGTACACCTTGTATAAATTGTATTGAAAAGAGTAACTACCGAGTTTCTTGCCGGATTCTTCTCGGTAGATACAACATTCCGAACCGGTGGTAGAATCATATAGCTGTGGCTTTACCTGCATTTGACGATTTATAAGTGTTTCCTTGAAACCTATATAAATAAAGAATATTTTGACTTTGACTTTGACTTTGACTTTGATGGTGGACTAAATGTGGTTTGAGGAAGTAATCACTTCTGCCTACCCTTCAAGCCAGGTGTGATGATATGCATTTTGTTTTTAAAACCCATCTAACCCAACCAAGTTTTATTTTAAGCTAACAGTTTTTAAGGCATGCTGTCTCCCCCATGTTGATCACACGAAACATGTGCTAGCGGGATTCGAATCCGCCACCCTTGGTTTCGTGGCCAGGGTCTCTGATAACTCGACCAACGGGCCTGTCAGTGAAATTAAAAAGTTACTTAATGAGCATTTCTGCTCGTAACTTATCACTGGCTGAGTACTTACTTATATTGGTGTAGAAGTTATTGAAACCCTCTCCAATGGACGGGAATAAACCGTTAGGTCCTGAAATAAAAAGAAATTAAATTAAATTATCTTTATCAGAACAAAATAAACATAAACCGGTCCAAAAAGCAGATTCTACATACATACATACATACATACAGATTCAGGCAGGCAGAGTCGAAGGGGCAGCAAGCCCCTTCAACCACAATCAGCCAAAAATAAAACCGGGCTGGGTCGGATGGAAAATTGTGAAAAAGCAGTGTCAAGCGGCTAACCTGTCGCCGACACAATCACACACCCAAAACCCGATATACCATTAGTCGCCTTTTACGACATGCTAGGCAAGAACCACAGTTGGCACATTCTTTTTTTTAGTCCCAGACCAACATGGAACTTAAATCGTCAGAACGAAATAAACATAAACCGGTCCAAAAAGCAGATTCTACCGAAAGAAAACCGGCAATAAACTCGATAGTTACAATTTAAATGCCAAGTCTTAATAGCAATCATGTAGTTTAAATTTCTTAGTCAAGTTAAATCAATCAGTGCAGGCGAACAGCCTATTTTGAGACTAACAATATTTACAATCTTTTACCTTATAGTACATACATACACAACATCACGCCAATAATCCCCGAAGGGGTAGGTAGAGTCAAAGAGGTTGCAGGCCCCTTTAACCATATTTAGCCAAAAACAAAACTGCGCTGGGTAAGATAGAAAATTGTGAAAATGTAATCACAAGCGGCTAGCTCGTCGCCTTCACAATCACATACCCAAAACCCGATATACCATTAGTCGCCTTTTATGACATGCTAGGCAAGAAACACTGTTGGCACATTCTTTTTACGTGCCAGACCAACATGGGACCTTATTGTAGCTCTTTAGTAAAGGCTACTAATGGTATATCGGGTTGTGGGTATGTGATTGTGTAGGCGACGAGCTAGTCACTTGTCATTACATTTTCACAATTTTCTATCTTACCCAGCGCAGTTTTGTTTTTGGCTGAATGTGGTTAAAGGGGACTGCTGTCCCTTTGTCTCTATCTACCCCTTCGGGGATTACGGGTGTGATTTTATGTATGTAGATTTTCACAACTTCTGCTGAATCAAAAACAAAACTTCTTTTTAATGCATATTTAGGAGTTTATTACTTACCTACAAATCCACTTGCTATGCTTTTACCAAGTCCGTCTGAAATAAAGAATTAAAACAATTTTTTTAACCATTCCTGAACTTAGTTTTGTGTGCAGCTAAAAATGGCTCAAGGGCCTTGCAGCCCTTTTTACTCTGCCTACCCTTTCAGGGATTTCGATATTATGTAAATATGTTTGAATATAATAATTTGAGAGCGATGGTAGGGGAAGTGCTACTCAAATTATGTTTGTATACGTATTAAATATTGGATTCGTATATGTTTTTTTATAAAATACACAAAAATTAATTAAGATACAGCGCGTCAAAACGAGAGCGGTGGTAGCTCAATGGTAAGAACACGCGCCTCTTAACCGAGGCATGCAGGTTCAAACTCGGGCACGTATCTCTGGATTTTTCAGATCTATTTACGTATTTATACCACTAGCTCGGCGGTGAGGGAAAACATCGTGATGGAACCTGCACATTCCAACGATTATGCGTAACCATGATCCAAAATTGTCTGGTTCCTCTATCTGAGGGTTACGAAGGTCAGATCAGCAGTCGCTTTTATGTAATTATCAGACTCGCTAAATCCTGGATCATGGTCTAAGCGGACCCCGACTAAATACGGGACAAAACGCTAAGGTGATGATGATGAAAATATGAATGTACCTAGTATAGAATTTAATCACAACAAAACCATGGTCTTAGTGTCAGGTTATATTCCGATACACAACATGCCATTTGCTCTATCACATGTCGGTCTGGGACTTGAAAAGAATGTGCCAACTGTGTTCCTTGCCTAACATGTTGTAAAAGGCGACTATGGTATGTCGAGTTGGGTGTGTGATTGTGTAGGCGACGAGCTAGCCACTTTTCACTACTTTTTCACAATTATTCATCTAACCCATTCCAGTTTAATTTTGCTGAAAGTGCTTAAACAGGCTAGCTGCCCCTTCGACTCTGCCTACCCCTTCGGGGATTATGGGCGTGATGATATGTATGTATGGCATGGTCCGACGCATTCTTATAATTTGACAATGCTAAGCACCGCGTATGAAATCTTTTTTGGATGGATGACCGTTAAGTAATTAAAATATAAATAAACATCTGACTCCGAGGTAAGTAGCTTAAACACTTGTGTTACGGATATCTTAATCAACAGTGGTATTACAAATGTATACTTAAATATTTAATATTATTGCTCCGACATAGAACAAACACAAGTATTCGTCACACGAATGTTTGTCCTGGGTGGGGATCGAACCCACAACTCTTGGCGCATGGGGCAGGGTCACTACTAATCCTTTAACCAAAATAACTTACCTAATCCTTTAACCAGGCCGCCTAATATACCACCAAGTCCGTCTAACAAACCTGTAATGTAAATTAATTAAGATAATTAGCATCATTCTTAAAAAACAATGATGAAGCTGTTTTTCGTAATGTTGTCTAGTCTAGGAAATATATTTTTTAGACATAAATCCTTATAACGACCGCTAACTAATAAAAAGCGATTAAAAAATAATAAATTCTTCAGACTGACACACCAATTGCCTAGTTCCAAACTAAGCTTATTGTGCTATGGATACTAGGTGAACGGATAGACATACTTTAATATGTAATAAACATCCATGACTCGAGTACAAATGTCCATGTTCATCACACGAAACATTTGCCTCTAGCGGGATTCGAACCTGCGCCGCTTGGTTTCGTGGCCAGGGTCACACGCAATTTGATTGCACTGTATCGTTAGTGTTAGTGACAAAAATATAAAAAAAAAAACAGTCGAATTGAAAGCCTCCTTTTTTTTTAAGTCGGTTAAAAATACGTCGTGTTCAATATTTTATATGTAATCTACCTGACAGACTAAACAGAATTTTTAGTCGCCTTGACTTTGTATAGGTATACTAGAAATAATAAACACATTAATAAAAATTAATTCTCGAGACTGACAATTCCCTAGTTCCAAACTAAGCATGAATGCTTGTATTAGGATACTAAA
This sequence comes from Glyphodes perspectalis, assembly GCA_951394215.1. Classification (NCBI taxonomy): domain Eukaryota; kingdom Metazoa; phylum Arthropoda; class Insecta; order Lepidoptera; family Crambidae; genus Glyphodes; species Glyphodes perspectalis. The sequence continues at coordinate 4,515,725 of OX596228.1, forward strand.
TGAACGGATAGACATACGCAATTACGTTAATAAACATCCACGACTCGAGTACAAATGTCCGTGTTCGTCACACGAAACATTTGTCCCTAGCGGGATTCGGACCCGCGACCCTCAGTTTCGTGGCCAGGGTCTCTGACCACTCGACAAACGGGCCGGTCAAGTAAATTAAAAATTTTAAAAAATTAAGGTTATTTTGAATTGTGACACTTACCAGCTGGATTTGAGGCTGTTGAGCCGATCTGAAATAATAAGAATAACATAATCTTCTTTACATAATATATAACCAAATCACTGCTTCTGTCTATTCGCTTAGATCTTTTAAACTACGCAAGTGATGTGAATGCGGTTTTCACCAATAGAGTGATTCAAGAGAAAGGTTCATACGTATAGTTTTTTGGTCACCGAAGCCGGGCCGGGTCACTTGTTTTTGTATAAATTTTAAATTTCAATTGTAACGTCAACCTAACCCAATATTAACCTGTTTTAAGGAGCTCAAAGCTATTCTCCTACCTCTTCGGGAATTGTGGGCGCGATGGTACGTATGTACAATTTCTAGATTTCTTAGGGTAAGTCCTTACCTTATCAATAATTGTTATAAAAAATTAAAAATAATTTTAGAAAAAACACTGTGTCGACTGCGCCGCAAGATAGTCAAAATTGTAGCTCCAATAATATGTCAACCGATGACGTTGATCGAACTTGCAGAAACGCCATACATTCCGGCATCACACTGATGAAGTTATTCTAGATATTTGACCTCTCTCCGGTCATGTCAAATTGCCGTCTCACCGGACTATGGGAGTAAAGGAACAGAGAGTGCACTTGTGTTTGCGCACACACTTGTGCACTATAATATCTCCTGCGTTGGCTAATCCTCGTTAAGATTGGCCGCCGTGACTGATATCAGCTAGGAGGACGTTATTATTATTCTCTCCACTAAGTATATATACAATACACCGAGACGGGTGTCGGACCTAGATCTCCGAGCAAGCAACACCTAAAACTCGTTACACAAAGGCCGTTTCACAGTCAGAGCAATATAGACGTTAAACCAAAATAATAATTTGTCTATCTTTCTTGTTTAAGAATTTTAGAAACAGAACAGAACTTACTAAATCCAGGATTATGGTCCAAGCAGACTTCGACAAAGAATTTGGTGTAATTTTTTTTTGTCGGAATCTCCTATCCAGTAGCATTTTATACTTAAGGACTAAAATGATCTGGATCCAGCAATCCAGCTTGGTCCAGCATAATTTTAGCTGTGCTACTAGATCTAGCGACATGTGCTGGTTTAATACCGCTGGTTTTTAATCCCTTCTAAAGATTTAAATTCTAGATCTAGCTATCCAGCTTGGCCCAGGACAATTTTAGCTCTTCTGTATCCTGCGAAAAATGCTGCTGGATTGCAATCCCTAATCTAGACGTTCCATCTCTCTTGAAAACTGTCTTTTCTCTGGAGAAAATTTGGTTTCACTGGAGAGGTATTTGTAGCAAATTGTTCTTTTTTGATAAATTTCGATTTTATTTTCACCGATAAAATACGTTTAACACAGTTATCAAGATAGTCTACGTGAGATAATGTATTTGCGGATTCATTATCATCATCATCCTCTCTTGCCCTTCTCCCAGGTCATCTGGGATCGCAGCATGTCTTCCTTTTCCATACGTCCCAGTCAGCCATCATCAAGTTATCCACTCCCATTTCACAAAATCCATCCATCTCTTGTTTGGACTTCCTCTTCCTCTCAATTCACTAACATTCATACTCATCACTCCCTTTGTCACGTGTCCCTCCTCTCTTCTCATCACATGCCCGTACCAAAGCAAACGGTTTCCTCTCATCTTGTCTATCACTGGTGCCACTTTCATGCTTCCTCTTATATATTGGGAATGGACAAGGTAAGAACCTTTTCCAATCGCGTCATTCCATATAATTGCGGATTATCATGGCAAACATTTTTTTTTTTATATATTTTTTCATTTTACTCACAATTTGATTACAACCAAGGAAATAAAATTGTCAAAATAAAATAAACTTACCAAAAATATGAGAAAAAATGCTGTTTTCATTTTGCTGGACCGTTAGACGAACTCTTAAGGACTAATAAAAATTTGACACACATTTCTCCTTATATAGTATAAATGCAGATGATTATACAACTAATTATGTTAATCAGTTTTTCCTCCATTTATCTTAATTACAGAAATAAACTTGCTTTTCCGTGAACGTTGTGTGATATGTACCAAAAATTCTGCTGCACTTAAAGAACATCTATTTTGTTGGAATTCTATTGTCTTTAATTTAATATACGTAGTACCTACATGTCATAACGCCCGTTATCCTAAATGGGTAGGCAGAGTCACAGGGGCAGTTAGCCCCCATAACCACATTCAGTCAAAAATAAAACTGAGCTGGGTTACATGGAAGATTGTTGATTGATTGAAGTACTGACAAGTGGCTAGCTCGTCGCCTACACAATCTCACAACACTTGTCACTAAACTACTTCTCCACAATTTTCCATCTAACATAATGTTCCATGTTGGTGTGGGACTTAAAAATAATGTGTCAACTGTGTTTCTTGCCTCGCATGTCGTAAAAGACGACTAATGGTATATCGGGTTTTGGGTATGTGATTGTGTAGGCGTCAAGCTAGCCACTTGTCACTACTTTTTCACAATTTTCCATCTAAACCAGCCCAGTTTTCTTTGCTGTATGTGGTTAAAGAGGCCTGTTGTCTCTTTGACTTTGCCTACCTCTTCGGGGATTATGAACGTGATGTTATGTGTATGTCTGTTAGAGTGAATGTTTGCCCTCAGAGGGGATCAATCCCAAAACTCTTGGCGCATGAGGTAGGGAGGTTGGAGGTTTATCTCAGTGTTATTCAACTATAACACATACTAAATTGTTCATATCATTTTAAAAAAAAATATATATATATATATAATAAAATAAACAATTTTAATATATCAAATATTTATTTAAGAATATAAATCGCTCCGTTCACGAATCAAAAGGTTTCTGACTTAGAAAAGTATACATATAATAAAAATCATCAAATTCAGAGCTGTTTGAAAAAATTAAAATGATTTGAATGATTGAATTTTACAATAATTGCTTACATGCTAAATTTAAAATTAAATTAAAATTAAATTTAAAAAGAATAATATAGGAACCACGAGATTTGAGCAGCGGCCGCTGCACTAGACTCTAGGCCTGTATCGCAGTAACCAGTTGTATTACAGGTGAGTTAACGGCGGGTTCGGAGTTTCTGAGGGCCTTTTAGTAAATGGCTTTATTGACGCGACAAATTTTCTAGATTTTGACAGAATATTAGTTTTATCTACCGAACCGATCCGAATAAGACGTTATTTCGGCACCATAGTTGTCTATGCAAACTGAAATGTGCACTCGTAGCGTTTTAAGCGGAAATTTATACAAATTGTTTTAAAATGTCTTTTTATCTTTAAATTAAGTTATTTTGCTTCTTTAAAAGAGTTTTTTGTGTTAATTGAGTGCTTACCTATATTGTGAAAGTGGTTAAAAAATATCATCACGCTCATAATGCCCGAATGGTAGACAGAATCAAAAGGGCAGCAAGCCCTCCTGACAATATTCAGCCAAAAGTAAAACCGGGCTGGGTCAGATGGAAAATTGTGAAAAAGTAGTGACAAGTGGCTAGCTCGTCGCCTACACAATCACATACCCAAAACCCGTTATACCATTAGTCGTCTTTTACGACATGCTAGGCAAGAAACACAGTTGGCAAATTATTTTATAGTCCCAGACCAACACGGGACTAATTACAAATTATATATTAATTTAAAAAAAATGTTATGAACACAAGTGGCTAACTCGTCGCCTACTCAATCACATATCCAAAACCCCATATACCACTAGTCGCCTTTTACGACACGCTTGGCACGAAACACAGTTGCCACATTCTCTTTTAAGACCGATGAAAAACGAGTGACAAGTGGCTAGCTTGACGCCTACTGAGTCACATACCCAAAAGCCCGTTAATCATTAGACGGCAGTTACTCTCGTAAAGGCCAAACCAGTCAAATAAAATATGGCCAGGACAGAAAAGAATTATACCACGGATAGTACGCCGCCGCAAAACGGTGCGCAGGAGTTTCGCCCGCCTCCTGTAGCAAGTGGGCTAGGGCTACCGTGTAGTTTGGGGCGGACACGGCCAAAGACGTTAGCCCCTACCCTGACCAGGCGAGCGTGAGAGCCGGCCGACGTTCTCTTCAGGCGAAGGGTGGCCATGGCGTTCCTGTAGGAGACTCGGTGGAAAGGCAGCAGATCCTGATCCATTGGGTATGGCTACAAGCTGATCTACACGGGTGCGCCGAGTGGGGAAAACAGGGTTGCCACAGTGCTATCTTAGGAGTTTTGGGACGACGTTATGAAGGTGAAACGTTTCAGCGACTGGCTAATTGACAAGCTCGATGGCGCATTCGGTAGTGACCCTGCCCCATGCGCCAAGAGTTATGGGTTCGATCCCCACCTAGGACAAACATTCGTAGCATAATACATAACTGCGAGCGTTTTTAAACTGACGACGCCGCATGTAAACGGCGCAATCATACAAATTGCTTGCGACATATATACTATTTTGACTCTGCCTACCCCTTCGGGGATTACGGTCGTGATGTTATGTATGTAATGTATGTATTGTGGCTTTTGCGTAATACCCTAATCGAGCGGGAAAGTAAGATCTTATATAAAACCACTTATACAATTCTCAATTTACGTTTGGAAATGCAAAACATGATTAGTGTTCTATTACGGGTTATATTTATTATCATACGCTAACATATGGAACCGAGAGTTGGGTATACAGAAAGAGCATGAGAGTAGAATAGACGCGGTCGAAATGCGTGCGCTGCGGAAAATCTGCGGTGTATCGCTCACAGACTGCGTTTAGAATGATGATGTTAGAAAGAGCGTCAGTCTGAAAGACAGCGTCGGAGTCAAGGTAAGAAGAGGCATGCTCCGGTGGTTCGGACATGTGGAAAGAATGGATGATGAGATTGACTAAACAGATATACAATGTGAAAGTGGAAGGATATAGGAGCCGCGGAACGCCCAGGCTCACATACCACGACCAGATTAGTCGTGTATTAACAGAAGGTGATGTTAGGAGTTATAAAACCGTGGAGATTGTATGAAAAGGATAATGAATGTTGAAGAGGTGAGTGAGGTGTGGAAGGATCGTGCCATATGGCGTTCGGTTCTCTCTGCCTACCCCGCTAGTGAAGTGGCGTGAAATAGTTTAGTTTTGGTATAGATTATCAAGGTCATACTTGCCACAAAATTTTGACAATTTTACATTTAAAGGAACTCGATTTTTTTGTTTTTAGCTGAATGTGGTTAAAGGGACCTGCTGCCTCTATGACTCTACCTACCTGTATGTATATATACATATATGTTATGTTATGGAGCGGTGGTAGCTCAATGGTAAGGACACGCGCCTCTTAACCGAGGAGTGCGGGTTCAAACCCCGGCATGTACCTCTAGATTTTAAAAAATCTATGTACATATTTATACCACTAGCTCGACGGTGAGGGAAAACATCGTGATGAAACCTACAAATTCAAACAACTTTGAATTTGTAACCATGATCCAAAAATTGTCTGGTTCCCGTATCTTAGGGTTACGACGGTCAAATCGGCAGTCGCTTCAATGTAATTACCAGACTCGCTAAATCCTGGATCATGGTCTAAGCGGACCCCGTCTAAGCACGGGACATAACGCTAGGAAGATGATGATGTTATGTTATGGAACTCGATTTTATTTTCTGCTAAATATTATAGTCCAGGGATAATATTGCCCCATGGATTCTGCCTACAAATAATTACAAAGTATTTCATATGGTGGCGCTGTGTTTTCATTCATCAAATACACAAATTTAATCGAAATATTTACAAAGTACAGTAGACGGAGTTATCAACTCTCAAGTACATTCAAAGTCAAAGTCAAAATATGCTTTATTTATATAGGTTTCAAGGAAACACTTATAAATCGTCAAATACAGGTAAAGCCACAGCTATATGATTCTACCACCGGTTCGGAATGTTGTATCTACCGAGAAGAATCCGGCAAGAAACTCGGTAGTTACTCTTTTCAATACAATTTATACAAGGTGTATGAATCATAATTAACTTTGAACCACGTTTTAGTGTGGGCCTGTTGTAGAGTATCAAAATAAAATAAAAAAATATAAATTATTCGTTTGCTATAAATATTTACAATATACCTAAGACAACAGAGTTTGAGTTCACAAATACGTTAATTTACTGAACATATTTACAAAGTAAAACATTAGATGGCGCTACGAGTTTTCAAATACATTTTTGACTCAAGTTCACATGTCCGTCACACAAAACATTTACCCCTAGCGGGATTCGAACCTGCGACCCCTTGTTTTGGGGCCAGGGTCTCTGTCTACTGGACCAACGGGTCTGTACATTTATATAACATTTCCTTAATATATTTACAAAGTAATACATTGAATGGCGCTACGAGTTTTCAAATACATTTATTTTCTCAAAATATTTACAAAATGCGTTAATAGATGGAGCTGTCAGATCTCAAATACATAAATTTACTAGAACATTTCACTGGATTAAGATTGCGCTATCAGTTTTAAAATTCCGTTTCAATGCTAGAAACATTTGCAAAATAAGTAAATAGAGGGCGTTACTTGTTTTTAAATACATACATTTACCTAAAATATTTGCTTAATTACACAATAGATGGCGCTATAAGTTTTGAAATATCGTTAATTAGAATAGGTATAATAACTACTTGTAAAATAATTATAAGAATTTAATTTTTGCAGTTTGGAAGTTATGCTTATAAAGGCATTTGCTTGGAATGAAAAATAAATAAAAATAATTCGAAGTAATAAGTTAAGAAAAATGTTTGCTGTGCGGTACCAAATTTTATCTCTACCCGTTCAGTATTTTTTTGGTTCTTCAGTTAGAAGCTATAAATTTAAACTTGATTCCATGTTGATCTGGGACTAAAAAATAAAGTGCCAAATGGAATACTTGTCTAGCATGTCGTAAAAGGCGACTAATGGTATATCGAGTTTTGCGTATGTGATTGTGTAGGCGACGAGCTAACCACTTGTCACTCCTTTTTCACAGCTTTCCATCCAACCCAGCCCATTGTCCCATGTTGGTCTGGGGCTTAAAAAGAATATGCCAACTGTGGTTCTTGCCTAGCATGTCGTAAAAGGCGACTAATGATTATGGTATATCGAGTTTTGGGTATGTGATTGTGTAGGCGACGAGCTAACCACTTGTCACTACTTTTTCACAGCTTTCCATCCAACCCAGCCCATTGTCCCATGTTGGTCTGGGGCTTAAAAAGAATATGCCAACTGTGGTTCTTGCCTAACATGTCGTAAAAGGCGACTAATGATTATGGTATATCGAGTTTTGGGTATGTGATTGTGTAGGCGACGAGCTAACCACTTGTCACTACTTTTTCACAGCTTTCCATCCAACCCAGCCCATTGTCCCATGTTGGTCTGGGGCTTAAAAAGAATATGCCAACTGTGGTTCTTGCCTAGCATGTCGTAAAAGGCGACTAATGATTATGGTATATCGAGTTTTGGGTATGTGATTGTGTAGGCGACGAGCTAACCACTTGTCACTACTTTTTCACAGCTTTCCATCCAACCCAGCCCATTGTCCCATGTTGGTCTGGGGCTTAAAAAGAATATGCCAACTGTGGTTCTTGCCTAGCATGTCGTAAAAGGCGACTAATGATTATGGTATATCGAGTTTTGGGTATGTGATTGTGTAGGCGACGAGCTAACCACTTGTCACTACTTTTTCACAATTTTCCATCTGACCCACCAAAGTTTTAATTTTGGCTGGATGTGGTTGAAGGGGCCTGCCCCTTGACTCTGCCTACCCCTTCGGGGATTGTGAGCGTGATGTTTTATATGTATATATGTATTGAATTTGATTTTACATACATACACCCACAAATCCCGCAGGGGCAGTAAATATTCAATAAACAACACGCGCCTTTAAGACGAAAATATCATTAAGTTGCATTAAATAGAGAGAGAGAAAGAGATGAGAATTTTCTGGAGAATTTATTCTTAAATAGTGAAGAATTAGTACCAAATAATAACCTAGTTAGGTTCAAAGACATTTATTTTACTCATAAAGAACAGAGTTCACTTAAAATGAGCTTATACACTATAGCTAATTTAGTACAAAAAAAAAATGCACAGATAATCATGAGCCGCATACACAAACAGCCTTTTCTGATATGCCAGGTAAAGAACAAAGTTGCGCCCCGCAGGGGGGGCTCCGAATACCTGAGGTATCCCTGCCTGCTTCCTGTAGAAGGCGACTAAATGGGCCTTTGAGGTCGTGAGCGCCAGCGGAGAAGACTTGTAGCACTCAATCGTCCCCAAAGAAAACGACAACTCGTGTCATTCCTTGTCCATTAGGATATGGGTCACACAGCTGTCTGTGTTGTCGTACACACCCAGGTATTCCGGGAAGAGGTTTCCTTCTTCCGAGATAGGCCGCTAGGTGGCAGCGCGCGCTGAGTAGGCCTTTCGCGCGAATCCCGGCATTAGGGACCCCATAGTCTAAGTTCAGCGCCCGAAGAATGACAGCCGTGAGGTTTAGTCGCCAGGGGAACTGGTGTTGCCTGCCAGCTCCGAGCCCGACACACCCTTGTAGGCTTACTCAGATCTACCTGGACGGCAAAAGGCAAGGATCAAAATTGATACCTAAATTTTTTTTAAGTCCTACACTAACATAGGAAGCCTGAGACCAACATGGTATAGTCCCTGGCCAACATGAGTTTCAGTCCAACTTAATAACAACTCGATATTGGTTTTTTTTTATGTTATCGCGGGCAGACGAGTAGACAGTTTACTTGATGGTAAGTGATTACTGTCACCCATGTACATCTGCAACATTAGGAGTTACAGGCGCTGCCGGCCTTTAAGATGAAGATGCGGTCACTTTTTGAAGATTTGAATGTCGTATTGGTAAAAATTAAACTTACTCAAGTTACACATACACATACATACATAACATCACGCCCATAATCCCCGAAGGGGTAGGCAGAGTCCAAGCGGCAGCATGCCCCTTTAACCACATTCGGGCAAAAATAAAGCCGGGCTAAGCTGGGTTAGATGGAAAATTGCGAAAAAGCAATGACAAGCGGCTAACCTGTCGCCTACACAATCACACACCCAAAACCCGATATACCATTAGTCGGTTTTTACGATATGCTAGGCAAGAATCACAGTTGGCACATTCTTTTTTTTTGTCCCTGATCAACATGGGCCAAGTCCCAGACCAACATGGGACAACTCAAGTTATATTTACTCAAAGGTTAATCTGTCAAGTACTTAACATCTAAGTTACTTACTTATGACGTATTAGAATAGAAAACAGTTTGACATTGAAAACCAATTAGTCCAATATTAATTTACATGCTAATTTGGTGATAGTAGAACGCTACTATAAAAAGTGTTACCTCTAAACAAGTCAGTAAAAAAAATTCGTCCTTTCCTCAGCAATCGTACAAAGCAGATTTTGTCTTATGTTAGTCTGGAACTAGAAAATAGTACTACTTAATTGTTTTCCTAGCCTAGCGTATCGCAGAAGGCGACTAATTATGGGCGTACGCAGCTTTTCGCTATCGGGGGGGGGGACATAAATACAATATTATTGATAGGTTCTTACAGTTAAAAAGAGAGTCGGTCTAAAAGACCGCGTCGGAGATAATAAGAGACATGCTCTGGTGGACCGGACATGTGGAAAGAATGGATGACGAAAGATTGACTAAACAGATATACAATGCGAAAGTGGAAGGATGTAGGAGCCGCAGAAGGCCCAGGCTTACCTACCACGACCAGATTGGTCGTGTTAACAGAAGGTGATGTTAGGAGTCATAAAACCGTAGAGCTTGTATGGGGAGGATAGGATCATGAATGTTGAAGAGGCAAGTGAGTAAGGATCGTGCCATATGGCGTTCGGTTCTCTCTGCCTGCCCCGCTAGGGAAGTGGGGTGAAGTTAGTTAGTTTTAGTTTAGTTTGACATGATTCGTAGGTATTACAGCAAATATATTCCGGCAATGTAGTGGATTAATTCATAGCAATCGTTATCTATACATTAACACGTGAAAAACTTTGTATCCATTGTTAAGTAAAGTGTTGGAGCGGTGGTAGCTCAATGGTAGGGACACGTGCCTCATAATCGAGGGGTGCGGGTTCAAACCCGAGCACGTAGGCTCTGGATTTTTTAAATCTATGTATTTATAATACCTACGTATTTATACCAGCTCGGCGGTGAGGGAAAACATCGTGATAAAACCTGCAAATTCGAACAACTTTGGATTTGTAACCATGATTCAAAAATTGTCTGGTTCCCCTATATTAGGGTTACGAAGTTCAGATCGGCAGTCGCTTCAATGTAATTACCAGACTCGCTAAATCCTGGATCATGGTCTAAGCGGACCCCGTCTAAACACGGGATATAACGCTAGGAAGATGATCCATTCTTAAGATAATTGCGTGGATTTGGCAAATATTTTAAATGTGGCATAGTAATCTTTATGTGGTAAATTTTTTCCACAATTTTTTATTTACTAAATAAATCTTTAAAAGTTGAACAGTTATTTCAAAATTGCCACCCCCAACAAGTGCCGCCCGGGACGGAACTGATTTTTAGCACTTTAATTTTCTCAACTATATTTTAAGGCTAATGGCAGTTTTAGGAGCGTTATTGCTCCTTTTAGTGATCGCGGACGTAATGATATTTCAATGTAATAAAAAATAAAAATCTTTAGACTGACACACCAATTCCCTAGTCCCAAACTAAGCTTGTGCTATGGATACTAGGTGAACGGATAGACATACTTATATACGTTTATAAACATCCATGACTCGAGTACAAATGTCCATGTTCATAGTTCATAGCGGGATTCGAACCCGCGACCATTGGTTTCGTGGCCAGGCTCTGACCACTCGTCCAACAGGCCAGTAATCACGGACTAGTAAAAAAGAAGGACTCCGCGCTGTTATACTACAGCGGTAGGCTACACTTATGTATGTATGAGTGAGATTCTTAGGGATACCAGATGACGGAAATTTGGAGCGCATATGTCAATGCGTGATGTAATGTCAGTCGCGATGCAAGTTGGAGCTCCGCAGGTGCCTTAAGGTCTATTTAATGGCTCGGAGTCCTTCTTGTTTTACTAGTCTTTGGTCCATATACAGGATTTTACCCGTAGAATTATAAAAATCAAAAAAAAATTGAAGAAACCCTTGTCTTGCGAAATAACTGTATGTTTTTATTGATTACGTAAACGATTAAACAAACAATTTTAATTCATTAATTCATTCATATTGTCAGAATTAATCAGGCCCAAGAAGAAATATACGCATTAATGATAAAAAGATAGAATTTCATTAATAACTTATTACATAATTACCTAATAATATAAAACTGAAGAATTTGTTTGTTTGAACGTGCTAATCTCAGGAACTACTGGTCCGATTTGAAAAAAATTATAAGTGTTAGATAGCTCATATATTGAGGAAGGCTATATACTATGTAACATAACGCTAAGATTAATAGGAGCGGTGCACCAATGAATAATGTTTCGAAATCGGTTTTTATTTTCTTTGAGTGATTCTGTCTCACTATAACCTTTTAACTATAACTTTTTATGTTGATATTGTTAACCAAAGTTCTAAAATAATTATTTGCGAAGGTATTTTCATAAACATGATATTATCCTTATCCAGATTAATAGGGTATTGATCACAAATAGTTATTTAATTTAAAACAAAATTTCCACTAACGACATTTGATTTCATTGAATATCTAAAGAGATATCGTAGTTTAAAAAAAAACATATATACCTACATATCATTATACCCGTAATTTTAACGACATTCAGCCAAATAGGGTGCTTAAAGAATGCCGCTGAATTGCAATCCCCACCTGCAACGTTGCAATAAGCAATAAAAGAGACCAATAAAAAAAGAAAGACAGAACCATCCCATACTACGTGGTGAGGCAACCAATAGGAAGCCGATAGGGCCATAGAAAGGCCGACCGCCCGCCATTTCGCCTTCACCATTTCACAACACAGGACGGCATATTTTATTTTTTTCTTAACACCAAATTAACGACGTGAGCTGTCACTTACTGAAGGCGAAATGACGGGCGGTCGGCCTTTCAATGGCCCTATCGGCTTCCTATTGGTTGCTTCACCGCGTAGTATGGGATGGTTCTGTCTTTCTTTTTTTATTGGTCTGAGGGAAATAATAGGTAGGTACTTCACGCATTTGTCCCAGGTTGGTCTGGGACTTGGCCCATGTTGATCTGGGACAAAAAAAAAGAATGTGCCAACTGTGGTTCTTGCCTAGCATGTCGTAAAAGGCGACTAATGGTTTACGGGCTTTTGGGTGTGTGACTGAGTAGGCGACGAGCTAGCCACTTGTCACTCCTTTTTCACAGCTTACCATCCAACCCAGCCCACTGTCCCATGTTGGTCTGGGACTTAAAAAGAATATGCCAACTGTGGTTCTTGCCTTTTTTTTTTTTTTTTTTACCCAGGGGAATGCGTTACGCACCGTCCCGCTGAGACCGGGGGGAATCAGCAGGGTGTGTCGGACTCCCGGGGCCCTCTAGATGTTTGGAGAACCCTGCTCCGCCCAAGGTGGTAGTGGGCGGGGTATACCGACTAAACCCCTGGGATGTACCTCTACGCCTTTATGTAAGGTGCCCACGGGATCGCGCAGCGCTAAAGCACCGTGAACACCCTAGCGTCGGCCCTGCTTTAACTGGGCCTCCCGCGCCTAGGGGGAGACGATTCGGCACACGGAAATCATCTCCCAGACAGGCGGATCCGTGCAATGCGGGTGGGGGCCCCCCGGCTGTGGTTCTTGCCTAGCATGTCGTAATAGGCGACTAATGGTATATCGGGTTTTGGGTGTGTGATTGTGTAGGCGACAGGTTAGCCGCTTGTCACTGCTTTTTCACAATTTTCCATCTAACTCAGCCCCGGCTTTATTTATGGCTGAATGTGGTTGAAGGGGCATGCTGCCCCTTTGACTCTGCCTACCCCTTCGAGGATTATGGGCGTGATGTTATGTATGTATGTACTTCACGCACTTATTGTTTTATCACGAGATGTTTTAGGGCTTCTCATCGAAAGGATACCAAATGAACCCTATTAATAAAGCCTCGCTGACCGTCTGTCTGTCATAAGGATCTTCTGTGTCATAAAAGGAAAATTCTGTTGAAATTTTTGAGACAGTATCTGGCCTTCTGTACAATTTATTTAAATAAAAAAAATAAGTTTCTTTTGTTAATACGGTAAATATAACAAAAAAAAATATCAATTTTCAAAAATTACTTCCAGCTCATCTCTGAAACAGCTAGACCACTGAATAAATGTAACATTTTGACAGAACTATTACTGGCAGATAGCATAAATCAATTTAATAAATAAAATCTGACACATCAAATCCCTAGTTCCATACTTGTGCTATGGATACTAGGTGAACGGATAGACATACTCAAATATGTTTATAAACATCCATGACTCGAGTACAAATGTCCATGCCAACACACGAAACTTTTGCCCCTAGCGGGATCCGAACCCGCGACCCTTGGTTTCAATTTTGGCCAGGGTCTCTGACCACTCGACTAACGGGCCAGTCAATTTAATTATTTTTTAAATCCTAGATCGACATGAAAAAGACTCATTCACACGCGCCTCTTAACCGAGGAGTGCGGGTTCAACGTACCTCTGGATTTTTCAGGTCTATGTACGTATTTATACCACTAGCTCGACGGTGAAGGAAAACATCGTGATGAAACCTGCAAATTCAAACAATTTTGGATTTGTAACCATGATCCAAAAATTGTCTGGTTCCCATCTTAGGGTTGCGAAAGTCAGATCGGCAGTCGCTTCAATGTAATTGCCAGACTCGCTAAATCCTGGATCATGGTCTAAGCGGACCCCGTCTAAGCACGGGACATAACGCTAGGAAGATGATGATATCAAACACAAGGCTCTAATTTAACAAGAACATCATAAAACGTAACATCCATCGCTTCTCTAAAGATAATAGTCGTCTTAATACCGATTAAAATATACATTAATGCATTGCAAATTCCGCTGATAATGGCGAGGCTATAAAAGACTTTTTTAATTCGTTTAATTTAGTAGTGTTTCATCCTCCCCCAACGTACAGGCAATATGAAAACTGTTCTTATTCTGCTATTGGTAAATATTATTTTTCAATATTTATCATTTACACACAAACATACTTATAAACATGCAACACATCACGGCCATAATCCTCGAAGACGTAGGCAGAGACAAAGGGACAGGAGGCCCCTTTAAATATATTCAGCCAAATATAAAATGGCTGGGTTAGATGGTTCTAGCTTTTTTTGAATTTGAAAGATGTGTTTTTGGTCTCTGTCAACACATGTCGTGATGGGTGACGAAACACATCACTCAATTTCGTCGCTTAAGGTCTAACACCACGTAACTCAAAATGGTTAACTTAAAAAAACTGTATTTTTTATATTATTTAGTTCGAGAATAAATTTCAACAACAAATTATATTTATAAGGTCATATTACAAAAGTTTATTCTTAATAATATGGTGAGCTTCGCACCATGAAGAGCAACGACTCCCGTCAATGTATTCTCTCTCACTTACATTAGAAAACACTAACTTCTGCCCGAGGCTTTGCTCGCGCGCATCGATAAAATATAGCTTATATGTTATTCGAGTGTATAAGCTATATTATCGTAAAGTTTTATTAAAAACCATCGAGTACTTTTTGCGTGAAAGAGTAACAAACATCCATACATCCTCACAAACTTCCGCGTTTATAATATATTAGGATTAGCAAGTATCCTTTTTTTTATGTATATTGACTATTTATAAGTGCTTTCTTGAAGCCCATATAATAAAGATATTTTTGAATTTGAATTTGAATTCTAATGAAAATTATAGGGTCTAATTTACTCCGCAAGAAACGTGATAGCAGCCCTAATATAAGCGTTAGACACACAATAAAATCTGCTTTTGTCCATATTAGATCCGTTAAGATTTGGTCCAGCATTAACTAAAACATGTGTCTCTCATTACTATCAAAATGTACTACTGAATGATTTTTTTGCTAAATCTAGCACATGACGGTTGATCTAGCAGAGACGAAATTGTGCTAGACCAGATGGAATGCTTGATCCGACATTCCAATCTCTATTAGGGATTGAAATCCAGCGGCATTGAACCAGCACATGTCGCTGGTTTCAACGCAGCTGAAATTGCACTGGACCCAGCTGCATTATAAAACACATATGTCGTACTGTGTTGAGATTAAACTCTCCTATCTGTAGAATGACCAAACTATGCAATCAGATTGGTCATCCAACAGATATAAATTTGTTGGGTTGGGCGCATTGCGGAACGTTTGCGAGGCTCTTAAAAATATCTGTTTGCAATAATATTATGTAATATGCTACTCTTTTTCTATTAATTTTTGTTTGCATCTGTTTTTCTTTAGTTATCTAATGCATGCGGTGTTTACCTGTAATTGTCTTAGTACTTAGTTATACATCTAGTTTAATTGAAAAAGCATAATTTTAAATGTAATAGTACCAAAGTCGCTGGTAAGCCTTTTTTCTCAAATAAAAATAAATAAATAAATAAATTTCTGGATCTAGTATTGCAGTTTCTAAGGCACAAGCCCAAATTGCAACTACTCTATAGGTCCACTTAGGACCGCATTGTGACGAAGTCCAATATGACTGACACGTCCTCAATTAGGTCATTGACCTACTTCTCAATCACCACATATACGCCAACTAGCTTCTGCCCGCGGCTTCGCTCGCGTGGTACATCGATGAATCATAGCCTATATGTTATTCGGTGTATAAGCTATATTATTGTAAAGTTTCATTAAAATCCATTAAGTAGTTTTTTCTTGAAAGAGTAACAAACATTTACACATCCAAACAGACTTTTGCATTTATAATATGAGAAGGACTAGTAGGATATTATTATAAAGAGGAAATTCAAATTATAATTCTAATTCAAAATGTCTTTATTTATGTAGGCTTCAAGAAGCACTTATAAATCGTTAAATTTACATAGGTAATCCTTAAAGCTACAGGAATCTACCACCGAAACATTGGGTAGTTTGTTAGTATGGATTAAATGGCTCCGAAACTACTGGACCGATTTAAAAAATTCTTTCACCGATAGAAAGCTACATTACCAGCGCGTAACATAAGCTATATTTGACTGGCCCGTTGGTCGAGTGGTCAGAGACCCTGGCCTCGAAACCAAGGGTCGCGGGTTCGAATCCCGCTAGGGACAAATGTTTCGTGTGATGAACATGGACATTTGTACTCGAGTCATGGATGTTTATAAACGTATTTAAGTATGTCTATCCGTTCACCTAGTATCCATAGCACAAGCATAAGCTTAGTTTGGGACTAGGGAATTGGTGTGTCAGTCTGAAGAATTTATTTATTTATTTATATAATGCCCGTATTCTCAGTAACGAGAACTACGCCGGTATAACCACGAGGCGCTGCTAGTAAAATAGAAAAATTTACTTGACATTCATCAAATAAACATTTGTCCCATGTTGGTCTGGGATAAAAAAAAAGAATGTGCTTACTGTGTTTTTTGCTTAGCATGTCGTAAAAGGCGACTAATGGTAAATAGGGTTTTGGGTATGTGATTATGTAGGCGACGAGCTAGCCACTTGTCACTACTTTTTCACAATTTTCCATCTAACACAGCCCATTGTCCTATTTTGGTCTGGGACTTAAAAAAAATGTGCCAACTGTGTTTTTGCCTAGCATGTCGTAAAAGGCGACTAATGGTATATCGGGGTTTGGGTGTGTGATTGTACCTATCAAAGTCAAAGTCAAAATATTCTTTATTTATATAGGTTTCAAGGAAACACTTATAAATCGTCAAATACAGGTAAAGCCACAGCTATATGATTCTACCACCGGTTCGGAATGTTGTATCTACCGAGAAGAATCCGGCAAGAAACTCGGTAGTTACTCTTTTCAATACAATTTATACAAGGTGTATGAATCATAATTAACTTTGAACCACGTTTTAGTGTGGGCCTGTCGTAGAGTATCAAAATAAAAATATATAAATTACAACCAAAAACTTGACCCGACCAGAGCAGACCAGTCCCCAAGGGCGGCACCTGTTCCCAAGCATGACGTATGTGTCAGCCATCGCTTCACTCAACCATATGTTAGGGAATGTAACGACCCGCCACATAGCGCCACCACTAGTGTTGCCCAAAGCAAGACTCTTGCGGCGGTCTTGCACGTCGTCATCTTGCAGATTTAGTCTTGTTCTTGCTTAAATGTTGCTTGTTGCTTGGTCTTAACACAGGACCAAGCGACAAGCAACGTTTGATCAAGAACAAGATTGAGTCTGCAAGATAACGGCATGCAAGACCGCCGCAAGAGTCTTGCTTTGGGTAACACTAGCCACCACCCCAGAAACTTTTTAGTGAGCATGACTACTCAGGTTAGTCAGAGAATAATAAAAATGAATTGTAACAAGCCAACTATAAAACACCGCTCAAAGGTTTTTAAACAATGTCATATAATTGAAATTCAATGAATGAATTATTATAACTGTGCCATGTCATAATTAATTTCATAAAAAGGCGAATTTAATACAAAAAAAAAATACAATTAGTATTTTTAGAACTCAATAATAATGATTAATAATTTGTAAACCATCGGTTTTTGTCATTGAAAAAATCTATAGATGACAAGCTAGCCACTTGTCACAAATTTTTCACAATTTTCCATCTAACCCAGCCCAGTTTTCTTTTGGCTGTATGTGGTTAAAGAGGCCTGCTGCCCCTTTGACTCTGCATACCCCTTCGGGGATTATGGGCTTGATGTTATGTTATGTTGTTATGTTCATCAAACATTTATTTTAATGTACATATAATTGAACGTTTTCCCTACTTACATTAAAAAATATATGTACCGTCGAATTGAGAACCTCCTCCATTTTTGATGTCGGTTGAAAATGCTTAAGTAACTTTTCACTCTGCTTAGTTTGACGCTGAAACCACTTAACCTTAATTGAATTCACTACGTCAACAGTTTCGAGCGCAACAAAGGATATTGGCAATTTGTTTTTTTCTCAAAAATAGATGAGTTTGTCTTCTGTTATCTTTAAATTTTCCAGTAAACTTATCCAACAAACATTCAATTGTTAATTGGGATGTTGACACCATTTATATTTAATGATTTTGAAATATCAATTCTGAAAAAGAAAGTATCGTAGTATGCTGTTGAGCCTTATTGATTTTGTATCATATTGAGTCTAAGATGTTTAATTTTACAAAAACTGCTTAATATTAAGTCAGTTGACTATTACAAACTAGTGACGTCACACGTTGACAAGCCCATACAAAATCTATGAAGTGATTTCGTTTTGACAGCTCTTAAAAAGTATCTCAATTGACTAGCCAGTCAACATCCCAATTGAAAGGTTAAACAAAGGTCAAACTGAATCCTTCAATTAATTTAAGTCAAAATAAAAATTGAGTTGGGTTAGATGGGAAACTGTAATGAGAAAAAAACCGGCCAAGTGCGAGTCTGACTCGTGCGCGAAGAGTTCCGTACCATTAACTTAACAACGTTAGACACTAAACAACTAAATATTCTGTGAATATTTAAAGCGTCTACCTGTTGCAATTTCTAATATCGAGTAAAAAACGGCAAATAATAAATAAATAAATAAATAAATTCTCCATACTGACACACCAATTCCCTAGTTCCAAACTAAGCTTATGCTTGTACTTTGGATACTAGGCGAACGGATAGACATACTTAAATACCTTTATAAACATCCATGACTCGAGTACAAATGTCCATGTTCATGACACGAAACTTTTGCCCCTAGCGGGATTCGAACCCGCGACCTTTGGTTTCGTGGCCAGGGTCTCTGACCACTCTACAAACGGGCCAGTCAAAATCACGTTTCTTGTATGAGAACTCCCCCTAAATATTTATTTAATTCTGTGTTTATAGATCAAAGCATTCTTTGTTATAGAGGCACAATAAATATATCATTTCAGTGAAAATTTCAACTGTCTAACTATCACAGTTCATGAGATACAGCCTGGTGACAGACAGACGGACGGACAGCGGAGTCTTAGTAATAGGGTCCTGTTTTGACCCTTTGGGTATGGAACCCTAAAAAGTTATCTTGGCGGGTGCACTGCCGTGCCCTCTAAATACATGTGGCTAGCTAATTACCAACGCAATTACTAACCAAATACCCAATACCCAATTAGTCGCTTTACGACATGCTAGGGAAGTGGCGTGAAGTTTAGTTAGTTAGTTAGTAAGTTAGGCAAGGAATAGTTAGTAGGTTAGGCAAGGAACACAGTAGGCACATTCTTTTTAAGTCCCAGACCAACATGTAAGGTCAACAACTCCTCTAGAATTTTACGCGCATTAATTAATAAACATTTTTAAATAAAAAATTAAGACTGGCAGTTAATTAATCCAAACAATGGAAAGTCTTATCAATAAAAATACAAATTAAAGAACATTCTAGCATCTAGACTCTAATAATTAGTTTTGTTAGTTTCATGGCTAAGTCCCATGTTAGTCTAGCACTTAAAAACAATGTACCACTGTCTTCCTTGTCTATCTTTATAATTTATACCACTAGCTCGGCGGTGAGGGAAAACATCGTAATGAAAGGAAATTCAAACAACTTTGGATTTGTAACCATGATATAAAAGTTCTCCTATATTAGGGTTACGAAGGTCAGCCGTCGCTTTAATGTAATTGCCAGACTCGCTACATCCTGGATCATGGTCCAGACGAACCCAGACTATACATGAGACTTAACGTTAAAAAGATGATGTATGTCTTGTCTAGCATGTGTGTTATCCAGTCAAATACTAATTTGACTGGCCGTTGGTCAAGTGGTCAGAGTCCCTAACCACGAAACCAGAGGCCGCAGGTTCAAATCCAGCTAGGGGTAAACGTTTCGTTTACGGCAGCGAGGGCTGTGCCGAGATACCCTTAAACACCTCCACTCAGGCGTTGAGGGGTACCGCAGAGTTTCAGTGGGTACACCCCGGCCACTACCATCTTTGGCCGGAGCAGGGGCCCCCACTCAAGGGCCCCCGGGAGTCCCACACACCACCCTGCCCCCCGGGTAGGGTGACGGTGCGTAACGCATTTCTTCGCGATATAAAAAAAGGGGTAAATGTTTCGTGTGATGAACATGGACAATTGTACTCGAGTCATGGCTGTTAACGTATTTTTAAGTATGTCTGTTCTTTCACCTAGTATCCATAGCACAAGCACAAGCTAAGTTTAGAACTAGGGAATTTGTGTGTGAGTCTGGAGAATGTGTAATTATATTTTTTTTGAATTTATGATTATTTAGGCGACGAGCTAGCCACTTGTCACTGGTGTTTCTTGCCTAGCATGTCGTAAAGGGCGGCTAATGGTATATCGGGTTTTGGGAATGTGATTGTGTAGGTGACGAGCTAGCCACTTGTCACTACATTTTCACATTTTTCCATCTAACCCAGCCCAGTTCTGTTTTTGGCTGAATGTGTTTAAAGGGGCCTGCTGCTCATTTGGCTCTGCCTACCCCTTCGGGGATTTTGGGCGTGATGTTATGTTTGTTTAGATACATATTACTGTATTTGTTGATTGTCAGGAGTTGAGGACATCTCAGTCATAATTAGGTCAGATTTCTTCTTTTCAATATGCTAGCCAAAGAGAGCACTATTGGTACATTATTTTTTAGTCTCACTCCAACATGGGACAACAATAAGATCAACAATGGGCTAGGTTACCTACTTCTGTTTAGACTGTCAGTTAGAATATCAAAAAATGTTGAACATATATTTTTTCGTTTATTTATAAAACAAACACTGAAGAACACACTGATATAACATAACATAACATCACGCCCATAATCCCCTAAGGGGTAGGCAGAGTCAAAGGGGCAGCAGGCCCCTTTAACCACATTCAGCCAAAAATAAAACTGGGCTGGGTTAGATGGATGATATTGAATGCACTATTCAAGTTATGTGTGACGTCACACCTAGGTCAAACTTTTACTTGAAAATGACGTCACACGCCCTCACTCCGAAACTTTGATGCTCTTTCAAAGCTCTCTTTCTTTGTAATGTTTTTTTTTTATAATATGTTTCGTGTATTTTTGTATAATCTAACTGACTGAAGAGGCGAGTGAAGGCTCGTGCCGTGCTATATGGCGTTCGGTTCTCTCTGCCTACCCCGCTAGGGAAATGGCGTAAAGTTTAGTTAGTTAGTTACTTATCTAACTGACGGACCAAATAGAATGCCTGATAGTATTTTAATCAAGTCTTCATTCCTATCACAAACATGACTCGACAATTTATGGATCAAGGTCAACCCAAATTTTACGAGAAACCCATTTATCTACTTAGCAAAGTAGATACTCATAAGTTGCGTGTTAATGAACATTATCAAGTTTGAAAACGAATTGTAATTAGCTTGTCGATTTTATCTATTTACTTAATTTATTCTATTTTCTTATTTCCACGTCGTAAAACACTACTAGGGCATTAAAACCTTCGAAACAAGTTATCTTAAGCAAATTTAAAGTTTATATTTTAATTGACTCTTTCGCCAATTTTAGTACGACCTAAATTAAATGACGGTATTAAACTTACCTGAATGTTCATACACATTCTATAAACTGACACTCCAATTCCCTAGTTCCAAACTAAGCATTAGCTTGTGCTATGGAGACTAGGTGAACGGATAGACATACTTAAATACGTTTATAAACATCTATGACTCGAGTACAAGTGTCAATGTTCATCACACGAAACATTTGCCCCTAGCGGGATTCGAAACCGCGAGTCTTGGTTACGTGGTCAGGGTCTTTGACTGGAAACTCCTCACTGGGCTTGTAATTATTGATCTATGACTGGCTCGATGGCACATTTGGTAGTGACCCTGCCCTATGCGCCAAGAGTTGTGGGTTCGATCCACATGGCGGACATGTGATCCATGTGGGTTTGTTCTGTGTCTGGGTGTTAATATCTAATATTTATAATACCACTGTTGATTCCGATATCCGTAACACAATTGCTTAAGCTACTTAGCTCGGGGTCAGATCAACGTATGTGATGTAAGCTGATATTTATATTTAAATTATCTGTGAACCATTGGCATGCATGCCATAGGTGGCATGTTATACAAAATTATGGGCACGTATTTTCTTTGAGATCACATAATAAATATATTAGAGGAAGTAAGAAAGTGGCACCAGTGATAGATAAGATGAGAGGAAACCGTATATTTGGTATGGGCATGTGATGAGAAGAGAGGAAGGACATGGGACAAAGAGAGTGATGAGTATGAATATTAGTGGATGGAGAGGAAGAGGAAGGCCAAATAAGAGATGGATGGATTGTGTGAAAGATGATATGAGTGAATTGGAAGTGGATAGCTTGATGACGGCTGACCGGGACGTATGGAAGAAGAGGACATGCTGCGCCGACCCCAGGTGAACTGGGAGAAGGGCAAGAGGATGATGATTTTCTTTGAGATCACAAATTTATCAACAATGATTCACAATAACATCGGTGCGGTGGTACCTCAATGGTAAGGACACGTGCCTCTTAACAGAGGAGTGCGGGTTCAAACCCGGGCTCCTCTGTTACAAAACATACCACTTTTATAAATATTGAATTTAAACCGAAACTATTTAATTGTTGTCTTTAAGGGTTGGTTGCAGAAAAATTTACTTCTCGAACTTAATTTATCAGAATGGCGTTTTAGAATAAACAGGGTGTTAATTAAAATATGTACTCTAAATTCTAACAAGAGAAGGATACAAGTATCTGTTTAATTTAAATAGTAATTTGTTAAACAAATTCTTATAGAAGCGCATAAATCTCCTTGTACACCATTGAGAAGATACGACCTGATAAATTGCTTATATATGTAAAATTAATTATTTTGCTGTCAAGAAAAAGCCATTAAGAATACTATTTTTTTCTTGATAGAGAAACGAGAACACGTTTTTGCGTTGTGGACATTAAATTTGTTAATGTTGTTGAAATTCTGCGAGCTTTGAATAACAGCGCTGATAAACATTTACTCTACCTACAAGGCTGATTTATACATACATACATAATGTCACATAATAATGCCGAACTATCGATAGTTTCGCTATCAATATTTGACCTCGAAAATCAGTTATAATATCGATAGTATCGATAGCCCAAATTGGGGTAATACTATTAATGACTTGCAATACTATCGATAGTATTATGTCTAAATGTCACCAAACTATCGATGGTATCGATACTATCGATACTATTATCTTTCATGGCGAGTAAACTATCGATGGTATTGATAGTATCGATACTATCGATAGTTTGGTGATATTTAGACATAATACTATTGCAAGTCATTAATAGTATTACCCCAATTTGGGCTATCGATACTATCGATATTATAACTGATTGACAGGCTATCGATACTATTGATATGACGTCAACTATCTATAGTCGACTATCGATCGGCATCACTAATGTCGCACGCCTTTTTCCCATGGGGCAGGCAGAGATCACGTACTTCCATTTGCTACGATCCTGACATACACCTTTCGCTTCTTCTTACTTACATTCGTAAGTCTTTCATACACGCTCGTCGGTTAAGGGTGCTGTTTACCTGACCTTTTGTTAACACATTACCAATCTGGTCATGGAAAGTCCGTCTAGGTCTTCCCCTCCCGACGGTTCCATTTACACTTGCCTTATATTTCTCTTTTGTCAATCTTCTTTCATCCATTCTCTCAACATGCCTAAACCATCCAAGCATGCCTTTTTCAATATTAGTCACTACATCTTCTTTCATTCCACATCCTTTTATATCTTCGTTTATTATTCTATCAGTCAGTTTCACTCCTAACATACTTCTGATTTATTTCTAAACGAAATATAGAGTTACAAGCTTCTGCCCGCAGCGTTGTTCGTATGGTACATCGATGAAACATTGCTCATATGGTATTGTAATGTATAAGCTATACTATTGTAAAGTTTCATTAAAATCCATGCAGTACTTTTTGCGTGAAAGAGTAACAAACATCGACACATCCATCCATACAAACTTTTAAGTTTATAATATTATTAAGAAGTATTAAATTCTCCAGACTGACACACCAATTTCCTAGTTCTAAACTAAGCTAATACGTTTATAAACATCCATGACTCGGGTACAAATGTCCATGTTCATCATACGAAACATTTGCCCCAACATGTGACAAATCTATACTTATAATAAATCTGTAGAGAGGTCAATTCTGTACATGAAATATATTTTCAAAATAACTATCAGGGGGTGATTAGTGATCGATACTGATGCCAAAAATGCAATCAGTAAAATTTTTGTCTGTCTGTCTGTCTGTATGTTCCTTATAGAAACAAAAACTACTCGACGGATTTTAACGAAACTTGGTACAATTATTCTTCATACTCCTGGGCAGGTTATAGTATACTTTTCATCACGCTACAATCAATAGGAGCAGAGTAGTGAAGGGCAATGTTGGGCAAACGGGAGAAGTTACTCCATTTTTTAAGCTTCCGTCGCGTGTGCAGCCTTAATGGTTAAAGTTACATAGAAATCATGTATGACGGAAATAGTCTTTATAATATTAACCATAAACGCGGGTGACACCGCTGGCACAGCTAGTATATAATAATAATGCAATGCGTAATTATTCACATTAATTGTTTTAGGTTGGTGCAGTATTCTGCAGTGCTGGTAAGCTAAACAGTTTATACAAATTAATAATATTTGATTAATCTTTAAATACAGATTTCACCCTCGTGTATATGACAAAGGAGAGCGGTGGTTGCTCAATAATAAGAACCGAGGGGTGCGGGTTTAAACCGGGCACGTACCTCTGGATTTTTCAAAGCTATGTACGAATTTATACCACTAGCTCGACGGTGAAGGAAAACATCGTGATGAAATCTGCAAATTCAAACAATTGTGGATTTGTAACCATGATCCAAATTTGTTTGGTTTCCCTATATAAGGGTTGAAGGCCAGATCGGAAGTCGCTTCAATGTGATTACCAGACTTTTTAGCGAATCTAGTCCTGGATTATGGTCTAAGCAGACCCTGTCTAAGCATAGGTCTAGGAAGATGATGATGATGATTTCGAAAAATGACCTAATTGTTAATGTATAATCCTGTAGTTATTTAATTTACTAAAACTGTTAGTATTTGTTTTTTGACATCTTTTTGAGATGTGATCGACAAGCTCGATGGCGCATTTGGTAGTGACCCTGCCCCATGCGCCAAGAGTCGTGGGTTCGATCCCCACCCAGACGAATACTTGTGTTTGTTCTGTGTCTGGATGTTAATATCCAATATTGAAGTATATATTTGTAATACCACTGTTTTTTCTGATATCCGTAACACAAGTGCTTAAGCTACTTCCCTCGGAGTCAGATCAATGTGTGTGATGTAGTCTGATATTTTTAATTATATTTAATTATCTAAATCTAATTTATAGTTATTATAAAATCGTTTTATTTTCTGTTTTACAGCCAACCAAAAATCAGATAATGAAGGTAAGCCAAATTTTATATTTATATGGACCACACAAAATAATGCAACTGAATGATTTATTTAAATAAGTTTCTTTGATTACATATATTATGAAATTATTTATTATGAAAATGTTAACATAGGAAAGCCTACCAAAAATAAATGATTTTAAGAATTTGCAAAAAAATACTATTTTTGGTCGCCTAGTTTTGTGCTTAGAGACCCCGTCATGAAACTAAAGATCGCGGGTTCGAATCCCGCTTGATGCTAACGTTCGATGAACTTGGTATTTAATGTAATTATTTAAAAATCTATGAATGCATTTTAAATTGTTTTTAAAATTAAAAAAATTTCTTCTCTTAGTAAAATGTTCTATCTACAATATTCAAGGTACTTTCCCTCATAGCCGTGGGACGCCCTGTATATATATGCTCAGTTAAGGGCTAGGGAATTGGTATTTGGGTGTAAAAAATTAGATGTCATCACGCCCCCAATCCGCGAAAGGGTAATTAGAATCAAAGGAACAGAAAGCCCCTTTTAAATTATTTAGCCAAGATAAAAATATAATGGAACATTGCGAAGAATATAGTTGCCATATTTATTTCTTAGGGTGGTAGTACCGCGTGATATGGCGTTCGGTTCTCTGTATACCGCCAGGAAATTGGCGTGAATTAGTTTTGTTTTTATTACATACATAATATCACGCCCGGAATCCCCGAAGGGGTAGGCAGAGTCAAGGGGCAGCTAGCCTCTTAGCCATATTTGGCCAAAAAATTTAAACTGGGCTGGGTTAAGTGGAAAATTGTGAAAAAGTAATGAAAAGTGGCTAGCTCGTCGCCTACACAATCATATACCCGAAACTTGATATACCATTAGTCGCCTTTTACGATTTGCTAGTCTAAAACACAGTTGGCATATTATTTTCTTAGTCCCAGGCCAACATGAGAGTTTTATTTATTTATTTATTTTTATTTCAGCAACCACTACTCGACGGCCCGACCTATTTGGCGGGCTATTCAGCGGGCTTGCAGGACGTAAGTTTATCTTATTATATAATTGAGGGGGTAAAATGGGGGTAAAAATCATTTCTTAAAAGTTCAATCCTATTTAAAAAGTTTAATCCAGTATTTTTGTTGACTAAAATTTTCGAACACAAGAAATTCGATTTTTCAGATGACTGTTAGTGTACATACTAAATTATAAATAATAGTACATTCTAAATAGTAAATGTATTAATTGATAGGTTTTAATGTATGTAATTTTATTTTTTTATTTTTTATACACCAAAATTTTTTTTAATGTTTTGTTAATTTTTTTTTTATACACAAACTTAAATATCCAATTTGTCGATATATCTTGTTAATTTTTCGTTCGTTCATACAGACCTCTTACCTTTTAGAAATACAACAGAAACTTATCGCAACTGCAACGCGATAACTCAAAAGCACTTCAGAATCAGATGGTCTTATTTATTCTGTCTCTTTCAGTTTTTGCCAAGCCCACCACAACTACACCTAGTAGTACCAGTAAGTACATCATGATATTTGTGTATTTCTATTCTATGACATACCCACATAAATAAAGTGGGTATGTCACCGATATCGGTCACGGCGGCCAATCTCAACGAGGATTAGCCAACGCAGGTGATATTATAGTGCACAGGTGTGTGCGCAAACACAGGTGCACTCTCTGTTCCTTCACTCTCATAGTCCGGTGAGACACCGACATGACCGGAGAGAGGTCAGGCGCAGGACCAACGGCTTAACGTGCTTTCCGAGGCACGGAGGTGATTAAAAGCCAACTTCCTGACTCCCGGCTGTTACTGAGTACTTTCAATATATACATACAATCATAATCAGAGACCCTGGCCACGAAACCAAGGGTCGTGGTAGTGACCCTGTCTGCGCTCTGAGTTGTGGGTTCGATCCCCACCTTAGACAAATATTCGCCTGATGAATATTTGAGTTTGTTCTCTGTCTGGGTATTAATCTCTAAGCTACTTATCTCGGAATCAGATAAATAAATGTGATGTTGTCTAGTATATCTAATATTTTTATTAATTTATACTAACATACGTGAAATTCCACCTTCTAGCAGTAAAAACAGAAGATTCCACCGACTCCGGTGGAGGAACAAATTCTAATGGGGGGGGAAGCACTACAAGTACCGGGGAGTCAACAGGGGGGTCCAGCACTACCGCTGCTTCTGAGAGTAAGTCAAGTTATAACACATAACATAACATCACGCCCGCAATCCCCGAAGGGGTAGGCAGAGTTAAAGAGGCAGCAAGCGTCTCTTAACACCCAGCCAAAACCAAAACGGGGCTGGGTCAGGCGGAAAATTATGAAAAAGTAGTAACGAGTGGCTAACTCGTCGCCTACACAACCACATACCCAAAACCCGATACACCATTAGTCGCCTTTTTCGACATGCTAGATAAGAAACACAGTTAGCACATTATTTGTAAAGTAGACCTAGGAAATGTGTTGCAACTGGCGATTATGCTGTTGTTATAGTTAATGCTGATTGTATTATAACTAATTATTTCGACAAGGCCCCTGTTCTGATATTAATTTCAATGAGTATTCATAATCTAATTTTTGTTTGCGTTTTGGACGAATGTCAGCATTAAGACAAACGTTAAATAATTAAATCTTACCAATATTTTAAACGCGAAAGTTTTTTATATGAATGGATGTGTGGATGTTTGCTACTCTTTCACACAAAAAGTACTGCATGGATTTCAATGAAACTTTACAATAGTATAACTTTTACATTAGAATAATACATAAGCTATGTCCCATCAATAACCGCGAGCAAACGCGGCAGAAGCTAGAAAATAAATTAATTAACGCTTATATTGTTGCTGATGTCTATATTGACATAGACGTTAGATCTCTTGATAGAAAAGATCATGTTTTTGTATGTATAAGATTGCATAGATCTAGATGAACAATCAGACTAAATTTCATTCTAGAAACATGACTAAAATTCATCGTTTATTATTTTGTGAATTCAATTTCACTCGTGATAAATCGCACCAAAATTGTTTATATATTAAGATGTCCACAGTAGTTATTTACATAATATAATCCGAATTCTATTATTTTTCAGCCACCACCAAAAAACCCGGTAAGTTTTTTTTTTCATAAAAGAAAACATTTCAACGACACATTTCCCACAATTAAATACTAGACTAGCAAACTATTTGAACAATGTCCCTTTCCAAGAGTGTCGCCATCAATGCATAATTTTCAAAAAAATATTTTAACAAGTTTCATTTGTAAAACTATACCATGTCATAAATCTCTAGAAATCTATATTTATCTAATCCGAGCGTTGTAGATTTTTAACATTTTGTTTATTTGATGGATCCAGAATCCATTACTATTTCCAAAGGATAGGTAGATTGTTAGATTGTCAAACACTAGGATTGACAAATACTAGTAAGCGAGTGAAGCAATAACTAATAAATAATTACAAGACAAAACATTAAAATTAGACTGGCCCGTTGATCGAGTGGTCAGAGACCCTGGCCACGAAACCAAGGGCCGCAGGTTCGAATCCCGCTAGGAAAATGTTTCGTGTGATGAACATGGACATTTGTACTCGAGTCATGGACGTTTAGAAACGTATCTAAGTATGTCTATCCGTTCACCTAGTATCAATAGCACAAGCATAAGCTTAGTTTGGAACTAGGGAATTGGTGTGTCAAAAAGTCAGTCTGGAGAATTTATTTATTTATTTAGTATTTTTTATACTAAATTTGTACTTTTTTCTTTAGCAGGTGGTCTAGGATCCTTCTTGGCAAACCGTAAGTAAAGTTTTTTTTATAAAAAAAATATATAATGCCTTAAATTCTATTTTACTGTCGTAAAACTGTACTTTTTTTTCTATAACTGTATCCCTTGTGAGTGTGTCAAATAACGTTGTAATGTATTCAATTCTATAAATTTTAACAAAAGTATAATCTGTATAATTTTAATTAGTAGCTGGTATCGTTTTCAACAGACTTCAAAAAAGGAGGAGGTTCTCTATTCGACCGTATATATGTTTTATATATATATATATATATATATATTTTAATTTTTAAGAGTTAGGGGTGAGAGCTTCCCGCTCTCCCGCCAGCCCGGTAGTTAGTAAAGGCCGCCTTCGGCCAACTACAGGTAGTCCTCTCAAAAAAAAAAACTTTTTGAGAAACTACAAATCTGTGTTTCTACGTGTTTATACGAGTAATTTAAATTTATCCTACTAATATTATAAATGCGAAAGTTTGTATGTATGGATGGATGTTTGTTACTCTATCACGCTAAAACTACTGAATGGATTTTAATGAAACTTTAGAATAATATAGCTCATACACCCAAATAACATATAGGCTATGTTTCATCGATGTACCACGAGCGAAGCCGCGGGCAGAAGCTAGTTAAATAATCTCTTACTACCAAGGTATATTATATGTAAAAATTAAATATTGTTACAGTTTTCGGTACCAAAGCTACAACTACAGAGAGATCGTCAACTACAGACAGCTCGGCAACTACAAAAGACTCAACTACAGCGCGTAAGTAATTTTATGTCTAGATAAAAGTGGGGAGTGGGGTAGGGGGAATAAATAATTTACGACCTATTCTCGTCTACCAAATGCACAAGCAAAAATTCATTAAAATCGGTCGAGCCGTTTCTGAGGAGGTGGACCACAAACATTGTGACACGAGATTTTTATATGTATATTAGAATATACATATACAAATCTCGACCATTAATTTCATTAACACAAAATTTTATTTTACAAGTCTTTTGAGATTGATAATTCTGTTGAAAATAAAATGTTTAATAATAATAATAGCCTAACTGGAATACATTGTTTCTCATGTCGTTTAATCACAGACATGTCCATAATAATGTCGTATAATTATGATCAGGAGAACAAATAAAATTAAAATATTAAAAAAATAAAAAAATATATATTATATTTGTAACTTTTTAAATAATGCCCTTCTCTTAAAATATATTAATTCACTTTGTTTCCTATTTTTACAGAAACTACAACTAAGAAAGCAGGTAAGCATATCACGTGTATTTTTCAATAAAATTCAAAAAACAATAACGTTCAAACAAATTTACAAAATTTAACGTTATTAACGTTAAAAACGTTATTATTTTTCAAATTTGTTCAAATTATATTGTTATTTTACCGAATTGGAGTCAAAATGTTAAATAGAAAATAAATAACGTTACGAAATTTATGAAAGAAATGAAACCAGAACGGATACAAGGATAACGGTTTATGATGAAGTGATGGAACAGGTGAATGAAATTGTATATCTAGGATCTGCATTTAGCAGAGATGGAAGGTAATTCGCTGATATAGAAAGAAGAGTTAATGCAGGGAATATGGTGAATGGAGCGTTAGGAAAACTTCTAGGCAGTAAAGTCTTAAGCCAGAAGGCCCAGCTCGCTATACACAATACGGTGCTGATTCCTACGCTAACATTATGGAAGCGAGAGTTAGGTATGGCAGAAAGAGCATGAAAGTAGAATAAACGCGGTCGAGATGCGTGCGCTGCGGAAAATCTGCGGTGTATCGCTCACAGACTGCGTTCGGAATGATGATGTAAGAAAGAGTCAGTCTGAAAGACAGCGTCAGAATCAAGGTAAGAAGAGGCATGCTCCGGTGGTTCGGACATGTTTAAAAAATGGATGACGAAAGATTGACTAATATACAATGCGAAAGTGGAAGGATGTAGGAGCCGCGGAAATCCCCAGGCTCACCTACCACGATTAGATTGGTCGTGTGTTAACAGAAGGTGACGTTAGGAGTCATAAAAACCGTAGAGCTTGTATGAAAAGGATCATGAATGTTGAAGAGGCGAGTGAGGTATGTAAGGCGTGCCATATGGCGTTTGGTTCCCTCTGCCTACCCCGCTAGGGAAGTGGCGTGAAGTTTAGTTAGCTAGTTACTTATTTTACAATAACATAAATTATTTTGTAATCGAATGATGTCATTAGAATTTGTGAGTTAACTAATTAATATATGTTAATATTGCAAAGAGATAAAACATGTTTGAATGATTTAATGAGAACATTTAAATTAGCATACCTACGTAATGAATTATAAATTACCTGAATTGATCTGTGGTTTTTCATATATATTAATGTTTATATTTTCAAAAATGCCATTTGTTGCTTTTTTTTTATAAATTCTAAAATTGTGCTTAATTTTTAATCAGGTGGCCTCGGATCCATTTTGGCGAACTGTAAGTACATATTGTTATAATTATTATAATAAATATAAAAAATGTAGTGTATATGTTAAGTAGTTTTGCTTACGAATCTAAGTGATGAGATTTTTTTATAATTACATAGTAATGATTAAATAAATACCTGCTGGCACATCTATAGCACTTATTTCAAATGACAATACAATAGCAGCATAATCAAAGTAATTTATAAACAACATACAGACAGACCAATTATAGACCACTAGCTCGACGGTGAAGGAAAACATCGTGATGAAACCTGCAAATTCAAATAACTTTGGATTTGTAACCATGATCTAAAAAAAATTCTGGTTCCCCTATCTTAGGGTTAAGAAGGTCAGATCGGCAGTCGCTTCAATGTAATTACCAGACTCGCTAAATCCTGGATCATGGTCTAAGCGGACCCCGTCTAAGCACGGGACATAACGCTAGGAAGATGATACAGTCAGACCAATCTGACAAAGTGTTATGTTCGATGCTGAGTATTTTTTTATATATTTTTTTTGTTTTTATTTCTATAAATTGTGTATTCACCTGTAAGGGTAGGATTTGGCGATCTTCATATAAATCAACTTCTACTGTTAACTATGTACCCAAATTTATATACAATAAAGTTAAAAAGAATTATTATTACAATAATGATAGATAGATAAACTATCTAATGCTCTTTCCCTCTCAAGTAATAAATAATAATAAATAATTTTTATTTCTGTCTTATAATTTTATTGTACAATGATACACATATATTACATACATATATAACATCACGCCCATAATCCCCGAAGGGGTAGGCAGAGTCGAAAGGGCAGCCCCTACAACCACATTCAGCCAAAATAAAGCCGGGCTGGGTTAGATGGAACATTGTGAAAAAACAGTGACAAGCGGCTAACCTGTCGCCTACACAATCACTCACCCAAAACCCGATATACCATTAGTCATGTACAATGATGTGTCAACATAGTTAGGTTATCAATCTGGCTGTAAACCTGAGTTACAACATGTTTAATATTAACGTGATCGTCATCTGTTTTGTTGTCCAAATAAATAAATAAATAAGACGTCAACGCTTTTGAGACATTTTGAGTCAAGTAATATTCATGTATGTGACAGCGCGGCATTAATTAAAGAATTTAATTTCAGTATTCGGCACCAAAGCTATAACTACAACGGCAAAGAGCACGACATCAGACGACTCGTCAACTACAGACAGCTCAGCAACTACAAAAGACTCAACTACAGCCCGTAAGTATTTAATGATGGCGGACTAACCGGACGGCGGAAAGGGCGGCCCGCCCCGGGCCTCAGGTCCTGGGGGGCCTCATATTATGTCCAATTACTCATCATCCTAAATGAAACAGTGGAACAACCCCTCCAAAATTTAATCACCCCCGTGCCTCGGGAAGCACGTTAAGCCGCTGGTCCCGCGCCTGACCTCCCTCCGGTCATGTCAGTGCCGTCTCACCGGACTATGAGACTGAAGGAACAGAGAGTGCACTATATTATTTCCTGCGTTGGCTAATCCTCGTTGAGATTGGCTGCCGTAACCGATATCGGTAGGAGGACATTATTATTATTTTAAAGCCACAAAATAAGCACGTGAAATTATTAGAAAGGAGTATTGATAAGCATGTTATCTACAAATGATAGCTAGTCAGACAATCAAATTTATGTAAGTACATATTTAATAATTATTTTCTTATATGTGTTAATTTATCTAACGTTTTTTTTACAGAAACTACTAAGAAAGGTAAGTGCAGCCTAATTTAAAATAAACGCTTATTTTTCTACTAATTCAATTTTAAATAAACAAAATTCATTAAAAAGTATTTTAATAATGAACATCTAATTAAATTCGTAGTACAGTTTACTGAGAATATTTAAGTAACATAATTCATTCACTACAAATTGTATGAAATGGTCCTGCTTTTTGTGAAAAAAAATGCATATTTATATATTTTTTGACGTACCTGAATTTTTATTTATCTTTTAGCAGGTGGATTAGGATCCCTCTTAGATAACCGTAAGTACTTTTTTTGTCAGAAAATTTACTGAATCCAATAATATAAATATAGACCAACATACAAGTTATATAATTTCGGAGAAATATATAAGACAGAATTTAAGAGGCAAAGAGCTCCTTAAAATATACATACATACATACATAACATCACGCCTATAATCCCCAAAGGGGTAGGCAGAGTCAAAGAGGCAGCAGCCCCCTTAACCACATTCAGCCAGAAACAAAACTGGGCTTGGTTAGATGGAAAATTGTGAAAAAGTAGTGACAAGTGGCTAGCTTGTCGTCTACACAATCACAAACCCAAAACCGGATAAACCATTAGTCGCTTTTACGACATGCTTGGCAAGACTCACAGTTGGCACATTCTTTTTAAGCCCCAGACCAACATGAGACCTCATATTTATCTCAAAATCGAGTTTAGCTAGATGGATAATTGTGAAATAGCTGCTAGTTTCTGCACAAACACATCGTACAACTTACTAATATTATAAACGCGAAAGTTTGTATGGATGGATTAGTGGATGTTTGTTACTCTTTCACGCAAAAAGTACTGCATGAATTTTAATGAAACTTTACAATAGTATAGCTTATACGTTAGAATAACACATAAGCTATGTTTCATCGATGTACCACGCGAGCAACGCCGCAGGCAGAACCTAGTATTAATATATAGATGTTTTTACAGTATTCGGCCCAAAGACAACGACAACTACAGAAAAATCAGCAGGTTCAGTAGAAAATCAAGCAGCTACAATAGGTATGTCTCTCTTGTCATACATCATCATCCTCCTAGCGTTATGTCCCGTGCTTAGATGAAGTCCGCCTAGACCATGATCCAGGATTTAGCGAGTCGGTAATTACATTGTAGCGACTGCCGATCTGACCTTCGTAACCCTAAGATAGGGGAACCAGACTATTTTTTCGCTCTTTTCATACATACATACATACAAATGTCCATGTATATCATTACGCACATAATCCCCGATAAGGCAGAGTTAAGGCCTTTAACTGCATTCAGCCAAAAATTAAACTGGGCCGGGTTATATGGAAAATTGTAAAAAAGTACTGACAAGCGGCTAGCTTGTCGCCTACACAATCACATTTCCAAAACCCGATATATCATTAGTCGCCTTTACGACATGCTTAACAAAGAACATAGTTAGCACATTAATTTTAAGTCCCAGACCAACATGGAACTGATGATGATTCTTTTTTTATCATTGTTTAAAATCAAGCAACTCACCTCAAGGCAAGACCTGGATTGGTAATCAAAATCAAAACTTACTCTGACTCTTATTTTTATCTAGCTGCCCCAACAATAATTCGGTTATAAAGTCCTTGATCTATCATTTTATAAAAATCACAAATATAATTTGACATTGACAAACGCTTTTAAATAAAAATATCGTCATTATTTTCGACCTCTACCATATGATTTTTTTATTTTTTCTAACACAAACTAGTAAAAAGAAGGGCTCCGCGCCACTAAGTAGACATTGAAGCTCCTCAGGTGCTCCAACTAGACACGCAACTTACGTCACACACTGACATAATAAGTGCTCCAAATGACAGTTATCCGATATCTGGTATCCATAAATATCTCACTCACCCATGCATAAACGTGACTTTACGCTATAGTATGACAGCGTGTAATTCTGCTTTTTTTACGAGTCCGTGAGCGACAAATATGTATAAATAAAACAAAAAAGGACTATTGTTCGTCCAGTCGTTCGGTAATTGGGTGCGTATCTACATACATAACAATTTTTTTTTGTATAACTACATAGATTTGATAAAATTCCTTTTTTTTTCACAGCACCGGCAACGACGAAGAAACCATTTAGTAAGTATATCATAATAAAAATTAAATTAACTACAATTAATTTTATTAATCGGTTAACAGCACACTAGAATATATAATGTTATTGCATATTTTTTCTGTTTATAATGTTTTTTTTTGTTTTTCCTCTCTTTAGATCCCATCGGAGATTTATTCGCAGCAAGTAAGTAGGACTTTATCTTCTTATTTTTAAAAATAGTTTTTCTTATATATAAAATTTTATATAGCAAATTTTCCAGCAAACAGTTTTGTTTTTTATACAAGGCTTAAACTCAAGCACGGCTTGTCCTCTTTGAATATTTTTTTTTTCTATCCTGGTCACTTCAATACAAAGGTAAAAGGAATACTGGGGAAAATCTCAAAGAAAGAAAAATTCTAGGACAAGTATTAAATATTAAAGTATATATGTTAACTTAAACGGATACACGAGTAAATTATAAATTCTTACAAACTCTTTATATAGATCTATATCTTTATTATTTTCCTATATATTTATATAGCTTGATAAATATATTTCATTGTCTTCTATCAATCCTACTAATATTATAAATGCGAAAGTTTGTTTGAATATTTGTATATGTCTTTCACGCAAAAACAACTGAATGGATTTTAATAAAACTTTAGAATACTATAGCTCATACACCCAAATAA
Organism: Glyphodes perspectalis; assembly: GCA_951394215.1. Taxonomy (NCBI): domain Eukaryota; kingdom Metazoa; phylum Arthropoda; class Insecta; order Lepidoptera; family Crambidae; genus Glyphodes; species Glyphodes perspectalis. The sequence continues at coordinate 4,552,188 of OX596228.1, forward strand.
CATATAGGCTATGTTTTATCGACGTACCACGTGAGCAAAGCCACAGGAAAAAGCTAGTAGTTTACATATTCCATAAATATTAGCCAACGAATTTATGACGTAACAAATAAAATAAGCTCAAATGGATAAATTTTTATAATGACAACTAGCTGCCCCGGCGCACTTTGTAACGCCCCGTTTTCGGACTTTCTTTTATTATTATCCTCGCAATGTTTCCATATTTTCTCACCGTACGAACCTTCCCTGGAAGATGACAAATATTTTAAAATTAAAATCAGCTAAATCGGTCAACCCGTTCTCCAGTTTTAGCGAGACTAACGAACAGCAATTCATTTTTATATATAAGACTTACTATGCGAACTACCGAATACTAACTATATGGGTCCGGCCAGAATACCAGCGCTCTTGCGGCGTTAGTTTGACGCCGCAGGAGCATAATGCTGAGGCAGGGACCCAATTGGCGCCAATCTGTTTATTTATTTAATAAAGTACACTGACAGATTACAGTCATATCCTGGCAACAGTAAAAATTATCGGTTAAATAAGGTCAGACAGCAATCCATAATCTGTTGTCTTTTTTTTTACTGGTTTTCCTTTTTTGTACTATTTTGTCCTGTGACAAATTTCGTTTTCCTGTGTATGTATTAACAATTGTGCGTCCAATAAATGTTATTTCTTTCTTTCTTTCTAGTTTTATATATTATATATAATTGTTGAATATTGTTACAGTTTTCGGTCCAAAACCAACCACGACCACTACAGAAGCATCTAGTGATACAAGTATGTATTAATTTATCTGTAATATCATCATAACTCATGAACATCATATTTATTTTTATAACATAACATATTCCCCAAAGGGGTAGGCAGAGTCAAAGAGGGCAAAAATCCCCTTTAACATAATTTTAAACGAATATAGTCCCATGTTGGTCTGGGACATAAAAATAATGCACCAACTGTGTTTCTTGCCTAGGATGTCGTAAAAGGCGACTAATGCTATATAGGGCTTTGAGTATGTGATTATGTAGGCGACGAGCTGCCCACTTGTCACTACTTTTTCATAATTTTCCATCCAACCCAGTCCACTTTTATTGTTGGCTGAATGTGGTTAAAAGAGCTTGCTGTCTCATTGACTCTGCTTACCCCTTCGGGGATTATGAGCGTGATGTTATGTTATGTTATAACTCTGTAGAATTTGACATCACGGCTTATACTCAATTGACAGGCAATTTAATGATTTCAAGACCCTAATTATAATTTGTGCAATAAGTAAAATAGTGCTTTAAACCAGAAGGTTGATATTTTCCAATGGTTACCTGCAAAACATTAAATTTGGACATTAAATTTGTTTTGACTAAGGCTACATAACTTTTTTTTTAAACTTAAATTAAATATTACTACAAATATAAATATATATTTTTTTTGTTTTCTAGCCACTGAAGCTTCAATGGATAGTGGTAAGTCTTAGAAGTGTAATAATATATCTATAATAAACTTTTATATATAGTTCACCTAGAGTCTAGGGTCTAGACAAATAGCTTTACTGGTATTATTTATTTATCCCGGTATTTCAGGAATAACTACTTCGTGAACTAATTTTGTTATTTCTACATTTTTATGATAATACTATCAGTGCTTATCCCGATAAGTGTTAAGTACCTGAGTACTTACAGCTTTACGCTTCAGACATGTTGGAGAGAAGACGACCGTAAAAGGCCAGGGTGCTTAGTCAAATGCGCGCCAGCGATTCCATAACGAACTTCGCTATCGCTCGTATAGCGCCACAGACTTATTCGGGTGGACAAATCGGGAACTAACTCCGAGTTAGCACTATGAGTTCTTAGTAAACAAGTTTGTGGCGCGATACGAGCGTTAGCGAAGTTCGTTATGGAATCGCTGGCGCGCATTTGGCTAAGCACCCTAGTTTTTAACCGGGTCCAAAGAAGGGGGTTCTCAATTAGATAAGAACTTTTTTCGTGCGAGAGAGTTTGTAGAGATAAACATAAGGAAGTGACTTTTTTTAAATTTTTATTTTAATTGTGTTTCAAATATAACGTACGGCATATTTTATTTATAATGTTTTCTTTATGTAATTAAAACGTGATATCTAGAAGGAAAACATCGTGAAGCAATCATCAAAAGTGAGTGTGTTACGTGAAAATTGAAGAAGACGACTATACCTACAGCCAGTTTAATTTCCGTGAATTGGCCTCTAATTCTATCGGATATAAAAAAAATGCCAATTTTGATAAATTACATTGACATGGAATACTTACCTACGCTTTATGCAAAGATCAGTATTAGATCAATGGTAAGAATCGCCTCTCTCGGGGAATACTAGTTCAGACCCAGGGCCTGTACCTCTGAATTCTCTAATGTATGTGTTTGATGTTCCTACTATCACTAGCTCAGCGGTGAGGAAAGACATTGTAACAATGATTTAACTTGTTTGGTTCATATATTTAAAGGTATAAAGGTGAGCCCAGAGGAATTTTTTTACTATCTGAGTGATAGTACATCAGCTTTGCATTCTTATAAGCCTTGGACAAATATGGTTCTATGATCTGTTATGTGAACCAAATAGTCTATTTCGTTAGTAGTTTTTCCAGAAATTTGTTAAGAAGAAAGACGAATTTATGACTAAGGCTTTGGATACATTATCTTGTTTATTGTGTTTCAGCTACTACTAGTCGTAAACCTGGTAAGTTACATTAAGTATAACGTTTTAAGTACATTAAGTTTGAGAATCGTATTAAACACTTAAATAACAAATGTGATCAAACAGTTTCATGTATCTTAAAGGGTACCTCAGGGATGCAATTTTGCACCTATGTTATATTTATTTGAAATTTGTTTTGTATTTGATTGAAGCTTTTTTGAAAGCAATGTTGTTTCAAATAAATTATATTTATACTTTAAACGTGTGTATGTATAGAGATAAATAAAATATTGATAAAACGGTGAAGGTAAGTTTCCGTGGAAAACATTTTCAAACAATCTCAATGTGTAATCGTGATCCTGTTCATTTGAATACTCTGAACGTGAAACCTTCTAGTTCTCGTCTTTGTCTAGCTCATAATGAAATTTCCCAGTTTCCTAAATAAGGACATATTTTTCAAGGTCTTCTCGACGGTCTATTGAACCTCTTCAAGCCACGTAAGTACTTGATTTTGATAATTTAGGTTTGAATGTCTCGATGGCGCATTCGGTAGTGACCAAAAGTTGTGGGTTCGGTCCCCACTCAAGACAAATATTCGTGTGATGAATACTTTTGTTTTCTTTATGTCTGGGTGTTACTACAAGTATCCAATATTTAAGTATGTCTTTGTAATACCACTGTCGTTTTCTGATATCCGTAACACAAGTGCTTAAGCTACTTAACTCGGAGTCAAATAAATGTATGTGATGTAATCTGATATTTATTTTATTTATATCTAAAGTCAAAGAAGTAGATCGTTAGGAAATTTATACATTTATATATTTTATTCATCAGTTCTCTGATAGGAGATGCATAGGCTTTAAATACTTATTTTCTTTATCTACTCTGGTACTATCAAGGTGGACAATGGTGATGGAAAGTCTTAGGAAAACTTTGTAATTATTTTTCATAAAGGCGTGATTTTGGTTTTTATAAACTGTATATTCATCACAATTTCTAAATGGTTTTCTTGCAGCTACTACTCAAAAGCCAGGTAAGTCTTCTTTGTCAATATATTGTCAGGTAGGGTTCAGGATTTGCTTATCTGAAATAACAAAGCTATGATTAAAATGTACTATACATGTAACCAATGTTTTATTCCAAAACATTTTTACTTTTGTGTTCCGTTTTGCTTGTATATAGGAAAAATATAAGATCATTATGTTAATTCAACTTTATCATATCTTATAGATCTTTTGGACGGGATCTTAAATCTTTTTAAGCCACGTGAGTACTCGATATGTATATTTCTATTTGGGACTAAATTAGATTTGGAATTATACCACAATGATCAGTGACCTCGCAAAATAAATGAATACTAAAGCTTAGCTAATCGTTTACTTGAAACAGATAAAAAAAAGAGATTAACAAAGTGTTGTAACTTTGTTGCTCCGGTGGTTCAGACATGTGGAAAGAATGGATGAAAAGATTGACTAAACAGATATACAATGCGAATGTGGAAGGATGTAGGAGCCGCGAAAGGCCCAGGCTCACCTACCACGACCAGATTGGTCGTGTATTAAAAGAAGGTGATGTTAGGAGTCATAAAAACCGTAGAGCTTGTATGAAAAGGATTATGAACGTTGAAGAGGAGAGTAGTTAGTTAGTTAGTTTGTAATTTTTTTAAAAAGACTAACTAACTAACTAAACTTCACGCCACTTCCCCAGCGGGATAGGCAGAGAGAGCCGAACGACATATGGCACGATCCTTACACACCTCACTCGCCTCTTCAACATTCATAATCATTTTCATACAAGCTCTAATTTTTTATAGTTCATCAAAAAGTGACAAATAATACCTATTCTCTGATTTTGCTTCAAACACCAAATAAATGCGTACTCATACAAAAATATTCACAAACATTACAAGACAAGCTCGATGGCGCATTTGGTAGTGACCCTGCCCCATGCGCCAAGAGTTTTGGGTTCGATCCCCACCCAGGACAAACATTCGTGTGATGAATACTTGTGATTGTTCTGTGTCTGGATGTATATATTTAAGTATATATTTGTAATACTACTGTTGCTTCTCATAGCCGTAACACAAGTGCTTAAGCTACTTACCTCGGACTCAGATCAATGTATGTGATATTTTATTTATTATTTATTTATTAGTCCTTAGAGACCAAAGGGGTTAAATCAATAAGTAAGTAACCATATGATTTTAACGTTGTAAATATTAAATGTCTCTCACCCGAGAAGAGCGGAAGGACATGTGACAAAGAGAGTGATGAATATGAATATTAGTGGATGGAGAGGAAGAGGAAGGCCAAATAAGAGATGGATGGATTGTGTGAAAAATGATATGAGTAAAATGGGAGTGGATAGCTTGATCACGGCTGACCGGGACCAATGGAAGAAGAAGACATGCTGCGCCGACCCCAGATGAACTGGGAGAAGGGCAAGAGGATGATAAATATTAAATGTTTGGCTGGTTATTTTCAGTACTGAAACTACTTAGTACCAGTCCAGATTCAGGAAGTTGGCGGTTATATCACCGCCGTGCCTTGAAAATTGCGTTAAGCCGTTGGTCCTGCCTGACCTCTCCGGTCATGTCGGTGCCGTCTCACCGGACTTTAAGAGTGAAGTAACAGATAGTGCACCTGTGTTTGCGCACCCACTTGTGAACTATAACGTCTCCTGCATTGGCTAATCCTCGTTGAGATTGGCCGCAGTGACCGATATCGGTTAGGAGTCCTGCTAATTATTATATTTCATATTTCTTTTTCTCTCTATCACTCTAAATATTTTATGTTTTATTCTAGCCACTACAACACGTAAACCTGGTAAGTAATAATCAATTTTTCATAGCAATTCATCTATTATTTAGTCTCAAACTATGGATACTAGGTAATGCAGACTATATATTCGCTTAAAACATCAACTCTTCTTATAGTATTATTTTTTAACAATCTAAATACACATTATTTTTTTTTTACTCGGCGTTCCGGCGAAGAAACGTATCATTAAGATATCATCACACCCGAAGGGGTAGGCAGAGTCAAAGGGACAGCAAACCCGTTCAACCGCATTCAGCCAAAAATAAAACTGGTCTGGGTAGGGTGGAAAATTGTGAAAATTTTGTGACAAGTAGCTAGCTCGTCGCCTACACAATCACACACACAAAATCCGATATGCCATTAGTCGTCCTTTCCGACATGCTAGACAAGGAACACAGTTTGCACATTATTTTTAAGTCCCAGATCAATACGGGACAATGTGCTGGGTGAGATGGAAAATTGTGAAAATGTAGTGGAAATTTGTGACAAGTGGGTAGCTCATCGCTACACAATCACACACCCAAAACCCGATATACCATTAGTCGCCTTTTACGATTTTATTTTACTTTTACATGCTAGGCAAGAAAAACAGTTGGCACATTATTTTTAAGTCCCGGACCAACATGGGACAAAATACATACATGCAGATAGTTCACTATATTTAATTCACAAACAAGTATGGGACAAGAAACTTATCTTTAACCTTATTTTTAGGCTTATTGGATGGTTTACTCAACCTCTTCAAGCCACGTAAGTACTTAACAACTAGTTCATTTATACTTGTAAATATATCAATTAATTTGAACAATATTTTCATAATAATGCTTTTATTTGCAGTCAGTTTAAAATTAAAATAGAAGTCTTAAATCGACTTATTGATGTGTGAATATATAAATAATTAACACAAATACTTACAGCTACAACGACAGAAAAACCTGCTGAAGTAACTACGGAATCGTCTACAGCAAGTAAGTGGTGACAAGTGACGTCATAAGTCACAAACTGGTTCACAAAATTGCCGGATAGGGAAGTTTTCTTGGTAAAAAAAATATTATGTAGCGTCTAGCGAGTCATTGAACTCAGGTATAATGAATCATTTTATGCAACCAATGCAAGACTTACAACAAAATGTACATTTTGTACGTATACGTATTAAATATTGGATACGTATTTTTTGCTTTATAAAATACACGAAAATTAACTAAGATACAGCGCGTTAAAGATCAGTGGAGTTTAACGTCATTAAACGTTATTAATATGTAAGAATGTTTGCTGGACAAAATAAAAATAAAAAAACACAACTTTTTTGTAGTAATATAACTGACGGATTAAATAGAATTGTTCTATTAAAACACTGGTAAATTACAAAAAAAAAAACCGGTTTTACGGCCATTTACTGAGAAGCTTATGAGTTTAATTCAGATAAACACTGTATTTTCCATACAAACGTTCTCGATGGATTCCTTCTTGATTAGAATCACTAAAAAAAAATATTTTCATACTAAAAATAAATACTTACTTATTCTATGCTCTTTTGTCTTTCTTTTCTTGATAACTTGTTTTTTCAAGCAACTAAAAATGCGTAAAAATACCAAGTTTTGTCACTACTAAAAACATTTAGTGTGGAGATGCAGTAAGTATTTACAAAAAATCAAAACATAGAGACTTAGTACAACTACTTATTATTCCATGGCTGAAATTTCTTCCACATAGGTGTAATTTAGGAGAAGAAAATCATAACACGTTTTGTGAGTTGGCACACCCGCATGTTACGACATAGCGCAAACCTTTCCAGCAAGAAGCAAGTTAACTCAGATTAAAGATGGCAAAAAAATAACTATTTTGCTGGAAATAAAATAAGGGAATCTGACTTAGAAGGAAAATCAAATTTAAAACGTCCAGGGCAGGTCGCAAATAGGCACTTATGAATAGTCAAGCTGCAAGTGTTATAGTTAGATGAATCTGCCATCAGGTCAGAAGAAGTAAGAAGAAAGAACTCACATACAATGAAAGAATACATACATAACATCACGCCCATAATCCCCGAATGGGTAGGCAGAGTCAATGTGGCAGCAGGCTCTTTCAACCAGATTGGGCTGGGTTAAATGGAAAATTGTAAAAAGTAGTGACAAGTGGCTAGCCTGTCGCCTACACAATCACATACCCGATATACCATTAGTCGTCTTTTTTCGACATCCTAGGCAAGAACCAGAGTTGGCACATTATTTTAAAGTCCCCGACCAACATGGGACAAAGAAAGAAGGTGATCAGAAATGTCGCGGACCCCATCGCCATGAGACGAATTCACACATGTCATCATCACTCCACTGGACTTGTTGAATCCAAGAACTTGGTCACAGCAAATTGAAGAACCGGACAAATACACTGACCACAAAACGGAACTAACATTTCGTTTATATACGTTCTATATATTTTTCGTAGTATTATGTTTGATAGAAAGTATATTTTTATAGATGTTCTAGAGAATCTGTTTCATCTCTTCGGGTTACGTAAGTACCAGCTGCAGAATTGTGCTTTCATTACAATTTGTAATTTTCTAACCTTCTATGATTACATCGTTAAATACAATTTACACATCATCACATAGTACAGTACCTCTATCGCCATTTTACTGTAAGTAGATACTCTTTAGGCATTAGCAAAATATTCATTTAGTACCTATTGTTTTTCTAGCAGTATCTTTGTAAATATACCTCTGTTCGCACCTTAACAGTCTCTATCATTTATAGTTTCTACTAGCTGTGCCAGCGGTGTCACCCGCGTTTATGGTTAATATTATAAAGACTATTTCCGTCATACATGATTTATATGTAACTTTAACCATAAAGACGCGACGGAAGCTTTAAAAATGGAGTAACTTCTCCCGTTTTCCCAACATTTCCCTTCACTACTCTGCTCCAATTGATTGTAGCGTGATGAAAAGTATACTATAACCTGCCCAGGAGTATGAAGAATAATTGTACCAAGTTTCGTTAAAATCCGTTGAGTAGTTTTTGTTTCTATAAGGAACATACAGACAGACAGACAGACAAAAATTTTACTGATTGCATTTTTGGCATCAGTATCGATCACTAATCACCCCCTGATAGTTATTTTTAAAATATATTTCATGTACAGAATTGACCTCTCTACAGATTTATTATAAGTATAGATTTCCATATCTACAAAACATCACGCCCGTCATCCCCTAAGGGTAGGCAGAATCAAAGGGAAAGCAGGCCCTTTAACCAGATTCAGCCAAAAATAAAACTTGATTGAGTAAGTTGTTGGTGTAATAGGTATCTGTAAGGATTTGTGGTGCTTCGTTGATTTTGATTTCCATATAACAGGTGGTCAAAACTACATTCTTTGGAAACAATACATTAATGATATTTGATTGTAATCTCATTTTTAGTATTAACAAATTTAAATAAAGATTTTTTTACAAAAAAAAAAACGTCGTTTCTTTTTATATTTTAGGTTTATACAAAATATTTAATTTATTTTCTTTGCCTTAAGATCTGTACCAGATTTGTCACTGTATTTGTACCTTTGTTACAAACATCCATAGGCTTGTACTCGTACGGCATGTATTCAATACAAAGAAACGATATAACGGACATAGAACAAACATAACAGTGACATTGAACTATTATTACTAGCGTATGGAACCGACGCAGCGAACAAGTTTTTTGCGCCGTGCGTTGTTGCCGATCGGCAACAACTCGTTTAGTCACTCGCCTACGTTCACGCGTAAGCGCCATGAAATTCACGGCGTTTACGACGTTTTGGTCGCGAGAAAAATGTACTCTATGAGCGATCTAGCGCTGCGTGTTTTAATAGCTTAATTAGACGACAATTGTTAGTTTTAGCGCTGCAAATGCTGAAACATGCTCAGTCCATGCTTCGTGATAATATTTTTGTTTGACATAGCTTCTCTATACGTAGTAATAATAGCTCAATGAACAGTGAAACTATTTTCTGAAATAGAATCAGACTTACAGTCCATTGGTTGAATGTTCCATGTAATCAATTAACCTGAGTAAAATAATATTCCACTTTATTAATAATTTTATATTCAAGAAATAGACTAATTTCGAAAGTTTCTAAGACAAGCCCGAAAATTGAACCTGGAACCTTCCACACTACATTTGAACACTTAAACAATTACTACTTTGACGTAGTATTATAGAAAACTTACTAATGAATCCAATATTGATATAATTTTGTTTGTTTTCTTCACAGAAACCTCGACTGGTCATTTCGGTAAGTTTAATAAAACAACAACAGACAACATAACATCACGCCCATAATCCCCGAAGGGGTAGGCAGCAGGCCACTTTAACCACATTCAGCCAAAAAATAAAATTGGGCACATTCTTTCATAAGTTTAGTCAAGTCAGTAAAAAAAAGAGAAAACCAAAATTTCTTTGCTTATTCATTTACAGTCGTCATTGCTGTTAGTCTAATGAACCTGAATGAATAACATAATGAACAAAATGAATAAAATAATGAACAAAATGAATAAAATAATGAACAAAATGAATAAAATAATGAACAAAATGAATAAAATAATAATAGTTTTAACCTAGATATTAGTACGCTCATTATGTTAAGAATATGTGTTTCTCGGTTAGTGAATTATCTTTGTTATTCTTTTAGAGAAATAAATAATGATCTTTAAACCTATCTTTGTGAGGAATACATTTTAAAGTAGCAATTAAATTTACATATTTTAACAATGCAATCCTTCTTCTAGATCTACTAAAGGAGTTGGGTAATTTCTTCAAGCCACGTCGTGCTCGTAAGTACCTATACTATATTATCTTTACATACATACATACATACACGGGCGTAATCCCTTAAGCAGTAGGCAAAGAGAAAGGGCAGCTAAGTCCCTTTAACCATATTCAGCCAAAAATAAAACTGGGCTGGACGGAAAGTTGTGACAAGTGGCTAACTCGTCGCCTACACAATCACATACCCAACATCTGATGTACCATTAGTCGCCTTCTACGATATGTTAGGCAGAGAACACAGTTGGCACATTATTTTTAAGTCCCAGACCAACATGGGGCTACAAATGTTAAATGTTATATACAAAAGAGATCGCACTGTACGTGCATACAAAGAGTCAAGTTCAAACATTTTTATCATTTAGGGCTGATTTTTCAACAGTTAGATAAAAAAAGACAATCGAATAAATCACAATCCGAACGACTGTAAAATGTCATTGCACGTCTCCACAGTAAAATACCGTATGACATCCGCAAATTGGTGACTTTATACTTTATCAGTCGGTTAATTCTTAGCTGACCATAAAAAGAATCGGCCCTGAGCTGTGTAATCTAACCAAACTTCACGCCACATCCCTAGCGGGGTTGGCAGAGAACCGAACGCCATATGACACGATCCTTACACACCTCACTCGCCTCTTCAGCATTCATGATCCTTTTCATCAGTATAAACGTAAGAAAATCCATTAGTATCTAATCTACACACGTATATTGTGAATAATGTTCTTGTATTTACTGATTTTCTTATTATTTCAGGTACCACAGTCGATCCTAATTTTACCAGTAAGTACCTGGACTTCAACCAAAATAAGTATAAAGCTTAGTAAATAGCTCATTGGCTACGACACGCGCCTCTTAACCGAAGGGTGCGGGGTCAAACCCGGGCACGTATCTCTTTTTTTTTTTTATCGCGAAGAAATGCATTACGCACCGTCAGCCTACCCGGGGGGCAGTGTGGTGTGTGGGACTCCCAGGGGCCCTTGAGTAAGGGGCCCCTGCTCCGGCCAAAGATGGTAGTGGCCGGGGTGTACCCACTGAAACTCTGCGGTACCCCGAGTGGAGGTGTTTAAGGGTATCTCGGCACAGCCCTCGCTGCCGTAAACACAGACGCGTACATCTGGATTTTTCAAATCTATGTCCGTATTTATACCATTAGCTCAGCAGTGTGGGAAAACATCGTGATGAAACCTGCATATTTCACCAACTGTAGGTGTGCATGATCCAAATGGTATGGTTTCCTGGTCTAATGGTTGCGCAGGTCAGATCGGCAGTCCTTTCAATATCATTACCAGACAAGCTAAATCCTGGATCATGGTCTAAGCGGACCCCGACTAAGCATGGGACATAACGCTAGGAAGCTTTATTTCCCGTGTGGGATAACTAAGATAAATGATCTTTGATACTTAGCATGACTGTATTGGACACTTTTGCTTCGTCTGCAGTTATGGATGCTACACAAAATTAGATTTTTTTATCTTCATGCTACAAAATTAAAAATAAAATCTATTAATCTTTTTTTTATCTTTCAGCGACACCAGCACCTACAACAAGTAAGTACATTACATGCTTATATAACATTAAACCCGTAATCCCCGAAGGGGTAGGCAGAGTCAAAGGGACAGCTAGCCCTTTTAACCACATTCAGCCAAAAATAAAACTAGGCTGGGTTAGATGGAACATTGTAAAATAGTAGTGACAAGTGGCTAGCTTGTCGCCTTCACAATCACACACCCAACACCCGATGTACTATTTATTAGTCGCTTTTTACGACGTGCAAGGCAAAGCACACAGTTGGCACATTTTTTCAACTCCCAGACCAACACGGGACTCTTAAAAAAGAGAAAAAATTTAAGCTTCTTTTTTTTTTACAGGGAAGCGATCTAAGGGAATCTTCGGTTACCTCGGGAACGTCCTGGCTGGAATAGGCGGTGCTATCGGTAAGTTATCATTTTAAACTTACTTACTTATTTCAACATAATCTCCGTAGGGGTAAAGAGGCAGCAGGCCCCTTTAACCACATTCAGCCGAAAATAAAACTCGGCTGGGTCAGATGGAAAATTGGGAAAAGTAGTGACAAGTGGCTAGCTCGTCGCCTACACAATCACATACCCAAAACCCCATATACCATTAGTCGTTTTTTACGACATGCTAGGCAAGAATCACAGTTGGCTTATTCGTTATAAGTTCCAGACCAACTTGAGACAAATTTTATATGTATTACCGGCAATCTATGTAATCCGATATTGTATAGAATACTTAAACATTCTGTAGAATGCCTAAAGCGTTCAGGTAATATATGAAATATAATTAATTCCATAATATGTCTAGGTATTGTATATAATACCGAATGTACGTTAGATAATGTATATAATAGAATGTGTACAGGAAATGTGGAACGGGAACTACGCGGGTGAAAACGTGGGGCGATGCTAGTTTATTATTAAGACTTAAGCGAAATCTTAGTTTAAACCATATTTTCCACAAATAAAATCTAACGGAAACCTTCATTTTCAGGCGATGTTCTCGGCGGAGTTCTCAAAGGCGGATCCCGTAAGTATTCTACACTATTCCCTCGACTGTGCCTACTTGAATTTGTGTAGTCAATACTTGACCTGACTGGCTCGATGGCGCATTCGGTAGTAACCCTGCCCCATGCGCCAAGAGTTATGGTTTCAACCCCCACCCAGGAAAACATTCGTGTGACGAATACTTGTGTTTGTTCTGTATCTGGGTGTTAATATCCAATATTTAAGTATATATTTGTAATACCACTGTTGATTCTGACATCTGTAACACAAGTGCGTGGTACTTACCTCGTCAGATCAATGTGTGTGATGTAGTCGGATATTTATTTATTATTATTTATTTATTTACATACATATCATAATGCCTGCAATAACTGAAGGTGTTAGTAGAGACCATTATTCGGCTAGACGTTTAAAAAAATCTGTTTAGTCCGTTAATTAGATAATAAAAATATATTCTACAACGTGTTACAAAATACCCCGTAAAAAATATAATTAATTATCAAAGCCAAAATTTTGTCAACCCTAGTAAACTGTCATGTCAGGGAACCAGATTACTTAACAGAAAAGCTTATGTTCCTATTTTATTCATAAATTTTTGTTACCTCAATACAAGGATGTCATTATACTTACTCAAGTACTGGCTTCAAAAAATGTCAAGTTGGAAAAAAAATACCTATGTTGTCAATTTCAATTTTTTAAATTTTTGTCGTTGCGCGAATTAAGTCGAAATGTAGGTACATTCTGCGTGGTTTACTCTTTAATTTTACTGAAATAGGGTTTGCACATCAGTGAAAATAATAACATTTTTTTTTATTTCTATACAGCGTTACTACAGTTCTTAAATATTGTGAATGGACTCGTTATAAGGCCCCATTTAACCTCATTTCGGCTTTACGGGTAGTTTTGTAACACCCTGTTTATGCCTCTCTGAGAGCATTACCCAGTGAGCGCTACAACGACGAAGCAGGACGCGCAAGGCGCTGAAAAACCCAGTTCAACTAAAATGACATATTGACTTTGGTATTTAAAATGTATCTTGTCTTTTCCAGATGTAATCAATGGTATAGGAGAGGGAGTCGGCAGTCTAACAGACGGATGTAAGTATACATGTACATTATACATACATACATACATACATACATACATACATACATACATACATACATAAATTATTACCGAAGGGATGAACAGTGTTCAAGGAGCATTAAGCTACTTCCATACTTTGACTGGCTCGCTGGCGCATTCGGTAGTGTCCCTACCCTATGCGACAAGAGTTGTGAATTCGATCCCTACCCAGGACAAACATTCGTGTGATGAATACTTGTGTTTGTTCTGTGTCTGTGGGTTAATATCAAATAATTAAGTATATATTTGTAATACCACTGTTGATTCTGATATCCGTTACAACTGCTTAAGCTACTTTTCCGGAGTCAGATCAATGTATGTGATGTAGTCTGATATTTATTAAATAAAATATGCCGTAAAAGAAAGTATTATAGTACTAGCTGACCCGGCGCACTTCGTAACGCCCCGTTATCGGATTTTCAATACCCATTTTTTTTTCTGTGCATCTCCTTTATTTTTTCTTTCATAAGAACCTTCCCCTGATAATAACAAACACAACTAAAAAAGAATTAGCGAAGTCGGTTCAGCTGTTCTCGAGCTATGCGCTTAGCAACACATTCAGCGATTCATTTTTATATTATAGATGTTGTATAACCATATTGATTTTGAATTATATTGAGTCTATGATTTTAAATTTTGCAAAAACTGGTTTATATTTAGTTAGTCAGTTGACTATACGAATAAGTGACGTCATAAACTCACAAGCTCATACAAAATCTATGAAGTGATTGCGTTTTGACAGCTTTTAAAAAGTATAACAATTTACGATACTTTCTATAACGGAATTGATATTTCAAAATCAAATGTAAATTGTGTTAACATCCCTATTGATAATAATTATGATGCACTTGTTTACAAGACACACTTTGTTCACTTTGTTGAGAATATATATACAATATATATACATATAAATATTATATTGATACGTTTTTTGTTTCAGTTGTAAACAACAAAACCTATAACAGTAAGTTCATAATGATTTGAATATATTATATTTGTAATTAGTTGAAACATCTCTAAGTAAATAAGAGATGGATGGATTATGTGAAAGGTGATATGAGTGAAATGGGAGTGAGCTTGATGACGGCTGACCGGGACGTGTGGAAGAGGAAGACATGCTGCGCCGACCACAGGTGAACTGGGAGAAGGGCAAGAGGATGATGATGAAACATATCTAAGTAAATGGAAGACAATGGTTTTTAAAAAAATACAACATAACTTGTAAGTAACTTCAAGACCTGTAGATATTTCTATATTTTTGAAGTTGCCTCGAAAATATAACAGCGCTTGTCGTTATTTTTGTTTTATATATTTTTTATTTAGTTAGTTATTTTAGTTTTTTTTTAATATAATATACACTGTGACATTTTAGTGGTTGTTTTCCCTCAGCAGGATGATTTACTTTTAGTAGTACTATCGAATCATGCGAGTAATTTTTATTTTATTAAAAATATTATTGTTCTCAACTAATAAAAAAAATAATCATCAACTCGAAAGCGTGAGAAACAGTAGTTTCTTTTACGAGATGTGACGTATTTGAGTACTGCTTGCTGCACGGAATCAATGTTAAAACTAAAAGAAGCTACTGCGGGCAGTAAGTAATACGGCACATTGCGCCGCACGCGCTCCTCAAAGCGAACCGGCTCGCAACAAATAACAACACAAACTTCACAAATCTATTGATATTGACTAAGATAGGATCATTTTACTGCGGGAAAACAACCACTAAAATGTCTCGGTGTATATGAAATAAATTTTTCGGCTCAATTAGACACAATTATTATATTTTGATGACAAATATATAAATTGTTACACATTAGTAAGATATGACTAAAATAATTTTTAAATTATTTCTTCGCTTTACGTTATAATGTCTTTTAAATAAATTAATATTTTATTTTTTTACAGTTACGAACGCGAAGAACGAAACAGGTGATTTTCATCATTATTTATTGCTTATTTATGTTTTAAATTCAATATTCTGTCGCACGAAGTATACCGTTGATGATTAAATGGGTATAATATACATACATAACGCAATCCCCGAAGGGGTAGACAGAGTCAATGGGTCAGCAGGCCCTTTGAACTACGTACAGCCAAAAAAAAATTGCTGGGTTAGATGGAAAATTGTGAAAAAGTAGTGACAAGTGGCTAGTTTGTCGCCTACACAATCACACCCTAAACCCCATATACCATTAGTCGCCTTTTACCACATGCTAGACAAGAAACACAGTTATTATCTAATGGAATATACTTGATAGTATAACATTAAAAATGGTTTACCTGGTCTGCTTAGGTTATACATGGTTTTTTGGTACAAGCGAAACCTTTTACCATAAAAACTGTTTTTCCTAAGAGACCACTTTATAATATTTTAGAAAACGAGCAATATTACTCTTTCAATTTCATGTATGGAAAGTAAAAAACATTATTGCTAATTTTCCAAAAAAACTTAAAATTAGTTCGCATAAACTAACCTTGTATTAACTTAAATATACAAAAAGTGAAAAGGGTACGAAAGTTGGCGCATTTTTTTTTAAGTCCCAGACTAACATGGAATTTTTTTATGTTTCAGTTAAAAGAATACCACTGCTGTCGGACATCGGTGATCGTATCACGAATGTGGTTAAGGGAACTTCCGACGGTCTTAGTAAGTAATACATACATACATACCGAAATTCTGTTTGAACTGAATTTAAGTACATTTAATTTAAGTACATTAAAAATACCTTACTACAAAAAGGTTATTATACTACTGACGATTATCTGAACGATAAGACAGCTTGGGTAAATGAATCTCCATTGGGATCTAATGTGAAATCTTTAATAGTGTAGTCTGAATCTTGTACACCTTTTCCTATGATTAGTGGCTGATGTTGGATATTTGTGACCTTTTTCTTTTTAGTTTTTTTAATTAATTGCTGAGATAGCCTGAGTAGTCATGCTCACTTATTTGCCTCTGGGGTGGTGGCGTTATGTAGCGGGTCGTTACATTCCCTCTGATATGGTTGAGTGAAACGATGGCTGACACATACGTCATGCTTGTGCACAGGTGCCACCTTTGGGGGCTGGTCTGCTCTGGTTAATCTTACACTTTTATTGTAAGTAATCATATTATCTCATCTCCCGCAGTCATTGATTGTATGATTTGGTTTAGAACATTTAAAAGAAAACTGTATATTACTCATGTATATTTTGACGCTGAAAAGAGTAACTACCGAGTTTCTTGCCGGTTTCTTCTCGGTAGAATCAGCATTCCGAACCGGTGGTAGATTCACATTGCTCTAAAGATTTTGTAAAATTGACGATTTATAAGTGCTTTTTTAAGGCCTACATGAATAAAGAAATTTTGAATTTGAATTTGAATTGGAATTTGAATTTGAAAACCCCGAAGGGGTAGGCAGGTACAAAGAGTATCAAGCTCAATAAACTTGGCAAAAACAAAGTCAAATTGGGTTTGATGGGAAATTGTAAAAAGTAGTGACAAGTGGATTACTCCAACACCAACCGCAATGCCCAGACATTAGTCGCCTTTTACGACATGCTAGGCGAGGAACACAATTGGCACTAGTGTTGCCGAAAAATCAATAGTTTTGCAATCGATAGTTTAACGGCCTAATCATCTATACGATCGATAGTATCGATGTCTCTGTTAGTGCAATACTATCGGAAAACAGCAAAACAATCAATAGTATCGCTAGTTTCGATCGCTGCTAACCAATGAACTATCGATAGTATTGATACTATCGATAGTATTTATAGACTATCGCTAGTTCATTGGTCAGTGATAGTATCAATAGTTCATTGGTTAGCAGCGATCGAAACTATCGATACCATCGATAGTATTGCTGTTCACTAATAGTTTTCAGTATCGATTCTCTATCGATATACAATCGATATTGGCCTATCGAGCCGCAACACTAGTTGGTACATTATTTTTAAATATCAGACCCACAATAGAAAGAGAAAATTAGCTTCTATACCTAAAATAACCTTGAATAAGAAAATCTTATAATAAATTTTTGACTGGCCCTTTGGTCGAGTGGTCAGAGACCCTGGCCACGAACCAAGGGTTGCGGGTTCGAATCCCGCTAGGGGCAAATGTTTCGTGTGATGAACATGGACATTTGTACTCGAGTCATAGATGTTTATAAATGTATTTAAGTATGTCTATCCGTTCACCTAGTATCCATAGCACAAGCATAAGCTTAGTTTGGGACTAGGGAATTGGTGTGTCAGTCTGAAGAATTTATTATTTATTTTCTATTTGATTTTCAGCTGGTACAGCCGGTGGTGTGTTGAGAGGCGCTGGAAGTAAGTATTAGAATACTTAAAGACAACTTTATCAAGAGCGGTAGTAGCTCAATGGTGAGGACACGCGCCTCATAACCGAGTGGCGCGGGTTCAAACCCGAGCCGTGTACCACTAGCTCGGCGGTGAGGGAAAACATCGTGATGAAACCTGCGAATTCAAATAACTTTGGATTTGTAACTATGATTCCAAAATAGTCTGGTTCACCTATCTAAGGGTTACGAAGATCAGATCGGCAGTTCTTAATGTAATTACCAAACTCGCTAAATCCTGGATCATGGTGTAAGCGGGCCCTGTCTAAGCACGGGACATTACGCTAGGAGGATGATGATTCAGACAACTTTATTATGGAGCCAATTTCACTTTTACAGTACCATTCCTAAGTCAAATATTAATATAAATAAAGGAAAAAACAATAATTTATTTGCGTAATGTGGTTAAAAAAATATATTTATTAAAATATTAGAAATATTTCTGTACAGATATTAGTTATAGTAGAAATTTGTCAACTAAAACTTATGTAATTATTGTTCTAACTATATTTCAATATTATTTTTGTGGTAGATAATTTTTTTTTTATCTAATTGTTTATATATAACATAACATAACATCGCCCATAATTCCCGAAAGGGTAGGGAGAGTCAAAGGGACAGCAAGCAATATTTTTTTTGTTTATACATACATTCATACATAAATTTGGTGCTCTTCTATTTTACGGTACGTTTATTAATTTTTGTAGACTATTTTAATTAATTTATTTTATTTTAATTTTTTTTTTTTTTTTCAGACTTGGTCAAAGGAGTCCTCTCAGGGTTGGACGACCTATTTGCCGGAAGTAAGTCGATATAATATGTATTATATATGGTTCTATATGTTAAAAATATAAACATAATATACACGCCTGTAATCCCAGAAAGGGTAGAAAAAGTCTTGGCATATAAGCTCCTTAAACTGCATTTAGTTATGATAGCAAAATAACTATTACAAAATGGGAAAATTTAAGGAGTAAATTACATAATGAAAACACAGTTTCTCATTTTGTGTAGATTGTACAGGCCCGTTGGTCGAGTGTCATAGATCCTGTCCACGAAACATGGGTCGCGGGTTCGAATCCCGCTTGGGGCAAATGTTTTGTGTGATGAACATGAACATTTGTACTCGAGTCATGGATGTTTATAAACGTATTTAAGTATGTATATCCGTTCACCTAGTATCCATAGCACAAGCTTATTAGCTTACTTTGGAACTAGGGAATTGGTGTGTCATTCTTGAGAATTAATTTATTAAAAATTAATATCTTGAGAACGGGGCGGTAAATAATTCGGTGCAACAAAGTCTTAAATTTTTATTAATTTATTTTATTGTCAATTATAAGCTCTTTAATATTTATCTGTACTTAATAATACAATTTTTTTTCAGTATTCGGCTACAGCCCAAAAATCCGTCTAAACTGTAAGTAAATTTGTTTTATAACTTTTATTTCGTAAATCCCCTAATTAAACACCATTTTAATCACTCCTTTTTGATTTTAAATTACTATAAGAATACTTACATATATACATATCATCACGCCCCTAATCCCCGAAGGGGTGGGCAGAATCAAATGTAGGCGGGTAGCCCCCTTAACATTCAGCCAAAAAATAAAACTGGGCTGGGTTAGATGGAAAACTGTGAACATGTTGTGACAAGTGGCCGTCGCCTACACAATCACACACCCAAAACCCGATATACCATTAGTCGCCTTTTACTACATGCAAGAACCACAGTTGGCACATTATTTTTAAGTCCTAAACCAACGTGCGACAAATCTATAATAATAGAAAGTCAGCATCCTAAATAGCGATATCTGACCTTCGTATTTAACTAAGACCCTCCTGCCTCAGGCCCAAGAGGCCCCGGGTTCAAATCCCGGGTCGGGTCAAAGATTTGTGACTGGTTATTTCAATATTGAAATTACTCAGCAACAGCCCGGAGTCAGGAAGTTGGCGGTTTAATCACCACCGTGCCTCGGAAAGCACGTTAAGCCGTTGGTCCTGCGCCTGACCTCTCTCCGGTCGGGTTGCCGTCTCACCGGACTATGAGAGTGAAGGAACAGAGAGTGCACCTGTGTTCGCGCACACACTTGTGCACTATAATATCTCCTGCGTTCGCTAATCCTCGTTCAGATTGGCCGCCGTGACCGATATCGATAGGAGGACATTAATTTACTAAAAAATCTTTGTTACCTAGTGCCGCTCTTCCAATTTTTTTATTTTACATTTTTTTACCTTTTCTTACTTTTTTTTTTGTTTTTTAGCTACTACCACAACAGAAAGTCCAACTACCAGCAGCAGTGATGACTGTGAGTATTTTTTTTATATTCTAACTTTCCCGCGGATTCGTCTACTTGGAAGTTAGCCTATGTACTCAAAAACTTAAAAAAATATATATAGCTATTACAATTTACAATACTTGTGTTTGCCTCGCTCTTTCCCAAAATTAGTGACAATTGTTTCTTAAAACCTATGTAAATAAAAAATATTTGGACGTGGACTAAAAAATATATTTATTTTTCCAGCATCTACTACCGACACTGGCAGCTCATGTGAGTTAAATAAAAAAATATAGATAGTTTTTAACAAAAAAATTAGGTAATTAAACTGTCCAAAGTGACGTATGATAAATCTATATAATTATTAATACGTGAAGCAAAAACTCTGTACCCTTTTTTATGAAAATTACGCGGACGGAGGAGTATGAGATTTGGCACAGTTAACGTTTATATGGAGAAGGAGTGCAGAAAGCTAATACTTTAATAATTTATTAAAAAAGAAAAACTAATAATGGTCGACTTTTAGCGCTCTTTATTGTTTTTTTTTAATTACAGCTGACAGCTCAGATACTACCACCAGTAATCCCGTAGACACCAGCAGTAAGTGTTTTAGAATTATTTTAATTAATAAATTACAATATACTTGGGGGAGACCTTAGACCAGGAGTCGGATACAATAGATTAAATAATGTATGTATATAAAAAAGAAAATTGTAATGAACATACACACATTACTTTACGCCTGTAATCCCCGAAGGGGTAGGCAGAGTCAAAGGGGCAGCAAAGCATTAAACCACATTCAGACAAAAATAAAACGGTATCGGTATAATAATGGTATATCGGGTTTTGGGTGTGTGATTGTGTAGGCGACAAGCTAGCCACTTGTCACTCCTTTTTCACAGCTTTCCATCCAACCCAGCCCACTGTCTTATGTTGGTCTGGGACTTAAAAATAATATGCCAGCCGTGGTTCTTGTCTAGCATGTCGTAAAAGGTGACTAATGGTATATCGGGTTTTGGGTGTGTGATTGTGTAGGCGACAGGTTAGCCGCTTGTCACTGCTTTTTCACAGTTTTATATCTGACCCAACCCGACTTTTTTTGGCTAAATGTGGTTGAAGGGGCATTCTGCTCCTTTGACTCTGCCTACCCCTTCGGGGATTATGAGCGTGATGTTGGATGGCTGGGTTAAATGAAACACACATTTTATGACACGCTAGGCGAGGAACACAGTTGGCACTTTTTTTTAAGTCAAGACCAACATGGGACAAAATCCTATCTCTCGTTTTTATTTCTTCTAATTCAAAATATGTACCTTTGTTAGTATCTTTAAAGTTTCAAATAACAGAAGGTGATGTTAGGAGTTATAAAAACCGTAGAGCTTGTATGAAAAGAATCATGAATGTTGAAGAGGCGAGTGAGGTGTGTAAGGATCGTGCCATATGGCGTTCGATTCTCTCTGCCTACCCCGCTAGGGAAGTGGCGTGAAGTTTAGTTAGTTAGTGAGTAAAGTTCAATCAGTTTTCGTTTATGTCGCCCCTGGGAGACCCTGAAATATCGATATTGACCACTTTGCGAATAACTTCTGGTATTTATTTCCATTTATTTCTTGTTCTAGCTGTCACCAGTACCACAGACAAACCGGGGACAAACACCACCAGTGAGTATAATGGTTCCTCATAATGATTAGCATTACTCCTCAAAAAATACATCCTTTCCAACAAATACCAAAAAAAATCCTCCTTTTCTCCTCAACAGCACAGGTTTGAGTTAACTTAACGCTAACGCATTAAATTGCGTTTAAGTTTATGAGTAAAGGTGATTTTTTTATTTAATATTTACTTACCACGAACCCCGTGTATTTATATAATATATAAATTGACTGGCTCGATGGCGCATACGGTAGTGACCCTGTCCCATGCGCCAAGAGTTGTGGGTTTAATCCCCACTCAGGACAAACATTCGTATGATGAATAATAATGTGTTTGTTCTGTGTCTGGGTGTTAATATCCAATATTTAAGTATATATTTGTAATACCACTGTTGTTTCTGCTATCCGTAACACAAGTGCTTAAGCTGCTTACCTCGGAGTCAGATCAATGTATGTGATGTCGTCGAATATTTATTATTTACTTATTATTATTCAACTAATATACTCGTATAAACTACTGAATGGCTATTCTTCACAAAAAAGGAGGAGGTCCTGAATTCGAATGATTTTTCTTTTTTTTTTTGTTACAGAGCCAAAGAACATACTGCAAGCTGTCGGCGATTTAGTTAAAGGGATCGGTAAAACCGCAAGTAAGTAACTTATTATAAAACTTATATCTTGCTAATATTATAAACGCGAACGTTTGTATGGATGGATGGATGGATGTTTGTTACTCTTTCACGAAAAAAGTACAGTTCACGTAAAGTGGATGTATTTAGTTATGGTATCATTAGCGATATTGTTGGCTGATATTGTATTCATTTTGAATTAGATCGATAAAGGGGTTTTTAATTTTTTTTTTTTTTCAGATAATCTCGTCACTGGTGTTTTCAAAACTACTGGAGGTTAGTATACTTACATGATTATACATTTATATCACTTAGTAACATCATAAAACATAATTGACTTGAATTTTCTTTAATACAGTCGATTCGAAATTGTCTAACAATGTGCTTTGTTTTCAGATATCATCGGAGGAATAACCAAACCAATAGCCGACTTTATCAATAGGCGTAAGTATACAACCATACAAATTTATATTATCATGACGGAATTAATTTTCATTAATAAACGACAAAAGTATCTAATTTAACGTGGCATAATGTTATTAAATAATTGAGCTGTAATTTATTTTAAACTTGTAAAAAAATTAACGTCTATTTTTTTAATTTCTCACATACAGCCAACTTCAAAGACAAAATAAAGTTACTTGTTTTTTTTTATTCGAACTCTTCCGAAGGGTACATGTTTAGGCATTTAACTGGCTGTACAATTGTTGATGCTTTTGCTACATGAAAATTTTACCGATAAAAAAAAATAAAGTTTGCCGCGAAATTATGAAATTACTATTTTCTGTACATCCATAAAGTTTAAATACTGAGCTGCAAATTATATAGTGAGAACGGTGGTAGCTCAATGGTAAGGACACGCGCCTCTTAACCGAGGAGTGCGGTTCAAACTCGGGCATGTACCTCTGGATTTTTCAAATCTATGTATGCATTTATACCACTAGCTCGGTGGTGAGGGAAAACATCGTGATGAAACCTGCACATTCCAACAACTATGGATGTGTAACCATGATTCAAAAATTGGCTGGTTTCCCTATCTAAGCTTCAATGTAATTACCAGACTCGCTAAATCCTGGATCATGGTCTAAGCAGACCCTGACTAAGCACGGGACATAACGCTAGGCGGATGATGATTTTCATCATCATCTCCGTTAAATAATCGTTTAAATAGTGAAATATTTTTTTCTTTATAGGCATGGGTGTGTGATTTGTGTGTTAAGTGTCAGTTTTTATTAATTGTATTCTTTTGTTTCAGTCTTCGGTATTAAACCGCCTGGTACGTTGTAATTTTTTTATCTTACAATTATATGAATGGATGGATGAAACTGTGAATGTTTGTTACTCTATCACGCAAAAAATACTGCATGGATTTTAATGAAACTATACAATTGTATAGCTTATACATTAGAGTAACGCATAAGCTATTTCATTAATGTACCACGCGAGCAACGCCGCGGGCAGCAGCTAGTCAATTACATAATCTTTAAAATTTTGTCATGATTTTTTCGACCCATTTCATTTTTGTTTTGTAAGTAATATCATAATATATAATTAGATCGTAGTTATCATGCAAGTATATTTTTACCAAACATCAGTCAAATCATCTTTTACGAGACGGTTATCTGGCAAATCCAGATAAAAATATTTTTATTACCAATCAGTTATGTACTTACTTTGATTAAATATTACCTATTCTCTAAGGCTACTAATCTTTATACATAATATCATTCATTTTTATAATAACGTACCACGGACTAAAGACGTACCTAAATATTATTATTATTTAATTTACTTTTGGCTGACATAAATTTATTTCTTGAGATATTTTTTTAAACGTTACTATAATTTTAAACGAATTGTTTGTTACTGGATGTTATTTTGTGTTTTTTTATGATTTGACGTAAGCCTTTGATAACGTATGCTTATTTAATTATTTTTCTATCAAGGTGCAGTTTTTCGGGATATTACCAATATTCTATTAAATGACGTGAATATGCCATAGTTTGAATAATGTATGTAAAATAAATTTAATACATAAATTAGTGCCCTTTTAAGGTAGGAGTACTGCAAGGCTTCATATTAGGACCTTATTTATTTCAAAAGTGTTAATTACTATTTATACTTTACTTGCGTGCGTCTTTATTTGTTACTTGTTACACTATTCATTAAGTAAATATAGACTTATATTTTTTTATTTATGAACTGTCTACATTAAATGACAGTACCGCGCCTACATGTTACAATCATCCCTACGCATCTTCAATGCAAACATCCTAAACAGACGTATCTAATGTCGTTTTAATAGACCCCACCGAAACTACAAAACAAACACTATACGACACATTTATCACGTGTATGGAGTTGTATGGGAGTCATCCCGAGGGGAGCGCGAAGCGTCACCTGCCGTCAAATCGAGCGAGCCGCTTGCGCAGTGAAATGTGGTGCAGTGAGGAAGGTTTGAACTGTAGTATGTAGGTCGGAGACTTGATAATTATGTACCAACTGTGTTTCGATCGAGCATATCGAAAATGGCGACTAAATATGTATTGAGTATTGGGTTTAGGTATCATTACTTTTTGAGAAATTTTCGTCTTACCCAATTCAATTTTAATTTCGGCGTCAACATTATAAACTTGATTAATAACCGTGCTTACTCTGTGTCATGTTATAATTTTTTGTTTCTATCATTTTCTGATTTTTTTTAAGACTACGTGAATAAGCATCGTGTCAATCAATTTAATCATTTTACATGCGAGGATCTGGCATTTGTTAGTCAGTTGACAAATTCTAGTTATTTATTCACGTTTTAGTTTGCATGTACCTACACCTGTTGTGAATGTTTTATCAAGTTCTTCATGCCAAGTGATGGTAAAAAGTTATTTACTATCATAGATGGCTATTCAGAGATTTATGAAGAAGGATTCCACGCTACCATACTATAGCGTGAAGCTACGTTTATGCATGTGTAAGTGAGATACTTATGGATACCCGATATCGGATATCTGTCATGTGGAGCACTTAATTTGTCAACGTGTGACGTAAGTTGCGTGTCAAGTGGAGCACCTGAGGAGCTTCAATGTCTAGTTAGTAGCGCGGAGTCCTTCTTTTTTTACTAGTCCGTGTAACGTACATAATAAATAACTTAACAAATTTTCAACTGGCCAATCCAAAAGATAAGTTTACGAGACTTTACTTTTATGAGAAAACCTTAGAGACTTAATCTGGTTATTCTATTCTAGTAATCACTACAACTACTACTTCTACAACTACAAGGCCTGACAGCAGTGGATCCAGTAAGTTATTAAATTCTCTACTACAATTTTTACTACAACCCGTCGGAAATATCTGCAAACCTGGCTTAATGTCGTCATGCGTCGGCGCTTACGTTGGCAGCGGTACTGGGTAGGCGGAAACGGGCGAGGTGCGGGTAAGCGCGAAGGGAAGCCTGTTCAGGTTCGCAGATATTTCCGACGGTTTCTATGAGAGCTCGCGAGTTCGACGTAAATGTACAATGGGCTAGATGACTAAAAAATTCTGTTTAGTCCGTCAGTTAGATTATAAACAAATATTGAACACGTATTTTTTTATTTCTTTGTCAAACAAACATTGACGAAGATACAATGCTTTCAAGTTGAGCGTGACGTCACGCTTTCGTACAATTTTTACTAAATAGTGACGTCGCAATCCCCTACTCCAAAACTTTGATGCTCTTTATCTTTGTGATTTTTTGTTAATTTGATAAAGCGAAAAATATGTGTCTAGTATTTTTGTATAATCTAACTGGCGGACTAAATAGAATTATAGTTTTTTAATGCAGTCATCATCCCTATTTGACTGGCTCGAAGGCGCATTGTGTGCAAACTTTGCTGTTTTCCTTTTGGCGGCGACCCC
This sequence comes from Glyphodes perspectalis, assembly GCA_951394215.1. Taxonomy (NCBI): domain Eukaryota; kingdom Metazoa; phylum Arthropoda; class Insecta; order Lepidoptera; family Crambidae; genus Glyphodes; species Glyphodes perspectalis. The sequence goes on from OX596228.1 coordinate 4,578,906, forward strand.
CCGAGTATGGCTCTGCGACCCCCTGAGGGTTCCACAGATTAAAAACACTAGTATAATGGAACTAAAAGCCTATTATTATTACATTAATAAGAACACCGAAATTTACCAAAATAAAATTGATATATTATTTAGCCATTTCATTTTCAGCGACTAATAGCGGCAATGGGAGCGGCACTGGATCCAGCACAAATGGACCAGGATCAGGATCCAGCACAGGATCTGGCAACAACGGGTCTGGCAGCGGCGGATCTACCACAGGATCTGGCAACAACGGATCTGGCAGCGGTGGATCTACCACAGAATCTGGCTCAGGATCTAGCACAGGATCTGGCAACAACGGATCTGGCAGCGGCGGATCTACCACAGGATCTGGCAGCGGTGGATCTACCACAGAATCTGGCTCAGGATCTAGCACAGGATCTGGCAACAACGGGTCTGGTAGCGGCGGATCTACCACAGGATCTGGCAACAACGGATCTGGCAGCGGCGGATCTACAACAGAATCTGGCTCAGGATCTAGCACAGGATCTGGCAACAACGGGTCTGGTAGCGGCGGATCTACCACAGGATCTGGCAACAACGGATCTGGCAGCGGCGGATCTACAACAGAATCTGGCTCAGGATCTAGCACAGGATCTGGCAATAACGGGTCTGGTAGCGGTGGATCTACCACAGGATCTGGCAACAACGGATCTGGCAGCGGCGGATCTACCACAGAATCTGGCTCAGGATCTAGCCCAGGATCTGGCAACAACGGGTCTGGCAGCGGCGGATCTACCACAGGATCTGGCAACAACGGATCTGGCAGCGGATCTACCACAGAATCTGGCTCAGGATCTAGCCCAGGATCTGGCAACAACGGATCTGGCAACGGCGGATCTACCACAGAATCTGGCAACAACGGGTCTGGCAGCGGCGGATCTACCACAGGATCTGGCAACAACGGATCTGGCAGCGGATCTACCACAGAATCTGGCTCAGGTTCTAGCCCAGGATCTGGCAACAACGGATCTGGCAACGGCGGATCTACCACAGAATCTGGCTCAGGATCTAGCCCAGGATCTGGCAACAACGTGTCTGGTAGCGGCGGATCTACCACAGCATCTGGCAACAACGGATCTGGCAGCGGCGGATCTACCACAGAATCTGGCTCAGGATCTAGCCCAGGATCTGGCAACAACGGATCTGGCAGCGGCGGAACTACCACAGGATCTGGCAACAACGGGTCTGGTAGCGGCGGATCTACCACAGCATCTGGCAACAACGGATCTGGCAGCGGCGGATCTACCACAGCATCTGGCAACAACGGATCTGGCAGCGGCGGATCTACCACAGAATCTGGCTCAGGAACTAGCACAGGATCTGGCAACAACGGGTCTGGCAGCGGCGGAACTACCACAGGATCTGGCAACAACGGATCTGGCAGCGGCGGATCTACCACAGAATCTGGCAACAACGGATCTGGCAGCGGCGGATCTACCACAGGATCTGGCTCAGAATCAAGCACAGGATCTGGCAACGGCGGATCCACCACTGCCTCTGGCAGCACAGGTGAGTTAACCATTTATACTCTGCGCTTTAAATGTAGCAATATTTTTAACGAAATAACCCGTTCTCACGAGTTTACACAATATGACCACAGATTTAATTACCTTTTTTTTTATTGTTAATATTATTCGAAGCGTGAGGATATATTGTTAATTTTTAATAGAAATTCGTTCAAAAATATTTGTTTAGGCTTTTTTATGCAGCCACATATTGCTACAAAATTCTTTATAGGAAAATATATCCGCAATGTAAGTACAATAAGTATTTTAATCTGAAAGGAGACTAGGGGATTCGGCATAAGGTTTTTAAGACATTAAATAAAAAAAAATCCTAATTTGAAATTATCTAAAAAAAGTCTTATTGGGATTTACTTATTCATTTGTAAAAGGTTTTTTGTTATTGTTATTAATGTGTTATTCAATCGAATATTTTATCTTCTTAATTCGTCTCAATTGGTTACACAAATTTTCTTTCTTTTCATTCAGAACTGTTACCTCATTAATACATAGATACTAATTATTGGACACTATAGGACAAGATAAGTTAATGTTTTTACCTCAAGAACTTTCTTTAATGTTGTAGAGAACTTAACTAAAATAAAATTGTAATCGGGAAGTCGCTCTCAAATTATGCCGTGACCAAGGAAAATAGGGATTCTTTTTTATATGTTAACATGTCAAAACTAGCAAGAAATGACTGTTGAAAATAGTTCAAAATTTAATAACATTGGACATTGCCATTGTCGCATGCAACCATAAATCTAAGAGCCCGGATGTTTAAATACAGGTGTAATGGTATCCCCAATCAACGCCAAGATACCTATTTCACTTAATACATGTGTAACAAAAGTGTGAGTGTGAAAACCTTTCTCTCCGGTCAATTTGTGGAATATACTTCCTATCAAAATATTCCCTAGACCTACTAAACAACGTGGAAATCTTTAAGAAAAATCTGCTACATTGGTTTTAAAAGGGCCAAATAAACTATAATTGTCTTGCAAGTCTATATATTTATTTGCTATTGTCATAAAGGTGGTATATAACAACTATTTATAGTCATAAAAACTTGCGTTATAAATCTGATAGTATTTAAGATCACAACAGAAATCGTTTTCAAACTGTGTTTAAATTTAAAACTGAATATCTAGAAAAAAGTGTGGTAAATGAATTACCATGTATAAGAAACTTGTTCTCATCTAATAATTAACCATTTAGATAAATTAAGCTTTGTCACGCATGATTTTGACAGTATAAACATACTCATTAAGAGGAGAAAGTATGTAAACGGAAAGCAACGTTGAAATACAGGTCATATATTAAATAAGTACAAAAAATATTGTATATTATTTGCAGTAAACGACGGATCTACCACAGACTCCGGTTCAGGATCTAGCACAGGATCTGGCAGCGGTGGGTCTACCACAGACTCCGGTTCGGGATCTAACACAGGATCCGGAACAGGATCCGGAAACGACGGATCTACCACAGAGTCCGGTTCAGGATCTAGCACAGGATCTGGCAGCGGTGGGTCTACCACAGACTCCGGTTCAGGATCTAGCACAGGATCTGGCAGCGGTGGGTCTACCACAGACTCCGGTTCGGGATCTAGCACAGGATCCGGAAACGACGGATCTACCACAGAGTTCGCTTCAGGATCTAGCACAGGATCTGGCAGCGGTGGGTCTACCACAGACTCCGGTTCGGGATCTAGCACAGGATCTGGAAACGACGGATCTACCACAGAGTCCGGGTCAGGATCTAGCACAGGATCTGGCAGCGGTGGGTCTACCACAGACTCCGGTTCGGGATCTAACACAGGATCCGGAAACGACGGATCTACCACAGAGTCCGGTTCAGGATCTAGCACGGGATCTGGCAGCGGTGGGTCTACCACAGACTCCGGTTCGGGATCTAGCACAGGATCCGGAACAGGATCCGGAAACGATGGATCTACCACAGAGTCCGGTTCGGGATCTAGCACAGGATCTGGCAGCGGCGGGTCTACCACAGACTCCGGTTCGGGATCTAGCACAGGATCCGGAACAGGATCCGGAAACGACGGATCTACCACAGAGTCCGGGTCAGGATCTAATACAGGATCTGGCAGCGGTGGGTCTACCACAGACTCCGGTTCGGGAGCTAGCACAGGATCCGGAACAGGATCTGGAAACGATGGATCTACCACAGAGTCCGGGTCAGGATCTAGCACAGGATCCGGAACAGGATCTGGAAACGATGGATCTACCACAGAGTCCGGGTCAGGATCTAGCACAGGATCTGGCAGCGGTGGGTCTACCACAGACTCCGGTTCGGGATCTAGCACAGGATCCGGAACAGGATCTGGAAACGATGGATCTACCACAGAGTCCGGGTCAGGATCTAGCACAGGATCTGGCAGCGGTGAGTCTACCACAGACTCCGGTTCGGGATCTAGCACAGGATCCGGAAACGACGGATCTACCACAGAGTCTGGTTCGGGATCTAGCCCAGGATCCGAAACAGGGTCTGGCAACGATGGATCTACAACAAAGTCCGGTTCGGGATCTAGCCCAGGGTCCGGAAATGATGGATCTACAACAGAATCTGGTTCGGGATCTAACACAGGATCCGGCAGCGGTGGATCTACCACAGACTCCGGTTCGGGATCTAACACAGGCTCCGGTACAGGATCTGGCAACGATGGATCTACAACAGAGTCCGGTTCGGGATCTAGCACAGGATCCGGCAGCGGTGGATCTACCACAGACTCCGGTTCGGGATCTAACACAGGATCCGGAACAGGATCCGGAAACGACGGATCTACCACAGAGTCCGGTTCAGGATCAAGCACAGGATCTGGTAGCGGTGGGTCTACCACAGACTCCGGTTTGGGATCTAGCACAGGATCCGGAAACGACGGATCTACCACAGAGTCCGGTTCGGGATCTAGCCCAGGATCCGGAACAGGATCTGGCAACGATGGATCTACAACAAAGTCCGGTTCAGGATCTAGCCCAGGGTCCGGAAATGATGGATCTACAACAGAATCTGGTTCGGGATCTAGCACAGGATCCGGCAGTGGTGGATCTACCACAGACTCCGGTTCGGGATCTACCACAGAGTCCGGTTCAGGCCCTAGCACAGGATCTGGCAGCGGTGGGTCTACCACAGACTCCGGTTCGGGATCTAGCACAGGATCCGGAAACGACGGATCTACCACAGAGTCCGGTTCAGGATCTAGCACAGGATCTGGTAGCGGTGGTTCTACCACAGACTCCGGTTCGGGATCTAGCACAGGATCTGGAAACGACGGATCTACCACAGAGTCCGGTTCGGGATCTAGCCCAGGATCCGGAACAGGATCTGACAACGATGGATCTACAACAAAGTCCGGTTCGGGATCTAGCCCAGGGTCCGGAAATGATGGATCTACAACAGAATCTGGTTCGGGATCTAGCACAGGATCCGGCAGTGGTGGATCTACCACAGACTCCGGATCAGGATCTAACACAGGCTCCGGAACAGGATCTGCCAACGATGGATCTACAACAGAGTCTGGTTCGGGATCTAGCACAGGATCCGGCAGCGGTGGATCTACCACAGACTCCGGTTCGGGATCTAACACAGGATCCGGAACAGGATCCGGAAACGACGGATCTACCACAGAGTCCGGTTCAGGATCTAGCACAGGATCTGGCAGCAGTGGGTCTACCACAGACTCCGGTTCGGGGTCTAGTACAGGATCCGGAACAGGATCCGGAAACGACGGATCTACCACAGAGTCCGGTTCAGGCCCTAGCACAGGATCTGGCAGCGGTGGGTCTACCACAGACTCCGGTTCGGGATCTAGCACAGGATCCGGAAACGCCGGATCTACCACAGAATCTGGTTCGGGATCAAGCACAGGATCCGGCAACGGCGGTTCTACCACAGACTCTGGTTCGGGATCTAGCACAGGATCCGGCAACAATGGCGCTTCTAGTTCAACAAGTAAGTGTCATTTTCTTTCCTACTGAAAGGGTTTTAAAACGCGATCTACCACACACAACCACATTTTTGTTTTATAACAGAAATAGTAGTTAGAAAATTTATAATTTCCTATACCAAATTGCTTGGCTTAGATCGCGTTTCAAAATTGCTTTTATCTGGTTATTTGTTACTATTACGATTCGTTCCTTAGAACTCCAATTGTTTTATTTAAATTCAACTAACTATTTTCGTACGGAAAACAAAAAGATAAATAAATTTCAAAAACCCATTTTATAAACAAAAGCACGTTTAATGTTTGCTTAGTAACTTATCGAAATTAAAATATATTTTAATAATTTTTTTTGGTATTGCACGTGAAATGTCTCATCAAATTCGTTTAATAGCAATTATGTGTTGAATTGGCCACGCTTATGCAACACACTCGTTGTCTGACGCTGCGTTATACCATATAGATATTAGAACGATACCAGTATGTTAAATCGATATATGTAACATGGGACCAAAATGACGAAACAAGTAACTGTATCGTCACTTTGAAAGGGCGTTTCAACCAAGCATTGCATTGCATCATCAAAATGGAAAATTACATATCCAAGTCTGCCCTCACTTCTATCAACTCATTGCTTGCAAAGTTCTATGTTGGACTTAGACATGAAAATAATATTCCACCATGCTTTGTATGTCGTAAAAGGCGGCTAATGGTGTTTTGGGTTATGATTGCGTAGGCAACAAGCTTGCTACTTTTCACTACTATTCTGTTACCCATATAACCCAACTCAATTGAATTTATGGCTGAATATGGTTAAAGGATGTGTTCAAGAACTCTGACTACCCCTACCGGGATGCAAAAGTTGTGGTGTGTACGTGTGCATATCATTCCTTGTGTGGCGCTCAGTCCATTAGGTATATTGCATTATGAAGATGCAACTTTCAAATTGATGAAGATGATCTTAGCACATAATTATAAAAATATCATAAAGGTTTGTCAAGATGATTGTTCCACGGCACGTGCAAATTGAAATAGTATCAACAAAAAAAATTACCTTGAAAAACTTGAGGGGGAGAAGACACCAGCTGAAAAAATTAAGGAAACATATTTAGAATAAAGATATATAAGAAAATACATATAAATAAAATATTTATAATAGACAAATATACTCAAAAACATATCGAAAAATTTGGAATACTATAAACTGTAGGCAATGTTATAATCAGTTGATAGCAATTATTAGAATCATGAACTGTTTGGGACTGAAACCGTATCCACCGAAAGATCAGTGTGATAAGGAGGACTTCGTAAAAGTTGAAAGGCGGAGGAAGAGGAAATCCTCCAACCGAAACCATCACGGCACCGCACCGGTCAGGCCGGAACAAACTCTGCGTCCTGAAATACGCTCGACGCAACTGCATGTTTCTCGACTGCACCGGTCTACGACGGTTTAATATCTCGCAGACTACGTCGTGAAGATGAACTTCAACCTGAGGGTCAAACGACTTGAACTCCGTCGCAAAGTGAACTGCAATCTATTCGTGGTGCGAGTGCCGACGCAACACCTGGCGACCTTCACGAAGGAGAACTTCTGGCCACAGGACGACGTATTTCGGAATTTCCGGGGACCAATTTCGGTGAACAAGGCGCGCAACACTTCGCAGACCCTACGTGTTACTTAGAATATATAAAGTTTTTAGATTTAAAATATATGTGTGTTAGACTTAAGGTATATATTATATGAGCCAATATTGTTGTATAATAATTTGTTGTAATAAATGAATAAATAAAATAAAACGTGAGAAATATCGTACAGGCTGCTGGTTTGCATTTATGTGGTTAGCTTAGTTCGCGTTTGCTGGTTTTCATTTATGTAGGCGACGAGCTAGCCATAAGTCACAAATTTTTCATCTTACATAATTGATAAAAAACATGAGTTACATGAGTCTTTGTAAACTCCGTGTATGTGAAATCTCTTAAGAATTGCAGAACTGATAGATAGTATGTCATTATATAGAGTTTAATAACAATGTAATAAAAAACATCATTGGAGCTTGACGAAAAATTTCTGCGGTTTTTCATTTCTGCGATGTGTAAAAAGGAATGTAATATTAATAAATAAGGAGAATATTTTAACAAATATAATACGAAAACACGTTGTTTACAGTGAACGACGGATCTAGCACAAATGGACCTAGTACAACACGTGGGCCTGGTACCCAGGGCGTGGATCTAGGTTCTACCACGGAGTCTGGATCAGGATCAAGCACAGGATCTAGCAACGATGGTTCTTCCACTACAGCATCTGGATCAGGATCCAGCACAGGATCTGGCACAGGGTCTGGCAACGACGGCTCCTCCACAACACCATCTGGCTCAGGATCCAGCACAGGATCTGGCACAGGATCTGGCAACGACGGCTCTTCCACAACAGCGTCTGGAACAGGATCCAGCACAGGATCTGGCACAGGATCTGGCAACGATGGCTCTTCCACGACAGCATCTGGATCAGGATCCAGCACAGGATCTGGTAATGACGGCTCTTCTACAACACCATCTGGATCAGGATCCAGCACAGGATCTGGCAACGATGGCTCTTCCACAACACCATCTGGAACAGGATCCACCACAGGATCTGGCAACGACGGCTCTTCTACAACACCGTCTGGATCAGGATCCAGCACAGGAACTAGCAACGATGGCTCTTCAACAACACCATCTGGAACAGGATCCAGCACAGGATCTGGCAACGATGGCTCCCCCACAACACCATCTGGATCAGGATCCAGCACTGGATCTGGCACAGGATCAGGCAACGATGGCTCTTCCACAACACCATCTGGATCAGGATCCAGCACAGGATCTGGCAGCAATGGCTCTTCTACAACACCAACTGGATCAGGATCCAGCACAGGATCTGGCAATGACGGCTCTTCTACAAAACCGTCTGGAACAGGATCCAGCACAGGATCTGGCAACGATGGCTTCTCCACAACACCATCTGGATCAGGATCTAGTCCAGGATCCAGCACAGGATCTGGCAGCAATGGCTCTTCCACAACACCAAATAGATCAGAATCCAGCACAGGATCTGGCAACGACGGCTCTTCCACAACACCGTCTGGAACAGGATCCAGCACAGGATCTGGCACAGGATCTGGCAACGATGGCACTTCCACGACACCGTCTGGATCAGGATCTAGTTCAGGATCCAGCACAGGGTCTGGCAACGACGGCTCCTCCACAACACCATCTGGCTCAGGATCCAGCACAGGATCTGGCACAGGATCTGGCAACGACGGCTCTTCCACAACAGCGTCTGGAACAGGATCCAGCACAGGATCTGGCACAGGATCTGGCAACGATGGCTCTTCCACGACAGCATCTGGATCAGGATCCAGCACAGGATCTGGTAATGACGGCTTTTCTACAACACCGTCTGGAACAGGATCCAGCACAGGATCTGGCAACGACGGCTCCTCCACAACACCATCTGGATCAGGATCTAGCCCAGGATCCAGCACAGGATCTGGCAACGATGGCTCTTTAACAACACCATCTGGATCAGGATCCAGCACAGGATCTAGCAACGATGGCTCTACAACAACACCATCTGGATCAGGATCTAGCACAGGATCTGGCAGCAATGGCTCTTCCACAACACCAACTGGAACAGGATCCAGCACAGGATCTGGCAACGATGGCTCTTCTACAACACCGTCTGGAACAGGATCCAGCACAGGATCTAGCAACGACGGCTCCTCCACAACACCATCTGGCTCAGGATCCAGCACAGGATCTGGCACAGGATCTGGCAACGACGGCTCTTCCACAACACCGTCTGGAACAGGATCCAGCACAGGATCTGGCAATGACGACTCTTCTACAACACCTTCTGGAACAGGATCCAGCACAGGATCTGGCAACGATGGCTCCTCCACAACACCATCTGGATCAGGATCTAGTCCAGGATCCAGCACAGGATCTGGAAACGATGGCTCTTCCACAACATCATCTGGATCAGGATCCAGCACAAGATCTAGCAACGATGGCTCTGCAACAACACCATCTGGATCAGGATCCAGCAGTGGATCTGGCACAGGATCAGGCAACGATGGCTCTTCCACAACACCATCTGGATCAGGATCCAGCACAGGATCTGGCAGCAATGGCTCTTCCACAACACCAACTGGATCAGGATCCAGCACAGGATCTGGCAGCAATGGCTCTTCCACAACACCATCTGGATCAGGATCCAGCACAGGATCTGGCACAGGATCTGGCAACGATGGCTCTTCCACAACACCATCTGGATCAGGATCCAGCACAGGAACTGGCAGCAATGGCTCTTCAACAACACCATCTGCAACAGGATCCAGCACAGGATCTGGCACGGGATCAGGCAACGATGGCTCTTCCACAACACCATCTGGATCAGGATCCAGCACAGGATCTGGCAGCAATGGCTCTTCCACAACACCAACTGGATCAGGATCCAGCACAGGATCTGGCAACGATGGCTCCCCCACAACACCATCTGGATCAGGATCCAGCACTGGATCTGGCACAGGATCAGGCAACGATGGCTCTTCTACAACACCATCTGGATCAGGATCCAGCACAGGATCTGGCAGCAATGGCTCTTCCACAACACCAACTGGATCAGGATCCAGCACAGGATCTGGCAGCAATGGCTCTTCCACAACACCATCTGGATCAGGATCCAGCACAGGATCTGGCACAGGATCTGGCAACGATGGCTCTTCCACAACACCATCTGGATCAGGATCCAGCACAGGAACTGGCAGCAATGGCTCTTCAACAACACCATCTGGAACAGGATCCAGCACAGGATCTGGCACGGGTTCTAACAACGATGGCTCTTCCACAACACCATCTGGAACAGGATCCAACACAGGATCTGGCAACGACGGCTCTTCTACAACACCATCTGGATCGGGATCCAGCACAGGATCTGGCAATGATGGCTCCTCCACAACACCATCTGGATCAGGATCTAGCCCAGGATCCAGCACAAGAACTGGCAACGACGGCTCTTCCACAACAACATCTGGATCAGGATCCAGCACAGGAACTGGCACAGGATCTGGCAACGACGGCTCTTCCACAACACCGTCTGGAACAGGATCCAGCACAGGATCTGGCAACGATGGTTCTTCCACGACAACATCTGGATCAGGATCCAGCACAGGATCTGGCAATGACGACTCTTCTACAACACCGTCTGGAACAGGATCCAGCACAGGATCTGGCAACGATGGCTCTTCCACAACAGCGTCTGGATCAGGATCCAGCACAGGATCTGGCAACGATGGCTCTTCAACAACACCATCTGGAACAGGATCCAGCACTGGATCTGGCACGGGATCTGGCAACGATGGCTCTTCCACAACACCATCTGGAACAGGATCCATCACAGGATCTGGCAACGACGGCTCTTCTACAACACCATCTGGATCGGGATCCAGCACAGGATCTGGCAATGATGGCTCCTCCACAACACCATCTGGATCAGGATCTAGCCCAGGATCCAGCACAAGAACTGGCAACGATGGCTCTTCCACAACAGCATCTGGATCAGGGTCCAGCACAGGAACTGGCACAGGATCTGGCAACGACGGCTCTTCCACAACACCGTCTGGAACAGGATCCAGCACAGGATCTGGCAACGACGGCTATTCTACAACACCGTCTGGAACAGGATCCAGCACAGGATCTGGCACAGGATCTAGCAACGACGGCTCCTCCACAACACCATCTGGATCAGGATCTAGTCCAGGATCCAACACAGGATCTGGCAACGATGGCTCTTCAACAACACCATCTGGAACAGGATCCAGCACAGGATCTGGCACGGGTTCTAACAACGATGGTTCTTCCACAACACCATCTGGAACAGGATCCAACACAGGATCTGGCAACGACGGCTCTTCTACAACACCGTCTGGAACAGGATCCAGCACAGGATCTGGCAATGATGGCTCCTCCACAACACCATCTGGATCAGGATCTAGCCCAGGATCCAGTACAAGAACTGGCAACGATGGCTCTTCCACAACAGCATCTGGATCAGGATCCAGCACAGGAACTGGCACAGGTTCTGGCAACGACGGCTCTTCCACAACACCGTCTGGATCGGGATCCAGCACAGGATCGGGCACAGGATCTGGCAACGATGGTTCTTCCACGACAACATCTGGATCAGGATCCAGCACAGGATCTGGTAATGACGGCTCTTCTACAACACCGTCTGGAACAGGATCCAGCACTGGATCTGGCAACGATGGCTCTTCCACAACAGCGTCTGGATCAGGATCCAGTACAGGATCTGGCAATGATGGCTCTTCAACAACACCATCTGGAACAGGATCCAGCTCAGGATCTGGCACGGGATCTGGCAACGATGGCTCTTCCACATCACCATCTGGAACAGGATCTGGCAACGACGGCTCTTCTACAACATCATCTGGATCAGGATCCAGCACAGGATCTGGCAATGATGGCTCCTCCACAACACCATCTGGATCAGGATCTAGCCCAGGATCCAGCACAAGAACTGGCAACGATGGCTCTTCCACAACACCATCTGGATCGGGATCCAGCACAGGATCTGGCAATGATGGCTCCTCCACAACACCATCTGGATCAGGATCTAGCCCAGGATCCAGCACAAGAACTGGCAACGATGGCTCTTCCACAACAGCATCTGGATCAGGATCCAGCACAGGAACTGGCACAGGATCTGGCAACGACGGCTCTTCCACAAAACCGTCTGGAACAGGATCCAGCACAGGATCTGGCAACGATGGCACTTCCACGACGGCATCTGGATCAGGATCCACCACAGGATCTGGCAACGACGGCTCTTCTACAACACCGTCTGGAACAGGATCCAGCACAGGATCTGGCACAGGATCTAGCAACGACGGCTCCTCCACAACACCATCTGGATCAGGATCTAGTCCAGGATCCAACACAGGATCTGGCAACGATCGCTCTTCAACAACACCATCTGGAACAGGATCCAGCACAGGATCTGGCACGGGTTCTAACAACGATGGCTCTTCCACAACACCATCTGGAACAGGATCCAACACAGGATCTGGCAACGACGGCTCTTCTACAACACCATCTGGATCGGGATCCAGCACAGGATCTGGCAATGATGGCTCCTCCACAACACCATCTGGATCAGGATCTAGCCCAGGATCCAGCACAAGAACTGGCAACGACGGCTCTTCCACAACAGCATCTGGATCAGGATCCAGCACAGGATCTGGCACGGGATCTGGCAACGATGGTTCTTCCACGACAACATCTGGATCAGGATCCAGCACAGGATCTGGCAATGACGGCTCTTCTACAACACCGTCTGGAACAGGATCCAGCACAGGATCTGGCAACGATGGCTCTTCCACAACAGCGTCTGGATCAGGATCCAGCACAGGATCTGGCAACGATGGCTCTTCTACAACACCATCTGGAACAGGATCCAGCACAGGATCTGGCACGGGATCTGGCAACGATGGCTCTTCCACAACACCATCTGGAACAGGATCCAACACAGGATCTGGCAACGACGGCTCTTCTACAACACCATCTGGATCGGGATCCAGCACAGGATCTGGCACAGGATCTGGCAACGATGGCTCTTCCACAACAGCATCTGGATCAGGATCCAGCACAGGATCTAGCACAGGATCTGGCAACGACAGCTCTTCCCCAACACCGTCTGGAATAGGATCCAGCACAGGATCTGGCAACGACGGCTCTTCCACAACACCGTCTGGATCAGGATCCAGCACAGGATCTGGCACAGGATCTGGCAACGATGGCTCTTCCACGACAGCATCTGGATCAGGATCCAGCACAGGATCTGGTAACGACGGCTCTTCCACAACACCGTCTGGAACAGGATCCAGTACAGGATCTGGCACAGGATCTGGCAAAGATGGCTCCTCCACAACACCGTCTGGATCAGGATCTAGCACAAAATCTGGCAACGACGGATCTAGTACTAAGTCAGGAACAAATGTCTCTTCTATTTCAAGTAAGTCTCGATTATCTCGTTGGTTTGAATGTTGTCTGATAATATGCAAGTATTAGAGTAAGTTTGTTGTCCTGTAACTTTCGTTGTATCTTCACTGGTGTTATCTATTAATATTATCTGTAAGTTTCAGTAACTGCAAGGGCGAACTTATGTTACTCATATAAAAATTTACGCAACGCTCAATGCCCTAATTCTAGTACACTAAAACATAACTCCATTCTATAAAGGACCTCTGTCTATTTGTAACTTCTTTTTTTAATGCTAAAGTACTTCATTTCTTTTAGAATATGTCATATTTATACAGCTTAAGAAACTCAATCCTATATCAGACATACAGAATGCGAAGTCCTAGTGATACCCTTTGAAAACGTAACTATATAATGATAATGGTATTAGGCTTATTTTAGATTATACATATATACATAATGTCACGCCTTTTTCCCATGGGGGTAGGCAGAGATCACGTACAGATAGTGCGCGAGTTGAATGCAGAGCTCAGGTATGTCTCGTCTCAGGCCCCGACTGCATTCATCTCACGCGGTATCTGTACTTAAATTTGCTACGATCGTGAGATACACCTTTCGCTTTTGATTTTAGATCAGCAATCTTCTCAAAACTAAAATTAATCAAACCAGGCATTTTAGTTTATGCGAAACTCATTTAAAGGATTTCAGAAAATTGTGGAAAAATGATATTTTGCTTTCCATTCAAAATTGACAGCTGATTGGAAATTTTGTATAGAAATTATTATTTTTTTCCTATTTTTTTTTTAATTGGTTCCTTAGAATAACGATTTAAGTAGGTAGTTAAAAGGTTGCGCATATACTAAAAAAAACCATGTATACATTAACTTATTATAAAACATTTTACAGCGTCCAGTAGTTCATCGCCCTCATCAAGCTCAGATGGATCTAGCACAAGTATGTATTTCAATAAATCATAGTATAGTAAAAACATACATTAATCATCACGACTGGAATCCCCGAAGGGGTAGGCAAAGTCCAATGAAACGTCTTACCATATTAAGCTATGAATTGACAAGCTCGATGGCGCATTCGAAAGTGACCCTGCCCCATGCGCAAGAGTTGTGGGTTCGATCCATACCCAGGACTAACATTCGTGTGATGAATACTTGTGTTTGTTCTTGTGAATACTTAATATCCAATGTTTAAGTATATATTTGTAATACCACTGTTGTTTATGATATCCGTAACACAAGTGCTTAAGCTACTTACCTCGGACTCAGTTCAATGTATGTGATGTTATCTGATATTTATTTACTTATTTATTATTTATTTATCTGGTCGTGGTAGGTAAACCTGGGCCTTCCGCGGCTCATAAATCCTTCCTCAAAAACTAACTCCATTATTTTATTTTCAGGTAAAACCACAACCACAGAAGCAGCAACCACAACCACAGAAGCAACAACAACAACTGGTATGATTTTGAATGATAGTTATACTGTGAATATTGGAGGACAGTTAAATTTTTTTTTTTATATATATACAACGTTATTTTAGCATAATTATAAGAAAACCAAAATATTTCCATAGAGAATCAGTATAAAAAATGACATTCTATCTCGGTTAGCTTCCGAGATAGAATAATTTTTTTTTATACTTAGACGAAGTTACAAGCATTTTATGTTCATTGCTTAGGCTTCAAGTACACGACGCCGGAACCGCACCGGCGCCGGCGCCGCGCAGTAATCGTTTCTCACTCAGCATCAAAATACACACGCGGTCTCGGTGCGGCGCAGGCGCGGTTTTCATTCGTATTCACAAACATACGGTCCGGCGCCGGTGCGGTTCCGGCGTCGTGTACTTGAAGCCTTGTGGTCAAAATTTGAACTTGAATTACGAAAGATCGTAACTACTTTTTTAGAGACATAGTAAATTAAACTACTCTGCCTACCCCGCTAGGGAAGTGGCGTGAAGTTTAGTTAGTTAGTTTAGTAAATTAAACTGTTTTCCAAAATGAAGGTATGTTTTCTGATGTAGGACTTATGAGATAAGCTGTTTCTTACTAAAATAAGAATGAAAAATCCTAGTCATTGCTTATCTGTATTGACTGGCTCGATCGCGCATTCGGTAGTGATCCTGCCCCATGCGCCAAGAGTTGTGGGTTCGATCCCCACCCAGGACAAACATTCGTGTGATGAATACTTGTGTTTGTTCTGTGTCTGGGTGTTAATATTCAGTATTTAAGTATATTATTGTAATACCACTGTTGTTTCTGATATCCGTAACACAAGTGCTTAAGCTACTTACCACGGAGTCAGATCAATGTATGTGATGTAGTCTGAATTTTATTTATTTATTATTCTGTACTGTAGTGGCGTATTTGTGTGAGTTTGGCTTCATCGGTTCTCATACAAATTTCTTAGCATACCCTTTCCACTAGATTTTTCTGTTCTGTGGTTCTATGGTTAAATTTGAATTTGAGTTTATTTTATTTATTTATTTATTTATTTATTCAAAAAGGTACACATTTATTTATTTATTCCTGTCCTCATTTATTTATTCCTTTGTACAATAATGAGATTCTATTGCCAAAGAGTTATTACCAATAATGAGGTTGGTTGCGTAACGTATGATATATGCAAGACAAACGCGCGCCAGCGATTCGACGAACTTCGATATCGCTGGAACCGCGCCACAAACTTGTTTACTAAGAACTCGTACTGCGGAACTCGGAGTTGGTTCCCGATTTGTCCACCCGAATAAGTCTGTGCGATACGAGCGATAGCGAAGTTCGTATCGAATCGCGCATTTGTCTAAGCACCCTGGTCCCACAAATGCTAATCATAGGCTACGGTTACAACTTACCAACACCAGGCCTAATGGTCATGCCTCCCCCCCCCCCCCCCAATATTGTATTGCCCCCCTCCTGGACCAAAAGCTGCGTACAACCATGCTTATGGTTGTTCTTAACCACTAATGGTAAAAAGAAAATATTTTATGATTTGTGGTTTTTTTTTTCAGAATCCAATACAGTAACCACGACCAAAAGTAAGTATTTTTAATTTCATTTTGCATATTCATATACTTTTTGCTAATGAAACCTCCACCATTATTATAAAGAGGAAATATTTGATTGGATACAGAACGGAAAATTGTGAAAAAGTAGTAACAAGTGACTAGCTCGTCGCCTACACAATCACACAACCAAAAATCCGGTTTACCATTAGTCGCCTTTTACGACATGATAGGCGAACACAGTAAGCACATGTTATGTCCCAGATCAACATGCAACTTTATACGAAATGTATTAACATGGTAATCTTCTCTTTCAGGACCAGATGGTCTCTTCGGTGCCCTAGGAAAGGTGCTGGGAGGCGTCGGAGGTACGAATAATTGAATTTGTCTAGTTCCCTTGACTAAATGTGCCGGGTCATTATATGCCATAAAATCTAGATGAGTGAAGCGATGGCTGGCACATACGTCATGCTTAGGAACAGGTGACTGGCCTGATTGGTTATTTTTTTTTTATTTAGTTTAACTTTTATTTTTTGTTTCTGACAAGCTGACTTCATGACATGATTCAAAGGCAAATATGATCCAGACACCTTTGTAGAGACATTGTTGAAAAGTGTAACCACCGAGTTTCTTGCCGGTTTCTTGTCGGTAGATGCAACGTTCCAAACCGGTGGTAGATTAAGGTTATTGGTTGATATTCTTGTCGAATTGAGGATTTATAAGTATTTGTTTGTAACCTATATAAATAGAGTATTTTGACTTTGACTTTGACTTTGACTGTGACTTCTACTTTGACCTGACTTCGACTTTAAATTACGAAACTCAAGCAGTCGCTTCAATCTTATCCAAAGTTAAATCCAGGATCATGGTATATGTTGACTAAGCACGTACCCCGACGAACTACGTTCTGGAGATACAAATGGTGGGTGGGGGTAGGGGGGTGAAAAATACTGACGACCTTTTGTCTCCGTCAGAATGGCTGGTTGCCTATGGCATTTGGTTGTGAGACTAGATTGAGTAATTGTGAAATCTACATATTTGCTTATATTTGCTTCATACATAAAATAATTACTACATATCATATTTTAAGCACTTTAACAAAATCTGCTAATTTGCGCTAAAATACGACCAGGCAAACTGACGTCAGAATGGTTGGTCAAAAAAAATGCGGATTTCTAAAAAAATATCGTATAATAATAATAATATAAATTTACATGATAAAAATGCACAAAATATACAAAAAGTAATAGACCATCGAAGTAAAATAGCCGAATGGAGCGCAAAATCGCTACACGGAAGACACCGCCATGATTTTAGCCACCCCAATGTCGACAAAATAACGTCGAACGCATGGCTAACTCGCGGCGAGCGAAGGCTTCATGTTGGCTACCCAGGGCCAAATAATTGAAACCCGAAATTACCAAAAAAGCATAGTTTGATGTCGCAGAAAGGTAATACTGCGTTATAAATGTGGGCCATATCATAGTCGCCAAAACGGCTTGCAAAATGAGTATTTACGGTAGGAGTGGGGATTTTGAAGACACGTTTATTAAGTATGTAGCAATTATTTAATGTATGAAGCAAATATGTAGCATTTATTGATTCTAGTCTCACAACCAAATGCCATAAGCAACCGGCCATTCTGACGGAGACGACCTTTCGTCATACCCTTTAAATAATTACATTACATTACATAGTTCTCAATGTTAATTATCATTTGATTTCTAGGTCTTGTCGGAGGCTTGGTTGGCGGTCTAGGCAGTCTACTTGGATGTAAGTACTAATATACTCGTACCAATGACTAGACAATGGGCCAGTTTGCTAACAATTTTTGTATAGTCCGTAAATTAGATTATCAATAATATTGAATACGTATTTTTTTGCTTTAACTAATACTTCAAAATTACAATGATACGATCGCTTCAAATGTCTATACGTCACTTGGACGGTAAAATTTTACGCACCAAGTGACGTGACGCGGTAATTTTGCACACTGTATCTTCATCATTTTTGGTTTGCGAAACAAAAAAAGAATACGTAAGCAATATTTTTTTGTAAAATCAATAATAAACTATAAAAAAAAATCGAGTAAACTAGCCTCTTGTTGACCTGGACTTTTATACAAAAGACCGTTATATAACATAGTGATTGTTTAAACAATCATTTTATTGACTGGCTCGATGGTATATTCGGCAGTGACCCTGCCCCATGCGCCAAGAGTTGTGGATTCGATCCCCACCCACGACAATCATTCGTGTGATGAATACTTGTGTTTGTTCTGTGTCTGGGTGTTAATATCTACAACAAAGTGTATATCTGTAATACCACTGTTGATTCTGATATCCGTAACACAAGTTCTTAAGCTACTTACCTCGGAGTCAGATCAATGTATTTTTTCTATATGTTAAGCCTTAACTTTTTAACCGTTTTCCAATTAAATTAATGTGTGTGGTTTTTTTTCAGTGGGCGGCAGACCCAATCCAACAAGTAAGTTACAAATATTTTATCATGTTATTAACTTTAGGCCACTTCCCTAGCGGGGTAGGCAGAGAGAACCGAACGCCATATGACACGATCCTTACACACCTCACTCACCTCTTCAACATTCATGATCTTTTCATACAAGCTCCACGGTTTTCATTACTCCTAACATCACTTTCTGTTAATACACGACCAATCTGGTCGTGGTAGGAGAGCCTGGGCCTTCTGCGGCTCCTACATCCTTCCACCTTCGCATTGTATATCTGTTTAGTCAATCTTTCGTCATCTATTCGTTCCACACGTTCAAATAACCGGATGCCTCTTATTACCTTGACTGGTACTGGAACTGTCTTTCGTATTTTATCAAGTTACTCATAAAACATTTAAATCACCAATATCGTGGTATTCTTACAAACATTTAGGCATTTAAATGTATGTGTCGTTCATTGTAAAAGTGGTGTAACTCTATATTTTTTAAGTATATACATACATACATGACATCACGCCCATAATCCTCGAAGGGGTAACCAGAGTCAAAGAGGCAGCAAGCCCCTTTATTTAGTCTCATTCAGCCCAAAATAAAACTGGACTAAGTTAGATGGAACATTTTAAAAAAGTAGCCGAGCTAGCCACTTGTCGCTAGCTCGTCGCCTACACAATCACATGACTATAACGCGATATACCATTAATCGCCTTTTACAACATGCTAGGCAAGAAACACAGTTGGCAAATCTTTTTAACCGACTTCAAAAAAAAGGAGGAGGTTGTCAATTCGACTTTTTTATTTTTATTACTTTTTTTTGTATGTATGTTACTCGATATCTCTGAGAATTGTTAACCGATTTTCAAAATTTAACACAACCCGGCTTTATTTTAGGCTGAATGTGGTTGAAGGGGCATGCTGCCTCTTTGACTCTGCCTACCCCTTCGGGGATTATGGGCGTAATGTTATGTATGTATGTATGGCGTAACAAATCATACACTTGTGTAGGTACATTAGGTAATATATTATTTTTCTGAGGTTCTGAGCATTAGATCTTTGTAAGGCCCCTAATGGCACTTTTTTGAGGCGTCAGGCCGTAAATCTTAAGAGACCTCCAGCAGATTTCATATTCATATTATATATTCTAACGATTAGTAACTATTTTTTCATATACAAATTATATTGTACATACATACATACATAACATCACGCCCATAATCCCCGAAGGGGTAGGCAGAGTCAAAGGGGCCGCATGCCCCTTCAACCACATTCAGCCAAAAACAAAGTCGGGCTGGGTTAGATGGAAAATTGTGAAAAAGCAGTGACAAGCTGCTAACCTGTCGCCTGCACAATCACACACCCAAAACCCGATATACCATAAGTCGCCTTTTACGACATGCTAGGCAAGAACCACAGTTGGCATTTTATTTTTAAGTCCCAGACCAACATGGGACAGTGGGCTGGGTTGGATGGAAAGCTGTGAAAAAGGAGTGACAAGTGGCTAGCTCGTCGCCTACTTAATCACATACCCAAAAGCCTGTAAACCATTAGTCGCCTTTTACGACATGCTAGGCAAGAACCACAGTTGGTACATTCTTTTTTTTTATCCCAGATTAACACGGGCCAAGTCCCAGACCAACATGGGACAAATTATATTGTACCTATATTAAAAACGACATTTTTTTACAGCAACAACACGAATTCCAACTACAACAATTTCAAGTACGTATTTTTATTGCAACCAGCTAGCAAATTAGCCCTTTAATTAACAGGCTAGCCTGTTTTCAAAACGCTGCTCATCACCTAGGCAAATAGCTTAACGTTTCACAGCTATTCGACTAGCTGTTTATTTCAATTATATCACTAAAGCAGTTTGACCGGTAAGGATGAACAAGTAACGAGTAGAAATAAAAGCTATAAACGAGCTGGCGAGCAGCGGGAAGCGAGTGTTAGTTCCGATAGTTTTGTCTCTGGGCTATAAGCGAGGGTGCGAGTGCAACGGGCGCTGTTAATTCTCTCGCCGTAAGCTCTGACCGTCAAGCGAGCATTGCTGACCGAGCATTATCTTTAATAGCTCTTGTCGCTCAGCGAAAATCTAGTGGAGCGAGTTCTCGCCGGCAGTGTGAACAGTCTCTTTATTAACACAGAATGTATTTCTATTGTACATTTCTTGAGCGAGAAAATAGCCGGTATTAGTCGCTTTCTCGCCGGCAGTGTGACAACTGACAAAGGCTACAGATTAGCCTATTACCAGTAATAGGCTAATCTGTAGCCTTTAATCGTAGGAATTGTTATGTTGGATCCAGATCCAACATAACAATTCGTACGATGAATGCTAGCATTTAATGTATTAAAAATTAAAATTTTTATATTTATATATAATATTTACCACGGACTAGTAAGAGAAGGACTCCGTGCCGCTAACTAGACATTGAGGCAACCATGGAACTCCAACTTTGATACAAACGCTCCAATTTACAGTTTTCCGATATTTAGTATCCATAAGAATCTCACTCACAAATGACTTGGGGAGACTTCACGGTAGTATGACAGCGCGGAGTCCTTTTTTTTATCTTACTAGTCCGTGATATTAACGTTATACTTCTATTTCAGCTACTACACTCTCCAAGATTCAAAGTACCCCAAAAGGGGCAGATGGAGTTAACAATCAGGCTGCAACTATTAACCCCGGCGCGGGAGTCTCTACATCCAAATCTAACTCAGGTGGTGACTCAACCACATCTTCATCTAACTCCGGTGGATCTAAATCTGGAAGCTCTACTACATCAGGAGGGTCAGATGGTGTAAACAATCAGGCTGCGACCATAAAGTCTAACTCTGGAGGCTCTACAACATCTAACTCCAGTGGATCTAACTCTGGAAGGACTACATCTCCATCTAACTCCGGTGGATCCAACTCTGGAAGCACCAAATCTTCACCTAACTCTGGTGGATCTAACTCTGAAAGCACCACATCTTCACCTAACTCTAGTGGATCTAACTCTGGAAAGACCACATCTTCACCTAACTCTGGTGGATCTAACTCTGAAAGGACCACATCTTCATCTAGCTCCGGTGGATCTAACTCTGGAAGCACCACATCTTCACCAAACTCTGGTGGATCTAACTCTGGAAGGACTACATCTTCACCTAACTCTGGTGGATCTAACTCTGGAAGGACTACATCTTCATCTAACTCCGGTGGATCTAACTCTGGAAGGACCACACCTTCACCTAACTCCGGTGGATCTAACTCTGGAAGGACTACATCTTCACCTAACTCTGGTGGATCTAACTCTGGAAGGACCACATCTTTATCTAACTCCGGTGGATCTAACTCTGGAAGCACCACATCTTCATCTAACTCTGGAAGGACCACATCTTCACCTAACTCTGGTGGATCTAACTCTGGAAAGACCACATCTTCACCTAACTCTGGTGGATCTAATTCTGGAAGCACCACATCTTCATCTAACTCCGGTGGATCTAACTCTGGAAGCACCACATCTTCATCTAACTCCGGTGGATCTAACTCTGAAAGCTCTACAGCATCAGGAGGGTCAGATGGTGTAAAGAATCAGGCTGCGACCATAAAATCTGGATCTGAATCAAACTCTGAAAGCCCTACATCATCCGGATCTAACTCCGGAAGTGGTTCCAACGCAGCATCTGGGTCCAACTCCGAAAACTCTGCGTCATCAGGATCCAGCACAGGATCAAGTTAGTATATTTATACATATCATCACGCCCGTAATCCCCGAAAGGATAGGCAGAGCCAAAGGGGCAGCAAGCTCCTTTAAAGACTTGAGATAAAAATTTAAAAAAAAAGTAGTGACAAGTATCTAGCTCGTCGCCTACACAATCGCAGGCCCAAAACCAGATATACCATTAGTAGCCTTTTATGACATGCTCGGCGAGGCACACAGTTAACATATTTTGAGTCCCAGAACTGAGGCGGCTCAACAAACCGAGTCAAACAATAAATTTTAAGAAAATAAATTAATTTATGGTTTTTTGCTTTGTTTTCAGCTACTGCAAGCTCGACGGATACTGAATCCACTACCACTGAAGAAACAAGTATCACGACCGTCGATTCAGCCTCTAAGCGTAAGTTGTTCATAAAACATCCTAATTTTTTATTTTATTTATTTAATCTATAAATCTACACTATTATCATACAATAGAAAGATATGTATATATGTATGAACGAATAAATTCAATAACTACTCGACCGACTTAAAAAAATCTTCCACCATTAGAACGCTACGTTATCCTTGATTAACAATAGAATATTTTGGAAAAGTTAGGTTAGGTTACAAAATAAATGTCCACCTGTGCGAAGCCGGGGCGGGCCGCTAATAAAAATATTTATAAACTTACTATCCGGTTTTGATAAATGGTAACATCTTCAAGACGAAAGAAGAATATCAATACACATTATCATATAAATGCGTTTTCAGTTTTTTCTTCTTTTTTATACAGGGTTAATGGAGTCCAGATTCTTTTAAAAGGGGGGGGGGGATCCTTTTAATAGGGGAGCTCATTTGTGACAATTCTAATCCCATATTGTATTTTTCAAACGTCAACCATTATCAAGATAATAACATTTTTAAGTTTTTACTAAAATAAAATATTAGATTTTATCAAGCTTTCTTATATTTTATGCTTAAACTTCGATCTTGTTTAAGTTTTTAAGAGTTTACAATCCAACTCTTAATAACAAGTAATAAATAAATCATTAGAATCTCTATCCATACACAAAGTACAGGAGCAACCAAAAAAAAAATTTTTTTTTTTTTAAACTGTACAAAAATGTATGCTATCTCGAAAAAAAAATCTGTTATTTTAAAAACATATACGCACCCCTAGCTATCCAACAACATAAAATAAACACCTATGTGTTCAACAATTAACTAGAAAATGTGACAACAATTGATTCAGCTAAAAAATCCCAAGAATGTGCTTTTTTTACAAAATCATAAATTCACCGCCTCGCTTTGGCTCTCGTTGTTGTTTGTTGGGCCTGTACTTTGTGTATGAATACAGATTCTAATGATTTTATTATTTGTTATGAAGGGCTGCATTGTAAACTCTAAAAAACTGGAATAAAATTTTTAATTCACTAAAATAAAATCTAATGCCAAATTTACCTGTAACAGACCTGTTTATTTTAATAAAAACTTAAATATTCAATTATCTTGAAAATGCTTGGCTTGTAGATACGACAATATAGGGTCAAAATTGTCGCAAATGGGCTCCTCTATCCCTCTTAAAAGGATCCGGTTTAATTTCTTATAACCCTGTATAAATTGATAATTTTGTATGATTATTTTTTTTATAAATTGAAAAGTGTCACAACTAAGCTGCGAACAATTTAATATATAATAACTTACATGTGTTTTTAATTGTTCAGTGTAATTAAAATTTTAATTATATTTTTCAGGGCCCGGAGGATTATTTTCACTCTTAGGTAAGTTTTAAATGTATTTTGAATTTACCCATTATCAAAAAAGATTTTTTTTTTTATTTTTATTGTATTTATAAAACAATTTTTAATTTTGACAAGTTTCTCAAATTTCATTCTTACCTATACATGTTTTTTTTTTGTACATAAAATATACATATTAACCTATTTTTTTTTTATTTAAAGGTCGACTGTTCGGCTAATCTCGGGGTAAATATGTAGTTAGTGCAATATAATTAGGACTACACTGAGTGTGATTCATCCATAAAAAAAAACCGACTTCTAAATTGAAGCTAATAAAAGTAAAAAAAAAAATTTACTTTGGCCAAAGTATTACGTATTTTAATACTTTGGGGGGGAAGGGGGGGGGGGTCCGGGAGTTCTCATCAATATAAATGAATTAAGTCCGAACACAAGGTAGCTACTGGAAACCGTTGAGAAGTTCCCTTAGCTGACCTTCGTCTTCATCATCAGACCCCTTATGACAGTCACAAGCCACTTAGGTGTAAAGTTCTCGTCAATACAAATGAATCAAGCCCAAACATAAGGTAAACGCTGTAAATCGTTGAGGAGTTCCTTCGACTGTCTTTCGGCTCCATCATCAAATCCACTCCTGACCTTCATTAAATTGAAGTGCTTAAAATTACTAAATGATAAAATTAACAAACGCACTAGCCGCCCCTACGATTTTCGAAGGTTCCTCTCGATTTCTCAGTGATGTCATCATCAGATCCTGGTTTCCTTGTCATGGAACCACCCATGGGATATTATCTCCTTTCCAACAAAAAATAATTATCAAAATCGGTTTATAAACGACGATGTTATAGGCAAACAAAAAAAATATATATATTTATTTATTTTATACAGTTGTATTGAAAACCTCGTCCTTTATAAAGTCGCTTAAAAAAGTCTCTAGACTGACAAACTAATTCCCTAGCTCCAAACTAAGCTTTAAAATAATATGGCGAGTCGGTTCTCTCTGCTACCTCGCTAGGGAAGTAGCGTGAAGTTTATTTAATTAGTTATATGCCCCATTTGATTTTTTTTTTGTCATTTCAGTTGCTCCAGCCAACAAAACCAGATAGACATTGACAAGACGACTTGGAAAAACGCAAACCTTTTATTGATTATTTGCATTGAATTATTATATGTAGTAATAAAAAAAAAAATTTTTCATTAGATTTCCATTGATTGAAAAGCCAAATTTTGTTTTAATTCGTATTCCATATTAATCCATACTTCTCCTCTATTTTTTGACAGGCTTGATGGCACATTTAGTAGTGACCCTGCCCCGTGCGCCAAGAGTTGTGGGTTCGAGCCCCACACAGGATAAACATTCGTGTGGTGAATACTTGTGTTTTTTCTGTGTCTTAATATTAGCATTTAATATTTAAGTGTATGTATAGTATAATAAATAAATAAATATCAGACTACATCACATACATTGATCTGACTCTGAGGTAAGTAGCTTAAACCCTTACAAATATTTATTAAGATATATAATACCCAAACACACGACAAACACAAGTATTCATTACACAAATGTTTGTCATGAGTGGGGATCGAACCCACAACTCTTGGCGCATGCGACAGGATCACTATCAAATGCGCCATCGAGCCAGTCATCTATATTTGTTTGTCCCATGTTGGTCTGGGACTTAAAAATGATGTGACAACTGTTTCCTTGCCTAGCATATCATAAAAGGCGACCAATTGCATATGGGGTTTTGAGTATGTGATTGTGTAGGCGACGAGCTAGCCACTCGTCACAATTTTTACATAATTATTTAATCCTTTTCATACAAGCTCTTTTTAAGGCTCTTAACATCACCTTCTGTTAACACACGACCAATCTGGTCGTGGTAGCTGAGCCTGGGCCTTCCGCGGCTCCTACATCCTTCCACTTTCGCATTGTATATCTGTTTAGTCAATCTTTCGCCATCCATTCTTTCCACATGTCCGAACCACCGGAGCATGCCTTCTTACCTTGACTGTGACACTGTCCTTCATATTTGATCATGTTACTCATAAAACATTTAAATCATTACAAATATCGTGGTATTCTTTCGATTTCGAGCAGTGGTAGCTCAATGGTAAGGACACGCGCCTCTTAACCAAGGAGTGCGGGTTCAAACCCGGGCATGTACCTCTAGATTTTACAAATCTATGTACATATTTATACCACTAGCTCGACGGTGAGGGAAAACATCGTGATGAAACCTGCAAATTCAAACGACTTTGAATTTGTAACCATGATCCAAAAATTGTCTGGTTCCCTTATCTTAGGGTTACGAAGGTCAGATCGGCAGTCGCTTCAATGTAATTACCAGACTCGCTAAATCCTGGATCATGGTCCAAGCGGACCCCGTCTAAGCACGGGAAATAACGCTAGGAAGATGAAATATCGTGGTATTCTTACAAACATTTAGAGATTCAATATATGTGTAGTCCATGGTAAAAGTGGTGTAACTCCATATTTTTAAAATATATATAGATACATACATACCATTAAGGGGTAGGCAGAGTCCAAGGGGTAGCAAGCCCCCTTAACCACATTCATATAAAAATAAAACTGTGCTGGGTTAGATGGAAAATTGTGAAAAAGTAGTTACAAGTGGCTAGCTCGTCGCCTACACAATCACATACCCTAAATTCGATATGTCATTAGTCGCCTTGAGTCCCAGACCAACATAGGAAATTTATATTTTCTTACTTTTTGGTATCGTAAATAACTGAATGTCATATCTTTTAATTCCAATAAATGAATTACGATCCCATAGATACAAACTAGAACTCAAAATATCTTTATTTACGTAGGCCTCAAAAAAGCGCTTGAAAATCGTCAAATAATAGATACAAAATAGAACAATTTGAATCCACCATCTGTTCGGAATGTCGCATCTACGGAAAAGAAAGTGTGTTAACGAAGACTTGTATTTTATTTTCTGAAAATTAACCAGCAAAATGCTTAAATTTGATATCTATCCGTACTATCTGCTGACTAACCAATGCACTCCTCGTGGACCACTTGTCGCATTTAGTACAGTGTCTCATATCTACCTGCTATCTTATCCTCTTCACAACCATGACGGTACCAGCTCATCTGTCATATTATTTTCTTCTTTTCCTCTTTTTGTCAATCAGATTCTTAGTTACTAGAGTTGCCTAGTAACCTAAAGTAATAAATCTCAACATTATTCCTGATGGTTCTTCTGGGGACTTTAAACTTGTCAGCAGCTTTGTATTCAGTATTCGTATCGCGACCGTATTATTTCTACCGCTTGAACTTTTGGCTGTATAAGTCATTTTTAGATCACACTGCTCATGGGGGGTATTATTATGCCTGTCAGTAATAAGAAACAATTAAAAATTTGTAAGCAGTTGTCATTAGTTATTATATTATTTCAAAATTCATTTACAAGGAGATAAATCACTTTTACAATGAACGACACATATGTCGTTATAAATCATACAATCGTGTACACTAGGTCTTCTTATATCTTTTTGAGGATCTGTGCAGCAGATTGTTGCGAGGCCCCGAATGGCGCTTTTTTGAGGCCTCAGGCATTAAATCTTAGAGAGATTCCGCCAGATTTTTCGGCAGTAGACTTCCCTCCGCGACATACCCAAATACCTTTTTAGTTCCTATTACTTGTTCCTTACTTACCTAAGGGTATCCCTCATTCCTATCTTGCTCGAGAGTAATCATTATTACTCTCGCGCAAGACCTTCAAGAGCGAGGCCTATTCAAGTGCGAGGCCCCTTTAAAACTGAGGCCCCAGTTATTTTTTGGTTTGCTATTTAATAAAATTGTTCATAGAGACTCCTTTTGTTATTTTGAGTATGTTTGATAAAAAAAACGTGATATTTGCAATTGAAACTCTAATATATAAAGCTGAAGAGTTTGTTTACTTGTTTTGTTAATCTTAGGCACTACTGGTCCGAATTAAAAAAATATATTCGTGTTGTATTGTTAATTTATCGCGGAAGGCTATATACTACATAACATTAACCATAAACGCGGGCACAGCTAGCTATATTACTATGTTAACGATTAGTTACTATTTTTTCATATAGAAATTCATATATTATATATTATATTTTTCTTACAGTAACAACAACCACTACTCCAACAACCACTATTTCAAGTACGTATTTTTACAGTAACCAGCTAACATATTTAGCCTTTTAACTAACAGGCTAGGCTGTTTCCAAAACGCTGCTCATCACATAGGCAAATAGCTAAACGTTTCTCAGCCATTCGTCTAGCTGTTTAATTCAATTATGTCATTAAGGCTACTGACTAGCCTATTAGTTTAAATTCTTCTTAATCTGCTAGAAAACAAATTAGGGATTACAATCCAGCGGCATTTTTTGCCGGATTCAGCACACTGTGCTAGGCCCAGCTGGATTTCTTGATCCAGCAATCTATTCCGTAGTAGGGGTATAAATCCAGCTAAAATTGTGCAGAGTCTAGCTGGATTCATCAAAGCCATTCCTACAACGAATGCCAGGATTTGTTCGAGTGTTAAATGCGAGAAAGAAACACAAATTACAATTTTTACGTTTACATATATTTACCACGGACTAGTAAAAAAAAGGACTCCGCGCCACTAATTAGACGTTGAGGTACCCGTGGAGCTCAAACTTTGATACAAACGCTCCAAATTACAGTTTTCCGATATTTGGTATCCATATGAATCTCACTCACATATGACTTGGGGAGACTTCACGGTAGTATGACAGCGCGGAGTCCTTTTTTTTATACTAGTCCGTGATATTTACGTTATACTTCTATTTCAGCTACTATACTCTCCAAGATTCGAAGTACCTCAAGAGGGTCAGATGGAGTTAACAATCAGGCTGCAACCATTAACCTGGGCGCGGGAGTCTCTACATCCAGATCTAACTCAGCTGAAAGCTCTATATCCGGATCTAACTCAGGCGATGACTCAACCACATCTTCATGTAACTTCGGTAGATCTAACTCTAGAAGCTCTACAGCATCAGGAAGGTCAGATGGTGTAAACAATCCGGCTGCAAGCATTAACCCGAGCGCGGTAGACTCTACGACTGGGTCTAACTCAGGTGGTTATTTAACCGCATCTTCATCTAACACCGGTGGATCTAATCCTGGAAGGCCTTCATCATCTGGATCCAACTCCGGAAGCTCTGTGTCATCAGGATCCCGCACAGAATCAAGTAAGTAAATTAATATATATCATCACAAAAATTGTGAAAATTTTGTAACAAGTGGCTAGCTCGTCGCCTACACAATCACACATCCAAAACCCGGTAGGTATACTATTAGTCGCCTTTTAAGACAGGCTGAGCGAGGAACACAGTTAGCACATTCTATGTCCCAGACTAACACGCAACTTCATATGAAGTGTATTTAAATAATAATCTTCTCTTTCAGGACCAGGTGGTCTCTTGACTGTCCATGGAAATGTGTTGGGAGGCGTCGGAGGTACTAATAATTCAATTTGTCTAGTTCCCTTGACTAAATGTGGCGAGTCGTTACATCCCATAAAATGCGGACGAGTGAAGCGATGGCCGACACATACGTCATGCTTGGGAACAGGTGCCACCTTGAGGGACTGATCGGCTCCGATCAATATTTGCTTTAAATTTAGTAAACATTTTTATTTTATTTTTTGTGTCTGACAAGCCGACTTCATGACATGGTTCAAAGGCAAAAATGATCTACACACCTTTGTAAAAGACATTGTAAAAAAGTGTGACTACCGAGTTTCTCGCTGGTTTCTTCTCGGTAGAAGTAACATTCCGAACCGGTGGAGGATTAATGTAATTGTTTGATATTCTTGTCGAATTGACGATTTATAAGTGTTTGTTTTGAACCTATATCATGAATAAAGAGTATTTTGACTTTGACTTAGGGTTACGAAACTCAAGCAGTCGCTTCAATCTAATCGAGAGTTGGTCATGGTCTATATTGACCCAGCTGACTTTTGACTGCCTCGTTGGTCTAGTGGTAGCATGCGCCGCTTAAGGACCGAGGGGTCCCGGATTCAAATCCCGGGTCGTGCCAAAAATTTGTGGGTATTTAAATATTGAAATTACTCAGTAACAGCCCGGAGCCAGGAAGTTGGCGGTTTAATCACCCCCGTGCCTCGGAATAAATAAATGTTTTTTTCTTTCTTCTTTCTTTCTTTCTATAATATCTCCTGCGCAGTTGGCTAATCCTGTTGAGATTGGCCGCCGTGACCGATATCGGTTAGGAGGACATTATTTATTATTATTGATTGACTAAGCACGATATGTAATGCTAGGCAAGATAATTTTACTGATGCCCCGGCAAACTTCGTTATTGAGATACAAATGGTGGGAAAAATACTGATGACCTTCTAAATCATTAAATTACTTAGTTCTCAATGTTAATTATCATTTAATTTCTAGGTGTTCTTGGAGGCTTGCTTGGCGGTCTAGGCAATCTACTTGGATGTAAGTACTAATATACTTGTACCTTGGTTTTTTTTTGCTTAACTAATACTCGAAAATTACAATGATACAAGCGCTTCAAATGCCTCTATACGTCACTTGGACGGTAAAATTTTACGCAACTAGTGACGTCACGCGGTAATTTTGCACACTGTATCTTTATCATTTTTGGTTTGCTTAGCAAAAAAGAATACTTAAGTAATATTTGTTTGTAAAAACAGTAATAAACTATAAAAACATCGAGTAAAGTAACCTATTGTTTACCTGGACTCTTATAAAAAAGACCGTTATTTTATAACATAGTGATTGTTTCAAACAATTATTTTTTCCCCAGTTGTTTAATTAAGCTTAAACAATTGCAAAAACAAAACCTTTTATCAATTGATGTGTATGGTTTTGTTCCAGTGGGCGCCAGACCCAGAGTAACAAGTAAGTTACAAATATTTTATCATGTTATTAGTTTAGTTAGATAGTTAAGTTATTAAACTTCACACTACTTCCCTAGGGTATAGCAGGGTAGGCTGAGAGAACCGAACGCCATATGGCACGGTCCTTACACACCTCACTTGCTTCTACAATATTCATGATCCTTTTCTTTTCTTACAAGCTCCGCGGTTTTTATGGCTCCTAACATCACCTTCTGTTAACACACGACCAATCTGGTCGTGGTAGGTGAGCCAGGGCCTTCCGCGGCTCCTACATCCTTCCACTTTCGCCTTGTATATCTGTTTAGTCAATCTTTCGCCATCCATTCTTTCCACACGTCCGCACCACCGGAGCATGCCTTCTAACCTTGACTGTGACACTGTCTTTCATATGTTATCATGCTACTCATGTTACCATGTCATGTCCCATGTTGGTCTGGGACTTAAAAATAATGTGCCAACCGTGTTTTTTAACCGACTTCAAAAAAAGGAGGAGGTTCTCAATTCGACTGAATGTTTTTTTTTTTTTTTTTTGTATGTATGTTACTCGATATCTCTGAGAATTGTTAACCGATTTCCAAAATTTTTTTTTTAATCAAAAGAGTTTACTCCCGAGTTGGTCCCATTGCCACCAAGTCAGGATCTGATGAAGGGATCCCAGGAAAATCGAGGGCAACCCTCAAACTTTATAGGCACGTACAATGTGTTTTAGACATTTTCTAAGATTGTTCAAGTATTTACGCATGGTACTTATCATCTTATGTTGGTGAGCTGATGATGGAAGGTACAAATCCTTAACGATTAGGAATTAGTTTATGATTCTTTAAATATTGATATCTTCGAAAATTGTAAGACGATTTTTAGAGTTCTTTTTTAATTCAAAAGGGTATATCCTGAAGTTGGTCCTATTGGTACCACATCTGGATCTGATGAAGGAATCTTAGGCAAATCGAGGGAAACCCTCAAGTATTATAGGCGCGTACAATCTATTTTAGTTATTTTCTAAAACAATTCAAGTATTTACGTCTGGTATTCATAATCTCATGTTGCTGAGCTGATGATGGAATGTGTAACTCCTTAACGATTAGGAGTTCGTGGATAATTCTTTCAATATTATTGGGCCATATTGAGTGTTATTCTCGAGATAGTCTCAATTTCACCAAGTCTTGGTCTAGTGATGGAATTCCATGAAAACGATGGCCACTCTTAAATTTTAACGACATGTTAAATGTTTTATTTATTTTTTCTAAAACGATCCCAGTATTTGCGTCTCGTACTCATCATGTTGCTTAGCTGATGATGAAAGGTATAACTCTTTGAAGATTAGTAGTTTTAAGTAATTCTTTAAACATTAAAGGCTCGTTATACCTTTTCGTCTTTAGTCTCATAAGACCGGCACTGTCTCATTAAAGCAGCTCGTTTTGATTTGGTCTACCTACCTATTAATAAATTTCACTAAAAAGTAACAAATAAGTTAAATTTTAACAAAAATAAAAACCGACTTCAAAAAACCCCGCAAAAAATGTTTATAAAAAAACACAAGTAAAAACTGCCTTAATAGCTATTTAAATGTCTAAACACTAAAAAGTATAAAATAAATTCTTTCGACTGCTTCGATGAAAGTATTAATCTTTAACACGTATTTAAATATTTACAATAATCAGTTAGTTTTGGAGTCGGTGCCAGCCAAACTAAAAAAAAAGTAGACACTTAATAACAAATTACCTTACTAATAACAATATGAAACAAATTAGTTAAAATATGAGTATATTAACTTACTATTGATTTTGTATATTCAAAACCTATTTTACCACCCTTCACCAAGAAACAAATAATTGCAAATTCCGAAATGATGATATAATTACGCGGGCTGGCACCGACTCCAAAACTAACTGATTATTGTAAATATTTAAATACGTGTTAAAGATTAATACTTTCATCGAAGCAGTCGAAAGAATTTATTTTATACTTTTTAGTGTTTAGACATTTAAATAGCTATTAAGGCAGTTTTTACTTGTGTTTTTTTATAAACATTTTTTGCGGGGTTTTTTGAAGTCGGTTTTTATTTTTTACATATTGTTTTTGAGTCCCAGAACATGGGACTGGAGCGAACATTAAATTTTAACTAAATATGTTTATTAATAGACTTTTCCATTATTTTCAGCTACTGTGAGCTCAATTAATACTGAATCCACTTCCACTGAAGCAACAAGTACCACGACACTCCACACAACCACTAAGCGTAAGTTGTGCATAAAAAAATCCAAATTCACAATTTTTTTTTCTTATGAATCAAAATATATACAAAATTCTTATCCGGTTTTGATGAACGGAGCGTAGAATAAGACCAAAAAATTACACATACAAAAAAAATACACTTTTCATATAAATGTGTCTTCATTTTTTATCTTTTATGCATATAATAATATATGTACATAAAATAAATCAATAGAAAGTTGATATCTGTACATTAAGTAAATTCATCAAAAAAAGACTGTTAGCAATCAGAGACAAATAATAAAACCCAAAAAAAGTATATTTTATAATTTTTGTCTGTCTGTACGTATGTATGTATGTGTGTACTTATGTCTGGGTTTGCTAACCTCCAAAACTACGCAATTTAATTTGGTTTCCACAAATAATCAAAACTTATATCAGGGCTTTATTTTGTTTAAATTTGATGTCAGCATAAAACATTTCGTCATATAAAGTTAATTTAAGTAGTTAAATGCCTGTTCAAATATGCATAGCAACATGCGACTTTCAGTGACATTTGATCTTTTGAACACGCCTAGCGTTAGAAATCTTCATATCTGATCAGTCAGTGAAATAAGTTATCGAAAAATCATAATTTTAATTTGGCCGCTCCAGGCAAGTGACATGGAAAAAAATAGTGGCATGAATGCATAGAAAAATGTCGCTGGCACAATAGGGATGATGACTGCATTTAAAAACTATAATTCTATTTAGTCCGTCAGTTAGATTATACAAAAATACTAGACACATATTTTTCGCTTTATCAAGATAACAAAAATAACAAATATAAAGAGCATCACAGTTTTGGAGTGGGGGCTTGCGACGTCACTATTTAGTAAAAATTGTACGAAAGCGTGACGTCACGCGCAACTTGAATGCATTGTATCTTCGTCAATGTTTGTTTGACAAATAAATAAAAAAATACGTGTTCAATGTTTTTTTATAATCTAACTGACGGACTAAACAGAATTTTTTAGTCATCTAGCCTATTATTGGAGTACACATTTAATATGATAAAGTTTCGATGGAACTAACGTCATTTTTAAATCTAGAAGCTTGATACTTATTTTTAGGCTCTTGATTAAATATAAATAAATACTATATTCAGTTTGTAAAACATTTACCCTAAACGGGGTAAAAATATAGATGAAAGTTTTTGTGTGATGACGTCGGCATAAAAAAATAAAAATTAATAATACGTACATATATACATAACTTCACGCCCGTTATCCCCGAAAGATTAGACAGAGTCGAAAAGGCAGCTAAACTCCCTAACCACATTCAGCCAAAATATAAGGCCCACCTTCATGCTGTAGCACGCCCGATGGAGACTGCACGGCGCACATGTTCGCATTTTGTTGCTCAAACAAAACTCGCCAACGGTCACTTTCGGAGTTTTCATTTTGCGGGTGAACCAACATTGATCTCACTTCTGATAACGGAGAATGATTTTCTATTTTGTTATTATCCGCCATGCTGATTGACGGCTATGGGCGTTACGACGGGTACTGTCGGTCGAACCCTGGTGCGATAATCAAGGTTATTTTACTTACACTCAATAATTAGCACTGATGACTGAATTATGTACTAGGAAACCTAGGAACGCGTGAAAGTTTCCAGACGTGTTCACTGCTCGGTGGTCGTACGCAAAGTGAGCTCGCTTCTGCCGGGCACAACGTCGTAGACTCCGTCAAGCGCCGCTTGGTGGCGCTGGCATCGCTTAACGCCGACATATTCATGATTTTTTTCAATATTTTCAGCTACTGTGCCCTCAACTGATACTGAATCCACTTCCACTGAAGCAACAAGTACCACGACACTCCAAACAACCACTAAGCGTAAGTTTTGCATAAAAAGAACCTAATTTACTATATTTTTTTTTATATGATCTAACAGGCAACTTCATATGATATGTATTTATATAATAATCTTCTCTTTAAGGACCACCTGGTAACTTCACTGTCCTAGGAAATACGCTAGGAGGCGTCGGAGGTACGAATAATTCAATTTGTCTAGTCCCCTTGACTATATGTATGTGGCAGGTCATTACATTCCATAAAATAAGGATGAGTGAAGCAATGGCCGACACGTACGTCATGCTTGGGAACAGGTGACTGGCCTGCTTTAGTTATTTTTTTTTTGTTTCCGATAAGTCGACTTTATGTCCTGGTTCAAAGACAAATATAATCCAGACATCTTTGTAAAAGATGTTGTGAAAAAGTGTGACTACCAAGTATCTCGCTGGTTTCTTCTCGGTAAAATCAACATACCGAACCGGTGGTGGTAGATTCATGTTAAATATTCTTGTCGAATTGACGATGTGTAATTGTTTATTGTAAACCTATATAAATAAGAAGTATTTTGACTTTGACTTTGACTTTGACTTTGATCTGACTTCGACTTTAAATAACAAAACTCAAGCAGTCGCTTCAATCTGATCGAAAGTTAAATCCAGGATCATGGTCTATGTTGACTAAGCACGAGATGTAATGCTAGGCACAAGAATATTATAAAACACTAGCTGCCCCGGCGAACTTCGTTATAGAGATACAAATGGAGGGTTGGGGTAGGGGGTGAAATATACTGACGACCTTTGTTATTACCTTCCGAATCATTAAATTACATTACTAATTTGTCAATGTAAATTATAATTTCATTTCTAGGTCTTGTCGGAGGCTTGCTTGGCGGTCTAGGCAATCTACTTGGATGTAAGTACTAATACACTCGCACCAATGACTAGACAATGGGCTAGTTTACTAACAATTTTTGTATAATCCGTAAATCAGATTATCAATAATATTTAATGTGTATTGTTTTGCTTGAACTAATACTCGAGAAATTTCAAAGATACAAGCGCTTCAAATATCTGAAATGGGTCGCTCCACGTCACTTGGATGGTAAAATTTTACGCAACTAGTGACGTCACGTGGTACTTTACCAGCTGTATCTTCATGATTTTTGGTTTGCTGAACAAATAAAATCCGTGAGCAATATTTTTTGTAATATCAATAGTAGACTTTAAAAAGAATAGAGTAAACTAGCCTATTGTTGACCTGGACTTTTATACAAAAGACCGATATATTATAAAACATAACGATTGTTTCAAACAATGATTTTATTGACTGGCTCGATGGCACATTCGGTAGTGACCCTGCCCCATGCACCAAGAGTAGTGGGTTCGATCCCCACCCAGGACAAACATTCGTATGATGAATACTTGTGTTTGTTCTGTGTCTGGGTGTTAATATCCAATATTTAAGTATATATTTGTAATACCACTGTTGAATTTGATTACCGTAACACAAGTGCTTATTGTACTCAGCTCGGAGTCGGATCAATGTATGTGATGTAGTCGGTCAATATATTTGTTTAATTATTATTTATTTATTCTATATATGTTAAGCCTTAACTTTTCAACCTTTTCATACTACTATTATAAAGAGGAAAGATTTATTTGTTTGTTTGTACTGAATAGGCTTCGAAACTACTAGACCGATTTGAACAATTCTTTCACCAATAGAAAGCTATTTAATCAGCGAGTATCATAGGCTATATTTAATTCCCGTATTCCCACGGGAACGGGAGGAACGCGGGTAAAACCGCAGGGCGCTGCTATTTTCAATAAAATTAAAGTGTATGGTTTTTTTTCAGTGGGCGCCAGACCCAGACCAACAAGTAAGTTACAAATATTTTATCATGTTATTAGTTTAGTTAGATAGTTAAGTTATTAAACTTCACACTACTTCCCTAGGGTATAGCAGGGTAGGCTGAGAGAACCGAACGCCATATGGCACGGTCCTTACACACCTCACTTGCTTCTACAATATTCATGATCCTTTTCTTTTCTTACAAGCTCCGCGGTTTTTATGGCTCCTAACATCACCTTCTGTTAACACACGACCAATCTGGTCGTGGTAGGTGAGCCAGGGCCTTCCGCGGCTCCTACATCCTTCCACTTTCGCCTTTCGCCATCCATTCTTTCCACACGTCCGCACCACCGAAGCATGCCTTCTAACCTTGACTGTCACACTGTCTTTCATATGTTATCGTGTTACTCATGTTACCATGTCATGTCCCATGTTGGTCTGGGACTTAAAATTAATGTGCCAACCGTGTTTTTACATATTGTTTTTGAGTCCCAGAACATAGGACTGGAGCGAACATTAAATTTTATCTAAATATGTTTATTAATAGACTTTTCCATTATTTTCAGCTACTGTGAGCTCAATTGATACTGAATCCACTTCCACTGAAGCAACAAGTACCACGACACTCCAGACAACCACTAAGCGTAAGTTGTGCATAAAAAATCCAAATTTACAATTTTTTTTCCCTATAAATCAAAATATATACAAACTTCTTATCCGGTTTTGATGAACGGAGCGTAAATTAATTCATTTTTGCTATCCAGACAAGAACCATATTATTACATATACAAAAAAACACACTTTTCATATAAATGTGTCTTCAGTTTTTATCTTTTATACATAGGTATAATAATATATGTACATAAAATAAATCAATATAAAGTTGATATCTGTACATTAAGTAAATTCATCAAAAAAAGACTGTTAGCGATCAGAGACAAATAATAAAACCCAAAAAAAGTATATTTTATAATTTTTGTCTGCCTGTACGTATGTATGTATGTGTGTACTTATGTCTGGGTTTGCTAACCTCCAAAACTACACATATTAATTTGGTTTCCACAAATAATCAAAACTTATATCAGGGCTTTATTTTGTGGAAATTTAATGTCAGCACAAAAAATTTCGTCATATAAAGTTAATTTAAGTAGTTAAATGCCTGTTCAAATATGCATAGCAACATGCGACTTTCAGTGACATTTGATCTTTTGAACACGCGTAGCGTTAGAAATCTTCACTTTTATTAAAAACAAAACAGAATGAGACAACAATAGCCTACCTTAAATCACTGGCAATTGTGTCGTTCATATCTGATCAGTCAGTGAAATAAGTTATCTAAATCATTTAATCATAATTTTGAATTGGTCGCTCCAGGCAAGTGACGTGGAAAAATTGTAGTGGCATGAATGCATAGAAAATTGTCGCTGGCACAATTGGAGTACCTACACATTTAATATGATAAAGTTTGGATGGAACTAACGTCATTTTTAAATCTAGAAGCCTGATACTTATTTTTAGGCTTTTGATTAAATATAAATAAATACTATATTCAGTTTGTTAAACATTTACCCTAAACGGGGTAAAAAATTATATGAAATTTTTATGTGATGACGTCGGTAAAAAAAATAAAAATTAATAATTTGTACATAAATACATAACTTCACGCCCGTTATCCCCGAAAGATTAGACAGAGTCGAAGAGGCAGCTAACTTCCTGAACCACATTCAGCCAAAAAATAAAACGGGGCTGGGTTAGACGGAAAATTGTTAAAAACTAGTGAAAAGTGCCTACACAACCACATACCCAAAACCCGGTATGCCATTGGTCGCCTTTTACGACATGCTAGGCGTACACAGTTGGCATATTGTTTTTGAGTTTCAGACCATAGGACCGGAGCGAACATAAAATTTTAAATAAATATATATTTCATGGTTTTTTCCAATATTTTCAGCTACTGTGCCCTCAACTGATACTGAATCCACTTCCACTGAAGCAACAAGTACAACGACACTCCAGACAACCACTGAGCGTAAGTTTTGCATAAAAAAAATCCTAATTTACTATAATTTTTAACCGACTTCAAAAAAAAGGAGGAGGTTCTCAATTCGACTGAATTTTTTTTTTTTTTTTTTTGTTTGTATGTTACTCGATATCTCTGAGAATTGTTAACCGATTTCCAAAATTTTTTTTTTAATCGAAAGGGTTTACTCCCGAATTGGTCCCATTGCCACCAAGTCAGGATCTGATGAAGGGATCCCAGGAAAATCGAGGGCAACCCTCAAAATTTATAGGCACGTACAATGTGTTTTAGACATTTTCTAAGATTTTTCAAGTATTTACGTATGGTACTTATCATCTTATGATGGTGAGCTGATGATGGAAGGTACAAATCCTTAACGATTACGAATTAGTTTATGATTCTTTAAATATTGATATCTTCGAGAATTGTATGACGATTTTTAGAGTTCTTTTTTTTATTCAAAAGGGTATATCCTGGAGTTGGTCCTATTGGTACCACATCTGGATCTGATGAAGGAATCTTAGGCAAATCGAGGGAAACCCTCAAGTATTATAGGCGCGTACAATCTATTTTAGTTATTTTCTAAAACAATTCAAGTATTTACGTCTGGTATTCATAATCTCATGTTGCTGAGCTGATGATGGAAGGTGCAACTCCTTAACGATTAGGAGTTCGTGGATAATTCTTTCAATATTACAGGGCCATATTGAATGTTATTCTCGAGATAGTCTCAATTTCACCAAGTCTTGGTCTAGTGATGGGGTTCCATGAAAGCGAGGGCCACTCTTAAATTTTAACGACATGTTAAGTGTTTTATTTATTGTTTCTAAAACGATTCCAGTATTTGCATCTCGTACTCATCATGTTATGTTGCTTAGCTGATGATGAAAGGTATAACTCTTTGAAGATTAGTAGTTTTAAGTAATTCTTTAAATATTAAAGGCTCGTTATACCTTTTCGTCTTTAGTCTCATAAGACCGGCACTGTCTCATTAAAGCAGCTCGTTTTGATTTGGTCTACCTACCTATTAATAAATTTCACTAAAAAGTAACAAATAAGTTAAATTTTAACAAAAATAAAAACCGACTTCAAAAAACCCCGCAAAAAATGTTTATAAAAAACACAAGTAAAAACTGCCTTAATAGCTCTTAAATGTCTAAACACTAAAAAGTATAAAATAAATTCTATCGACTGCTTCGATGAAAGTATTAATCTTTAACACGTATTTAAATATTTACAATAATCAGTTAGTTTTGGAGTCGGTGCCAGCCAAACTAAAAAAAAAGTAGACACTTAATAACAAATTACCTTACTAATAACAATATGAAACAAATTAGTTGAAATATGAGTATTACCTTACTATTGATTTTGTATATTCAAAACCTATTTTACCACCCTTCACCAAGGAACCTAATAATTGCAAATTCCGAAATGATGATATAATTACGCGCGCTGGCACCGACTCCAAAACTAACTGATTATTGTAAATATTTAAATACGTGTTAAAGATTAATACTTTCATCGAAGCAGTCGATAGAATTTATTTTATACTTTTTAGTGTTTAGACATTTAAATAGCTATTAAGGCAGTTTTTACTTGTGTTTTTTATAAACATTTTTTGCGGGGTTTTTTGAAGTCGGTTTTTATTTTTGTTAATTTCTTATATGATCTAACAGGCAACTTCATATGAAATGTATTTATATAATAATCTTCTCTTTCAGGACCACATGGTCACTTCACTCTCCTAGGAAATACGCTGGGAGGCGTCGGAGGTATAAAAAAAATTTATTTGTCTAGTTTCCTTGACTATATGTACGTGGCAGATCATTACATTCCATAAAATAAGGATGAGTGAAGCGATGGCCGACACATAGGTACGTCATGCTTGGGAACAGGTGACTGGCCTGCTTTAGTTATTATTTTTTTTGTTTCCGACAAGTCGACTTTATGACCTGGTTCAAAGACAAATATAATCCAGACATCTTTGTAAAAGATGTTGTGAAAAAGTGTGACTACCAAGTATCTCGCTGGTTTCTTCTCGGTAAAATCAACATACCGAACCGGTGGTGGTAGATTCATGTAAAATATTCTTGTCGAATTGACGATGTGTAATTGTTTATTGTAAACCTATATAAATAAGGAGTATTTTGACTTTGACTTTGATCTGACTTCGACTTTAAATAACAAAACTCAAGCAGTCGCTTCAATCTGATCGAAAGTTAAATCCAGGATCATGGTCTATGTTGACTAAGCACGAGATGTAATGCTAGGCACAAGAATATTATAAAACACTAGCTGCCCCGGCGAACTTCGTTATAGAGATACAAATGGAGGGTTGGGGTAGGGGGTGAAATATACTGACGACCTTTGTTATTACCTTCCGAATCATTAAATTACATTACTAATTTGTCAATGTAAATTATAATTTCATTTCTAGGTCTTGTCGGAGGCTTGCTTGGCGGTCTAGGCAATCTACTTGGATGTAAGTACTAATACACTCGTACCAATGACTAGACAATGGGCTAGTTTACTAACAATTTTTGTATAATCCGTAAATCAGATTATCAATAATATTTAATGTGTATTTTTTTGCTTGAACTAATACTCGAGAAATTTCAAAGATACAAGCGCTACAAATATCTGAAATGGGTCGCTCCACGTCACTTGGATGGTAAAATTTTACGCAACTAGTGACGTCACGTGGTACTTTACCAGCTGTATCTTCATGATTTTTGGTTTGCTGAACAAATAAAATCCGTGAGCAATATTTTTTGTAATATCAATAGTAGACTTTAAAAAGAATAGAGTAAACTAGCCTATTGTTGACCTGGACTTTTATACAAAAGACCGTTATATTATAAAACATAACGATTGCTTCAAACAATGATTTTATTGACTGGCTCGATGGCACATTCGGTAGTGACCCTGTCCCATGCACCAAGAGTTGTGGGTTCGATCCCCACCCAGGACAAACATTCGTATGATGAATACTTGTGTTTGTTCTGTGTCTGGGTGTTAATATCCAATATTTAAGTATATATTTGTAATACCACTGTTAAATTTGATTACCGTAACACAAGTGCTTATTGTACTCAGCTCGGAGTCGGATCAATGTATGTGATGTAGTCGGATATTTGTTTAATTATTATTTATTTATTCTATATATGTTAAGCCTTAACTTTTCAACCTTTTTCATACTACTATTATAAAGAGGAAAGATTTATTTGTTTGTTTGTATTGAATAGGCTTCGAAACTACTAGACCGATTTGAACAATTCTTTCACCAATAGAAAGCTATTTAATCAGCGAGTATCATAGGCTTTATTTAATTGCCGTATTCCCACGGGAACGGGAGGAACGCGGGTAAAACCGCAGGGCGCTGCTATTTTCAATAAAATTAAAGTGTATGGTTTTGTTTCAGTGGGCGCCAGACCCAGACCAACAAGTAAGTTACAAATATTTTATCATGTTATTAGTTTAGTTAGATAGTTAAGTTATTAAACTTCACACTACTTCCCTAGGGTATAGCAGGGTAGGCTGAGAGAACCGAACGCCATATGGCACGGTCTCACCTCACTTGCTTCTACAATATTCATGATCCTTTTCTTTTCTTACAAGCTCCGCGGTTTTTATGGCTCCTAACATCACCTTCTGTTAACACACGACCTATCTGGTCGTGGTAGGTGAGCCTAGGCCTTCCGCGGCTCCTACATCCTTCCACTTTCGCCTTGTATATCTGTTTAGTCAATCTTTCGCCATCCATTCTTTCCACACGTCCGCACCACCGAAGCATGCCTTCTGACCTTGACTGTGACACTGTCTTTCATATGTTATCGTGTTACTCATGTTACCATGTCATGTCCCATGTTGGTCTGGGACTTAAAAATAATGTGCCAACCGTGTTTTTTGCATATTTTTTGGGTCCCAAAACATGGGACTGGAGCGAACATTAAATTTTATCTAAATATGTTTATTAATAGACTTTTCCATTATTTTCAGCTACTGTGAGCTCAATTGATACTGAATCCACTTCCACTGAAGCAACAAGTACCACGACACTCCAGACAACCACTAAGCGTAAGTTGTGCATAAAAAATCCAAATTTACAATTTTTTTTCCCTATAAATCAAAATATATACAAACTTCTTATCCGGTTTTGATGAACGGAGCGTAAATTAATTCATTTTTGCTATCCAGACAAGAACCATATTATTACATATACAAAAAAACACACTTTTCATATAAATGTGTCTTCAGTTTTTATCTTTTATACATAGGTATAATAATATATGTACATAAAATAAATCAATATAAAGTTGATATCTGTACATTAAGTAAATTCATCAAAAAAAGACTGTTAGCGATCAGAGACAAATAATAAAACCCAAAAAAAGTATATTTTATAATTTTTGTCTGCCTGTACGTATGTATGTATGTGTGTACTTATGTCTGGGTTTGCTAACCTCCA
Source organism: Glyphodes perspectalis (assembly GCA_951394215.1). Taxonomy (NCBI): domain Eukaryota; kingdom Metazoa; phylum Arthropoda; class Insecta; order Lepidoptera; family Crambidae; genus Glyphodes; species Glyphodes perspectalis. The sequence continues at coordinate 4,622,666 of OX596228.1, forward strand.
AAACTACACATATTAATTTGGTTTCCACAAATAATCAAAACTTATATCAGGGCTTTATTTTGTGGAAATTTAATGTCAGCACAAAAAATTTCGTCATATAAAGTTAATTTAAGTAGTTAAATGCCTATTCAAATATGCATAGCAACATGCGACTTTCAGTGACATTTGATCTTTTGAACACGCGTAGCGTTAGAAATCGACACTTTTATTAAAAACAAAACAGAATGAGACAACAATAGCCTACCTTAAATCACTGGCAATTGTCTCGTTCAAATCTGATCAGTCAGTGAAATAAGTTATCGAAAAATCATAATTTTAATTTGGCCGCTCCAGGCAAGTGACATGGAAAAAAATAGTGGCATGAATGCATAGAAAAATGTCGCTGGCACAAAAGGGATGATGACTGCATTTAAAAACTATAATTCTATTTAGTCCGTCAGTTAGATTATACAAAAATACTAGACACATATTTTTCGCTGTATCAAGATAACAAAAAATCACAAATATAAAGAGCATCAAAGATTTGGAGTGGGGGCTTGCGACGTCACTATTTAGTAAAAATTGTACGAAAGCGTGACGTCACGCGCAACTTGAATGCATTGTATCTTCGTCAATGTTTTTTTATAATCTAACTGACGGACTAAACAGAATTTTTTAGTCATCTAGCCTATTGGAGTACACATTTAATATGATAAAGTTTCGATGGAACTAACGTCATTTTTAAATCTAGAAGCTTGATACTTATTTTTAGGCTCTTGATTAAATATAAATAAGTACTATATTCAGTTTGTAAAACATTTACCCTAAAAGGGGTAAAAATATAGATGAAAGTTTTTGTGTGATGACGTCGGCATAAAAAAATAAAAATTAATAATACGTACATATATACATAACTTCACGCCCGTTATCCCCGAAAGATTAGACAGAGTCGAAAAGGCAGCTAAACTCCTTAACCATATTCAGCCAAAATATAAGGCCCACCTTCATGCTGTAGCACGCCCGATGGAGACTGCACGGCGCACATGTTCGCATTTTGTTGCTCAAACAAAACTCGCCAACGGTCACTTTCGGAGTTTTCATTTTGCGGGTGAACCAACATTGATCTCACTTCTGATAACGGAGAATGATTTTCTATTTCGTTATTATCCGCCATGCTGATTGACGGCTATGGGCGTTACGACGGGTAATGTCGGTCAAACCCTGGTGCGATAATCAAGGTTATTTTACTTACACTCAATAATTAGCACTGATGACTGAATTATGTACTAGGAAACCTAGGAACGCGTGACAGTTTCCAGACGTGTTCACTGCTCGGTGGTCGTACGCAAAGTGAGCTCGCTTCTGCCGGGCACAACGTCGTAGACTCCGTCAAGCGCCGCTTGGTGGCGCTGGCACCGCTTAACGCCGACATATTCATGATTTTTTCAATTATTTTTAGCTACTGTGAGCTCAACTGATACTGAATCCACTTCCACTGAAGCAACAAGTACAACGACACTCCCGACAACCACTAAGCGTAAGTTTTGCATAAAAAAATCCTAATTTACTATATTTTTTTTCTTATATGATCTAACAGGCAACTTCATATGAAATGTATTTATATAATAATCTTCTCTTTCAGGACCACGAGGTCACTTCACTGTCCTAGGAAAGACGCTGGGAGGCGTCGGAGGTACGAATGATTCAATTTGTCTAGTTCCGTTGACTAAATATGGCAGGTCGTTACATTCCATAAAATAAGGATGAGTGAAGCGATGGCCGACACGTACGTCGTGCTTGGGAACAGGTGACTGGCCTGCTTTTTCGACAAGTCGACTTTATGACCAGGTTCAAAGGCAAATCTGATCCAGACACCTTTGTAAAAGACGTTGTAAAAAATTGTAACTGCCGAGTTTCTTGCTGGTTTCTTCTCGGTAAAATTAACATACCGAACCGGTGGTGGTAGATTCATGTTAAATATTCTTGTCAAATTGACGATGTATAATTGTTTATTGTAAACCTATATAAATAAGAAGTATTTTGACTTTCATTTTGACTTTGACTTTTATTTTGATTTTGACTTTGACCTGACTTCGACTTTAAATAACAAAACTCAAGCAGTCGCTTCAATCTAATCCGGAGTTAAATCCAGGATCATGGTCTATGTTGACTAAGCACGAGATGTGATGCTAGGCACAAGAATATTATAAAATACTAGCTGCCCCGGCGAACTTTGTTATAGAGATACAAATGGAGGGTGGGGGTAGAGGGTGAATAATACTGACGACCTTTGTTATTACCTTCCAAATCATTAAATGACATTACTAATTTGTCAATGTTAATTAAAATTTCATTTCTAGGTCTTGTCGGAGGCTTGCTTGGCGGTCTAGGCAAATTACTTGGATGTAAGTGCTAATATATTCGTACCAATGACTAGACAATGGACTAGTTTACTAACAATTTTTGTATAGTTCGTAATTTAGATTATCAAGAAATATTGAATACTTGCGTATTTTTTTTCTGAAATGGGTCTCTTGGATGGTAAAATTTTACGCCACTAGTGACGTCACGTGGTGCTTTACACGCTGTATCTTCATGATTTTTGGCTTGCTGAACAAAACAAAATACGTGGGCAATTTTCTTTAGTAATATCCATAATAGACTAAAAATAATTAGAGTAAACTAGCCTTTAAGACCATTATTTTATAACATAGTGATTGTTTCAAAAAATCATTTCATCCCAATTGTTTACGCTTAACTTCTCAACATTTTTTCAATTAAATGAAATGAAATGAAATGAAATGATCTTTATTTATATAGGCTTACAAAAAGCACTTATAAATCGTCAGAACAAAATAAATATAAAAATAAACCGGTTCAAACAGCAGATTCTACCGAGAAGAAACCGGCAAGAAACTCGATAGTTACTCTTTTAAATGCCAAGACTTAATAGCTATTATGTAGTTACAATAATTTTTTTTTGTAAATTTAAATCTATCAGTGCAGACGAACAGCCCATTATGCGACTGGCCATATATTCTTATCATTTAAATAATCGTCTACCTTAAAGTAGCCCTTTTTAATCAAACAAGTTTTAATATATAATTTAAACTTATGCTCAGGTAGATCAGTGAGACTTTGTGGCAGCTTATTAAACATTTTGATGCTTAGACCAATAAAAGAATTACCACTCCTATGAAGTCTATAACTTGGAACAGCAAGCTTGTGTTTATTCCTAGTGTTAAAAGTATGTGTATCTGATTTTTTAGCAAACATGTGTATGTTTTTGTACACATACATGATACAGTCCAGAATGAACTGCGAGGCTATTGTTAAAATATTGATTTCCTTAAATATTTCTCTAAGTGAATCACGTGGTCTGAGGCCGTATATGGCCCTGATGGCTCTTTTCTGCAATATAAAAATGGCTTGAATATCGGCCGCAGATCCCCACAGCAGCAGACCATATGACATCACACTGTGAAAGTAACTGAAATATACCAACCTTGCCGTTTCAATATCAGTTAGACTCCTTATTTTTCTCACTGCATATGCAGCTGAACTAAGTCTCCCTGCCAGGGCAGCAATATGGGGAGCCCATTGAAGTTTTGAATCTATTGTGATTCCAAGGAACGTAGTAGAATTAACAACTTCAATAGGTTCATTATTCATAATAATATTAGTGTCAATTTGCCTTACATTGGGCAATGAAAATTTAATACATTTGGTTTTCTTGGCATTTAGTAATAAATTATTGGTTGTAAACCAATATAGTATCTGTGAGAGAGCATTATTTACATCGTCAAACTTGTCTTTCTGTCTATCGATTTTAAAAATAAGAGAAGTATCATCAGCAAATAATACTGTATCACATAAGTCCCTCGTATAGTAGGGCAGGTCATTTATATATATCAGGAAGAGAAGGGGCCCCAATATTGATCCCTGGGGCACTCCCATAGCTAAAGGGGTGCCAGGAGAATTACTTCCATTCACATTTATTACTTGACGTCGGTCATTTAGGTATGACTTTATTAGATTAAGCGAGTTCATTGAAACACCATAATGCCTTAGCTTAATCAAGAGAGTCTGGTGATCTACGCAATCAAAGGCCTTAGAAAGATCACAAAAAATTCCTACAGCATCCTGCTTGCCCTCCCATGCCTCAATAATATGTTTTACAAGCGTTATTCCTGCATCAGTGGTAGATTTACCCCTGGTGAATCCAAACTGTTTCTTATGTAATAAGTTATTTAAAGAAAAGTGAGATAGTAACTGAGTAAGTATAATCTTTTCAAAAATCTTGCTTAGGGCTGGCAATATAGATATAGGTCTATAGTTGGACGGGTCACTTCTATCACCTGTTTTAAATAATGGAATAACTTTGCTATGTTTCATTAAATTTGGAAATTGACCATTGTCTATACATTTATTGAAAAGTTCTGCTAAAAAAGGGGCAATAGACTGTATTATGTGCTTTAATAAGTCTATTGAAATTCCCCATAAATCCTCAGTCTTTTTTACGTTAAGTTCTCTAAAAGTTTTTAGAATAGTTATATCGTTGATATGATGGAAATTAAATGGAGTGTTACATTCAACAACGTTAGATTTGAGGATGGAATGAGCAAGACGCGGACAAGAATTTAATGAGCAGGTAATCGCAGTTGGAATGCTAGAGAAGTAGGTTTCAAAGGCATTTGCCACTTCATCGTCTGAATTAAGATATTTATTACCAATTTTTAAAGAGAGCTTGTGATGTTCTGTTTTATTTTTACAAGTCTCTTTATTAATAACATTCCACGTGGCTTTAATTTTATTACTAGAATTTACAATTTTGTTTTTAATATAAATCGATTTTGCAACTATACAAACTTTTTTAAATAATTTTGAATAATTCTTGACGTATTCGATTATTTTCAGGTCGTTTGAGTTTGCCTTAATATCATATAGATCGAATAGTCTACGTCTACTAGTGTGAATGCCCTTTGTGGCCCAGTCACTAAATTTAATTTTTGACTTATCCACAGTGACTGTTCTTTTAGTAAAAATACTTTTAAATTCTTTATCAATTACGTTAAAAAGAGCTTTATATGAATCATTAATATCTGCATCCCTAAACTGAATTAATGAAATTTTATTACCCACATTTTCCTTAAATCTGTCCACACGATGGGCTGTAACTGGCCTACAAGTAAAAGTTGAAGAAGGGGTGGCATGACGGTATTCCAACGTTACAATTTGTCCACTATGATCAGAATTTACAAAATTAATTATTGATTTATTATTGACATTACAATTACTAAAAATATTGTCTATACAGGTAGCTGATGTAGGTGTAATTCTAGTAGGCTGTGAGAACAAGTGATGTAAATCAAAACTTTTAAAAAGATTTAAAAACATTACCGTATTTTGACATACATCTAAAATATTAATATTAAAGTCCCCACAAATTATAATATTTTTATTACAATTACTTACTTTTTTTAATACCTCTTCCATAGTGGATTCAAAAATGTGATAATTCCCTGATGGAGGTCTATAAGCACAAACAATAATAGACTGTTCAAGCTCTGCGCATGATAGTTCAATAGTTCGCTCAATTGACAGTGCGACTATATCTTTACGTTCTTTACATTTTAACAAGTTATTAATTAAAATAAGTGACCCGCCTCGAATAGCCGACTTTCTTGTGAACGAACTAATGATTGTGAAATTATCCATATTAATAATGAGCTCACTTTGCCTCAACCAGTGTTCTGTTAAACATAAAACGTGTATACCCATTTGATTGAGACAAAGTTCTATTTCTAGTTCTTTGCCAGAAAAGCCTTGAATATTCTGATGAATAATGTTTAATACATTGGACCTTTCTTTTGTCACTATTGAGCTAGAGATTTCCTCTATTGTCTTATAATATAATTTAAATTACTAGGAAATACTTCCTGATTATTATTATTAATGTCACATTTATGCTCAATAGAAGCAGGTTGGGTAGCCAAATTTTTGGCTGATTGGATAATATAATAAGATAGCGAAGCTGCTAACTGTCTTTTGTAAAATTTCACAAGATAAAAGTTATCTTTTGTCACATTATTTACATTAAATATTAAATTATTTGTCAAATTACAAGTTAAATTATTACAGTCTATCAAGTGGAATTTTTGATAGTAATTATAATTACTAATTAACGTATTCATAGTCAAATTAAGCTTATATCTTAAGTCATTTTCTGACTGTGGCAAGTATTTGCTGTAAGGAAGTGTAAACATAATAATATTATCTATATTTAATGAAGTTAAACACTCAAAACATTTTACTAATTCTTTTTTGTTTACATTTCCTCTGTTCGCAGTTAATATTATTAAGGTACTATTTTCTAAAAACTTATAATTTTTTATCTTGTCAATAATTCCATTATATGGAACATTTGGATAGCAACAATTCAATATCGGTTGTCCCACAGAATCACTAATTAATTGGCCCATACCTTTACCTAGTTCATCACTAAACATGACAATATTTTTACCTACGTTATTTGATAACGCGAAGGAACTGTTGGCTTTATTTGTACTGGGTGAAGTAGTTAGGTTATTACAATAACAATCATTGCAAGAGAATGATGAGTCACACAGTGACCGAGACCCGTTTATGGTACCTACGCTATTGTGGCTGTTGCCACTCGTCACAGTTAATAAAATTGATGTGTATGGTTTTGTTTCAGTGGAAGCCAGACTCAAACCAACAAGTAAGTTACAAATATTTTATCATCTTATTAGTTTAGTTAGATAGTTATGTTATTATACTTCACACTACTTCCCTAGGGTATAGCAGGGTAGGCAGAGGGAACCGAACGCCAAATCGCATGGTCCTTACACACCTTACTCGCCTCTTCAACATTCATGATCGTTTTCATACAAGCTCCACGGTTTTTATGGCTAGGTCCATTCATAAGAAAAAATAATAAACTCTCCAGACACACCAATCTCCTAGCTCCAAACTAAGCTTTTAAGCTTGGGCTATAGATACTAGGAGAACGGATAGATATACTTAAATACGATTTTTGGATTCACTAGGGAGGGGAGAGTCTCATAGGACATAGACATATTTGCTGACGGCATGATGTTTTTATTGACATTATTTCATTCAGTTATATAATTCATACAAAATGATAACAATATGATTTGATAGATAGTTATTAATATATAAGTTATTCCTTTGACAAAAGTAGTTATTTTGACATTATGTACCTACATATAATACTGACATATTGTTTAGTTTGTAAGTAGGTTATATGATTATTTTGTATGATATTATTCTGATTGATGTGTTAATGTTTAATTCCTGACATGTTGCATGTGTGCTCATATGGATTAATCTATACTTATAATAAATCTGTAGAGAGGTCAATTCTGTACATGAAATATATTTTCAAAATAACTGTCAGGGGGTGATTAGTGGTCGATACTGATGTCAAAAATGCAATCAGTAAAATTTTTGTCTGTCTGTCTGTCTGTCTGTCTGTCTGTCTGTCTGTCTGTCTGTCTGTCTGTCTGTCTGTCTGTCTGTCTGTCTGTATGTTCCTTATAGAAACAAAAACTACTGGACGGATTTTATTTTATTAGATTTACAATTATTCTTCATACTCCTGGGCAGGTTATAGTATACTTTTCATCACGCTACAATTAATAGGAGCAGAGTAGTGAAGGGAAATGTTGAGAAAACGGGAGAAGTTACTCCATTTTTTAAGCTTCCGTCGCGTGTGCAGCCTTAATGGTTAAAGTTACATAGAAATCATGTATGACGGAAATAGTCTTTATAATATTAACCATAAACGCGGGTGACACCGCTGGCACAGCTAGTCTGGTATAAAATCTAAACTTGTGTGCTTTTCGGATTTATCTGTAAGCTACAAGTATATTGTCCAATAAATAAATAGATGTGACTAGCTGTGACAAGGACAGGGGGAGGGGACACTCTAGATTTGCAAGATCTAGAGGTACATGCCCGAGTTTGAACCCGCACCTCTCGGTTATGAGGCGCGTGTTTTTACCACCGCTCATATATGAATGAGTGCCACATTAACGGTTATTTTTTTATACCATGAGTGCTTCATGGTATAAAAGAAATATATTCTCTTGTTTGACCAGATTTGTCGTGTATTAACAGAAGGCGATGTTAGGAGTCATAAAACCGTAGAGCTTGTATGAAAAGGATGATGAATGTTGAAGAGGCGAGTGAGGTGTGTAAGGACCGTGCCATATGGCGTTCGGTTCTCTCTGCCTACCCCGCTAGGGAAGTGGCATGAAGGTTAGTTAGTTAGTTAGTTATATCCCTTAACTGATGTTTTTTTGTCATTTCAGTCGCTCCAGCCAACAGAACCGGATAGACATTGACAAGACGACTTGGAAATACGGAAATCCTTTATTGATTTATTGATTATTTGCATTGCATAATTATATGTAGTAATAATTTTTTTTTTTTTCATTAGACTTCCATTGTTTGAAAATCCAAATTTTGTTTTAATTCGTATTCCTTATTAATCCATACTTCTCATCTATTTTTTGACAGGCTTGATGGCGCACGATTTCATCACAATGTTTTCCTTCACCGTTGAGCTAGTGGTATAAATAGACGTACATAGACTTAAAAATTCAAAGGTACGTGCCCGGGTTTGAACCCGCACTTCTCGGTTAAGAGGCGCGTGTCGTTACCATTGAGCTACCACCGCTCTACCATGTATGTATATGATGTTGTCTGATATTTATTTGGTAATATAAATGAAAACAAGTTGTATATTTCAATTTTTATTACAGAATCTATTTGTACATTACAGGTGATTAGTAAAAGGAAAGAAACTCGGAAGTGAAAGTTGAAAGAGCTTGCTCACGACGTGACAAGTTGTAGATGGTTTAAAATGCGTCCTGAAAAGAAAAACATAAGTTAGAAAAAAATCAACTTAAAACAAATTTTTTAGGTTAGACCAACATCATCCTCCTAGCGTTATGTTGCTTAGACGAGGTCCGCTTAGACCATGATCCAGGATTTAGCGAGTCTGGTAGTTACATTGAAACGACTGACAGACTAGTTACATTGACCAGACAATTTTTCGGATCATGGTTACAAATCCAAAGTTGTTTGAATTTGAAGGTTGCATCACGATGTTTTCCCTCACCGCCTAGTTATTGAAAAATGCAGAGAAGCGTGCTGGGGTCTGGACCCCTGAATCATCACCCGTCGGTTATGAGGCGTGTGACCTTACCATTGAATTTTTCATCTTAGTCCATGGTCTTGGATTTAGAGAAGTGGCTGTCTGACCTTATTGACCTTCAAGTAGGGGAATCTGAGAAATAGATCATGGTCACACATCCATGTTAGTCTGGGACTTAAAATAATGTGCCAACTGCGTTAGCATGTCGTAAAAGGCGACTTGGGTGTGATTGTGTTGGCGACGAGTTAGCCACTTGTCACGACTTTTTCATCCATCCATCTAACCCAGCCCAGTTTTATTTTTGGCTCAAAATGGTTAAGGCTTGCTGTCCCTTTGGATGAGCCTACCCCTTTGGGGATTATGGGCGTCATTTATGTATGTATGAGTATAAAAATAATAACTTACCTACGTAATTAGCGGGAGCCTGCAAAAAAATTACAACTTGTTTATAATATGTAAACCAATTCTCCAGACTGACACACCAATTCCCCAGTTCAAAACTAAGCTAAACTTGTGCTATGGATACTAAGTACCCAATACTTAAATACGAACACACGAAACAATTTCAAAGCGGGATTCGAACCCGCGACCCTTTATTTTGCGTCTAGTCTCTGACCACTCGACCAACGGGCCTGACTAATGATTTAACAATGTATTTTTGTATCTAAGGATATTATTTTGATCAACGGGTTAATATGAGGCCACCACCCGGTAAGTCCGCCACTGGGTCTGACCAAACTCCACTTTTTTTCTGACTAAAATATTATCATGACCATAACTGTTTTTGGTGAACTATACTGTGACGAAATTCGATTGCAAAATTCACTTACGCCTTCCTGTCAAACCAGTCGCCAATCCTTTGACAAGGCCTGGAACAAAGAATAAATTTGTTAAAAATCAATATCAATGAATTTTCCGTCTCACTTAACTCAATTCAATTTTCGGCTGAGGGATCGAAGTAATCCGTCCCTCGTTGAATCCTGCCTTTTCGGGCCCGGGATATGACCTGGGACCTGGTCTTTAGAAAGCTACCAAAAGACCAACAAAACCATCTTATAGTCGTATGAAATGATATAGTGTTGTCAAAAATCGATAGTAGCTAAAATCATATATACGATCGATAGGACAATCGATTGTATTGATAGTATCGATACTCTATTTAGTTAGTAATTTATTTATTTATTTATTTACGAAACATTTGCCCCTAGCGGGATTCGAACCCGCGACCCTCGGTTTTGTGGCCAGGATCTCTGACCACTCGACCAACGGGCCTGTCAAAATATAAAAAATATAAATACGTACATAGATTTAAATAATCCAGAAGAACGTGCCCGGGTTTGAACCTGCACCCTTCGGTTATGAGGCGTATGTCCTTACTATTGAGCTTTCAACGCATTTGAAAATTAAACATAAATGTTACCAATATAATAATTTAAGTACAATTTGAATTGTTTATAAATAACTCACCTCCCACTGAGTTAAGGAGCCCGCCAACGGTCTCTGCAAAAATAAATTTAAATTAAATATTACAACACTACGGAAAATAAAATAAAAAAATATAGATTTATTACATAATCTGTCACAGCCAACTAGTTAATAAGTCGTACAACTAAGCGTCTAGCCTGTTTACTGAACGGCGTGCAACCAGCTTTCAGATGTTAGATGAAATAACTGAACGAACGATTTGACTCAACCACCTTATTTGTTGAACGCGAAAAAAGCTTGAAAGGGTTGCAATAGGGGTTGGTTTTTTTATAAAAATTCCTTCTTTTTTTAACTAGAGGGACGAAACTTCATCTTAAGGTATTTGATTAGTACATTCAAAGCTTTTCATTTATACTACGTGACTAGCAATTTGCACTCGCGACAATATTTTTAGTACAGTCACCTTTACCTTTTAGCTTTTGTAAATATTATTTGGAGAAAATATTACTCTAACTAACTAAACTTCACGCCACTTCCCTAGCGGGGTAGGCAGATAGATTTAACTTGGTATATAAATATTGCAATCTCACTCAGACTTTACTCTGACTCTAATAACGAATCTGTACATAAAATTTTCAAGTTTCGTTTTAACTGAAAATAAGGTTGTATAGTTGAGAAGAGCAAAGGTTCCAGTACAGAGCCCTGTGGTACTCCCCCGAGCAGACAAGTACCTAAAGAATTGTCTTTTTTGACAGCAGCTATTTCCATACTGTCAGACGTGATTTCAGTACGCGTAGTTAGGTAAACATTAGGCAATCTATTAATAACACTTAAATGATGTATTAGGTGCAATGGTTGAATACTATTCACGATGTTTTACCATACAGTACACAGGCTAGGCTGTTAATTTGATGATTATATAATAATAATAAATTCTTCAGACTGACACACCAATTCCCAAGTCCCAAACTAAGCTTATGCTTGTGCTATAGATATTAGGTGAACGGATAGACATACTTAAATACGTTTATAAACATCGATGAGTCGAGTACAAATGTCCATGTTCATCACACGAAACATTTGCCCCTAGCGGGATTTGAAACCGCGATCCTTGGTTTCGTGGCCAGGGTCTCTGACCACTCGACCAATGGGCCAGACAAATTGTTTGATTGACTAGCTGTGCTCGCAGTTTCTTTGTTTATGTTATAAAGTTTATATAGCCTTTCTCGATAAATGAGCTATCTAACACTGAAATAATTTTTCAAATCGGACCAGTAGTTCCTGAGATTAGGGCGTTTAAGCAAACTAGTAAGTCTTCAGCTTTATATATTAGTATAGTATAGATTTTTACATAATCAACTTACTTGATGTGGCTCCGAGCACGCTTGCTGTAAGAAAATGAAAAAAATGTGAATCTACTATTTAGTAAATGAGTTAATAAATATAAATATCCGACTACATCACATACATTGATCTGACTCCGAGGTAAGTAGCTTAAGCACTTATGTTACGGATATCAGAATCAACAGTGGTATTACAAATATATACTTAAATATAGTATATTAACACCAAGACACAGAACAAACACAAGTATTCATCATAAGAATGTTTGTCCTGAGTGGCGATCGAACCTTCAACTCTTGGCGCGTGGGGTAGGGTCTAGTGGCCCTGCCCCATGCGATGGCATGTAGCTTGTGCTATGGATAATAAGTGAACGGGTGGACAAACATAAAAACGTTTATAAACATCCATGACACGAGCACAAATGTCCATGTTTATCACATAAAACATTTGCCCCTAGCGGGATTCAAACCAGCGACTCTCAATTTTGTGGCAAGGGTCTCTGACCACTCGCCCAACGGGCCTGTCAATTATGCATCTGACCCAAAGTCAAATTTATTTCTGGTTAGATGAGTTTCTGCTTGTTGGACTCTGATTTTTGACTAAAATACAAACGGTCAATCCTGCTCATTGCTTATCTGTGCTTATGTGATTTGTGGCGTATTTGTGTGAGTTTGGCTTCATCTGTTCTCATACTCATGTGACGTGCCGTTTATACCTGATTTTTCTGTTTCGTTCTCGATCTTATGATCCGAGAGCTGGCACCAATTGTTGAGTAGTAATTTGAGGCAACCTGAAAACCTGTCTCATACCTCTCCTATTATACCCCAACATGGAACTGCAGACCTGGCTGATGAGAAGTGAGCCTTTCTTTATTATTTTTAAATATTAATAGTTTTTCCAAAAATATGTTTAGGGCGATATGCCATTTTTATATGTCGTCGTTTAATATTTTAAGAATATAAAAAAATATTTTGCCAGTCGCGTGCTTATATATTTTTCAAAAGAATATAAAAAATGTATTTGAGTCAATTTGAAATTTAACTAAAAAAAATTATTCTAAAATAGACAGATCATTTTGGTGGTATTTTTTACCTGTCAGGTGATCTAACAATCTGTCCATCTAGAGTTACCCCCGCTACTCACCAGGCAGGTCTGCAGTTCCGTGTTGAGGTATAATAGGAGAGGTATGGGACAAGTTTTCAGCTAATACGTACCTAAATTTGGTGCCAGTTCTCCTCTATTAGCTGGTCAAGCTATGGTTAGACAGACTCACTTTCCAATGTTTACCATTTGTGTGGATCAATGGGGAAGTGGGGGTTATAAATGAAGTCTTACATGAACCGGGGGCAGCTGGACTTTTGCCGCAGTCACCGCCTGCTGGGGTACCTATAACAAAATAAACCCATAGATATTAAAAATGTAATGAAGCGCTCTATGCTTCATTACATTTTTAAAAACAACCCTATTGTAGGGTTCCGTAAATAATCAATTGTCTATTCGATCCAATTTACGCAGTCAATACATTAATAATATATGTGTACTAAGATCTCATACCTATGTATACTGTAAAAGTACTCATTACATAGGTACCAAAATATTTATAACCAAACAAAATATTTGCCGCTTTAACAAAATACTAAAAAACAGAATAAAATATTAAAGAGGGCTATTTTTGCCGTTTTTAACCGACTTCAAAAAAAAGGAGGAGGTTCTCAATTCGACTGAATTTTTTTTTTTTTTTTTTTTTTTTGTATGTATGTTACTCGATATCTCTGAGAATTGTTAACCGATTTCCAAAATTTTTTTTTTAATCGAAAGGGTTTACTCCCGAGTTGGTCCCATTGCCACCAAGTCAGGATCTGATGAAGGGATCCCAGGAAAATCGAGGGCAACCCTCAAACTTTATAGGCACGTACAATGTGTTTTAGACATTATCTAAGATTGTTCAATTATTTACGTATGGTACTTATCATCTTATGTTGGTGAGCTGATGATGGAAGGTACAAATCCTTAACGATTAGGAATTAGTTTATGATTCTTTAAATATTGATATCTTCGAGAATTGTAAGACGATTTTTAGAGTTCTTTTTTTTATTCAAAAGGGTATATCCTGGAGTTGGTCCTATTGGTACCACATCTGGATCTGATGAAGGAATCTTAGGCAAATCGAGGGAAACCCTCAAGTATTATAGGCGCGTACAATCTATTTTAGTTATTTTCTAAAACAGTTCAAGTATTTACGTCTGGTATTCATAATCTCATGTTGCTGAGCTGATGATGGAAGGTGTAACTCCTTAACGATTAGGAGTTCGTGGATAATTCTTTCAATATTATAGGGCCATATTGAGTGTTATTCTCGAGATAGTCCCAATTTCACCAAGTCTTGGTCTAGTGATGGGATTCCATGAAAACGAGGGCCACTCTTAAATTTTAACGACATGTTAAGTGTTTTATTTATTGTTTCTAAAACGATTCCAGTATTTGCGTCTCGTACTCATCATGTTATGTTGCTTAGCTAATGATGAAAGGTATCTCTTTGAAGATTAGTAGTTTTAAGTAATTCTTTAAACATTAAAGGCTCGTTATACCTTTTCGTCTTTAGTCTCATAAGACCGGCACTGTCTCATTAAAGCAGCTCGTTTTGATTTGGTCTACCTACCTATTAATAAATTTCACTAAAAAGTAACAAATAAGTTAAATTTTAACAAAAATAAAAACCGACTTCAAAACACCCCGCAAAAAATGTTTATAAAAAACACAAGTAAAAACTGCCTTACACTAAAAAGTATGAAATAAATTCTTTCGACTGCTTCGATGAAAGTATTAATCTTTAACACGTATTTAAATATTTACAATAATCAGTTAGTTTTGGAGTCGGTGCCAGGCAAACTTAAAAAAAAAGTAGACACTTAATAACAAATTACCTTACTAATAACAATATGAAACAAATTAGTTAAAATATGAGTATATTAACTTACTATTGATTTTGTATATTCAAAACCTATTTTACCACCCTTCACCAAGAAACAAATAATTGCAAATTCCGAAATGATAATTACGCGGGCTGGCACCGACTCCAAAACTAACTGATTATTGTAAATATTTAAATACGTGTTAAAGATTAATACTTTCATCGAAGCAGTCGAAAGAATTTATTTCATACTTTTTAGTGTAAGGCAGTTTTTACTTGTGTTTTTTATAAACATTTTTTGCGGGGTGTTTTGAAGTCGGTTTTTATTTTTGTTAAAATTTAATTAAAGATATATATTCGTGCGCGAGTCCTACTCGCACTTGGGCGGTTTTGGTGTGTACGAAGCCAGAAAACTGCACGGAATCGTTTGGGATTGATTGCAATAGTTTTCATACAATGGTATATTTTGACCTAATAATATTTACAAAACCTTCAAATTCAAAATATCTTTATTTATATAGGCTTCAATAAAGCACTTAATAGTCAATATACAAAAAAAAGAACAAATAATACTACCACCGGTTCGGAAGGTAGAATCTATCGAGAAGAAACCGGCAAGAAACTCGATAGTTACTCTTTTAAATGCCAATTATACAATTTTGTAAACTTAATTAATCCACACTTAAGACTAGATATCACTGCAGATGATTAATTCATTATGAAGTTAACCATAAATCTTTGTCATTGAGGTCAATAAAGTAAAAACAGAATGGAGTGTGCGCATCGCTTGTCAAAAGGTTGTTCAGTCCCGTTATCTTTATATTAAGCGAAAGCGCGCAAAATACTCTATGTTATAAAAACTATTGCCATATATTATATTAACGATTCTGTACAAACTGTTTTCCAGGTTTTCGCATACACTAAAATTAAGGTTGTATAAGTGTATATTAATGTACGCTAGGGTTGCCGAAAAATCGGTAGTTAAACGCTAAAATCATCTATTTAATCGATAGTATATATCTCTGTTAGTGCAATACTATCGGTAAACAGCAATACTATCGATAGTATCGACAGTATCGATAGTTTCAAACGTTGCTAACCGTATTATTGTATTGCTATTTGCCGATAGTTTTCAGTATCGATACACCATTGATACTATCGATTTTCTTCAACTATCGATAAGTTATCGTTAAACAATCGATATTGGCCTATCGAGCGGCAACACTAGTGTACGCAATTATAATAAACTTACCACTTCCAGGAACACCGGTCAGGTCGGTAGACAATCCTTTGACGGTATCTGGGACAAACAGACGTTTCATTAAAAAAATGTAATAAAGTACTTTTATGAATAGTTTGTGAGTTATTAGGCGGCGAGCCAGCCACGCGACTTTTCTTGTTTAATATAATTTTACATACATAGCATCACGCCCATTATTCCCGAAGGGGTAGGCAGAATCAAAGCGGCAGCAAGCCCCTTTAACCACATTCAGCCAAAAAGAAAACTGCGCTGGGTTAGATGGCAAATTGTGAGAAAGTAGTGACAAGTGGCTGGCTTGTCGCCTACACAATCACATACCCTAAACCCGATATACTATTAGTCGTTTTTTACGACATGCTAGGCAAGAACCACAGTTGGCACATTAATTTTAAATCCCAGACCAACATGGGACAATCAAAGTTTTTCATAATTTTATTTCTGGCAACAGTGGTTAAAAGAACTTATTGCTACTTAGACAGTGCTGTCATATGTACAAGTATATCACATACGTAGGTATGTGAATGTAATTGGTACGAACAGAGAAGGTTGCACTAAATATGGAAGTTCTTCCGCCGGGCTAGGTTTCCCATACTCGGGGACTGACAAATCGTGCCGGTGTATTTAAATACTTGCTCCTCTCAGCGGGTTTTTCGCATGGTACATCGATAAAACGAAGCCTATGTGCTATTCTAGTATATAATCTAAGTATGTACTTAATTTTATACAAAAACCTGAAGTAATTTTTAAGTTTATTCGTTACAAACATACAAATCTTTTATTTTTGTAATGAAAGTCTAGGTATTGTATACCTAGCGACAAGAATAAGGTCACGCGTTGTAAAATTTGTGCAAATTCGATCAACGCCATCTATTGACGCGCTCATTAGAACTAACCTTAACCGTCTTGTGCCGTATCTATTAATTTGATTATATAAGAAGAATCTTCATTTGTATTTTAAAAAAACAGTGCTTACCTCCGACATTCTGTAGGGCGTTTCCAACAGTGTCTGCAAAACAAAAATGTTAATTAATTTGTAATATTCATTATTAAATTGGTTTCTTTGTAGGGATTGCAATTCAGTGCTATATTTTGACAGATCCAGCACATGACCCTGGATTTAGCAGAGCTGAAATTGTGCTAGACCTACTGGATAGCTTGATTCAGCATTCCAATCTGGGTGTGTCTAAATTAACACCTTATCTTTACTAAAATACAGGATATAATTGTTCCAAAAAATACAACGCCATCTATTGTAGAGAAGAAAAATTTTCTTAACATTTGTGATCGGTTTGAACTCAGATACAAAAGTTCTTAACTACTTTTAAGAGTAAAGTAAATTAAATAGCTTTTCAAAAGAACGACGGTGTGTTGTCCGATGTAGGACTAATGAGGTCAGCTAGTTTTGACCAAAAATAATAACGGCAAATCCAGCTCATTGCTTAACTGTAGCGTAATTGTGTGAGTTTGGCTTCAACGGTTCTCATACAAATTTCTACAATTTTTTTCAGTTCTTCGACCTAAAGTCCGAACAATTCTTTGTTTTCCTATCCTTATTACAATTTCTATTAAAACTATTATGCAAAATCCACTTACTTGAAGTAGTTCCGAGGACGCTTGCTGTAAAACCAAATACATACATTTATCTATGTCAAAGTCTGTTATTTTTCGGGAGCTTCAAAGCAAGCTGACGGACAGTGTCAGGAAATTTTGAATATGATGTACAATAGTATTCTCATAACATACATGAAAATCAGGACTCAGAATTTAAGTTAAGTGAGAAATACCGTATCCTAAGTATTGCACCTGATACCCGCAAATTGGCTCACTACCCAAACTAGCTAGTACTGTACGTTTAAAGTCAGTAGTGATACCACACATTTCCTTTCTAAGAATATAAGTAACATCTGGTGGCCCTGGGATCTTGGGTAATAAATAAATAAATTCTTCAGACTGACACACCAATTCCCTAGTCCCAAACTAAGCTTGTGCTTGTGCTATGGATACTAGGTGAACGGATAGGCATACTTAAATACGTTTATAAACATCTATGACTCGACGTCTATGTTCATCACACGAATCATTTGCCCCTAGCGGGATTCGGACCTGCGACACTTGGTTTCTTGGCCAGGGTCTCTGACCACTCGACCAACGGGCCACTCAAGGTCCATAAAAAAAATTCAGTCGAATTGAGAACCTCCTCCTTTTTTTTGAAGTCGGTTAAAAATAGGTAGTAAAGTATTTATCACCCTTTTACCCCGGAAAGGGGGCGGCACGAACTTCGCCAGGACAACTACTATAGTGTATCTAATGGTCTAAAGTGTATGCGTTTCATCATCATCATCTTCCTAGCGTTATGTCCCGTGTTTAGTCGGGGTCCGCTTGGACCATGACCCAGGATTTAGCGAGTCTGGTAATTACATTGAAGCGACTGCCGATCTGACCTTCGTAACCTTAAGATAGGGGAACCAGACAATTTTTGGATCATGGTTACAAATACAAAGTTGTTTGAATTTGCAGGTTTCATCACGATGTTTTCCCTCACCGCCGAGCTAGTGGTATAAATACGTACATAGATTTAAAAAATCCAGAGGTACGTGCCCGGGTTTGAACCCGCACTCCTCGGTTAAGAGGCGCGTGTCCTTACCATTGAGCTACCACCGCTCTTAAAGTATGCGTTTCTCATTTGTAATATTTCTTGGCAAGTAAGGATTTTAAATGATATCTTACAACCGGGGTTAGAGCCACCTTGTCCAGCACCTGGAGCAACTGTGGAAATAAGAAAAAAATAATTCATAGATATTCAAAGTATTAAATATATTACTATTAGACTACATCACTTATATTGATCTGACTGAGAGATAAGTAGCTTAAGCACTTGTGTTATGGCTAACAGAACAGTGGTATTACAAATAAATACTTAAATATTCGACATTAAAACCCAGACACAGTTTTTAACATTATACTTTTTACTGTTGAACAAAAATAAAGTATACAAAATACTGTTTTCAGTATCACATTACGTTTCAGTTATAATTGTGATAAGGCGTATGAAGTTTTTAAAAAATATTGTAAATTAGCATGTTGAGCGAGAAGCTCTAATAAATATGTATTTAAAACAATAAATAAATAAAATAAAATACTGTTCATTTGATTTGATATTTTATTGCTTGTACGGACTCGGTAAATGAATTTATTGCAATAGTACCATGTTACATTTCGAAGAAAAAATATTTAAAAAACCTTATATTTATATAAATTATAACAAACTTACCGTTTCCACCGACACCAGTCAGGTCGGTAGCCAAAGTTTTCACGATTCCTGCGACAAAAAAGACATTTTGTTAAAAAAAAACCCTTTTATTGAATAAATAAACAATCAATTAAATAAATTTCCCAGACTGACACACCAATTCCCTAGTTCCAAACCAAGCTTGTATCCTTGTACTGTGGATACTAGGTGAACGGATAGACATACTTAAATACGTTTATAAACATCCATGACTCGAGTACTGTGTTCATCACACGAAACATTTATTCCTAGCGGGACTCAAACCCGCATCTTGGTCTGGCCAGGGTCTCTGACCATTTAACCAACGGGCCTATTAATAGCTATAGGTGTAACTATATTAAAGTAAGAGGAATTTTAAGTGACTACTTTTACAGCTCTTCATCTAACATACTAACTAACTAAACTTCACGCCACTTCCATAGCGGGTCTTCTTCTAGCCTTATTTAATTTCCAGCTGAAAGTAGTTAAAGGGTCTTAATGCTCCTTAGTAGTGTTGCCGAAAAATCGATAGTTTTGCAATCGATAGTTTAACGGACAAATCGTCTATACGATCGATAGGACAATCGATAGTTTCGATCGCTGCCAACCAATGAATATCTATACGATATTGAATGCTCTTTAATATCGTATAGACTATTGATAGTATCGATACTATCGATATTCTTGTACTATCGATCAACTTTAGTACTATCGATATTGATCAACGCCATCTGTTGGCACGCTTATTGGAACTACAGTCTTGCCTGTCATGTGGCTTACTAGACGAATGTATATAGATTGCCACAGATTGTTAGAATTTGTTTTACTTGTATTTAATAAAAATGTCCTTACCTGCGACTTGGTTGAGTGCGTTTCCGACAGTGACTGCAAGAAAAAATAATTATTAAATCATAAAATTAAATGCACTCTTTTAAGAAACCTAATTTTTAAAAAAAGCATCAGAAACATCGCTCTAACTCCGAAGTAACTAGCTTCAGCACTTGTGTTACGGATATCAGAATCAACAGTGGTATTACAAATATATACTTAAATATTGGATATTAACACCCAGAGACAGAACAAACACAAGTATTCATCATACGAATGTTTGTCCTGGGTAGGGATCGAACCCACAACTCTTTGCGCATAGGACAGGGTCACTATCGATTACCAGTCATAAAAGGCGACTAATATTAAAAAATAGTGTTGTATTTGGAATTATGTAGGCGAAGAGCTAGCCACTTATCATAACTAACTAACTAAACTTCACGACTTCTCATTACATTTAATAATTTTTCATCTAACCCAAAATAATGTGCCAACTGTGTTCCTTGCCTAGCAAAGGCGACTAATGGTGTATTGAGTTTTGGCTATGTGATTGTGTAGACGACGAGCTACTTGTCACATTTTTTTCACAATTTTCCATTTAACCCAGCCCAGTTTTATTTTTGGCTGAATGTGAATATGGTTAAAGGGGACTGCTGTCCCTTTGACTCTGCCTACCCCTTCGGGGATTATGAGCGTGATGTTTGACGTTTATTATAAAATAAGGATCATGTGTAATTATCATACCTGTTACTGATCCAAGTACGTTTGCTGTAAGAAAATTATAACACGTTAATCTATCACATTAGGTGCAATGAAATATCGACCACAAATACATTGTAAAAAAGTATAATGTAACCACGGACTAGTAAAAAAAGAAGGACTCCACGCTGTCATACTATAGCGTGAAGCCACATTTATGCATGTGTAAGTGAGATACTTATGGATACCAGATATCGGATATCTGTCATTTGGAGCACTTATCATGTCAATGTGTGACGTAAGTTGCGTGTCAAGTTGGAGCACCTTAGGAGCTTCAACGTGTAGTTAGTGGCGCGGAGTCCTTCTTTTTTTAATAGCATAAACGTGGCTTCACGCTATAGTATGACAGCATGGAGTCCTTCTTTTTTTACTAGTCCGTGTGGCGAGTTAGTCTTTTGTTATCACTACTTTTTCACAATATTCCATCAAACCCAATCCATTTTATGACTAAATATTTTATTAAATGGTTGTTACCATCTTAATTTTTTTTGTAAAATAACTGATTAGCTATAAACACTTTCATATTTAATCTTTTAGTGTAATAATTCTAAATATTAGCTAGGTTCAAAGCTTTTCATCCAACCCAGCCCACTGTCCCATGTTGGTCTAGGAGTTAAAAAGAATATCCCAACTGTGGTTCTTGCCTAGCATGTCGTAAAAGGCGACTAATGGTATATCGGATTTTGGGTGTGTGATTATGTAGGCGACAGGTTAGCCGCTTGTCACTGCTTTTACCCAATTTACCATCTAACCCAGCCCGGATTTATTTTCGGCTGAACGTGGTTGAAGGGGCCTGCTGCCCCTTTGACTCTGCCTACCCCTTCCGGGATCATGGGCGTGATGTTATGTTTGTTTGTTTATTAGCTAGGTTAGGTACCATATGACCAGAGTTGATTTATTACAAGGTGTAAGAAGTTTCATCAATTTAATATTTAGGTTAACAACTTACTTAATATATTCAGGTATTGTATTGATGGTACTTATAAAACAAGTCCTAACTCTGATATATTCACAGTGATTTTCCTAGCGTTATGTTCCATGCTTAGACGGGGTCCGCTTAGACCATGATCCCGGATTTAGCGAGTCTGGGAGATACATTGAAGCCAGAATAATAGGGCAACCAGATTTTTTTTGGATCATGGTTACAAATTCAAAGTTGTTTGAATTTGCAGGTTTCATCACGATGTTTACCCTCACCGTCGAGCTAGTGGTATAAATACGTACATAGATTTGAAAAATCCAGAGGTACATGCCCGGGTTTGAACCCACACTCTTCGGTTAAGAGGCGCGTGTCCTAACCATTGAGCTACCACCGCTCTCTAAAATATTCAAAGTACCTCCTGAAATAGTAATTTGGTAGGTAAGTAAATATGTTTAAAAATGAAAAACAGTTGTGTTTATTTAACACTGCCCACTCCTTCTAGAATTCCGGCGTATGTATGTATGTATGTATGTTTATATATATGTATGGAGTAGGATCAACTAATAAGGTCTTACATGAGCCTGCGCCGCCGTCAGGTTGTCCCCAACTTCCACCTGTGAGAATGAACGAAGTGGTGTTCTAAAGATATTCAAGATATTGATGAGAACTGACCACACCATGGCCTCATGCCTAATGCATGCATGTATCGATAGACTACTTGGTACGTCTCTAGACTGCCTCGTTGGTCTAGTGGTAACATGCGCCGCCTGAAGACCAAGAGGTCCCGGGTTCAATTCCCAGGTCCTGCCAAAATTTGTGGCTGGGTACTTCAATATTGAAATTACTCAGTAACAGCCCGGAGTCAGGAAATTGACGGATTTATCACTCGAAAAGCACGGTAAGCTGTTGGGCCTGCGCCTGACCTGTCTCCGGTCATGTCGGTGCCGTCTCATCGGACTATGAGAGTGAAGGAACAGAGAGTGCACCTGTGTTTGCACACACTTGTGCACTATAATATCTCCTGCGTTGGCTAATCCTCGTTGAGATTGGCCGCCGTGACTGATATCGGTTAGGAGGACATTATTATTACGTCCCTAGAAAATAGCCATCTCGACTTGTCGCGCATTGTATTTATGTATGAAATTTTGTCAAACTTACCATTTCCTCCGTTTCCAGCAACACCAGTCAGGTCGGTAGCCAACTGCTTAACGATATCTGTGATAAAAAGAGAATTCGTTTAGTAAATAACTCTTTTATGTAATAAATAAATAAATATCACACGACATCACATACATTGATCTGCCTCCGCAGTAAGTAGCTTAAGCACTTGTGTTACGGATATCAGAAACAACAGTGTTATTACAAATATTTACTTAAATATTAGATATTAATACCCAGACACAAAACAAACACAAGTATTCGTCACACGAATAATTGTCCTGGGTGGGGATCGAACCCACAACTCTTGGCGCATGGGACAGGGTCACTACCAAATGCGCCATCGAACTAGTCGAAATAATAAATTTCGTTATAGAATTCATGCCAATTCGATCAACGCCATCTGTTGACACATTTATCAAAACTATTTTCTCGACTGTCTTGTGGTTTAATAAATAATATAGGTAGATAGTTACAAATTATTAGAAGAATCTTCATATATTGTATATTGTGTACCTATTATATAAAAGTCAATTCTTACCTCCTACTTGGGTGACCGCGTTTCCAACGGTAGCTGTAATAAAAGAGAATTTCATTAAATCACAAAGTTAAAATGGATCCCATTTACCGCCATTGTACTAACGAATCCCATGTTGGTCTGGCACTTAAAATGAATTCGCCAACTGTGTTCCATGTATAGCATGTCGTAAAAGTCGACTAATGGTGTATCGGGTTTTGGGTGTGTAATTGTGATGGCGACGAACTATTTGTCACTACTTTTTCACAATGTTGTGTCTAACCCAGCCCAGTTTTATTTTATCTGATTAAAGGGTCTTGCTGTCGCTTTAACTCTGCCTACCCTGGCGATTACGGGAGTGATGTTACGTATAATAACGATTCGATTAGTATCATTCACCAAATAAATAAACGGTTAAGGCACTACTGTGGAACAACTCATCATCTTCCTAGCGTTATGTCCCGTGCTTAGTCAGGGTCCGCTTAGATCATGATCCAGGATTTAGCGAGTCTGGTAATTACATTAAAGCGACTGCCGATCTGAAATTCATAACCCTAAGATAGGGGAACCAGACGATTTTTGGATTATGGTTACAAATCCAAAGTTGTTTGAATTTGCAGGTTTCATCACGATGTTTACCCTCACCGTCGAGCTAGTGGTATGAATACGTACATAGATTTGGAAAATCCAGAGGTATCCGGCAATCCTCGGTTAAGAGGCGCGTGTCCTTGCCATTGAGCTACCACCGCTCTGTGGAACAACTGTGGGACTTATAATCCAAAATGTGAAATCAAGAGAGCAATTTACTGATAAAATCACGCTTCTAGTTCGTCTTATCCTAGTAGAAATAATTATATGTAATGAACTTACTTGAAGTTGTTCCAAGTACACTTGCTGTAAGAAAAATACACACATTAATCTATTATATAAGGTACTGCAAAATATCTTCGACTGATGCAAAGAAATACTAGAAAACATACAGAGATTTAAATAAATAAATAAATAATAAATAAATATCCGACGACGTCACATACATTGCTCTGACACCGAGGTGAGTAGCTTAAGCACTTGTGTTACGGATATCAGAATCAACAGTGGTATTACAAATATATACTTAAATATTGGATGTTAACACCCAGACACAGAACAAACACAAGTATTCATCACACGAATGTTTGTCCTGACTGGGGATCGAACCCACAACTCTTAGCGCATGGGCCAGGGTCACTACCGAATGCGCCATCGAGCCAGTCAAAGATTTGAAAAATTCTGAGTTACATGCCCGGGTTTGAACCCACACCCCTCGGATATGAGGCGCGGGGCTTCACCATCGAACTGCCTCTGCTCTTTTATACGTGTAATAGCTATGCCCGTGGTATTCACCAGCGTATTTATATGGCATAGTGTAATGTTATGTAGCTTAGAACCTTCCTCGATAAATGGATTAAACTCAACACATAAGATTTTTTTTCTTCGGACCAGTTCATAGATTTACAATTTTTTTGTTGGTCTGAGACTTAAAAAGAATGTGCCAACTGTGGTTCTTGCCTAGCATGTCGTATAAGGCGACTAATGGTATATCGAGTTGTAGGTATGTAATTGTGTAGGCGACAATCTAGCCACTTGTCACTACTTTTTCACAATTTTCCGTCGAACCCAATCCAGTTTTAATTTTGGCTGAATGTGGTTAAAGGGGCCTGCTGCCCCTTTGACTCTGCCCCTCGGTACCACCCCGTTTACGAGATAAGAGAAAACGGGAGACCAGCTTAATTTCATCCCTACTCCGTGCTGTTTTCTGGGAGAGCAGCGACACTGGTAGACGCCTGGTGTTGATAACTGATCAATCATCACTTAATCAGCTATCAACCGGGGTTAAAATTATTAAAATTATTATTTAACCTTCTACCAACAACCTGTATTTAAAAAATACAGGTTGTGGGTAGAAGGGTAAATATTTTGAGTTGTATGTATTTTTAAAGCCAATTCAACTTTTTTTGTCCGTTGTTTAATTTGTCCAACAAACATTTTTTTTGTAGTGGACCCCTATTACCACATAAGGGTATGAAAAATATATAACAACCGATTCTTAGAACTACCCAGGATACATATAAAACTCCATCAAAATCGATTAAGACATTTCGGAGGAGTATGACAACTAACATGGTGACAGGAGAATTTTATATATAAGATAGATGAATATATATATACGAAATTATATGAAACTTACAGTCTCCACCACCCTGACCAGCCAAGTCCGTAGCCAACTGCTTAACGACATCTGTAACAAAAAGACATTTAGTTTAAAAAATGCTCTTTTTTCCATCTAACCCAGCCCAGTTTCATTTTTGGATAAATGTGGTTAAGGGGGCTTGCTGTCCCTTTGACTCTGTCTGCCTCTTCGGGGATTGTGGGCGTGATATTATGTATGTTGTTTGAAGGCGACGAGCTAGCCACTCGTCACTACTTTCACAATGTCTTATACAGTCTTATTTTATTTCTAGATAAAATTAGTTAATAGGGCTTAAATATCAGACTACATCACATACATTGATATGACTCTGACGTAAGTAGCTTAAGCACTTGTGTTACGGATATCAGAATCAACAGTGATATGCTCTACTGAGCCTAGCCCCAATACCGTCTTGCCCAGAGCCCACACCCTCAGGGGGCTGTACGACAGACAATTTGTCTGCTTCCTTCAAAAAAATTACTTTGACATTAACGGGAAATTTTGCTCAACAGAAATTCATAGCAGAAAAAATATTAGGTTAGGTTAGGTTTTTTCTGACCTTCGTAACCCTTTACATAGGGGAACCAGACAAATTTGGATCATGTTACACATCCATAGTTGTTGGAAAGTGCAGTTTTCATCACGATGTTTTCCTTCACCGCCGAGCTAGTGGTATAAATACGTTCATTGATTTGAAAATCCAGAGATACGTGTCCGGTATTGAACTGCACTCCTCGGTTAATAGGCGCGTGTCCTTTCCATTGAGCAAACACCACTGGCAGAAGATTATAGATGATACTAATAAGAGTTTTTACTTATTTACTTATATTATGTAAAAGCAGTTCTTACCTCCTACTTTGTCAACCACGTTTCCGACAGTAGCTGCAAGAAAAGATCATTTTATTAATAAGTTGATTGTTTAAAATAAAAAAATATATCTTGAGATTACAAAAAAATATTGTAAGTAAGTAAACAAAATATTTGCAACAGACACACAAATATGCATATGAGTTTGTAAATGTAAGGTACATGAATTACTTATGAAATGCAAGATGAGCAAATATTTTTTTACTATTACAAGAATACAAGAGATATTGCTTATTTTTTATTTTGTTCAGCAAACTAAAAATGATGAAGATACAGCGCGTTAAAGTAAAAGTACCGCGTGACGTCACTAGGTGTGTAAAATTTTACCGTCCAAGTGACGTAAAAGGCCCCATTCCAGCGCTATATTTTTGTAGTTTTTCGAGTATTAGTTCAAAATCATATTCAAAATCTGTACACTGCCCCTTTGCGGGCGTGGTGTTTTGTATGTATGTATGTAACTTACTTGAAGTAGTTCCGAGTACACTTCCTGTAAGAAAAAGAAAATACAGACGTTAATATTATAAACTGCTATAAATATATACCGCAGATGCAAAAAAATAAAATATTATATCGACGCTTAAAAACCAAGACCATCTACAAAAAGTCGACTTCACAGGAGACGAAAAAAAACGTTTTATTTCCTTAAATTTATTATTCGTAACTTAGGTGGTATTGGTATTTTTTCATAACTTCTTATTTAATGCGAATTTGAGGTTACTGATCAAAGGAAACGATGCGTAAATTAATCATAAAAATAACTGCATTAAAAAGTAAAAAGCGCCAAAAGTGTAGATAGATGGTCTTGGTTCTTAAGCGTCGATATCCCACTAAAATAAAACGCGAAAGTTTATATGACCATCGGTTCTCTCTGCCTACCGCGCTAGGGAAGTGGCGTGTAGTTCATTTATACATGGCTAGCAGCGCCCCGCGGGTTCACCCGAGTAGTTCCCGTTTCCATAAGAATACGGGGATAAAATATAGCCTATGTTATTTGGTGATAAAGTAGCTTTCCATTGGTGATAGAATTATTTAAATCGGTCCAGTAGTTCCGGAGCCTGTTCAATACAAACAAACAATCAAATCTTTCCTCTTTATAATATTATAACTTTTCTGGTTGATTTTTTACACCTTGTGTCCGAAAAACCCAAATATTTTACGGAATCCTTTTTTTTTCAAACACAACTTTTTTTTTACAAAGCTCCTTCTCTTCCTTATAGGAATTAAAAACTCCTTTCAATTAATATTGGAGATTTTTTGGTGGGTAAACGACGAGCCAAATGTCACTACTTTTCGCAATTTTTCTTTATTTTAGTTTTTTTTCAAAATAAAATTTAGTCTATGTTACTCGTGGATAATGTAGCTTTCGAATGGTGAAAGAATTTTTAAAAACGGTCTAGTAGTTTTTGAGCCTATTCATTACAACCAAACAAACAAAGTTTTCCTCTTTAAAATATTAGTGTAGATATGAAGAGATATATAGTATATGAAACTTACCATCAGAGCCAGACCCTCCATTGGCAGTGAGGTCAGTAGCCAGTTGCTTGACGAGTTCTGTAACAAATAAGACATTTTGTTAAACAAAACCCCTTCTCTTCCATAAAGGAATTAAAAACTCATTTTAATTAATATTGGAGATTTTTTGGTGGGTAAGCGACGAGCCAAATGTCACTACTTTTCGCAATTTTTCTTTATTTTAGTTAATTTTTTTTTGTTTTTATTTATTTTGTTAATTGGGTAAAAGAGATCAAATAAAAAAAAAAATATCACCTATTTATAGGTATCGCTCAAATTAGCATGTTAACCCAAAAAAACTACGACTCCTGATAAAAAGGAAGTTATAAACCTTATATTTAAAATTATACAGTTCAATATTGATTGTAATTAATTTCTCTTTATCGCCGAGTAAGGTTTTTAAGCAATAACTATTTGGTCAATTGAAAATAAAAAGTCTATATTGCAAACTAAGCCGTAAACCTTTAAAGTTAAAGTTGATAATATATTAACCACCTTAGTTTTAATTGAAATAAGAACACACACTCAATCTCGATGGCGCATTCACTGGGTTCGATCCCCACCCTGGACAAATATTCGTATGACGAATACTTGTGTTTGTTCCGTGTCTGGATGTTAATATCCAATATTTAAGTTTATATTTGTAATACCACTGTTGATTCTGATATCCGTTACACAAGTGCTTAAGCTACTTAGCTCGGAGTCAGTCAGTATGTGATGTAGTCGGATATTTATTTATATTTGGATCATTTGTTATTATATTTTTTACATTCGTTAGTGATCTAAAAAAAAAAAAAAAAAATCTATTATGGTCAGTTTCGCCATTGACGGACACGTCAGGGAGGCCATCGTATTTCACGGCCATTTTTGGTGCGCTAATCGGTAATATATTTAGTATTATTGATCGGATGCTATTATTGTAAAAAAACTATTCTTACCCGATACTTTGGTGAGTGCGTTTCCAACGGTTTCTGCAAGAAAAAAATATTTTATTAATACATTAACTTAAAAATGAATGTCTTTCATCATATAATTCAAATTCAATCGGAAACTAATTCATAAAACTCGATTTAGACGCTACCACGGACTAGTAAAAAGGAAGGACTCCACATTGTTACCTATGCTACAATGTACGGATAACAGATATTGGAAATCTGTAATTTGGAGCGCTTATGTCAATATGTGATGTAAATTGCGCGTCAAGTTGGAGCACCTGCGGAGCAACCTTTAGTGGCGTCCTCTGGTAGTCCTCTAGCGCGGAGTCTTTCTTTTTTTACTAGTCCGTGGGCGCTACATACTTATTTTTCTTTTTCTTAGCGTTATGTCCCGTGTTTAGACGGGGTCCGCTTAGACCATGATCCAGGATTTAGCGAGTCTGGTAATTACATTGAAGCGACTGCCGATCTGACCTTCGTAACCCTAAGATAGGGGAACCAGACAAATTTGGATCATGGTTACAAATCCGAAGTTGTTGGAAAGTGCAGTTTTCATCACGATGTTTTCCTTCACCGCTGAGCTAGTGGTATAAATACGTAAATAGATTTGAAAAATCCATAGGTACGTGCTCGGATTTGAACCCGCACCCCTCGGTTAAAAGGCGCTTGTATTTGCCATTGAGCTACCATCGCTCTTAATTATTTGTTTCGACCAAGAACCAATTTTGTTAATATTAATCATATTTTATTATAAATATTAATATTGATTTACCTGAAGTAGTACCGAGGACACTTCCTGAAAAATACAAATAAATTATATTTAGGAGTGTGTTTCTTGCCTAGCATGTCGTTAAAAGGCGATTAATGGTATATAGGGTTTTGGGTATGTGATTGTGTAGGCGACGAGCTAGCCACTTGTCACTACTTTTTCACAATTTTCCATCTAACCCAACTCAATTTGATTTTTGGTGACCTTGGAGGATTTGAACCCTGGACCTCTTGGCCTTTAGGAGCATTCAAACTTATACGCATATGTAGGTACTTGTGCTATTAACATTAGGTAAAGAAAATAGATACTTAAATACGTTTACAAAAGTCACAGACTCGATTACAAATGCGCATGCTCATCACACGAAACATTTGCCCCTGGCGGGATTCGAACCCATGACTTGGTTTTGTAGCCAGAGTCTTTAACCACAGGCCCTGTCGTATGCTTACCTGGATTAGAGCCTCCACCAGGAACTGAAAGAAAAATAACAATTTACATTATTTATTTTTACATTTAGATTAGCTTCTGCCGGCGGCTGCTCTTGCGTGGTACATAGATAAAACATAGCTTATGTGCTATTCAAATCTATAGTCTATCTCTGTGCCTAATTTCATTCAGAAATATTTACTAATTTTTTAGTTAATTTGTTACAAAAATACCAATCTTTCCTCTTTACAATACAAGTGTAAATGTAGCTACCGACACGCGAATTTTGTTTATTTGTATAGAACTACTAGCTGTGCCCGCGGTTTTACCTGCGTTTATAGTTAATGTTATATAACTTATAGCTTTCCTCGATAAATGATCTATCTAACACTGAATGAATTTTTCAAATCGGACCAGTAGTTCCAGAGATTAGCGCGTTCAAGAATACAAACAAACTCTTCAGCTTTGTAATGTTAGTATAGATTAAGTTGGACCCTCAGTCCTCACATAGAAGATTTAGAGCCCACCTGTACCTAGCTATGGGCACCATAGAAAAAGTAGGGGAAAACCGGGTAATGACGAATCCCAGGTAATCCCGAACGCAGTACTGAGGTCAGTCGCGACGAGACTGAACGTGGACAGTGCTATTATGCGGCACTGGACTCGATAAAGAAAACAAAATTAAT
Source organism: Glyphodes perspectalis (assembly GCA_951394215.1). Classification (NCBI taxonomy): domain Eukaryota; kingdom Metazoa; phylum Arthropoda; class Insecta; order Lepidoptera; family Crambidae; genus Glyphodes; species Glyphodes perspectalis. Next base: position 4,653,668 of record OX596228.1, read on the forward strand.
TATAATAATTATTACAATACTCGACGGATTTTAACGAAACTTGGTACAATTATTCTTCATACTCCTGGGCAGGTTATAGTATACTTTTCATCACGCTACAATTAAAAGGAGCAGAGTAGTGAAGGGAAATGTTGGGAAAACGGGAGCAGTTACTCCATTTTTTAAGCTTCCGTCGCATGTGCAGCCTTAATGGTTAAAGTTACATAGAAATCATGTATGACGGAAATAGTCTTTATAATATTAACCATAAACGCGGGTGACACCGCTGGCACAGCTAGTTATAAATAAATAAATGAATAGAATTGAATTGAATTAAATTTTAAATATAAGTAAGTACTAACAAAGGCTTTTATTGTCACTAACATTATGGACCAGGTCCGAAATAATATATATTTTTTTTTTATTTATACTATGTTAGAAAGAGATAGCATAAAATATTAATTTTGACTTTTGAGTTTACTACTTAAATAGTTTATTTTGCTTATAAAGCCAAAAATTTAAGTCTTTGTCATAAATCTGCTATTTTATGTCAATTTTCCCTTAAGTGTTCGTAGTTATCTATGAATGTGATATTAATATTGGCTATAGGAAAGGCGTACTTAAATACGCTTACAAACGTCACAGACTCGATTACAAATGCGCATGTTCATCACACGAAACATTTGCCCCTGGCGGGATTCGAACCTGTCACTTGGTTTCGTGGCCAGTCTCCAACCACAGGACCTGTCGTATGCTTACCAACATTGGGGGTATCACAAGGCACTCCAGGAACTGAAACAAGAAAATATATTTACATTATTTATTTTTACATAACATCACGCCCTTAAGAGGTAGGCAAAGTCAAAAGGGGCAGCAGCCTTAAACCACATTTAGCCAAAAACAATTTGTTTTTCTAAGTCTTTTTTTGTAAAAAATTATAAGCACACCTTTTACGACATGCTAGACAAGGAACACATTGGGCACATTCTTTTATTATTTAGTATCAAAACTCGAACTGGCTAAAGCCTATTACCTGATGGTACGGGGTTTCCGCCGCCAGGAACTGGAACAATAAAAAATATATTATTTTTTTTACATTTGTGGATAAGTGGTAGCTCAAGTAGTTGAAAATGTATCAAACCTATGTACGTATTTATTTATTTATTTAATATAGGTAACATTTAGCACATTCTTTTTAGGTCCCCGATCAACATGGGACACCCATACACATTTTTTTATTATTTAGTATCAAATTTATTATTACCTGATGGTACGGGGTTTCCGCCGCCAGGCACTGAAACAATAAAAAAAATATTAATATTTTAACATTTGCGGATAAGTGGTCGCACCTCTTAACCGAGGGTTGAAAATTTATCAAATCTATGTACGTATTTATTGATTTATTTAATATAGGTACACTGACAGATTACAGTCGTTAATAGGTCTTAATATTATACTTAATACAGATGTGAGCTATACTATAATCCATAAATAGTATACACAACAAGAATGTTTGAGTGAGAAGAATAACACTTAAACGTAATAATAAATATTATCTACACATCACTTAGATAATAAATAAAATACAGGTATTATCTTAAGTAGATCCAATAACTATATATCTATAGATTTACAGTAGAGAGGACATCCCGCTTAAAATGTTCTGTGACTGTCTTCTTAAACAGGGGAAATTTAATATTAAAAATGTCAATAGCTGCTCCTCTTTTGCCACACTGAAACTCATTGTAAGCCCTACATATGCGCACCAGGGGATTATAATATGACGCGTTATTTTTGTACGCTCTTATTGCGAATATTTTTGGTGAACGAGTTTTATATCTGGTATTAAAAGTGACGAAAGAAGACCAGGCGCATCAATGAATGAGTGCAGGACTTATGAAGGAAAAGCAAGTCATATCTCTTACGACGGGTTTTTAAAGAAAAAAATTTAAAATTTTAACAACCTTTGCTCGTAACTTCTATACATGTGCCCAAGATTGTATTTGCGGCAGATGAAATCCAGACGTTTTTTTTTTGTATTCTTTCGATACTGTCGATATGGAAGTTGAAGTATGGGGTCCAAACCGGAGAATAATACTCTAGGATACTTCTTATTAAACTTAGGAACTTTAAATTTATAAGTATTAAAATGCGTATTACTTTGGCCTAAGTAAATTTATTTTTAACTTTTATTAGGTTTGTTATTTAAGTCTTTTTTTTGTTAAAAATTATACGCACACCTTTTACAACATGCTAGACAAGGAACACATTGGCACATTCTTTTTAGGTCCCCGATCAACATGGGACACCCACACACATTTTTTTATTATTTAGTATCAAAACTCGAACTGGCTAAAGCCTATTTATTATTACCTGATGGTACGGGGTTTCCGCCGCCAGGCACTGAAACAATTAAAAATATATTAATATTTTAAAATTTGTGGATAAGTGGTCGCACCTCTTAACCGAGGGTTTCAACCCTCGGTTAAGAGGTGAGGAGAATTTATCAAATCTATGTACGTATTTATTTATTTATTTAATATAGGTACACTGACAGATTACAGTCGTTAAATAGGTCTTAACAGTATACTTAATGCAGATGTGAGCTAGACTATGATCCATAATAGTATACACAACATGAATGATTGAGTGAGAAGAATTACACTTTAACTTAATACTAAATTAATGAGATTAATAAGGCAGTCAAACTTATAAGCATATGTAGGTACTTGTGCTATTAACATTAGGTAAAGAAAATAGATACTAGAATACGTTTACACGTCACCGACTTAATTACAAATGCACATGTTCATCACACGAAACATTTGCCCCGGGCGGGATTCGAACCTGTCACTTGGTTTCGTGGCCAGTCTCCAACCACAGGACCTGTCGTATGCTTACCAACATCGGGGGTATCACAAGGAACTCCAGGAACTGAAACAAGAAAATATATTTACATTATTTATTTTTACATAACATCACGCCCTTAAGAGGTAGGCAAAGTCAAAAGGGGAAGCAGCCTTTAACCACATTTAGCCAAAAACAAAACTGGGCTGGGTTAGATGGAAAATTGTGAAAAAGTAGTGACAAGTGTCTAGCTCGTCGCCTACACAATCACACACCCAAAACCCGATATACCATTTTTAACCGACTTTAAAAAGATATTTCCGTCAGTTATAGACGAATTTAAAAAAAAAATGATTTTGGCCTAAGTAAATTTATTTTTTTTACTTTTATTAGGTTTGTTTTTCTAAGTCTTTTTTTTTTTGTAAAAAATTATACGCACACCTTTTACAACATGCTAGACAAGGAACACATTTGGCGCATTATTTTTAGGTCCCCGATCAACATGGGACACCCACACACATTTTTTTATTATTTAGTATCAAAACTCGAACTGGCTAAAGCCTATTACCTGATGGTACGGGGTTTCCGCCGCCAGGCACTGAAACAATAAAAAAAAATATTATCATTTTAAAATTTGTGGATAAGTGGTCGCACCTCTTAACCGAGGGTTGAAAATTTATCAAATCTATGTACGTATTTATACCACTAGCTCGGCGGTGAGGGAAAACATCGTGATAAAACCTGCACACTCCAAGACTAGATAACGGATGTTTAACCACAATAAATAAAATAAATAAATTCTCCAGACTGACACAGCAATTCCCTAGTTCCAAATCAAACTTATCAGCTTGTGCTATGGATACTAGGTAAACGAATAGACATACTCAAAATAAAATGATTACCTGATGGTACGGCGCCTCCGCCAACTACAGAAGGCATGGAAACAACAAAATAAATATTAATATTATAAAGTTTACAAACTTCCAACCCCAAAGGGGTAGGCAGAGTCAAAGGAACAGCCTGCCCACTCTGCCACATTGAGCCAAAGAAATAGACGGCTGCGTTAGACGGAAAATTGTGAAAATGTAGGTGCAAGTGGCTAGCTTGTCGCCTAAACAATTGTTGTTTGGGCTAGCCTGCGTTTAAGGAGCCCTATCCCTTTGACTCTGCCTACCCCTTCGGCATTGGCATTGGCATGAAGCATGGAGCCTGCTTTGGTGACATTTTTGTGATACCTGTTCCTCATATGTTTCCCAAATATGGTTAACTAGTGAAAACTAGCTAATAAAATTCCTCAAATTGAACTTAGTTCCCATCTACACATTTATATTTTTGACATAATTGGTGTTGCAGACAGGTCCCATGTTGGTATGGAAGTTAAATAGAATGCGCCAACTGTATTCCTTGCCGAGCATGTCGGTCAATGCGACTAATGGTATATCGGGTTTTGGGTGTGTGTTTGTGAAGGTGACAAGCTAGCTACTTGTCACTACTTTTTCACAATTTTCCATCTAACCCAGTCTTATTTATAGTTAAAGGAGCCTGCTATCCCTTCGACTCTGGCTGCTCCTTCAGAGATTACGGGCATGATGTTATGTATGTACGTATATTGGAGACTAGCAGCGCCCCGCGGTTTCACCCGCGTAATTCCCGTTCCCGTGGGAATATCGGGATAACATATAGCCTATGTTACTTCCGGATAATGTAGCTTTACAATGGTGAAAGAATTTTTGAAATCTGCCAAGTAGTTTCGGAGCCTATTCAATTCATACAAACAAACAAACAAACAAAAAATCAAACCTTTCCTCTTTATAATATTTGTATAGATGTATAGACAAATGATCATAGACCTAATATATTCAGTAAATTGTGTATTTTTATATTACTTGGTAATTGGTACGTTCATACCGTTCACGGATGCTTTGGCGGTTGCTTCGGCGGATGCAACGACATCTGTGGAAATAACAAAAAAACATTGCTATTATAATTATATTACCTACTAGCTGTGCCAGCGGTGTCACCCGCGTTTATGGTTAATATTATAAAGACTATATCCGTCATACATGATTTCTATGTAACTTTAACCATTAAGGCTGCACACGCGACGGAAGCTTAAAAAATGGAGTAACTTCTCCCGTTTTCCCAACATTTCCCTTCACTACTCTGCTCCTATTGATTGTAGCGTAATGAAAAGTATACTATAACCTGCTCAGGAGTATGAAGAATAATTGTACCAAGTTTTGTTAAAATCCGTCGAGTAGTTTTTGTTTCTATAAGGAACATATAGACAGACAGACAGACAGACAGACAAAAATTTTACTGATTGCATTTTTGGCATCAGTATCAATCACTAATCACCCCCTGATAGTTATTTTGAAAATATATTTCATGTACAGAATTGACCTCTACAGATTTATTATAAGTATAGATAATATTAATACGTGAAGCAAAAACTTTGTACTCCTTATTATGAGAATTACGCGGACGGAGGAGTATGAGATTTGGCACAGTTAAAGTTTATATGGAGAAGGAGTGTAGAAAGGTAATATTTCTTACTAACTAACTAACTAAACTTCACGCCACTTCCCTAGCGGGGTAGGCAGAGAGAACCGAACGCCGTATGGCACGATCCTTACACACCTCACTCGCCTCTTTAACATTCATAATCCTTTTTATACAATCTGTACGGTTTTTATGACTCCTAACATCAGCTAATATTTGAATAAATAATAAATACGAATAATGGTCGAATTTCGACCTGCGGGCAATCACTAGTGTATAGTATATCCTCCTAACGCAGCTATACTCAAAGTGTGTTCCACGGACCCCTGGGGCTCCGCGAAGCCTTTCTGGGGGGACAACGAAAATAGGTCTTGATCGTAATTCATTAAACTAAAGGGGTATCCTATAAGGCTCTAGGGGAAAAATCCGTCTAAAATTTTTACATTACGTATCTACGGCTACGCGAGTTCGATACTGTTTAATTATTCTAGGGTTCCGTAAAATACTTCGCTGCGCAAAAGGGTTTCGTAGCCAAAAAAGTTTGAAAACCGCTGTTCTAACGGATTTCGGTCATGACAGCCGATCTCAATAAGGATCAACCAATGCAGGAGATATAGTGCATAAGCTGTGGCGGACTTAGAATAATAAATAATAATAATAATAATAAATTCTCCAGACTGACACACCAATTCGCTAGTTCCAAACTAAGCTTATGCTTGTACTATGGATACTAGGCGAACGGATAGACATACTTAAATACGTTTATAAACATCCATGACTCGGGTACAAATGTCCATGTTCATCACACGAAACATTTGCCCCTAGCGGGATTCGAACCCGCGGCCCTTGGTTTCGTTACCAGGGTCTCTGACCACTCGACCAACGGGCCAGTCAGGCCAGAATGCATGGAGCTTTAGCTAGTTTTGGGACCTAAAACGACTTTTTTTAGTTGCTATGTAAGTACTAAAAAAGTTCGGTTCTCTCTGCCTACCCCGCTAGTGTAGTGGCGTTCAGTTTAGTTTAGTTTAATTTTAGTCACTTGTAACCTAAAACCCCTCGTTCTGATCGATAAATATTACTTGTCTTCGACAAGGGTCTCTTTGTGGGGCCGTGGGTTGCAAACACAGGTGCACTCTCTGTTCCTTCACTCTCATAGTCCGGTGAGACACCGACATGACCGGAGAGAGGTCAGGCGCAACACCAACGGCTTAACGTGCTTTCCGAGGCATGGGGGTGACTACCGCCAACTTTGAGAGCCAATATAAAAACTACTTATACAAAACTTTCAACCCACATTTTACTCCTTTAGGGGTTATGTTCACTTAATTTATTTTTGTGATAATAAATGCTAAGATTTAATGTAAATAAATAAAATTTTAGTAAATTCTCCAGACTGACACACCAATTCCCTACTCCCAAACTAAGCTTGTGCTTGTGCTTTGAATACTAGGTGAACGGATAGACATAATTAAATACGTTTATAAACATCCATGACTGAGTTTAAACGTCCATGTTCATCACACGAAACAATTCCCCTAACGGGATTCGAACCCGCGACCCTTGATTTCGTGGCCACGGTCTCTGATCACTTGACTAATAAGCCTATCAATTTATCAATGATCTAATAATTTGGGCTGTGTTTTGAACGACAGTCACCTTTAATTTTTTACATATATAATATACAAATAGATATTTGGATTATATATAATTGTATATATGTATATACTCACCAGTGCCACTTCCATCGCAGCCGGCTGCAAAAAAAACACCAAATTAATATCACATCATTAACAGTTTCTCAAAGATTAGCAAAACACCCAAAATAAGTGTTGGTTTAAACCCGGGCGCGTATCAATACTAGCAGCGCCCACTGTTTCACCCGCGTAGCTCCTGTTCCCGTGGGAATGCGGGGATAAAGTATAGCCTATGTTACTTGCTGATAAAGTAGTTTTCCATTGGCAAAAGAAATTTACAAATCGCTTCTGTAGTTTCGGAGCTTATTCAATACAAACAAACTATACAAATTTTCCTCTTTATAATTATAGACTAGCGATCAGTTCCGGCTTCGCATGGATGTATATTTTAAGGTAAATATTGCTTTAATTATTCAGAAATAGCGTGGCATTTTAATGGTGAAACATTTTTTTTTATTGGTTCAGTAGCTTGTGAATTTATTCGTTACAAACATGAAATATTCGTTACAAATATTTCCTCTTAATAAAATTAGTGTATATTTAACCGACTTCAAAAAAAGGAGGAGGTTCTCAATTCGACTCTTTTTTTTTACTCACTAGTTCGTGAGATAAATCTTTATGAGGAAACTGGGGCATTAAAATAACTATCACCCTCGTAGCGTGTTTCGTGCTTAGTCGAGGTCCACTTAGACCATGGTCCAGGATGTAGCGAGTCCGGTAATTATATTAAAACTGTCGATCACAGTAAGATATAAAATAAAATAAAAATATAAATATCCGACTACATCACATACATTGATCTGACTCCGAGGTAAGTAGCTTAAGCACTTGTGTTACAGATATCAAAAACAACAGTGGTATTACAAATATATAATTAAATATCAGATATTAACACCCAGACATAGAACAAACACAAGTATTCATCACACGAATGTTTGTCCTGGGTGGGAATCGAACCCACAACTCTTGGCGCATGGGGCAAGGTCACTACCGAATGCGCCATCGAGCCAGTCAAATATATATACAAATGATTCCTTTGAATCCAGTTAGCAACAGATACATTATGGCTTTTCTTTACTGCGTCGCTTAGAGCGGGCCAGTCGCCGGAGGTGTGAATGTCCAGGCTCTGCTAGCACCCATGACTCCACTCGGGCGATGAGGGATACCACGGAGCTTTAGTGGGTATACCCCGGCCACTACCACCTCGGCCGAAACCGAGCCTCGTACTCGAAGGTCCCCGGGGACCTCTCAGTTCTTGTATTTAAGATCACTAAATAAAATAAAAAATCACTCAATTCTAAACGTTTCTTTCATCTTGAACTCATACATATTGTATATATGTAGTATAATAATATATTATATATGAACTTACAGCCTGGCCTGCAGACCACAGCGCCGACCTGGAATTAATAAATAAATATAAATTAAACTATACTACATATTGTAAGACATTTTAATTAAATTGATGGTTTTTTTTTGGAATAGAATAGAATAGGATTTATTGCCAAAAACCTCTTTATTTATTAAAAACCTCTTACCTACTTATCAAACTAGTAAAAAGGATTTTAGACAATTGACATAAAAACATTTTTTTACTTTTCATTAAAAAAGCCCTAAGCTGATCAACTTTTGTATCGAAAACAGAAAAAAAATAGAATATTTTCTAAAATAATTTAATTTTTTTCATATTAAACAATAAATAAACACGGATTTATACTTATTCCACATAACAGTACATTTTTTAAAGTAAAATTCAATCTAATTGTATTTTATCTATATCTAGAAGCGACATTAGTACCTATATATCTAATTCGATTAATTATAATACTAGAATCAGAAGTACGTGACCTCTGCATACCCCCATGGGAAAAAGGCGTGACATTATGTATGTATGTATGTAGAATCGGAATCGTAACACATTCGAGCAACAACCGGTAATAACATACACATAACGTAACATAACATCACGCCCATAATCCCCAAAAGGGTAGGCAGAGTCAAAGAGGCAGTTGGCCTTTTACCACATTCAGTCAAAAATAAAACTAGGCTGGGTTAGATGGAAAATTGTAAAAAAGTAGTGGCAAGTGGCTAGCTCGTCTACACAATCACATACCCAAAATCCGATATACCAATAGTCGCCTTTTACGACATGCTAGGCAAGAAACACAGTTGGCACATTCTTTTTAAATCCCAGACCAACATGGGACAAACTACATACATACATAACATCACGCCCATAATCCCCGAAAGGGTAGGCAGAATCAAAGGGGCCGCATGCCCCTTCAACCACATTCAGCCAAAAATAAAGTCGGGCTGGGTTAGATGGAAAATTGTGAAAAAGCAGTGACAAGCGGCTAACCTGTCGCCTTCACAATCACACACCCAAAACCCGATATACCATTAGTCGCCATTTACGACATGCTAGGCAAGAAATACAGTTGGCACATTCTTTTTAAGTCCCAGACCAACATGGGACAAACCAACCGGTGGTAATGTTTTCTTTTGACTATTTATAAGTGCTTTTTTAGGCCTATTTAAATAGATTTTGAATGTGAATTTGGACATCACTAACTCATCTATCACTGAGATGTCGAACATTGACCAAAGAAAATTCCTAGTCAATTAATAAAAAAAATTTAATCGACCAGGATTAGCATCTACTTTAACCCCAAAAGATAATTAATATTTGAGAATCAATAATTAACCAACGAATAATTTTATTTTCATTAAATTTACCACCTTCTATTGAATGATATCAAAAAAGAAATTCATAAAATAGAAAAAGTAAAAAATATTAAAATAAAAATATGTCTTACCAAACAAAGAAGGACAATAGCGGTTTTCATGGTGGAGTCGTTAGTCAGTGGATACCTAGACCAATTTAACCAAATTTGCCCAAAACCCGATATATATAGGTGCTGACACAGGTCGATGTTAGACGCATATTGCCAATATTTACCCACAACAAAAGGCCTGAATGTGTATAGGCAAATGGAAATAGATTGTCTGTGTGTTTCAGTGAATTTTATTTAAGCAACTGAAACCCTAATTTTACTAACTTACTTCTAACTAACTAAACGTCACGCCACTTCCCTAGCGGGGTAGGCAGAGAGAACCGAACGCCATATGGCACGATCCTTACACCCCTCACTCGCCTTTTCATAAAAGCTCTACGGTTTTATGACTTCTAACATCACCTTCTGTTAAAACAAGACTAATCTGGTCGTGGTAGGTGAGTCCGCCTTCCGCGACTCCTACATCCTTCGGAGATTACTTGAGTACATACATACATAACATCACGCCCATAAACCCCGAAGGGGTAGGCAGAGTCAAAGGGGCAGCAGGCCCCTTTAACCACATTCAGCCAAAAATAAAACTGGGCTAGATGGAAAATTGCGAAAAAGTAGTGACAAGTGGCTAGCTCGTCGCCTACACAATCACATACCCGAAAACCTATACCATTTATCTGGTAGAGTGACCGTGCGTAGCGCATTTCCTAACGCAATAAAAAGGTAAATGACAGGATTATGATAAAATTAGGTATATATATTCATAGCAGTTTCTCTGACCCATGTTTCTAGGACTAAAAAAGAATGTTCAAACTCTCTTCCTTGCCTAGCATGTCGTAAAAGGCGACTAATGGTATATCGGGTTTTGAGTACGTGATTGTGTAGGCGACGAGCTAGCCACTTGTCACTACTTTTTCACATTTTCCATCTAACCCAGTTCAGTTTCATTTTTTTGACTGAATGTGGTTAAGGGTGCCAGCTGCCCTTGACTCTCCCCCTTTGGGGATTATGGGCATGATGTTATGTACGTACTTATGCTGTGGAAGAGATATTTGTAGATGGAGATGATATTATTCTTGTTATATGTGACTGGCCCGTTGGTCGAGTGGTCAGAGACCCTGGCCACGAAACCAAAGGGTCGCGGGTTCGAATCCCGCTAGGGGCAAATGTTTCGTGTGATGAACATGGACATTTGTACTCGAGTCATGGATGTTTATAAACGTATATAAGTATGTCTATCCGTTCACCTAGTATCCATAGCACAAGCATAAGCTTAGTTTGGGACTAGGGAATTGGTGTGTCAGTTTGAAGAATTTATTATTATTCTTGTTATATATTTTTACAAGCAAACCCAGAAGGCAATGTTTCTAACCACAACTGAAACAACACAAAAATATATTTATTTCCACAAGTGGTCTTTTGTTTTAAAGTATCTAAATATTGTGTATTTAACGAATATCTACTTTACAAACGAAACATCATCGGCGTGACGCTAATACTGAATAATGGCAAAGCGCGAGTTTGAATTACACTCAAGGTTCCGTAAAGCAGCCGCCATTTTGATTTATTAACACGGACTAGTAAAAAAAGAAGGACTCCACGCTGTTATACTATAGCGTGAAGCCACGTTTATGCATGTGTGAGTGAGATACTTATTATGGATATCGGATATCTGTCATGTGGAGCACTTAATTTGTCAATGCGTGACGTAAGTTGCGTGTCAAGTGGAGCACCTGAGGAGCTTCAATGTCTAGTTAGTGACGCGGAGTCCTTCTTTTTTTACTAGTCCGTGTTTATTAACTAGCTTTTGCTCAGGACTTCGTCCGCGTGGAATTATTACTCCTTTTTTGTTAATTAGGGTTATCCAGAGGTTAAAAACGGGATATTACTAAGACTCAGCTGTCTGTCCGTCTGTCCGTCTTTCACCAGGCTGTATCTCATGAACCGTGATAGCTAGACAGTTGAAATTTTCACAAATTATTTATTTATATTGCCTTTTTAACAAAAATTGCAAAAAACATCATAAAATAAATATTGAAGGGGGGCCCCCATACAACAAACGTGATTTTTTGCCGTTTTTTTTGTTCAATATTAATAACGGTAACAGGAAGACGATTGAAATATTTACAAATTATTTAGTTGTATATACACTTATCATATATACAAAATATGTCATCAAATTAAAATAAAATAAATATTTAAGGGGGGCTCATATACAATAGACGTAATTGTTTTACCTTTGGTCGATATTAATAACGGCAACAGGAAGACGCTTCAAATATTAACAGAATATATATTTAAAAAAAATATATAATATAGTGTCTAATGTTGTATAGATAATGGTACGGGACCTGTCATGCGTGAGTCCGACTCGCACTTGGCCGGCTTTTTTCCTTTACAATTTTTTACCTCCCTTCTTATACCTTTTTAACCGACTTCAAAAAAAAGGAGGAGGTTCTCAATTCGACTGAATTTTTTTTAGGGGTGATTTCGGAGATAAAAGCTATCCAAAGTCCTTTTCCGGGATTCATTCTATCTCTTTACAAAATTTCTTCTGAATTCAATAATTATTCGTTTTAATAGTAAGATTAAATATATGACGTTGATGTGATGATATGATGATGATGATGATGATGTTGGTCGAGTGGTCAGAGACCCTGGCCACAAAACCAAGGGTCTAACCCAGCTAGGGACAAATATTTCGTGCGATGAACATGAATATTTGTACTCGAGTCATGGATGTTTTTAAAGGTATGTAAGTATGTCTATCCGTTCACCTAGTATCCATAGCACAAGCACAAGCTTAGTTTGGGACTAGGGAATTGGTGTGTCAGTTTGTAAAATTATATATAAAAAAGAATTGCTGTTCGTTAGTCTCGATAAAACTGGAGAACGGCTGGACCGATTTGGCTGATTTTGGTTTTAAAATATTGGTAATCTTCTAAGGAAGGTTTTTACGGTAAGAAAATATGGAAACATTGCAAGGAAAATAATAAAACAAAAATCCGGGAACGGGGCGTTACGATGTGCGCCGGGACAGTTATTATTATTTATTTATATGTATATCTGTTCTCCCTGCCTACCCCGCTAGGGAAGTAGCTTGAAGTTTAGTTAGTTTATATCTGTATAAATAAATGTAGGTATGTAATATATACATAACTATCGAATCTTTTTAAATATGTATTATTGTATCTACCGATCTAATTCCGCAGAGCGGGGTAGGGCGTTCCCCCGATGCGACGCGCACCGACGAGCCCTCGTCGGTGCGAAAAGTGGCGAGTGCGGCGAAGGGGGCCGCCACCCTTCACGCCACGCCGGACACTGCGGAACGAGGAGAACAGAGTGCCGTATAGGCACGTGGAATGTAAGAGGTGGAATGAAAGATAAGATGTATGAGATGATTGACGTAATGAATGAGAGACGCCTGGATGTTCTGTGCTTGACAGAGACTAAGCGGAAGGGCAGCGATGCAGATGAGCTTCCCGGTGGTATGATGGCTCTGTGGTCTGGTGTGGAACAGAATTGTCATGCCAGCGGTGGAGTTGGAGTAGTGCTTTCCTCTCGTTTAGTCTCTGGTGTGAAAGACTATGGATTAGTTGGCCCGAGACTCCTCTGGGTTCGTATTAAACTGGGTATTACGCGAGTCTTTCTGGTTGCAGGCTATGCGCCAGTAAGCTCAGCCAGTCCCCAAGAACTAGAGGAGTTCTGGGAGTCTGTTAGAGAAATTCTGGACCTGACTGAAGGAAATGAGAGGATAATTATGTGTGGAGATTTGAATGGTTGGGTTGGCACCAAGCGATCTGACTATGAAGCAGTCCTTGGCCCATATGGAGACAAGAGAGTGAATGATGCTGGTAAGCAAATCTTGGAAGTATGTTTGGAACGGAACCTCCTTGTGGCAAACACTATTTTCCGTCATAAGGATATTCACACGTATACTTGGAGACGGAATGACCAAAAAAGTGTGATCGATTTGATTTTAGTCGATAGCCGCCTTCGCAATAGTATATTGGATACAAGAGCCTACAGAGGCCCTACTCTTGAAACAGACCACTACCTGGTAGTATGCCGGTTTGCTGGGCTTTTCAAGAAGTGGAGGCACTGGCGAGTGCGTACTCCATGCGGAGGCACTGAAAGGATAAGGAATGAAAAACTGGAAGATGAAAGTGTAAGGAGTGTGTATGTAAGCTTAGTCAATGAAAGACTTGCGAATGCGAGTCTTTCTGGCTTAGATGTTGATGATTGCTGGAACATTTTGAAAGAGAGCATGGTGGACAGTGCAAAAGAGGCATGTGGATGCGCAAGGAGACGTAGAACAATGAAAGGTGACGCATGGTGGGATGAGGAGGTCAAAGCCTCCGTAGCGAGAAAGAAGAAGGCCTGGCTTGATTATGTCTCATCTTTGCAAATGGATGAAAGTATGCTTGAGATGAAGAAAGAAATATACCGTTATTGCAAGAGTGAAACCAAAGCTTTAGTGAAAGAGAAGCGTGAAAGAGTAGCTATGAATGAAGAAAGGAGACTGACGAATAGTTTCGAGGCTAATTCCAAGCTCTTTTGGAGGGAGGTTAAGAGGTCTCGGGGATATTCGTCGGCATCCGGAATGAGTAAGATTAAATCTAAAGCTGGTGACATTCTTGCAAACCCGAACGAGGTGTTAGAACGGTGGAGTGAATATTTTGGAGAAATGTATGAGTATGTCTCTGATGTTGGCACTGAGAGTGAGGCTATGTCTGATTCTGTGGTGCCAGCGTCTGATGAAGACATCACTATGAATGAGATTGAATGGTCGATACGAAGTCTGAAAAGTGGAAAGGCCGCGGGAATAGACAAGGTATCTGCGGAGATGATCAAGCTAGGTGGCGCTAGCGTCCAGGACGCTTTCTGGTTCTTGTGCAATCTATGCTGGAGAAACGGAAAGGTCCCAATGGACTGGAGACGGGCAGTTATCGTGCCTCTGTACAAGGGTGCTGGGTCACGTATGGACTGTGCCAGCCATAGAGCCATCAGTTTGATCAGCTTAGCAGCAAAGGTGTATGGCAAGATTATTGAGAGGAGAATGAGGGTGAAATCTGATGGAATGTTGTGGGAGGCACAGGGAGGTTTCCGGAATGGTAGAGGATGCACGGATCAAGTTTTCTCTCTTCGCAACATCGTGGAGAAGCATCTGGCCAAAAGTCAGAGGGTTTTTTGCGGTTTTGTGGATATGGAGAAGGCCTTTGACAGGGTTGTACGAAAGGACCTCTGGGACATATTGCCGAGATATGGGATTGATGGAGCATTGCTTCGTGCTGCGCAGTCCACCTATGTGGGATGTACGGCATGCGTGCAAGTGGAGGGCAGCCTGTCACCCTGGTTTGACGTCAATATTGGTGTCAGACAAGGATGCGTGCTGTCTGCTCTGCTGTTTATCCTATATCTCGACCATTGTCTCCAGAGGATTAGATCTATGAATGTTGGAGTGCGTATGGGTGACCTGGTTGTGAACTGCCTGCTTTACGCGGACGATGCCGTACTTCTAGCAGAGTCGGCATCGGATCTGCAGCAACTAGTTACAACATTGAAAGATGATTGCAAGGAGAGAGGCTTACATTTGAATGCGAAGAAAACAAAGATTATGGTGTTTGAAAGAGATGAAACCAGAACGGATACAAGGATAACGGTTGACGATGTAGTGCTGGAACAGGTGAATGAAATTGTATATCTAGGATCTGCATTTAGTAGAGATGGAAGGTACTCCGCTGATATAGAAAGAAGAGTGAATGCAGGGAATAGGGTGAATGGAGCGTTAGGAAAACTTTTAGGCAGCAAAATCTTAAGCCAGAAGGCCCAGCTCGCCATACACAATGCGGTGCTGATTCCTACGCTAACATATGGAAGCGAGAGTTGGGTATGGCAGAAAGAGCATGAAAGTAGAATAAACGCGGTCGAGATGCGTGCGCTGCGGAAAATCTGCGGTGTATCGCTCACAGACTGCGTTCGGAATGATGATGTAAGAAAGAGAGTTGGTCTGAAGGACAGCGTCGGAGTCAAGGTAAGAAGAGGCATGCTCCGGTGGTTCGGACATGTGGAAAGAATGGATGACGAAAGATTGACTAAACAGATATACAATGCGAATGTGGAAGGATGTAGGAGCCGCGGAAGGCCCAGGCTCACCTACCACGACCAGATTGGTCGTGTATTAAAAGAAGGTGATGTTAGGAGTCATAAAAATCGTAGAGCTTGTATGAAAAGGATTATGAATGTTGAAGAGGCGAGTGAGGTGTGTAAAGATCGTGCCATATGGCGTTCGGTTCTCTCTGCCTACCCCGCTAGGGAAGTGGCGTGAAGTTTAGTTAGTTAGTTAGTAGTAGTAGTATTATTGTATTATATTCTTGAGTGTGCGTATGTTCGTAATGAATAAATTTAAAAACTACTGTGCCGATTTCAAAAATTCTTTCACTATTGGAAAACTACATTATCCGGAAGTAACATAGGCTATATTTTATCCCCATATTCTTACAAGAACGGGAACTATGCAGGTGAAACCGCGGGGCGCTGCTAGTTTTATATACACTAAATATTTTAAAAATTCACAGAAAGGGTCGTAAGTAGAGACAATGCCTATAATATGGGATCTATTTGTTAAAATTTGTGGTTTTTATATATTTAGAGGTCAGCAATAAAAAATACACTTGCATTGTTTTTTACACTAGCTATTCCCTCGGTTTTACCAGCACTTATGGTTAATATTATATAGCCTTCCTCGATAAATGGCCTATCTGACACGGAAATAATTTTTCAAATCTGACAAGTAGTTCCTGAGATAAGCGCGTTTAAGGGCCGGATCTACCATATGGCTTTTTGGGCTTCAGCCCAGGGCCAGTGGATTTAAGGAGCCCCCAGCTAAGTCAAGTCAAAGTCGAAAATAGGCGATAATCGGAAAAATCCATAATTTTATTAAATTAAACAGATCGTACGGTATGCAGTCCTGCGAATCCAGCGATTAATTAGACCTCTTCAATTCATTTACCTAATTCAAGTCTACGTCTTATACCTACTTTGAGTAATTAGGTGGGCCCCTAAGTAGTGTTAGCCTAGGGCCCCCTAAACTCACGGTCCGGTCCTGGGCTTTATTTATAATAGATAGATAGATAACTAGCTTTAAGCGCACACGCGAAACGTATGCTGGCCAAACCCTAGCTATGCGAAATGGTAGGGTACGCTCCGGTATTCCCCCTACGCGGAGCTTCATTAAAATATATATTTGCTAAAATCGTTCCTTTTATAATTTATTTTCAGCACAGAACCCTAATTTATACATAGTATTTTGTTACATGCTAACACCTGCGATGTTAGCCTCCAGGGGTGTTTGCACAAGCTAAACTGTGCTTTATCACGTGGTAACAAAGTAGATTTTGTACAAAATAGTGCTTTATTAAACAAGTACTTAATAATAATTACATTAAATTATATACAACATTTATTAACAATAATAATAAAACAGTTTTAATACATTGACAAGTTTATCGAGGTATTTCTGACTGCAGTTATAAAAAGATCATTTTCAAAAATGTTACAAAGAGTCTGAACACAATTTGAATAAGACCCAATGATACAAAAATGTGTCCCATGTTGGTCTGGGACTCAAAAAGATGTGCCAACTGTGTTCCTTGCCTAGCGTGTAGTTAAAGGTGACTAATGTTACCTATATCTGGTTTTGGTTGTGTGATTGTGTAGGCAACGAGGTAGCCACTTGTCAAAAATTATTCACAATTTTCCATCTGACCAAAGTCGATTTTATTTTCGGCTAAAAATGATTTGAAGGGGTTTATTGCTCCTTACTCCTGCCTACCCCTTCGGGGATTGCGGGCGTGATGTTATCTATTTTGATTGTTTCGCCAGCTTTAAGACTAGTGTTAATTTATTTTATTTTATTTATTACTTTTAAACCTAATACCAATTTTGTGTAACAATTAATTTAAAAATTTACTTTGCCAAATAACCTTTTATCGGTACATTATAAAAATATTTCCTGTCTCTTCAAAACTTCACCATAAAACAAGACACTATGTCATTATTATGACTAAAAATCTCGCCATTCTATTCTACTTTTCTCATTTGACATCTATGTAGATGACATGACATTCGTAAAAAAAAAATATTTTGGCACGGACTAGTAAAAAAAGAAGGACTCGGTGCCACTAACTACACGTTGAAGCTCCTCAGGTGCTCCACCTTGACACACAACTTACGTCACACATTGACATAATAAGTGCTCCAAATGACAGATACTGGTATCCATAAGTTTCTCACTCACATGCTTAAACGTGGCTTCACGCTATATTATGACAGCGTGGAGTTCTTCTTTTTTTACTAGTCCGTGAATTTTGGGGACATTCTTAAATTACATTACTCTTTGAAAGGGAGATGGTAGCTAACAAAGAGCAGTGGTAGCTCAGTGGTAATGACATGCATCTCACATGCAAGATGCGGTCCCGGTACCTCTGGATTTTTCAAATCTATGTACGTATTTATACCACTAGCTATAATAAGCTAAGCGGTGGGGGAAAACGTCATGATGAAACCTGCACATTCAAACTACTGTGGACGGGTAACTA
Organism: Glyphodes perspectalis; assembly: GCA_951394215.1. Lineage (NCBI taxonomy): Eukaryota > Metazoa > Arthropoda > Insecta > Lepidoptera > Crambidae > Glyphodes > Glyphodes perspectalis. The sequence continues at coordinate 4,672,079 of OX596228.1, forward strand.
TGGTTACAATGGTCTGGTTCCCATAAGTAAGTGTTACGAAGGTCAGATCGGCAGTCGATTCAATGACCAGACTCGCTAAATCCTGGATCATGGTCCCAACGAACCCAGATTAAGCCCGGGACATGAATCCAAGAAGATGATGATGAACAGGAATTTTGAGAAATGGGAACATTTGATGTTATTTTGTCATGGCCCCTAAGGAAACTGACTGATAATGGGTTTAATTTAAAATATTACGTTAAAATACTCCTGCCTTGAGTCTTGAGTAACTTAATTATGAAAATTAGGGACTTATATTATCCATTTATTCTATTAATGTACATAATTTTTTTATCCTAAAAAAATACTTTAACAAGTTAAATGCCCATTGGATTTTGCTTTTCATATAAATCGTTAAAAACGGTGATATCTCAATAGTTGACATACATCACATTTGCGCGGAGTTTAGGTTCAAAGCCAAACACATATCTCCAGATTAGTATCTAAGTATTTATTTATATTACTAGCGAAGAAGTTAGGGTAAATATCGTGTGAAACCCGACAATGTGATTTAATTGGTTTCTCCTGTCTAAGGGTTAAAATAACTAGTGTTGCCTAAAAATCGCAGTTCGCAATCGATAGTTTAACGGCCAAATCATCTATACGATCGATCGGACAATCGATAGTATCGATGTCTCTTTTAATGCAATACTATTGGTAAACAGCAATACTATCGATAGTTTCGATCTCTGCCCACCGATAATATGTTGTTCACCGATAGTTTTCAGTATCGATAGACTATCGATACTATCGATTGTCTTCAACTATCGATAGGCTTTCGATAAACAATCGATATTGGCCTATCGAGCGTTAACACTAAATATAACCATAATTTTAAACACTTGAGGACAAGCTGTTTGCATTAATACTGGTACATATTTGGAGTCCTGTGATTAAAATATCCTGCTTCGAAGGCTAATTGAGTTAAATGACTAAATGTCTAGGCATTTAGTTATTTAGTTGATAATCAAAATCCTGCCTAGACATTTAAATCAAAAACCAAAATTAGGCCAACTATAACTTGGTCGTTTAGTCGTAGCATAATTTGATCTGAAATTGTTTCTTTGCTCTCTATTGCTCTCATAATAATCATCATAGTCTCCTCTATTATTATCGTTATAATTATATTCTCTATTTCCCCCATAATCTGCGCCACTTTCGGGTCTCGCATTATAATTACCTGTATCATAATTCGGGTTGCTACCAAACTGATAATTTACATTATTATTATTATTTTGTGGCCTATTATTATTTCTATTTACATTACTGCTTTGATATTCACCGTTCCAATTGCCATTATTATTGTTATTCTGCTGATTCCAACTGTTCTGATTATTATTTCTGTTCGCATTATTATTTGAATTTTGTTGATTCTCATTCCTACTATTTTGATTGTTATTATTTGTGTTCCAAGTGTTTTGATTATTATTATTATTCGTAAAAGAACCTTGATTGTTGTTTCTATTTTCACCACTATTCTGTCTATTATTATTCTTATTTGACTGACTGTTAGAGTTCCAAGTACCTTGATTATTATTTACAATGCTACCCTGCCTATTATTATTTCTATTTGTCTGACTATTCGAATTCCACGTGGCTTGGTTATTAACAATGCTATCCTGTCTATTATTATTATTTATATTTGTCTGGCTATTGGGTCTAGAATTGGTATTAGTTGCAGAATTCTGTTGGTTGTTCTGGGATTTCCCGAAGATCTGGGCTGCTATGAAGGCTTTGTCTACAGTAGCGTAGACGGCTGGTGTATTCGGGGCTCCACAGGATCTGCCTATAGATGTGACAGCCACCACACGCCAGACACAGCCATCTTGGATTTGCGCTGGTCCTCCGGAGTCACCCTGTAAGAAATTATTTGTTTAGTGAAATGTAACCTTATTTGCACCGCATAAGGTCGGTTTTAAGGTAGAGCGGTGGCGGCTGGTAATGGTAAGAATACGCGCCTCATTACTTGGATTTCATCAAACCTATGGACGTATTTATACCACTAGCTCGGCGGTGAGGAAAAACATCGTGTTGAAACCTGCAAATTCAAACAACTTTGGATTTATAACCATGATCCAAAAATTGTCTGGTTATCCTATCTTAAGGTTACGAAGGTCAGACCAGCAGTCGCTTTAATGCAATTACCAGACTCGCTAAATCCTGGATCATGGTCTAAGCGGACCCCGCAAGCACGGGACATAACGCTAGGAAGAAGATGATTGAGTTATCCATTCAACAAAATTTCTTACGTTGAGTCAGTAAGTCGACTTACTGACTTAACTCAAAATTTCTGACGTGACGCATATGAATAGTGTACATTAGCATCGCTTAGTTACAAAGACTAAACCATACTCTGTCTTCATCAGTACATACATACATAACATCACGCCCATAATCCCCAAAGAGGTAGGCAGAGTCAAAGGGCAGCAGGCCCCTTTAACCTCATTCAGTCAAAAATAAAACTGGGCTGGATTAGATGGAAAATTGTGCAAAGTAGTGACAGGTGGCTAGCTCGTCGCCTACACAATCACATACTCAAAACCCGATATACTATTAGTCGCCTTTTACGACATGCTAGGCAAGGAACACAGTTGGCACATTCTTTATAAGTCCTAAACCAACATTGAACAATGTTCATCGCCTTTCTTTTCAAAACGCTCAAAATTTTATCGCCCGTAGAAATGTATTTGTGTTTGAATTGTCACCATTCCAATGTTGATAAAGCTGAATAAACTTTACGTCAGCAACTTGAAGTAATTCGCTTTAGTTTCGGCGGTAAGTAAACATTTGGAATAATTTATGTTGTTATCTAGCTAACGCCTGGTTTTTGAAGGTCATTTCCTTGTTTCAGCAACACTTTTCCAGCGCCATCTTAAGTTTTCACTGAACACATAGAACCGACTAGAAAGAAAGAATAGAAAGAAAAATATTCATTTAGAACACAAAAAGACTACTGTCGTTATGTCCCGTGCTTGCGGGGTCCGCTTAGACCATGATCCAGGATTTAGCGAGTCTGGTGATTACATTGAAACGACTGCCTGTCTGACCTTCGTAACCCATTTACGGGAACCAGACAAATTTGGATCATGGTTACACATAGCTGTTGGAGTGTGCAGTTCATCACGATGTTTTCCCTCACCGTCGAGCTAGTGGTATAAATACGTACATAGATTTGAAAAATCCAGAGGTACGTGCTCGGGGTTTAAACCCGTACGAGTCATTACCATTGAGCTGCCACCGCTCAACACAAAAAGACTACTGTCTATCCTACCAATATTATAAACGTGAATGTTTGTATGGATGAATCGATGTATGGATGTTTGTTACTCTTTCACTCAAAAACTACTGAACGAAACTTTAGGATAATATAGCTCATACACCCGAATAACATATAGGCTATGATTTATCGATGTAACACGTGAATGAAGCGGCGGGCAGAAACTAGTATGTAATAAAAAATAAATAATAAAAATCAGATATTATCACATACATTGATCTGCCTCCGAGATAAGCTTAAGCGCTTGTGTTACGGATATCAGAAACAACAGTGGTATTACAAATATATACTTAAATATTATACGATATTAACACCCAGACACAGAACAAAAACAAGTATCTATCACACGAATGTTTGTCCGGGATGGGGATCGAACCCACAACTCTTAGCGCATTGGGCAGGGTCACTACCGAATGCGCCATCGAGCCAGTAAGTATAAGTAAGTGTAGATAGCTGCTCCTCTCACCTGACAAGTATCTTTTCCCCCCCTCTTCTCCCCGGCGCAGAGCTGGCTCTCCCGGGATGGCCCGTTCGGCATTTTCCGGGACACCCCAAGGACCTCCCGACACTCATCCATGTCCCAAATGGGGACAGATACACTTCTGAGCTCCAGGGATAGTGAAACACCTGAAATAGGAATAATCGCATCATCAGGGAAGACCTTTGTCCCATGTTGGTCTGGGACAAGAAAATAATGTACCAACTGTGTTTCTTCGCTTGTTCATTATCTTTTTTATGTCCCGTGCTTAGACGGGGTCCGCTTAGACCATGATCCAGGATTTAGCGAGTCTGGTAATTACATTGAAGCGACTGCCGATGTGACCTTCATAATCCTTAGATAGGGGAGCCATTTTGGATCATGGTTACACATCCATAGTTGTTGGAATGTGTAGGATTCATCATGATGTTACCCTCACCGCTGAGCTAGTGGTATAAATACGTACATAGATTTCAAAAATCCAGTGGTACATGCCCGGGTTTGAACCCGCATCAGTTAAGAGGCGGTGTCCTTACCATTGAGCTACCACCGTTCCCGACACAGGTTCTGTTGGTCATTAAAGCGATCGCTTGACCTTCCTACCCTTTGTAATTTTTTTTTGTCCTATTTTGATCTTGGACAGGTTAGCCGCTTGCCACTGCTTTTTTACAATTTTCCATTTAACCCAGCCCGACTTTATTTTTGGCTGAATGTGTTTGAAGGGGCATGCTGCCCTTTGACTCTGCCTACCCCTTCGGGGATTATGGGCGTGATGTTATGTGTGTATGTAATTTAAATTTAAATATGTAATAATGTGTAGATTTCCTCAATAGGTGTTCCCTCAACGCAGAGAAGTATAAATCTTTACTTTAAAAAAAAAAAATTATTTGACAAAAACGCAGAATCCAGTATGTCTAACTTAGATTTTAAAAGTCCAAAAACGATTGAAGCAATCCCTGTGACGGATAAGACTATTATTTTTTTTTTGCTACAAATGGTCACCCATCCACCTACCGACTGTGATCCTGATCCTGTGTCCATGATCCAAAAATTGTCTGGTTCCCCTATCTTAGGGTAACGAAGGTCAGATCGGCAGTCGCTTCAATGTAATTACCAGGCTCGCTAAATCCTGGATCATGGTCTAAGCGGACCCCGTCCAAGCACGGGACCTAACGCTAGAAAGATGATGATCCACCTACCGACTGTAACAAGTGTTGCTTAACTCACCGAACTCAGTCCTCCCCCAACCGGTGACGACGACGGGCTCCCCGACACCCGGTGGTTCTCCGAGACAAGCTGGTTTGATCACTTGGGAGAACCTGGAAATTGGACTTAAAATTAGCTTCCGATCTCAGCTGACACCTATAACTATATTTTATACATACATAACATCACAACCATAATCCCCGAAGGGGTAGGCAGAGTCAAAGGGGCAGCATACCCCTTCAACCACATTAAACCAAAAAATAAATTCGGGCTGGGTTAGATGGAAAATTGTGAAAAAGCAGTGACAAGCGGCTAACCTGTCGCCTACACAATCACACACCCAAAACTCGATATACCATTAGTCGTCTTTCACGACATGCTAGGCAAGAACTACAGTTGGCATATTCTTTTTAAGTCCCAGACCAACATGGGACAGTGAGCTGGGTTGGATGGAAACCTTGTCTTTTATTAATACGTGAAGCAAACATCATTTTTATGAGAATTACGCGGCCGGAGGAGTATGAGATTTGGCACAGTTAAAGTTTATATGGAGAAGGAGTGCAGAAAGCTAATATTCTAATAAATATTGCAATAGAAATACATTAAACTAAAGAGAAATAAACTAAAAATATAATTTAATATTTAATAAAATATAATATATAAAAATAAAAATAATTATGCTCGAATTTTAACCACTGTACAACCACTAATTTAAAATGAAAATCATGCCCAAATCGTTGGATCTTTAATTAGATTTTCAAAACGGGACAATTTGGTGTTCCAATTTGTCAAACGTCATCATCAAAAACATTATATGATGACGCTTTTCCGACACACAATGGTCCCTTTGGATATCTAAGTCAAAAAAACTTAATTAATCAAAAAGTATTTTAATACTCACGTGACAGGCCTGACCAGCTTCACCAACGCTATGTCATAGTAGGACTTAGGCCGGGCATACTTCGGGTGCCTGATGACATTGAGGATCTTCACCACCAGAGCGCCTGTGTCGTCCATGTAGCTGGAACCTAACTGGACCACGCGAGGGGCGCCACTGGAAACAACAATTACTTGTTAGAGCCATCTAGCGATGGAAGGAGGAACTACTTTCTAAGTAGAACATCAAACGGCTTACAGAACGCGCTCCATCATCATCATTCTCCTAGCGTTATGCCCCGTGCTTAATCGAAGTCCGGTAATGAGGGTTTTTGAATTAAAACATCCAAAAGATGGCGTAACTGTGACTTGCGGTCTTGTCACCCTCCTCATTGGTTATTTGTCAGACCAGAACCCTCAGTAAATTGAAGCGACTGCCGATCTGCCCTTCGTAACCCTTAGATAGGGGACCAGACAATTTTGCATCATGGTTACACATCCATAGTTGCTTGTATGTGCAGGTTTCATTAGGATATTCTCCGCTGAGCTGGTGGTGTTAATACATAGAATTAAAAAAAACAAAAATGCCCGGGTTTAACCCCACATCCCTTGGGTAAGAGGTGTGTGCGTGGTCCTTACCATTAAGCTACCACTGCTCCGGCTTAAAGAACTCGTAAGACCAATTAATTCATTAACGCTCTGACTTCATACGCGCGGGTTTAAACACAAAGAACTGTTTTTGTATCTTTCGCACATCTTGAAAGTTCAATCTACTTCTAAGCAAAAAATGATCAAAATCCGTTTAGTTAAATTCTATCGACTGGCCCGATGACGCATTCGGTAGTGACCTTGCCCCATACGCCAAGAGTTGCGGGTTCGATCCCCACACTGGACAAACATTCGTATGATGAGTTTGTTATTACCGATTTATAAGTGTTTGTTTCAAACCTTTAAAAATAATAATAATGTCCTCCTAACCGATATCGGTTACGGCGGCCAATCTAAACGAGGATTAGCCATCTGCGCAGGAGATATTATAGTGCACAAGTGTGTGCGCTAACACAGGTGCACAGTTGCACTCTCTATTCCTTCACTCTCATAGTCCGGTAAGACGGCACCGACATGACCGGAAAGAGGTTAGGTTAATATATAAATAAAGAGTATTTTGACTTTGATGAATACTTGTATTGATTCTGTGTCTAGGTGTTAATATCCAATATTTAAGTATATATTTGTAATACCACTGTTGTTTCTGATATCAGTAACACAAGTGCTTAGGCTACTTACCTCGGAGTTAGATCAATGTCTGTGATGTAGTCTGATATTTATTTCTTTGTTTCCTTATGGCGTTTCGTTGTCTGATTAAACCATGATCCTAAAATTGTCTGGTTCCCCTATCTTAGGGTTACGAAGGTCAGATCGGAAGTCGCTTCAATGTAATAACCAGAATCATGGTCTAAGCGGACCCCGTCTAAGCTCGGGATATAACGCTAGGAAGATGATGATGGCGTTCCGTTGTCTCTGTCTACCACGTTAGAAGATAGTTCAGTTTTAGTGTTAGTTTACAATCTAGTACTTACGTCACAACTGTGTCATCTTTTTCCTGAGAGGAGCAGTGGCCGGCAGTCAAGACGTACTGGTCACTGATGAGAGACCCTCCACACTTCCAAGAGTAACCGCCTCTCTGGAAACAAGAAACAGACTTTATTTCATCTTCTAAACCTAAGTTGATAGTCTGGATCCGCTTGGACCATGATCCCAGGTTTAGGAAACCTTGTTATATTGATATCATTGACCAGTGGCGGATTTACCCTAAGGCCCTGTAGGCCCGGGCCTAGGGCGGCCAGATATTAGAGGCGGCCAATCGTGATAAAAATTAAGTGATGACGCGTTAGTACTGAGAATTATGGCCTCGGGCCTAGGGCGGCCAAGACTGTAAATCCGCCACTGTCATTGACCTTGGTGCAGTGGCGTAGCTACCCAGGGGTAAGGCGGGGCAGTACCCCAGGGCCCTAAGCTTGGGGGGGGGGGTTAAAACCTGATAAGCACACCTAATTTGAGTTTCACTTGACTCTGTCTAACGTAGGAAGAAAAATGTAAGTGTCCTCCCTGCAGTAGGGCGGGCCTGGACCCAAAGCTACGTTAGCCCATGGGCCTTAGTTCCTTTTTTGTTCCAGGGCCCTTTGTCACGCCACTGCCTTGATGACTGCTTCGTTGGTAGCATGCACCGCCTAAGCACCAAGAGCTCCTGGGTTCAAATCCGGACCGGGCCAAAATTTGTGGCTGGGTATTTCAATGTTGAAATTACTCAGTAACTGTCCGGAGTCTAGAAGTTGGCGGTTTAATCACAACCGGAAAGCATGTTAAGCCGTTGGTCTTGCGCTTGACCTCTCTCCGGTCATGTCGAATTGCTATCTCGCGGGCTATGAGAGTGAAGGAAGAGAGAGTGCACCTGTGTTTGCGCACACACTTGTGCACTATAATATCTCCTACGTTGGCTAATCCTCGTTGAGATTGACCGCCGTTACCTATATCGGGTAAGGAGGACCTAGAACTGACCTGAATCTTGGTCCACCCCAACAGCGCCATATGTGGGAACTCCTTAATGGAGACTACCTTCCCCCCCACTACTAGGGGGATGGTAGTCGGGGTGCACACGGAGACGTTCACCTGCACCGGCTCGGGAGAGGGGAGAAGGGGGATCGCCTCCACCTTCTGGACGTTAAACGATTTGTACTTGTCGCACACTGGAAACAAAGAATAAAATAAATAATCAATTCTCCAGACTGATACAACAATTCTCCATTTTATGTTCACAAACGAGGGTGAAACCGCGGGCGTAGCCAGTGTATTTTATATTGTTGACGACGCTGGCTCATTTAGTTTTATATTTATACTTTTTACACCTTTTATTATTTTTGTATTCAAGTTTAGAATTACAATTTTATTTTGATACTAGCTGTGCCAGCGGTGTCACCCGCGTTTGTGGTTAATATTATAAAGACTATTTCCATCATACATGCTTTCTATGTAACTTTAACCATTAAGGCTGCACACGCGACGGAAGCTTAAAAAATGGAGTAACTTCTCCCGTTTTCCCAACATTTCCCTTCACTACTCTGCTCCTATTTATTGTAGCGTGATGAAAAGTATACTATAACCTGCCCAGGAGTATGAAGAATAATTGTACCAAGTTTCGTTAAAATCCGTCGAGTAGTTTTTGTTTCTATAAGGAACATACAGACAGACAGACAGATAGACAAAAATTTTACTGATTGCATTTTTGGCATCAGTATCGATCACTAATCACCCCCTGATAGTTATTTTAAAAATATATTTCATGTGCAGAATTGACCTCTCTACAGATTTATTATAAGTATAGATAAAGCACCTATTGTTTTTCTACAGTCTTTTGGAAAATATACGTCTGTTCACAGCTTGGCAGTTTTTATCATTGACTGGCTGACCGGCTCGATGGCGCATTCGGTAGTGACCCTGCCCCATGCGCCAAGAGTTGTGGGTTCGATCCCCACGCAGGACAAACATTCGTGTGATGAATACTTGTGATTGTTCTGTGTCTGGGTGTTAATATCCAATATTTAAGTATATATTTGTAATACCGCTGTTAGGTCTGATATCCGTAACACAAGTGCTTAAGCTACTTACCTCGGAGTCAGATCAATGTATGTGATGTAGTCTGACATTTATTTATTTATCATTTATATATATAATAATTTATACTACTCTTATAAAACTGAAGAGTTTGTTTGTTTGCTTGAACGCGCTAATCTCAGGAACCACTGGTCCAATTTGAAAAATTCTTTCAGTGTTAGATAGCCCATTTATCGAGAAAGGCTATAGGTTATATCAGTGTTTTTCAACCTTTATAAATACGCGACCCACTAAAAGGTCTTAAAAAAATTCGCAACCCAGGGGGTAATAAATAAATAAATTTTCCAGATTGACACCCCAATTCCTTAGTTCCAAACTAAGCTTATGCTTGTGCTATGGATACTAGGTGAACGGATATACATACTTAAATACGTTTATAAACATCCATGACTCGAGTGCAAATGTCCATGTTCATCACACGAAACATTTGCCCCTAGCGGGATTCGAACCCGCGAACCTTAGTTTCGTGGCCAGGATCTCTAACCACTCGACCAACGGGCCAGTAATAGACAGAAAACAGTTGAAAGTAGTGTGTAGAACTTTGCTGTTTTCCTTTGGCGGCGACCCCTCGATTATGGCTCAGCGACCCCCCTGAGGATCGCGACCCACAGGTTGGAAAGCACTGGCCTATATAACATAAACCATCAACGCGGGTAAAACTAAGTAGTTTGCTAAAAAAACACTTACTCTTCTCAGCCAAACTGATGTACCGTCTCTTCTCCGCGGTACTCATTCTATCTGCATCAGGCCCTATAAAAATTTCTGGACTCGTATCAGGATCCTCAGGGAACCTTATAGCACTGCTATCAGTTACAATAGGGTACACAGCAAGAGGCCTAGGCGTCGGTGGCCTATTAGTGATCGGAGGCTTATTCGTGTCCACAGGCGCTGGCTTGACCCCAGGCCTTTGAGTGTACGTGTTATAATTAGCATTGTAATAAGCTTTCGCCGTGGTGGAAGGTCTTTTTGAAGTGATACTTCTTCTCGTAGTTCTTTCATTATAATCAACGTTATTCGCTGTTTCGTCGTAAAATTGTCTTCTGTTAGACGTTGGAGGATTGCTTGGTTTGTTAGAATTAATGTTTCTGTGACTAGAATTTTTTGTGGTTTTTCGAATAGGCTTAGCCGTGGTTAGGTCTAGATTGAAGTTTTGAGTCTGGGTTAGTTTTCTTTTGGGTTTTGAAGTCGTTCTGGTTCTGTCCTCGGATATGACTGTGATTGGTGGTTTCTGGCGCGTGTCCTCATTCCTTCGGGATACGTCTGACTTGGGATTAAATCCGAAGTCGGAGAAGAAATCGTAGTTAGGCTTGGCTGTTGTTTGTGAGTAAGGCTGGAAGTTTTGGAATAGATCTGGAAAGAAGAAATGCACTATTAGTATGGATTAAATAATTTAATGTGATTACTGAAATTATGGAAGCAATAAAATGATTTGATTGGAAATAAATATCCTAGTCCCATGTTGGTCTGGGATTTAAAAAGGATGTGCCAACTGTGTTTTTTGTCTAGCATGTCGTAAAAGGCGACTAATGGTATATCGGAATTTGGGTGTGTGATTGTGTAGGCGACGAGCTAGCCACTTGTCACTACTTTTCACAATTTTTCATCTGACCCAGCCCAGTTTAATTTTTGGCTGAATGTGGTCAAAGGGGCCTTCTGCCCCTTTGACTCTGCCTAGGTACCTCTTTGGGGATTAAAGGCGTGATGTTATATATGTATAAATAAATAAATTCTTCAGACTGACACACCGATTCCCTACTTCCAAACTAACCTAAGCTTGCACAATGAATACTAGAAGTATGTAACGGATAGATTTACTTAAATACGTTTTATAAAGATCCATGATTGTATCCATATTGAGATGTACATTACACTAAACATTTGCCCCTCCTAACCGATATCGGTCACAGCGGCCAATCTCAACGACGATTAGCCAACTGCGCAGGAGATATTATAGTGCACAAGTGTGTGGGCAAACACAGGTGCACTCTCTGTTCCTTCACCCTCATAGTCCGGTGAGACGGCACCGACCTGACCGGAGAGAGGTCAGGCGTAGGACCAACGGCTTAACGTGCTTTCCGACTAGGGTTGCCATCCGTCCGGGTTTCCCCGGATTTGTCCTAGTTTAGAGGGCACCCGGGGAGCGTCCGGGCGGGGCTTCATTTGTAGTTCGGGTTAAGAAATTTAAAGTCATGGGCTGTCCACGACACATGCACTGTGCACGCCGCGATCAACCGACGAACCGACTCGCTAAATTCACCATTATTTTCAACTATTTTATAACACTGATGTCCGGGGCCTGGGCTCTAAAATCGGGGGGTTACACGCGTTTTGTCCTGGTTACCAAATGTTAGAGATGGCAACCCTATTTCCGAGGCACGCGGGTGATTAAACCGCCAACTTCCTGACTCCGGGCTGTTACTGAGTAATTTCGATATTGAAATACCAAGCTACAAATTTTTGGCCCGACCCGGGATTTGAACCCGGGACCTCTTGATCGTTAGGCGGCGCATGCTACCACGAGACCAACGAGGCAGTCGTTTCGATCAATAACAACTTGTTTGTAAACAAATTTCAACTCGTCTTTTCATCTCATATACAAAGCAATTGTGATATATTTATGTGGCCATTATATGCAAATCTTACCGCAAAGAAGTGGAATCCTTGCTTAGCACGTCACAACATTGGGGAACGATAACAACTGTATAATTAAGTTAATGGAAATTTCCAAGATTGGCTTTGGAAACTAAATTGAGGGGCCATTTATTAAACTGATTCAGAATATCGATAATTTTGTAAAAATCCGCCAATAAAGTTATATCGGGTATATATAATATATATATCGGGTTTTGGGTGTGTGATTGTGTAGGCGACAGGTTAGCCGCTTGTCACTGCTTTTTCACAATTTTCCATCTAACCCAGCCCGGCTTTATTGTTTGCTGAATGTGGTTGAAGAAGCTTGCTTCCTCTTCGACTCTGCCTACCCCTTCGGGGATTATAGGCGTGATGTTATGTATGTATGTATAAAGTTATATCACATGTTGGTCTGGAACTTAAGAAGAATGTGCCAACTGTGTTCCTTGTCTAGCATGTCGTAAAAGGCGACTAATGGTATATCGGGTTTGGGTATGTGATTGTGTAGGCGACGAGCTAGCCACTTGTCACTACTTTTTCACAATTTTCCATCTGACTCAGCCCAGTGTTGTTTTTAGCTGAATGTGGTTAAAGGGGCCTGCTGCCCCTTTGACTCAGCCTACCCCTTCGGTGAAAAAGAGCGTGATGATAATATGTATTATGTATTTATGTTTGTATTCTGGGCAGAATTTACTTTTAAGCCGGTTTATTTTTTGTTTTTTTATACTTCAGCCGATCAGCTGAACAACTTTAGTATGTAAAGTAAAATAAAATTTTACTTATTATTAAACCTTTTAAAAAAACTCCTAAGAAAAATTTGTAAAGTAAGAAGGTTAGTGTTTTCGTTCCTCTGCATTAAAAAAATAACCTTGTATTTCCAGGAGCATTCAACAGAGCATAGCACTTGATGTTTCGATGTTTAAACTGGTTTTGAGATCATTAACCGTATACTATGAATCACTTTAACTTGTTAGTGATATTTTTATTTACTTAGACTCAATTTCATGTTTTCACTCTGAATTATTTTCCCTGTACAGGCTATTAGCCAGCGCTTTTACCCGCTTAGTTCCCGTTCCCGTGGGAATACGGGGATAAAATATAGCCTATGTTACTCGCTGATAAAGTAGCTTTCTATTAGTGAAAGAATTTTTAAAATCGGTTTAGTAGTTTAGGTGTAAAAGCGTAACAAACAAACTCACATTCCCACTTATATTAACTAGCTTCTGCCCGCGGCGTTGCTCGCGTACATCGATGAAACATAGCGTATGTGTTATTCTAATGTATAAGCTATACTTAGCTCATATACATAGCTCAAAACAATCTTAAACCGTGCCTGGTTTCAGGCTGCTACTTAATTGAGTTTTACTATGTTTTTTTTTTTTTTTTATCTAGCTGTACCGACATACTTTGTTCTGTCGACAGTGACTTGATTTGTTGTATTTTTTTTTTCTTTATACTTACCTTTAATTTAGTATTTAGTAGTAAGTTTTTTCTTCACTGTTTGCAAGTTGTGTTCACCTTAAAAGTTTGTTACATTTAAATAGATTAATAGTCATTATATGATATATAGTTGATGTGATGTAAACAAACGCTGGAGAACCTCAATAAATAAATAAATAAATACTATTGTAAAGGTTCATTAAAATCCATGCAGTACTTTTTGCGTGAAAGAGTTACAAACATCCACACATCCATACATCCATCCATACAAACTTTCGCGTTTATAATATTACTACTTATGTACGTATTTATAACATTAGTAAGATTAGGGTTTGCTCAATAGGGTATAGAAATGATGTATGCCCCAAAATCCAAACTTGCCAAATCCAGAGTAGGGCATAACGCTAGGAAGATAAACACAACATCACGCCCATAATCACCGAAGGGGTAGGCAGAATGAAAGGTACAGCAAGCCCCTTTAACCACATTCAGCCTAAAACAAAACTGGGCTGGGTTAGATGGAATCATGAAACAGTAGTGACAAATGGCTAGCTCGTCGCCTAAACAATTACACACCCAAAACCCTATATACCAATAGTCGCCTTTTACAACATGCTAGGCAAGGAACACAGTTAACAATGTCCTTATCGTAGCATAATCATAATGATGTATGTATTTCTAATATGTAATACCTATGTAATTCCCATAACATACAAACAACTTAATTGATATCACGCTCTTCACATTATACTCAACATATATAAACGGTATTATATAGCATTATATGACTAATACATTACTATTTTACCGCAAACCACAGAAGATAAAGAGTATGGACAGACCTCTGAGTATTGAAACTAATGGAGATGGCATAACTACGAAAAAGTGAGGCCCAATTTGAGTGAGAAACAAATATGGCGCCTTTGCGTAGTGTCATTCCACTTTACTTATATACCTACATACTATAAGTCTCTGAACAATTTATTTATGACGATGTTTCTAAATGTTACAAGTTAGATTATGTTATAATCACAAATTTTGTCAATATTGGCATAATAAACTGCAAATTCCACTGACATTGACAACTTAAAGCGAGAAACCAAAATGGTAAGCCGGCTTCACTTAGGTATTTCTATGACGTCACTTGATGATGTTACCGAAAATAGTTAAGTCAAATATATTGTTGTCTCTTTTTACGTGTAGTATTGTAGACTTGTTAAAAAGAGATAGATAGAGGTTTATGAATGCAATATCGATAATAATCATATTTGTATAGCAGATTGTTCGTATAGAACATTATGCCGTCTCCATTGGTTTCAGTACTCAGAGGGGCAGACATAACAGCAATACTTAATCTATATATTTTTTTAATATTATAAAGTTGAATAGTTTGTTTGTTTGCCTGAACTCGCTAATCTCAGAAACTACTGAACTGAACTTGAACAATTCTTTCAGTGTTAGATAGCCCATTTATCGAGGAAGGCTATAGGCTATATAACATTACCATTATATTTATATAACATTATTAAACCCAGTTTCTTGCCGGATTCTTCTCGGTAGATACAACATTCCGAACCGGTGGTAGAATCATATAGCTGTGGCTTTACCTGTATTTGACGATTTATAAGTGTTTCCTTGAAACCTATATAAATAAAGAATATTTTGACTTTGACTTTGAATTAACCATAAACGGGGTTGAAACTAGGGGAACAGCTAGTTTTAAACATAAATTGAATTTTACTATCAAAAATAAATATAGGTACTTTTTATATTTTGACTGGCTCGATGGCGCATTCGGTAGTGACCCTGCCCCATGCGTCTAGAGTTGTGGGTTCGATCCCCACCCAAACATTCGTATGATGAATACTTGTGTTTGTTCTGTGTCTGGGTGTTAATATCCAATTTTCAAGTACCTATATATTTGTAATACCACTGTTGATTCTGATATCCGTAACACAAGTGCAAGCTACTTACCTCGGAGTCAGATCAATGTATGTGATGTAGTCGGATATTTGTTTATTTAATTATCTATATAATAAAAATACCACAATCAGTGAGTGAGTCAGTGGTAATGAATGCTTAACTAATAATGCTTAAATGCTTAATTAATAAGGTCAAATTCAAAGTGTCACGAAACACATCTTAAGTAAAATGGACTATAGTTTTTATGTCAATGTGTGACGTAAGTTGTGTGTCTAGATAAGTTCACCAGAGGCGCTTCAACGTCTAGTTAGTGGCGCGGAGTCCTTCTTTTTTTACAAGTCCGTGTGCTAAGTGTTAAAACTCTAGTGTATCGTTCATTATTTTCGAATAAGTGGTTTATTTGTGAAATCGTAACAGATGGACAGATAGCGCGCTTTTTTAATCGATTTCAAAAAAAAAGAGTCGATTCTCAATTCGTATTATTATTTTTTTAAATACATAGACATTTAGCTTTCAAGGTTTGATCTATATAATGCACTTTATATATATTTAATTTACTCAGTACAAGATTGTTACCTAAAAAAGTTCCATTCAGGGTTTTTAGATATGAAAGTAACAAAAAAAAATCGTAAAGTTTATAACGCCTTTCAATATATTATAGCAATCACGCAATTGTGCAACTATAAAACATAACTTTTGCATGTAGTTTGTTTATATAAATATGCCTCTTATGTACTTAGCTTCCACCATGATTAATAATAATAACAATATAACATTACGCCATAATCCCAGAAGGAGTAGGCAGAGTCAAAGGGGCAGCAGGCCCCTTTTACCACATTCAGCTAAATAAAACTGGGCTGGGTTATATGGACGATGATATTAAATAATGCTTATTGAGAAATGGTTACAACAAAATAGACGATTATTTAAATGATAAAAATGTTTGAACAAGATAATCTGCTCGCATGCACAGTGAAGTTTTTAATCATGATATTTTAATGTAGCACATATTAGAGATAAGTAAAACATGTTTTTACAAAAGGCTATCTGTTAAGTTTCTTGCGGCACCTCTACTCATCAGGCCATTCACGTCGAGGTGCTGGTAGGGTAAAAAAATGTGACGTGCATTAACTAGTGCCCCTATGGGTATCAAATTAACTTCATATCACTTTGATCTAGAATGCATGTTGCGCATATTTAAATATGCAATAACTGGTGATTAGGATCCAAATATGCAACTATTTTGATTTATATCAGTTGAGAGCGGTACACAGTAGCTCAACGGTAAGAACACGTGTCTCTCGTTCAAGAGGTATTGGTTCAACCCGGGCCCTGGACTTAAAATAATATGCCAACTTCCTTGCCTAGCATGTCGTAAAGGCGAATTGGTTCAACCCGGGCCCTGGACTTAAAATAATATGCCAACTTCCTAGCATGTCGTAAAGGCGACTAATGGTGTATTTGGTTAGTGATTGATTGTATATTGGCGTGATGTTAAGTATGTTTGACAAGCTCGATGGCGTATTCGGTAGTGACCCTGCCCCATGCGCCAAGAGTTGTGGGTTCGATCCCCACCCAGGACAAACATTCGTATGATGAATACTTGTGTTTGTTCTGTGTCTGGGTGTTAATATCCAATATTTAAGTATACAATTGTAATACCACTGTGTTTCTGATATCCGTAACACAAGTGCTTAAGCTACTTACCTCGGAGTCAGATCAATGTATGTGATGTAGTCTGATATTTATGTATGTATGTATGTATGTATGTATGTACTGCTTATTTACTTACCATAAAACTGAGCATCGACCCGTATTGTCAAAGATAATACTGACAATAGTATAATAATTGTTTGCTCCATTTTGTCAACATCTGAAACAATGAAACATATTTTAAACGTCAATGAACTTACTAATTAGTGGAACGATGGTAGCTCAATGGTAAGGACACGCGCCTCTTAACCGAGGAGTGCGGTTCAAACCCGGGCACGTCCCAATGGATTTACCGATACCGATTTACTGCTCTTAACCGAGGGGTGCAGGTTCATTACTGGAAACGTACCTCTGGATTTTTCAAATCTATGTACGTATTTATACCACTAACTCAGCGGTGAGGGAAAACATCGTGATGGAACCTGCACATTCCAACAACTATGGATGTGTTACTATGATCCAAAAAATGTCTGGTACCCTATAATATGGGGGGCGCTGGGCTAATCCTACTTAAATGGTTTTCGTCTAAGTATTAGTGACCCTTGCTCTGTTCGATAGATATGTGTATTGTCTTCAACGGGGGCCTTTGTGTCTACGGGGCCTTAAAAAGCCCCTTTAGTAGATCCGGCCCTGGTTACGAAGGTCAAATAAATAAATAAATAATATTAAAAAAAAATATATATGTATATCCGACAACATCACATACATTGATCTGACTCCGAGGTAAGTAGCTTAAGCACTTGTGTGACGGATATCAGAATCAACAGTGGTATCTTACTATATATATAAAGCTAAATTACAAATATATACTTAAATATCAGATATTAACACCCAGACACGGAACAAACACATCATATTGTTTATTCATCACACGAACGTTTGTTCTGGGTGGGGATCGAACCCACAACTCTTAGCGCATGGGGCAGGGTCACTACCAAATGTGCCACCGAGCCAGTCTAATCGGTGGTCGCTTCAATGTCATTACCAGACTCTGTAAATCCTGGATCATGGTCTGAACGGACCCTGACTAAGCACGGGACATAACTATAGCCTTTCTCGATAAATGGGCTATCTAACACTGAAAGAATTTTTCAAATCGGTCCAGTAGTTCTTAAGATTAGCTCGTTCAAGCAAACAAACAGACTCTTCAGCCTTATAATATTAATTGATTAATAAGTCTCAGCAAACAATCAAAACATGATTCAAATACAAATTAAGGTTTAGGGAAATAACCTTAGTAATTGTTATACCTATTATCGACAAAAATGATTCAGCTATTAATAACTGTTCACAGAAAATGCAATTCGAGTAAACATCTACTCGCATAAACACAGAAAGGCACACATATTTAAATCAATAATATAAAAATCAATGCCACTTTTCGTTGTTATTTTATAACTCAAGAACGGGCTCACATATCCAAACCAAACGTTTAGGCTTTGTTCGGACTATTTAGTTGATGGTTTATGTGAAGTTTGCACAGAATCGGTAGAGCGGTTCTTCATTTATCACTTTATACGTGGCGAAGCACGTAGCGGGCCGCTACGTTAACACCATAGATTTAGGATGTACAGTCAAATAATTCTAAATCTATGGTTAACACTCACATAAGCACAGAAAGTCACACATATTTAAATCTATTATATGTATAAAACTCTCGTTTCGTGGTGTTTGTCACCAAACTCCTCCGGGTTGACCAATTTTTATGAAATTTTATATGTAAATTCGTTAGGTCTGAGAATCGGTCGTAATCTATTTTTCGTACCCCTAAGTGATAAGGATGGTCCACCCCAAAGCGTACGAAGTATATTATTACTCTGAGCCAAAGCTATAACTTGAGAACGGCTTTACCAATTTCGCTAATTCTTGTGTTTGTTATTGTCAAAAAGTTCTTATGAAAGAAAAATATAAAATAAAAAAAATGGGTATTAAAAATCGGAGAACGGGGCGTTATAAAGTGCCGGGTCAGCTAGCCTTTTTATAGAATCATTTGTGCTTATAAATCTTCAAAACAGTCACAAACGTTATAAAGAAATATATATTTTAATCTGTTTTCGTCGTAAATAAGCCGCCATACATATTTACATAATTAAGTGGTTGTTACGCGATTTTCAACTTTATTGCTCGGTAATAGGTCAGAATAATAATGAGATTAACATTACTTACACAGAGTGTCCTGTCATTGGTGTCTTTTATTGACAGAAGATACTATCAGAAAATATATTTTAGTTTTTTTTTATTTCTGCCCGTTTTGACGGCTTATTACTAAGATTCCGCTGTCCGTCTGTCTGTCTGTCTGTCAACAGGCTGTATCTCATGAACCGTGATAGCTAGACACTTGAAATTTTCCTGAATGTGTTTAAAGGGGCCTGCTGCCCCTTTGACTTTGCCTACCCCTTAGGGGATTATGGGCGTGATGTTATGTTATGTTATGTATTTATTTAGCCTATATTTATTCTTTATATACATAAAAATTTCGTGTCAAAATGTTAGTTGCCATACTCCTCCGGAACGGCTGATCAGATTTTGATGAAATTTTATATGTCAAGTGTACATATAAAATTTCGTAGGTCGGCCAATAGGTTGTTATCTATTTTTCATACCCCTAACTGATAAGGGTAGTCCACCCTCAAGCTATAAATTGAGAACGGCTTTACCGATTTCGCTAATTATTTTTTTTAGTTGTGTTTGTTATTGTCAAGTGAAGGTTCTTATGAAAGAAAAAAAATGAAAAAGATGCGCGGTTAATAAAAAAATGGGTATTGAAAATCCGAGAACGGGGCGTTACGAAGTGCGCCGGGGCAGCTGCCCCTAATTCTAAAAACTAGCTAGTTTTTATATATATATATATATATTTAACGATTTATTTAGTATCATGATTCGTGAATATTGAAGAAGTAAGATGTGTAAGGATCGTGCCATATGGCGTTCGGTTCTCTCTGCCTACCCCGCTAGGGAAATGGCGTGAAGTTTAGTTAGTTAGTTAGTTTTATTTCTATCTTTATCTATCTTTCTCACAAAAGCCGGACGCCGAACACACTGTATATACACATTATTACGTTATAAAACGATTTGCGGTTTTCTCATAAACGCTATTAATAATTTCAAGGCGTCTTGAGACTTCCTAAGTAATTCAAGTTATCATTAAAGACATCTGTGAACAATTGTTCTTTGTGCAAGTAGATACACATAGTTAATAGATTCTCAAGTGATGACGCATCATATAGTTAGACATGATAAGTTAGCAAGCATTTTTCCGGAAAATACATACATACATACATACATATCAAGAGTCGAAGGGGCAGACTCCTCAGCCACGGCTAAAAAATAAAACTGGGCTGGGTTAGATGAAAATTTGTGATAAGGCAGTGACAGGTAGCTAGCTCGTCGCCTACACAATCACACACTCCAAACCAGCAATACTATTAATCGCCTTTTATGACATGCTGGGCCAGAGACGAAGTTGGCCCATTTTTTGACTGACTCGATGGCGCATTCGGTAGTAATCATGCCCCATTCGCCAAAGGTTGTAGGTTCGATCCCCACTCAAGACAAACATTTGTATTATGAATACTTGTGTTTGTTCTGTGTCTGGGTATTAATATCCAATATTTAGTAAATATTTGTAATACCACTGTTGTTTCTGATATCCGTAACACAAGTGCTTAAGCTACTTACCTCGGAGTCAGGTCAATGTATGTGATGTAGTCTGATATTTATTTTTATGACGTGTGAACACAGGTATACTAAAAAACATCACTAATTAAAACAACATGCGTGGTTAAAACAATATTCTATAGATTAACAAAAGATGATAAAAAAAAAGCGACAAAAAATTATAACGAGTTAATTAATTACGCATAGAGTATTTAACCTATGGAGTTGTAATTTCGGGTATAGATAAAAAATTATAAAAGCAGAGTCTAAGGGACAGTTAGCCCTTTTAACCACATTCAGTCAAAAGTAAAACTGGGCTGGGTTAGATGGAAAATTGTGAAAAAGTAGTGACAAGTGGCTAGCTCGTCGCCGTTACAATCACACGTCCAAAACCCCATATACCAATAGTCGCCTTTACGACATGCTAGGCAAGGAACACAGTTGGTTCATTCTTTTTAAGTCCCAGACCTATTGGGCATAATTTATAGTAGGTATTATTTCTCAACTTAATTTGACATGACTTGTCAAAGACCCTGGCCACGAAACCGAAGGTTGCGGGTTCGAATCCCGCTAGGGGCAAAACGAGTGATGAACATGGACATTTGTAGTCGAGTCATGGACATTTAAAACAATGTAGGTAATAAACGTATTTAAGTATGTCTATCCGTTCACCTAGTATCCATAGCACAAGCATAAGCTTAGTGTGGAAGTGGGGAACAGAGATGTTGACTGGCAATTCAATTGAGATACTTTTTAACAGCTGTCAAAACGGAATCACTTCATAGATTTTGTATAGGCTTTTTTAAACATGACGTCCCTAGTCGTATAGTCAACTGACGGAATATTAAGCAGTTTTTGGGAATTTAACATCGTAGACTTAATGTTATTGAAAATCAATAAGATTTTACAACATATTACGATACTTTTACGGAGTTAATAAAACAAAATTAAATGTTGTCTACATCCCAATGCGTCAGTCTGGAGAATTTATATATTTATTTATTTAATTACGATCATATTTGTAATCTGAGAAGGCGACGAGCTAGCCACTTGTCACTCCTTTTTCACAGCTTTCCATCCAACCCAGCCCACTGTCCCATGTTGGTCTGGGACTTAAAAAGAATGTGCCAACTGTGGTTCTTGCCTAGCATGTCATAAAAGGCGACTAATGGTATATCGGGTTTTGGGTGTGTTATTGTGTAGGCGACAGGTTAGCCGCTTGTCACTGCTTTTTCACAATTTTCCTTCCGACCCAGCCCGGCTTTATTTTTGGCTGAATGTGGTTGAAGGGGCTTGCTGCCCCTTCGACTCTGCCTACCCCTTCGGGGATCGTGGGCGTGATGTTATGTATGTTGTATATTTGTAATCCATTAGTTATATAATCGTTGATGATTAATGAAACAACGTCACAGTATTTTTTTCGTTACCAATCTTGTTTTGATAAATATTGAAATGACTTCTTTAATTAAGTATTCAGATTTGACGTTCGTAGTTTCTTAATGTTATTTTAAATTAACCTTGGGATCGGATGTGTTTTTAAGAACGATGGTAGCTCAACGTACGGACAAGCGCCTCATATCCGAGGGGTGTGGGTTTAAACCGGGCACGTACTATGTTAAGAGTCATAAAAACCGTAGAGCTTGTATGAAAAGGATCATGAATGTTGAAGAGGCGAGTGAGGTGTGTAAGGATCATGCCTTATGGCGTTCGCAGCAAGGGAAGTGGCGTGAAGTTTATTTAGTTATTAGTTACATACCTCTGGATTTTTCAAATCTACGTACCTACTATTAGTTTAGTGGTGAGAGAAAAGATCTTGATGCATACAATAACTATGGATGATATGATACATTTAACTATGGATGGGTAACCATGATCCAAAATTATCTGGTTCCTCTATATAATGGTCACAAAGGTCAGATCGGCAGTCTCTTTAATGTTAAATGTTAAAATTACTAAACTCGCTAAATCCTGGATCATGGTCTAAACCCACGTCTTATGCTAGTCTGGGACTTAAAAAGAATGTGCCAACTATCTTCTTTTCCTGTCGTAAAAGGCGACTAATTGTATATCGGGTTTTGGGTGTGTGATTGTGTAAGCGACTAGCTAGCCACTTGTCACTACTTTTTCACAATTTTCCATCTAACGTAGCCCAGTTTTATTTTTGGCTGAATGTTGTTAAAAGGGGCTTGCTGTCCCTTTGACTATGCCTACCCCTTCGGGTATTATAGGTGTGATGTTATGTATGTATGTTATAAGCGAACCCCGACTGAGCCCAGGACAACGCTAGGAAGATGATAGTGACGTCGCCCTTAACTACTATGCTTTAAAATATGATAACGATTAATAACATTAGAATAATTTGACAAAAATATAAACAAACCGGAAACCACCCACACTAGCTGATAATAATTAATTTAATTGCGCATTTAAATGAATTAATTGTTAACATGAAGCTATTATGACACTTGATTGACAACACATTTTTCTGCTAACGGAATCGTATACACCAATTATCTCAATTTAATTAAAGAAATAATAGCAAGAAACTGATTGTTTACGTATGTAGTTAATACGATAATTACAATGTTTGTATTTATAGTAAAAAAATTATACGCCGTATTTTTTAGAGATTCGAAAGTCGAGGAAAATTTGTATTCTTATTGAATAGTTTCGTTGTCTGTCTGTCTGTCGTTTGTCTTGTCTGTTAGCTATTACTACGTTCGCGTTGTAAGCGACAAGTCACTTTGCATTGTAAAACATTTCCATCTACTTTATTATTTGTTTTTTTTTATCCCTAATTTAAAAATAGACTATTCTTGCAGCAAAAGAGTAGCGCTATTATACAAAAAAAAAATTATTAAAAATTGTTGTAAAAAAATTATTGTGATTACAAAAAAATATATATTTTGTTAAGCAAACCAAAAATAATGAAGATACATCGCGTTAAAGTATCGCGTGACGTCACTAGGTGAGTAAAATTGTACTGTCCAAGTGACGAAAAGCGCCACATTTCAAATCTTTGAAGCGCTGTAACTTCGTTATTTTTCGAGTATTAGATAAAGAAAAAAAAACCTATTCAATATTTTTTGATAATCTAACTTGCGTTTTTTTTTTGAGTAAAATAGCTGATTTAACTTATATTTTAAATATGAATATATATAAACTACTAATATTATACACGCAAATGTTTCTTTAGATCGATGTATGGATGTTTGTTACTCCTTCACGCAAAAACTACTGAATGAATTTTAATGAAACTTTACAATAATATAGCTTATATCATCTTCCTAGCGTTATGTCCCGTGCTTAGACGGGGTCCGCTTAGACCATGAGCCAGGATTTAGCGAGTCTGGTAATTACATTGAAGCGACTGCCGATCTGACCTTCGTAACCCTAAGATAGGGGAACCTGACAATTTTTGGATCATGGTTTAATAATATAGCTTATATAGTAGCTACACCCAGAAACACACAGGTTACGTTTTATCGATGTACCACGCGAGCAAAGCCGGGCAGAAACTAGTAGTTTCACATTTTATGTCTAGTAATTGTTTTTCTAGAGCAATGAAGCATGTCTATCTATAACTGTTGTGCCAAATAACAGTCAGCCATTCCTCAGACAATGAACGTGGTCGCTTGGGTCAAACCGCAGAATTATCTGAACTCTCTCGTAGGTCACCAGGTAAATGACAAAATGACTTTCTAGATCATTGAGGTTCGGACAAGTCATTGTGATAAATTTGGGCATATCAATCAATTTCTGGGTGACACAGATTCGTGATTTGAATAGAAAATAAAATGATGATGCGGGTTTGTGAATGGATGATTACGAGGCGCGATTTCTTATAAAGAAATGCGGTAAAGAAGATTGAAATGTCAGAAATATTAACAACATTTTTACTAAATTCATGTGAAAGTATTTAATACGGTACAGTACAGTATTTAATAAGCAACACTAACCTCGGAAATCATCTATAATATCGATAGGCCTATCGATGGTATCGCAAACATATCGATAGTAATATCGACAGTACATCGCAAACATACTATCGATGTAAGTGAAAAAAAAAAGAAAAAAAAGGGAATCTTACTAATATTATAAACGCGACAGTTTGTATGGATGTTTGTTACACTTTCACGTAAAAAGTACTGCATGATTTAATAAATAAATTAATTAATTCTCCAGACTGACACACCAATACGGATGATGACTGCATTTAAAAACTATAATTCTATTTAGTCCGACAGTTAGATTATACAAAAATATTAGACACGTATTTTGCGCTTTATCAAATGAACAAATAATCATAAAGATAAAGAGCATCAACGTTTTGGAGTGGGGGCTTGCGACGTCACTATTTTGTAAAAATTTTACGAAAGCGTGACGTAACGCGCAACTTGAATGCATTGTATCTTCGTCAATGTTTGTTTGACAAATAAATTAAAAAATACGTGTTTAATATTTTACTTTAATATTAATAGACATACTTAAATACGTTTATAAACATCCATGACTCGAGTACAAATGTCCATGTTCATCACACGAAACATTTGCCCCTAGCGGGAATCAAACCCATGGTTTCGTAGTCAGGGTCTCTGACCACTCGACCAACGGGCCAGCCGAATTTTTACTAAATCTTTACAATAGTATAGCTTATACATTAGAATAACACATAAGCTATGTTTCATCGATGTACCACGCGAGCAACGCCGCGGGCAGACTAGTTAAAGTTAAATGCCAACTGTGTTCCTTGCCTAGCATGTCGTAAAAGGCGATTAATGGTATATAATATGATGTGCTGGGTTTGTGATTGTGTAGGCATCATAGTCACAAACTTCTCTCTGCCTACCCCGCTAGGGAAGTGGCGTGAAGTTTAGTTAGTTAGTTAATCACTTATCACTATTTACAATATTCTATCTAATCTTACTTAACTTTATTTTTAGTTAAATGTGGTTGAAAGACCTAACTGCCTTTAGTGCCTTGGGCACGGTCAACCACTTAGGGGATTTCAGGCGTGATTTTATGTACATAAACAAAATAAAAAACAAAACAGTCTGTTTGTTCCAGCAAATCTTCAAAACGGCTGGACCAATTTTGTTGGGACTTTAACTTAGCAGATAGTTAATGATATAAGAAATACATACAGTTATTCTAAAAGAGGAAATAGTTTGACAGACTACAAAAACCAAAACCAAAATACAAAAACCACTCAACCGATTAAGATGAAATTGAGTATGCCAAAAGTTTGAACTTTAGGGACAAGGGGCGACAAAATACCATAAAATTTGTGTGACGTCATTCACGGACGGATGAGACCAAAGTATCCAATGACTAATTAAGTACTTCATTGTAATACAGTACACGAACTAACCGCAATGTTCATAACGAAATTAATCATATACCTAACTAACTAACATTAACATAGCCATACATAAAAAAATGTATATAGAATACTAGCAGCACCGCGGAAGAAAGCCCGCGTAGCTCTCGTTCCTGTGGGAATACAGGGATAAAATGTAGCCTATGTTACTCGCTCATAAAGTAGCTTTCAATTAGTGAAAGAATTTTATAAATCGGTCCAGTAGTTTCGGAGCCTATTAAATACAAACAAACATACACATTTGTCCTCTTTATAATATTACATACATACATAACATCACGCCCATAATCCCCAAACGGGTAAGCAAAGTCAAAGGGACAGCAGGTCCCTTTGACCATATTCAGCTAAAAACAAAATTGGTCTGGGTTAAATGGAAAATTGTGAAAAAGTAGTGACAAGTGTCGCCTACACAATCACACAGTCAAAACCCGATATACCATTAGTCCCTTTTACGACACAACACAGTTGGCACATTATTATAAGTGCCATGCCAACATGGGACATCGCGGATAATGTTTATTAATAAAATAATTATATCCTTGTTCATAATCAAATCACTTGCAGATATTCCATGTACAATGCAGATATTATTACCATATTCCTGTTCTGAGTATTACATAAAGATAATAATTCTCAGATATCCAATTTACTATCTATAGTTTTAACCGGAACTTTACTCGTCTTTGTGGCCGGAACTTGAAAATAATGAATAGATTATAGAGGTTCAATGAGTAATGGGTTTTTGAATTCATTGACCTTTTGGTTTGAAGTCTTGTGGTTAGAGACACTGAATATAAAACTCACTACATTCGAATCCCGAAGGGAACATATGTTAGTATGATTAGCATGGTAATTTTTACTTAAGACATGGGTGTTTACAAACATATTTAAGCATATTATTTATTCATTCATCTTCCTAGCGTTATGTCCCGTGCTTAGACGGGGTCCGCTTAGACCATGATCCAGGATGTAGCGAGTCTGGTAATTACATTGAAGCGACTGCCGATCTGACCTTCGTAACCCTAAGATAGGGGGACCAGACAATTTTTGGATCATGGTTACAAATCCACAGTTATTTGAATTTGCAGGTTTTATCACGATGTTTTCCCTCACCGTCGAGCTAGTGGTATAAATACGTACATAGATTTGAAAAATCCAGAGGTACGTGCCCGGGTTTGAACCCGCACTCTTCGGTTAAGAGGCGCGTGTCCTTACCATTGAGCTACCACCGCTCATATTTAAGCATATTATATCATACTAATATTTGTATATAAAAATATTTGATTGTTTGTTTGTTTTGAATAAGCTCCGAAACTACTGGGCCGATTTGAAAAATTCTTTCACCAATAGAAAGCTACTTTATCAGCGAGTAATATAGGCTATATTTTATCCCCATATTCCCACGGGAACGGGAACTACGCGGGTGAAACCGCGGGGCGCTGCTAGTTTCCTATACAGGAACTGAATTGTCTTAATTATATTATATTATATTATATAATCGTTATATTATATAAGTGTTATTATTTAATTATATAATTATATTATGTAATTATATTATATAATTACATAAATAAATCATGATTAAGACAATATATATAATTTATATATAACATATAGGCCTTTTATCTAAGAAGGCAGATGATTTAAGTAGCATCACGTTATGTAATGACTTATCTATTATTTTCTCTATATACATACATATCATTGACAGTGGTTAAAGCGGTTTAAGTGGTTAAACTACCTTTAAGTGGTTAAAGTTACTTCAACTAAACGTGGGTTTAGTCAATAATTAAATAAGTTGGTTTTTATGTAAAAATCGTGAAAGTAGTCCCAAATCGCTAACTAGCCGCATTCACAATCATAAACTGAAACCCCTTAACCATTAGTCACCTTTTACGACAATGCTTGGCAGGGAACACAATTAATAGATACATTATTTTTGCATCCCCCACCAACATAGGACAAAGGAAAATTTTATTGTAAATCTACACATTATTATAAAGAATAAAGATTTGTATATATGTACGTAACGAATAAATATAAAAAACTACTGGACTGATTTCAAAAATTCTTTCACACTTTTAAACTCTCATAGTTTAAAAAATACAAAAATCGCCAGATGGCACGAGGGAGTCTCGTGGTCTTATCACTGTCACTATTGGCTCCTTGTTGACAGCATGTCAGTTTGTTCTGACAACTAACCAATGAGAAGGGAGACAAGACCGCACGTCACAGTTACGCCATCTATCTGATGTTTTAATTCAAAAAACCCTCATTAGAATGCTATCCCTGATTAACATAGGCTATAGAATATTTTGAAAAATAAGGTTAGGTTAGAAAATAAATGTCCATCGGTGCGAAGCCGAAGCGGGCCGTTAGTTTTAACATAAATTTGTTAACTCTAACGCTCCTAATGAAGAATAAATGTCTTAAATAATAATTGTTAACATTAATTGTGAATAAAAGAATCATTACCCTACATACTTTAAAAAAGGGGGTAATTATTAGTAATGTTTGATAATCATCTTCGTTATGTCCCATTCCTAGGAAGGGTCCGCTTAGAATACCGCATTTACCGAATCTAGTAATTACATTAATAAATGACTGTCGTTCCTTCGTAACCATTAAATAAAACATACATATATACCTATCATCACACCCATAATCCCCGAAGGGGTAGGCAGAGTCAAAGGGGCTGGGTTAGATGGAAAACTGTTAAAAGAAGTAAATGGCCAGCTCGCCGCCTACACAATCACATACCCAAAACCTGATACACCATTAGTCGCCTTTTACGACATGCTAGGCAGGAACACAGTTAGCACATTATTTTTAAGTCCCAGACCAACATGGGACTTTAAATTTGTCCCTTATACTAATGAGTTAAATAAGTAAGTAAGAAGTGCCGCATATACTAAACATACCTACATTTACCTTGTACATTTATTTGTTACTAGCAGCGCCCCGCGGTTTCACCCGCACAGTTCCCGTTCCTGTAGGAATATGGGGATAAAATATAGCCTATGTTACTTCCGGATAATATAACTTTCTAATAGTGAAAGAATTTTTGAAATCGGCACATTAGTTTTTGAGTTTATTCATTACAAACACACACAAAAATACAAATCTTTCCTCTTTATAATATTGGTATAGAAAAGCTTGTATTTTAACATGACAAATAGACTCTCCAATTATATATAACTGTATAGATGGATAATCTCGAATTTCGTGGGAACGAAAGTCATTTCTCGTTTAATCGTCCGAATGTATTCAAGGTTGTATACAAATATGGAAGCTTGCTTTTAAACTTCCTGAGACAGAGAAAGATGTTCCGTTGTCCATTATTTCGTTTTAATCTACCTTCGTACGATTCCCGCGTGTTTCTTACTTCCTTGCTTAAAGCTTCTTTTGGAGTTCCGTAGCAATGATGGTCAGGGTTTCATAACTATTTTATTTTGCGGTTACGCCCACATTTCTACATTTATAGGTAATGTAATATGTCCCATGTTGGTCTGGGACTTAAAGAATGAGCCACCTGTGTTTCTGGGTTAACATATCGTAAAAAGCGATTAATGTTAAATCGGGTTTTAAACATATCAATTGTATGTGATATTGTTTGATTTTATTTAGATATGCGTAAAGTACCAGTGGCAGCCATATAATATAATTATTATGCCTCCTCGCCAATCAAGTTATCTTACTCAATTAAATTTTAAATACCAACATACATACATAACATCACGCCCATAATCCCCGAAGGGGTAGGCAGAGTCAATGGGACAGCAGGCTCCTTTAACCAAATTCAGCCAAAAACAAAATTGGGCTGGGTTAGATGGAAAATTGTGAGAAAGTAGTGACAAGTGGCTACCTCGTCGCCTACACAATCACACACCCAAAACCCGATATACCATTAGTCGCCTTTTACGACATGCTAAGCAAGAGACACAGTTGGCACATTCTTTTTAAGTGTCTGACCAACATGGGACAAAATTTAAATAAAATCTTTAATAGCCAAAAAATGAGACAATGTTTAAACCCAGTCTAAATATCAAAAATTTCAAAATGTACTTGATGCACATTTTGTTTTTTTTTTACATTTGGATTTAAAATAACAACCTTTTAATATTATTCCAAGACTATTCTTGTTTTGAATAATCACTTACTTTTTGCATTAAAGACAGAAACGTGTTTGGCATCTAATAATAGGTTCTAAACCGTCTGTCAATGGTACTAAGTAATTCGTAATGCAGACAATGGGAAGATTCCACTTACCGTGGGAACGAGTCTGATGTAATTTGATATGATGTTATTATACCGTGAAGATAGATAGATATAAAGATATGCTTCACTCATCATCGCAGCGTTATGTCCCGTGCTTAAACGGGGCCCGCTTAGATGATCCAGGATTTAGCGAGCCTGGTAATTACATTGAAGCGCCCGCCGATCTGTTCTTTGTAGCCCATAAATCGTCGCTTGTTTTAATAACTGACGTATCTGACATTTAGCAAAATGTTCAGGAGAAGCATTTTCGGTTTGAAACTCACACAAACGATGATAACTTTATCAATATGGGCTTGATTGAAATAAAACTAGTTTATTATATTATTTACGGTCAGACCTTTTTTCCATGCGTTTTTTATTTTATTTTTTTAACTGTATAATTTCGTAAAAAAAAATTTAAACATACGTCACTTAGTGAAAACTTTTTTTTACATATTTTGGAACTAATTGGGAGCGGTGGTAGCTCAATGGTAAGGACATGCGCCTCTTAACCGAGGAGTGCGGGTTTAAACCCGGGCATGTACCTCTGGATTTTTCATTTATGTACGTATTTATACCACTAGCTCGACGGTGAAGGAAAACATCGTGATGAAACCTGCAAATTCAAACAACTTTGGATTTGTAACCATGATTCAAAAATTGTCTGATTCCCCTATCTTAGGGTTACGAAGGTCAGATCGGCAGTCGCTTCAATGTAATTACCAGACTCGCTAAATCCTGAATCATGGTCTAAGCGGACCCCGTCTAAGCACGGGACATAACGCTAGGAAGATAATAATAATTTTGGAACTAAAGCAATGAAATAATTATAAAACAGCTTGAGTTAAATGAGTGCTATAAGCTTATTATTCGTATCTTATTAAGTTTTAAAACTTCATTCAACATTCTGTTTAGTCCGTCAGTTAGATTATAAAAAATATTGAAAACGTTTTTTTTTTATTTATTTGTCAAACAAACATTGACGAAGTAACAAAGCATTCAAGTTGCGCGTGATGTTACGCTTTCGTACAATTTTTACTAACTATTGAAGTCGCAAGCCCGCAAACTGTGATGCTCTTTATCTTTGTTTTTTTTTTTTAAACTTGATCAAGCGAAAAATATGTGTCTAGTATTTTTGTATAATCTAACTAACGGACTAAATAGAATTATACTTTTTTAATGCAGTCATCATCCTTATTCAATCATGGTTACACGTCCATAGTCGTTTGAATGTACAGGTTTCATCACGTTGTTTTTCCCTCACCACTAAAAAAAAAAGAATGTTTTTATACCCAATATCCGCGATACGCCTTTTAAAAATAAACTTAATTAATCCATCATACGCTCACAGTCATTAATTTTACTTGTCTAATTATTAAACGTGTTTACTATCACAGTTTTTCCTCCGAGTCTAATATTAGAAACAGGTGAATGAATTCAATGAACAAAGTATAATAATCTTATTTAACTGCCAGTATCCGTTGCCCGACTCCGTTAGCGTAAAATACTTACTAAATATAAATATAATAACTAATATAATATAATAATAAATAAATATATAAACGTAATAGTATACGTTTCACGTAAGATGATTCCCGTAATAGGTGTTAATACTCCTTTTCATGCATCGTACTTTCTACGAATCAAAATATTCAGTTTCAAACATATTTAACTTTATATGCTAACATTATTATAAAAATTAAGAAGACATGCTGCGCCGACCCCAGATGAACTAGGAGAAGGGCAAGAGGATGATGATGATTATTATAAAAATTAATTAATAAACTCCATTTATTAATGTAAACACGATTTATCAATTTTCTTGTTAAATTTATTATTAATTTCAATTTCGAAAAAAAATCGAATGGCTGTCATACGGATACATAACTATTAATTGTACGTAGTATATTATTACTCTGTGCTATTAAAGTCAAATTGAAAGTGTCACAGAACTCTTCTGAGGTGAAATTAAATATAAATTATAAAATATACCACGACCAGATTGGTCGTGTATTAACAAAAGGTGATGTTAGGAGTCATAAAACCGTAGAGCTTGTATGAAAAGGATCATGAATGTTGAAGAGGCGAGTGAGGTGTGTGAGCATCGTGCCATATTATGGCGTTCGGTTCTCTCTGCCTACCCCGCTAGGAAAGTGTCGTGAAGTTTAGTTAGTTAGTTATGTATATCGTAATGGTTAAATATTGTATCTAATAGATACAGTACTTAACTTTATGACTATGTGTTATTTTAACGATACCAGCGTAAATTTTACTAATATTATAAACGCGTGAAGTTTAGTTAGTTAAAATATAAATCTATATACTATACTATTGTTTTGTCCCATGTTGGTCTGGGACTTGGCCCATGTTGATCTGGGACAAAAAAAAGAATGTGCCATCTGTGGTTCTTGCCTAGCATGTCGTAAGAGGCGACTAATGGTTTACGGGCTTTTGGGTATGTGACTGAGTAGGCGACGAGCTAGCCACTTGTCACTCCTCTTTCACAGCTTTCCATCCAACCCAGCCCACTGTCCCATGTTGGTCTGGGACTTAAAAAGAATATGCCAACTGTGGTTCTTGCCTAGCATGTCGTAAAAGGCGACTAATGGTATATCGGGTTTTGGGTGTGTGATTGTGTAGGCGACAGGTTAGCCGCTTGTCACTGCTTTTTCACAGTTTTCCATCTGACCCAGCCCGGCTTTATTTTTGGCTGAATGTGGTTGAAGGGGCTTGCTGCCCCTTCGACTCTGCCTACCCCTTCGGGGATCGTGGGCGTGATGTTATGTTATGTATGTACTATACTATTATATATAAAGCTGAAGAGTTGGTTTTTTTGGTTGAACGAGCTAATCTCAGGAACTACTGGTCTGAAGTGTTTTGTGTTAAATAGTGCAATGATTCTTTAATTTATAAAGTTAAGCTATAGGCTATAGGTACAACATCACATTCCGACACATCATATTAATCCTAATGTACTATTATAAACGCGAAAGTATGTATGGATGGATGGATGTGTGGATGTTTGTTACTCTTTCACGCAAAAAGTACTGCATGGATTTTAATAAAACTTTACAATAGTATAGCTTATACATTAGAATAACACATAAGCTATGTCTCATTGATGTACCATGCGAGCAACGCCGCGGGCAGAAGCTAAGTGCAGATCATCGTCTGTCGTATCATCTTGCTTACAATGATAATGTTAATAGATATATATAGCAACATAGGGTCAAAGTCTGCGGTCAGTGACTCTAATACGATTATAAATGCCTGCTTAAGTTATCCAAACATTGCTCATTGAATGACTCGTTCAATATCTGGTATTTCCTCTTAGAGTGAAGTACTCATTCATACATCTCAATATAAAAGTACTGCTTTGTTTCTCCTGTTAGTTTTTAATTTATTAACAGACACCTAAGCTTAATGTGGGCAAGGTATCTTTTGCGAGGCCCTCTGACCAGGGACCAGGGACTCATATTATCTACAATTTAACTCATATTATCTAATCATCCTATATCAATAACACCGAACAGTGGAAACTCGCTTCAAATCTATTTTCATCTGTGAGGCGCGAGGCCCTTTGCACCGTGAGGCCGTGGGCGGTGGCCCACACCGCCCACGTCTGACGCCGCCTCAGGGCAGAGTCCAGGGAACAATTCGCGCCATCCATGGACCACATTCAGGTGAAATAAATTTGAGTTGCGTAAGATGAAATACTGTTAAAAGTAATGATATCCCCCTGGATTTCGTGTACCAAGATCTATCTAAACTAATATTATAAAGAGGAAAGATTTGTATTTTTGTGTGTGTGTATGTTTGTAATGAATAAACTCAAAAACTACTGTGCCGATTTCAATAATTCTTTAACCAACGGAAAGCTACACTATCCGAAAGTAACATAGGCTACATTTTATCCCCATATACCAACAGGAACGGGAACTACGAAGGTGAAACCGCGGGGCGCTGCTAGTCAATAATATTGTATCACCCCCTACTGGACCAAAAAGATATTGAATTGTCCCCCTCTGAACCAAAAACTGCGTATGTCCATGGTCATTAATATTGCAATATTATTCATCTACTTGAACTAACTAAATCTTTATAAACACAAACGGATCATAGACAAAACTTCGTACATTTAACCATAATACAGTTAACAGGTAACCATCAAACCTTTAAAAACAACAAACAAAACGAAATATCTAAGTAAAAACTTACCTGCGTACGTATAAACAGATCTGATGGCGACCAATTAAAAAACAATTAGGTAGTTTGATTGCGACAAGAAAAAACACGTCGATTGTCACTCAGTCTTCATCCGAGCAAAAACGTACGAGCGATCGAAGGCACTGGAAAAAATTGTTGAAATATGTATTTTTTTAGTATTTCGCAGCGTAAGTTCGGAAGGGCGTATAGGGATTGCAATGCAGCTGCATTTTTGTATATCCAGCACAACGCTTGATCCAGCAGAGCTAAATTTTTGCTGGACCGAGCTGGATTGCTTGGTTCAGCATTCCAATCTCTAGTAGGGATTGAAATCCAGCGGCATTACACCAGCACATGGTGCTTGATCCAGTACAGCTGAAATTGTACTGGACCCAGTTGGATTGCTTGGTCCAGCATTCCAATCTCTAGTAGGGATTGAAATCCAGCGGCATTGAACCGGCACATGAAACCAGCACAGATAAATTTGTGCTGGGAGTACCTGGATTGTTGGATCCAGCATTGCAATCCCCAGGCGTAAGTCACTTTGGTTTTTTTTTTACATTTACTTTAATGGTTTTAGGCGTATCTTCATTGAGAAAGTTTTTTATGGTTATACGAGTAATAGATACTTAGTATTTGTCATATATGTGACATTAGGAGTCATAAAAACCGTAGAGCTTGTATGAAAAGGATTATGAATGTTGAAGAGGCGAGTGAGGTGTGTAAGGATCGTGCCATATGGCGTTCGGTTCTCTCTGCCTACCCCGCTAGGGAAGTGGCGTGAAGTTTAGTTAGTTAGTTATGTATATCATAATGGTTAAATATTGTATCTAATAGATACAGTACTTAACTATTGTGACTATGTGTTATTATAACGATACCAGCGTAAATCTTACTAATATTATAAACGCGAAAGTTTGTATGGATGGAAGGATGGATCTGTGGATGTTTGTTACTCTTTCACGCAAAAAGTACTTTATGGATTTTGATGAACGTTTACAATAGTATAGCTTATACATTAAAATAACACATAAGCTATGTTTCATCGATGTACCACGCGAGCAACGCTGTGGGGAGTAGCTAGTATCTGTATAAAGATGGTTTTAGAAAAAAAGTTAATAAAATGCGAATAAATTGAATAATTTCTTGACAGTCAATACAGATAAACTGTCATAAAAATTTTGAGAAAGTAAGGAAAAAGTTATTTGAAAACAATTACTTGTATCGATTAAGCCACCTTTAATACCAAGAATGGATTAACTAACTAACTAACTTAACCGTACGCCACTTTCAGAGTAGGCAGAGTATGGATGTAAAGTATGAATTATACTTAAAATAATATAAAATAGTTTATTTGTTTATCTTGGTATGGGCATGTGATGAGAAGAGAGGAAGGACATGTGACAAAGAGAGTGATGAGTATGAATGTTAGCGAATGGAGAGGAAGAGGAAGGCCAAATAATAGATGGATGGATTGTGTGAAAGATGATATTAGTGAAATGGGAGTGGATAGCTTGATGACGGCTGACCGGGACGTATGGAAGAAGAAGACATGCTGCGCCGACCCCAGGTGAACTGGGAGAAGGGCAAGAGGATGATGAAAAGAGTTTATTTGTTTTGTTCAGCGTGCTTATATTAGGAACCATTTATCGGATTTTGATTGTTACATAACATTCCATTTATATACGTAAAAGTAGGTATATGTATTACACACACTGACTTACCTACTTATTTAAAAGTAGATCTGCGTAATCTATACTTATAATAAATCTGTAGAGAGGTCAATTCTGTACATGAAATATATTTTCAAAATAACTATCAGGGGGTGATTAGTGATCGATACTGATGCCAAAAATGCAATCAGTAATATTTTTGTCTGTCTGTCTGTCTGTCTGTATGTATGTTCCTTATAGAAACAAAAACTACTTGACGGATTTTAACGAAACTTGGTACAATTATTCTTCATACTCCTGGGCAGGTTATAGTATACTTTTTATCACGCTACAATCAATAGGAGCAGAGTGGTGAAGAGAAACGTTGGGAAAACGGGAGAAGTTACTCCATTTTTTAAGCTTTCGTCGCGTGTACAACCTTAATGGTTAAAGATACATATAAATCATGTATGACGGAGATAGTCTTTATAATATTAGCCATAAACGCGGGTGACACCGCTGGCACAGCTAGTTTTACAAATAAGTTAAATTTAACTTAAGTTACGCGTGCGCGTAGACTATGCTTTACAACAAGCATTTCTCATCGTAGTAACGATTTTAGGAATTAGTACCAAAATGAAGAATAGATCTCTAGTAATATATATTTATATATATAAAGTATATGTGTAATAGTTATAGTATAGTATAATATAGTAACTAACGTTTATTGCCGGTTTCTTCTCGGTAAATGCGACATTCCGAACCGGTGGTAGATTCAAATTGTACCTATTACTTACTTGACGATTTACAAGTGCTTTTTTGAGGCCTACGTAAATAGAGATATTTTGAGTTTGAGTTTGAGTAAGTATTTTGTTACTTTGGCATGCCGTTGATCGAGTGGTTAGAGACCTTAGTCAGAATCGCGGGTTCGAATCCCACTAGGGGCAAATGTTTCGTGTAATGAACATTGACATTTGTACTCGAAACATGGATGTTTATAACGTATTTAAGTACCTATGTATATCCGTTCACCTAGTATCCATAGCACAAGCTTATAAGCTTAGTTAAGAACTAGAGAATTGGTGTGTCAGTCTGGAGAATTTATTTATCATGTCTTGCAGACACGATATCAGACGTGTATAAAATTATATATGGAATCTCATAACTTGAACAAAAAATAGTGTTCTTATTATACAATAATCTACATGAATAAAAGCTAGTAATTACGTAATTAAATGACAAACGGAATCATTCTAACAGTGTTTTCGTAGTAACGAAAAAAATAGGTAGTTTGACAAGTTTTGTAATTAATAAAACAATCAATAATTGACAAAAAAATATTGGGTTACATTTTGTAGTTATCATTTCACACTGACACTTGTCAAAAATACTAGGCTTTTAATAGTGCTATAACAGTAGATGAACAAAGAAATAAGTCAAACACCTTACCAATTGTTTAGAAATAGTTTTATAAATACATACATACGTACATAAATGGTCTATTAAATTACTAATTTATTAAAAAACCTACCTTCTTCATTAATATATTAATAAAAAAAAACAGTTCGGATACTTTAGTCTTGTCATTTTAAGTTTTCGATGATATTTCACTTATCATATCGATATTTACAAACATTTTTTCTTGTAGGTAATTTTAAGTAGCCTAGATAAATTGCCATATTAATGAATTGCAAAGTTTAATTGTTCTTTAGGTCTTGTAAAATTTATGATAAAATTGAAGATGCTACTACATAAAATATATGTTAATAAAACCTTTTTGCTTTGCCAGTATTTTTTTAAAAACATAAGTAAGACTGTATCTTCTTGGCATCGTGTAAACAACCCTTTGACTTAAACCAAGGTATATCAAGCTATGTGTAGTCGACACATTATTGCAAAACACTTTAAAAATAATTAATTACAAACCAGTTTCACTCGTACGCGGTCGAATAAAACAAGTTTTCTCGATTAAAACGTCTGACACACGGTAAAATAATCGCGACACTGATTTTTTTCCCTGTTTTAGTATACACACATTCGACGTCCGTCCAGTTCGTTACGCGAAAGTCTACTAAACTTGTAACTTGTGTACGGCTGAGGAAATAGGGATGTCAGGTTGTATTACGGTTCTTTAAAGCTGTTCGGATGTGGAAATTTTCCAAGAGAAA
Source organism: Glyphodes perspectalis (assembly GCA_951394215.1). Taxonomy (NCBI): domain Eukaryota; kingdom Metazoa; phylum Arthropoda; class Insecta; order Lepidoptera; family Crambidae; genus Glyphodes; species Glyphodes perspectalis. The sequence continues at coordinate 4,710,654 of OX596228.1, forward strand.
TATGGTTTTTGTACTTAAAGGGTTTTTGGATGTGCCGGGTTTTTTAGTTGGGTGAATAGATGATGAGATTATTTTATTCATTAGAGACAAAATGGTTCCGGTTTGGTACAAAGTTATTTTTGGGATCATAACTATATCTACACTAGACGTGAAGCGGTGGTAGCTCAATGGTAAGGACACGCGCCTCGTAAGCGAGGGGTGCGGGTTCAAACCCGAGCACGTACCTCTGGATTTTTCAAATCTATGTACGTATTTATACCACTAGCTCGACGGTGAGGGAAAACATCGTGATGAAATCTGCACATTTAAACAATTTTGGATTTAAACCATGATCCGAAAATTGTCTAGTTCCCCTATCTTAGGGTCACGACAATCAAATCGGCAGTCGCTTCAATGTAATTATGTAACAGACTCGTTAATTCCTGGATGATGGTTAAAGCGGACCCTAAGATGAGGACCCTAAGATGATGATGTAACTATATCTACGCACGGACTAGTAAAAAAAGAAGGATTCCGCACCACTAACTAGATGTGTAAGCATCTGCGGAGCTCCAACTTGACACGCAACTTACAGCACACATTGACATAAGCGCTCCAAATTTCCGATATCTGGTGTTAAATGTTTTACCCGCCGCAAGTTATTGTGCAGAATGATAATTACGTACTTTTATTTTTATAAATATTTATTTGTTCCGATACCATTACAATGATTTTTTCTTGCCGCGTTTTTTACCCATCTGCCAAAAATACATTTCTTTTTCATAAAAAAAAAATGATATATTTTTTGGCCAGTAGCAAAAAGGTTTCATATTATCATGAACATCTGGCATCCCCAAGTCTCACTCACACATGCATGAGGGTGGCTTCAAGCTGTAGTATGACAGCTCAAAGTCCTTTTTTTTCTTGTTTGTGTATCTAGGTAAAATGTTTGTCCCATGTTGGTTTGGGACTCAAAAATAATGCACCAACTGTATAACTTGCTTAGCTTGTCGAAAGCGACTAATGGTGTAATAAGCATTGAGTTAGTGATAGGTATTGCAATGCTGGACCTAGCAATCCAGCTGGGCCAAGCACAATTTTATCAGTCCTGGATCCAGTGACATGTGCTGGTGCAATGCCGCTGGATTGCAATCCCTACTAGAGATTAAATGCTGGATCAAGCAAATTGGTAATAATGGACGAGCTAGCCACTTGTCAATACTTTTTTTCAGCCAGCCTTTTGCTTTGGATGAATGTGATTTAAGAAACTCATCGCTTCTTGAGCTCTGCCTACCCCTACGGGATAGCAGATGTAATGGTATATAAAAAAAGTTGCAAATTACGTAAAATGTTGTTTAATAACATTTTTATCGGACACGGAAAGAGATAGATAAAATATTATTAAGTAGATACATAGACGTGGCAGGCGCGGATCTAACCATGAAGAATTGCTGTGGGTACCGTTATACAACAAGTGGGAGTCGGACTCGCGCACGAAGGATTCCGTACCATTATCTATGTATAAAAACGGAAAAAAGTTATTAGTATTTGTTGTTAAAGCGGCAACAGAAATACATTATCTGTGAAAATTTCCATTGTCTAACTATCACGGTTCATGGGCTACAGCCTGGCGACAGAGGGACGGACAGACAGGAGTCTTAGTAATAGGGTCCCGTTTTACCCTTTGGGTACGGAATCCAAAAAATAAGACCAACTTGTATTTGTCGAACCAAAAGTGAAAAGGTAGTGACATGTGGCTAGCCTACCTCGTCGCCTGTTCATTATGTTTTACACACAAATAATAACAAGGGCTTGCTGCCCCTTTGACTCTGCCTACCCCTTCTGGGATACCCCTTCGGGTGTGGTCATTGGCGTAGGCATGGTTGTCAGGGGAGCTCTGCTGCCCCGCCCCCCTGCAGCTCGTGTGCCAAAGATCTATTTACTATAAGAACCTATCAACAATATTGTATTACCCCCTGGACAAAAGAATATTGTATAGTCCCACCCTGGACCAAAAGCTGCATACGCGCATATGTGTATCTATTTATTTATTTATAATAGGTACGCGAACAGATTACAGTCAGTGTAGCCATAAAATTAATACAATTCTAAACTTACCTACTTACTTCTAAAAAGTAATCACTTATCATCCGGTGAACTGTCTACTCGTCTGCCCGCGATAACATAAAAAAAAAGCTTAACTAGACTAAGGGCTGATTTTTCAAAAGTCATATAAAAGATAACAATCGAATAAATCACAATCCGGATGATTGTAAAATGTCATTGCCTGTTTCCTGAGTAAAATACTGTATGACATCCGCAAATTGGTGACTTAATATTTTATCAGTCGGTTAATTTTTATCTGGCTAATAAAAAATCGGCCCGTAATCTATAAATAGCATGCATGATCCATTTATTATTTTACAAGCTACTCTACACTTTGTTTAAACAATCAAAACCACGAACACGACAGAGGGGATAAAAAAACAGTTAATAATTATGGTGTTGTTGAAGCTACTAACAAGTGTAGTGTTATGTATGTACCTATGCATGTATAATATTTTATTTACATAGTATGTATTCTTCACCTTTTTAGCCAACCCTACAACTGCATGCCGCCATAATGACAGTTAGCACGCAGCGTGCGCAGGAGTGGACGTCAGACGGCGCTCACGCAGACACACTTAGATATCAACATGGTGAAACAACGAAGGGTGAACCCAGCTATTTCTTCTTATAATAACCACAGACTAGTAACAAAAAGAAGGACTCCGCGCCACTAACTAGACGTTGAAGCTGCGTAGGTGCTCCAATTTGACACATAATTCACATTGACATAAGCGTTCCAAATGACAGATTTCCGATATCTGGTAACCTTAGAATCTCACTCACACATAAACGTGGCTTCACGCTGTTGTATGACAGCGCGAAATCCTTCTTTTTTACTTTTCCGTGATAATAATATAAAAATTAATAAATCTGATATATATAATAATCTAATAAAAAATCTAGGCGAGTGAGGTGTGTAAGGATCGTGCCATATTGCGTTCGGTTCTCTCTGCCTACCCCGCTAGGGAAGTGGCGTGAAGTTTTAGTTAGTTAATAAAAATGTTTTGTCACGGATTTTGACAACTCCTCAGAAACGGCTCCACCAATATTTTAGTTTTATTTTGTGTTGGGAAGCGGTGGCAGCTCAATGATAAGAACACGCGCCTCTTATCCGAGGAGTGCGGGTTCAAACCCGGGCACGTACCTCTAGATTATTCAAATCTATGTACGAATTTAACCAACTAGCTCGACGGTGAGGGAAAACGTCGTGATGAAACCTGCAAATTCATACCACTTTGGATTTGTAACCATGATCCAAAAATTGTTTGGTTCCCCTTTCTTAGGGTTACGAAGGTCAGATCGGCAGTCGCTTCAATGTAATTACTAGACTCGCTAAATCCTGGATCATGGTCTAAGCGGACCCTGTCTAAGAACAGGATATAACGCTAGAAAGATGATGGTATGAGAACAGTTCGTAAGTATTTTTCACCATCCATCAGATTGGCAGTAAATAGGATTAAACGGAAAATTTTAAAATAGTGACAAGTGGCTAGCTCGCGCTTACATAATCAATCACATACCTCAATACCCAATACACCATTACAGGATCTCTTGTTGTTGGCCCGTTGGTCGAGTAGTTAGAACTTGGCCACGAAAGCAAGAGTCGCGGGTCCGAATCCCGCTAGGGGCAAATGTTTTGTGAGACGAACATAGAGTACTTGAGTCATGAATGTTTATAAACGTATTTAAGTATGACTATCTGTTTACCTAGTATCCATAGTACAATAAGCTTAGTTTGGAACTGGGGATGCGGTGCGTCAGTCTGGAGAACTTGTTTATCATTATTATTACCGCAAAAGCAGGAAATTTGTTCATTAAAACACTAACTTGTAAATATATAAAGCGGTTTATTTTTCATTTCATTGTTATAAAAATACATTGTGACGTAACTATATACTAAAAAATTCTAGACTTAGATCACTAAGTAACAAAATAATGTTCCTATATCTAGCCGCCTGTATATAAGCAGTACTTAAGCATAGTTTAAGAACGTCTGGCACTGAGGAAATACGCTTCAGTATTTTTCATGTTAAGCAACCTAAGCATAACTTGAAAACGTTTAAATTGTTCAACTGGTTAAATGTACATATTTTTAATGTGAGGCAATATTTAACTGGTATTTTGTTTAATAATATTAAAGCACTATTTGAGAACGTCTCAAACTGTATATGTAACTAGTTAATTAAACATTTTTTTAATGTTCAGCAATATTTAACTGGTATTTTTGTGGCACAGTTTGAGAACGTCTCAAATTGTATAACTGGTTATTTATACATATTTTTTTATGTTACGCAATATTTAGCTGGTATTTTTGTTGAATAATTGTTAAACATCATTGAAGCAATGTTTAAGAACGTCTCAAATTATTAAGTAAGTTTGACATGCTCTTAACAAATAATCTGAATAGGCTAGATGACTAAAAAAAATCTGTTAAATTCGTCAGTTAGATATAAATAAATGTTAAACAAGTATTTTTTATTTATTTTTCAAATAAACATTGACGGAGATACAAGACATTCAAGTTGCACGTGACGTCATACTTTTGTAAAATTTTTACAAAACAGTGACGTCACAAGCCCCTACTCTAAAACTTTGATGTTCTTTATTTTTGTATTTTTTTGTTAATTTGATAAAGCGAAAACTATGTGTCTAGTATTTTTTTATAATTTAACTGACGGACTAAATAGAATTATAGGTAGTTTTTTAATGCAGTCGTCATCCCTATTTAACTCAATTTCAATCTCCACCTATAAATGTAACAGATTAAAACGCATCTCATTTCATTATATATTTGCACATCCTTAAAATCTATATTAATATAGTTTAAATACATTTATATTTAAAATTTAATATGGTAAATATTACATTTTTAACTTAACAATTTAGCGACGAATATTATTTAACAGGCAATTTTTGGCTTCGTATTAATACTGGCTTAACAAAAAGGTTTCTTAAATAAAATATCTAATAGATATTTTAGCTACCATCTTGCCTAACATGTCGTTAAAGCGACTACTGTTAAATAGGATAATTTACTCAAAATTTGTTTAGTCCATTATTGAGATTACAATAAAATAGAGCTCACGTATTTTTTCTTTTGTTCAGCAAACCAAAAATGATGAAGATACAGCGCGTTAAATTACCGCGTGACGTCATTGGATCTGTAAAATTTTACCGTCCAAGTGACGTTACTCGCCCCATTTATATACAGATATATAGATATATATATACAGATATCTGAAATATTGTATCTTTGTCATTTTTCGAGTATCAGATGAAGCATAAAATACGTATTTAATATTTTTTGATAATCTAACTTACAGACTAAAAAAAAAATAGTATACTAGCCTATTCATTAACATCTGTCAACATTACATTTATTAACCTGACTCCAGCTAAGTACCTCAAGCAATCGTATTACGAACAACAGTGGTATTACAAATATATACTTTGATAATACATACATAACATCACGCCCATAATCCCCGAAGGGGTAGGCAGAGTCAAACAAGCAGCATGCCCCTTCAACCACATTCAGCCAAAAATAAAGCCGGGCTGGGTTAGATGGAAAATTGATGGGAAATTCCTTTATTTCTCAAATTTGAAATTACAAGTTTAGAGACGCCCCAAGAAGTAATAAATACTTGTGTTGGGGATGTCTCGCTCTTTCCAAATTTGTTATTATAATATGAGATTTAAGGTAAATATTTTAAATTTAGACTTAAAGTTAACAATCTAACTTATTATTAAGAAAACAAAAACATTTACATTTTATTCTGAATTAGCATTCATTTTATTTTTAAAATTGTTCTGGACCCATTTGGATTGCTTGATCCAGCATTGCAATTTCTAGTAGTGATTGAAATGCACCTGCACTAAACGAGCACATGTCGCTTGATCCAGTACAGCTGAAATTGTGCTGGGCTCAGCTGGATTGCTAGATACAGCATTGTAATCTCGAGTTTGACTGGCTCGATGGCGCATTCGGTAGCGATCCTGCCCCATGCGTCAAGAGTTGTGGATTCGATCCCCATCCAGGACAAATATTCGTGTGATGAATACTTGTGTTTGTTCTGTGTCTGGGTGTTAATATCCAATATTTAAGTATATATTTGTAATACCGCTGTTGTTTCTGATATCCGTAACACAAGTGCTTAAGCTACTTACCTCGGAGTGAGATCAATGTTTGTGATGTAGTCTGATATTTATTTATTGTTATTATTATTTAGAGATTAAATTCCAGCGGCATTAAACCAGCTCATGTCACTGGAGCCAACGCAGCTAAAATTGTGCTGGGCCCAGCTGGATTGCTTGATCCAGCATTGCAACCCATAGTGACAGAACCCTTTCTTTTTACTATCTGAAATATACTTTATTCAAAAAACCTTTACCTACCCTTGTAACAAAAAAACATATTTTATTAAAAAAATCAGCTACACAAATACGAATATTAAGGCAAGTTGATTTGAATAGTCACAAAATAGTTGCTATAGTTTGTAGATTCGTAAACTAATTCAAAATATTTAAAACATGGAACAAGCTTGAAACCCAGTCCAAATGAAAACCAAATAACTAACATTAAAATTTCGGAAATTTATTTATTAATATGTAGGTATAATTGCGTAGGCGACGAGCTAGCCACTTGTCACTACTTTTTCACAATTTTCCATCTAACCCAGCCCAGCTTTGTTTTTGGCTCAATGTGGTTAAAGCAGCCTGCTGCCCCTTTGACTCTGCTTACCCCTTCGGGGATCATGGGCGTGATGTTATGATTATTTATTTATTAAAATGTCCTATGTTGGTCTGGAACTTAAAGATGATGCACCAAATGTTTCTTGCCTAGCATGTCGTAAAAGGCGTTTCAATGTGTAGGCGACGAGTTGGCCACTTGTCACTACTTTTTCACAATTTGCCATTTAACCCAAATTTTATTCTTGACTAAGTGATTAAAAGAGCTCAATGCTTCTTAGATTCTGCCTTCCCCTTCGGGGATTGCGGGCGTAAAGGTAAGTAAGTAAGTATATAGTTTATAGCACATATTGTATTAAAAAGTAAAGCCTTGTTCACAATGTTCCATTTAACCCAGCCCAGTTTTATTTTTGGCTGATGTTGTTAAAATGCTTGCTGTCTCTTTGACTCTGCCTCCCCCTTCGGGGATTACGAGCATGAAGCTATGTAAGTATAAAAAGTAAAGTCAATGAGTGTTTTTTGAATTAAAACATCAGATAGATGGCGTAACTGTGACTTGCGGTCTTGTCACACTCCTCATTGGTTAGTTGTCAGACTGAATTGACATGCTGTCAACAAGGAGCCAATGGTGACAGTGATAAGACCACGAGACTCCCTCGTGCCATCTGGCGGCTTTTGTATTTTTGAAAATCCTCATTGAGTTAGCTGTCAGATATTAATAGCTTGTGTAATATTTTGTGACTAGAACTAAGAATATAATTTTAAGCTTAAACCTTTCAAATTTATAATTAAAGCTCTCACAATAAATCATATGCAATCACATACATTTTGTTCGAAATATTACAAAAATAGTCAATAGGTCAAAAATAGTGAAAAAATCGGCAAGACTGTTAATTTTAAGATTTGATTACAAACTTATAAGTCAATCAGGGGATCCAAACCTTTTTGTGACAGTGGACCACTTTGATCTCATTATGATTGAAAATAAACTGCGACAATTTTAAAATGATATTTGTTATTTAAAACTAAAACAAGCTTTAGGTGTCTCGAGGAACAAATTAGACCTTACCGACCTCCAACGGTCCGCGAAACACAGGTTGAGAACCACTGGGTTAAATTAACGAAAGATAATAAATACATTTTCTATTTTATTTTTACGCAGTTTTTATCTATTTTGTTTTCTTTTTATTTTATATATATATTTGTATTTTATATATATATATATTAACATAGAGTAACATAACATAGATATAAACTAAGGCAAAGCTATCACATACATTTTAAAACATTTACTTATATTCACAAACGTAAGTTATTTCTTTGAATAACACGGACTAGTTAAAAAAGAAGGAATCCGCGCCACTAAATAGTCGCTAAAGCATCCTCCTCCAACTCACATCACACATTGACATAAACGCTCAAAATTTCCGTTATCTGGTATTACTAAGTCTCATTCACCATGCAAATGGTTGGCTTCACGCTGTAGTATGACAGCGCGGAGTCCTTCTTTTTTAACTAGTCCGTGTGCAATAAACAGCATTCAAGTTACATTACTATATCCAGTTAACATGTCTAAGCTAAGTTTGTTTTCTTATTGTTTTCGCTTAAAAATAGGAGAAGAAATGAGGGTTTTCAAAAAATAAAACCGCCAGATGGCGCGAGGGATTCTCGCGGTTTTATCACTGTCACTTTCGGCTCTTTTTTGACAGCACCCTTCATAATGTGACGTATGTCAGTTAATAACTTAAAATATTGAGATAATTATGTAGGTTAGAGGTTTGGTTTGGTGAGGTGAGGTTTGGTTTTGAGCGGTGGTAGCTCAATGGTAAGGACACGCGCCTCTTAACCGAGGAGTGCGGCTTCAAGCACGGCACGTACCTCTGGATTTTTCAAATCTATGTACGTATTTATACCACTAGCTCGGCGGTGAGGGAAAACATCGTGATGAAACCTGCAAATTCATACAAGTTTGGATTTGTAACCATGATCCAAAAATTGTCTGGTGCCCCTATCTTAGGGTTGCGAAGGTCAGATCGGCAGTCGCTTCAATGTAATTACCAGACTCGCTAAATCCTGGATCATGGCTAAGCGGACCCCGTCTAAACACGGGACATAACGCTAGGAAGATGATAGAGGTTTGGTTTTGTTGTATTGTATAAAACTAACCTTGTATACAATGCAAGTCAATCTCCTCATCCAACATCCATCCTTCTCCATATTATAAACGCAAAAGTTTGCGAGGACGTTTGTTACTCTTTCACGCAAAAACTACTGAATGGATTTTAATAAAACTTTACAATAATATAGCTTATACATCAGAATAACATATAGGCTATGTTTTATTGATGTACCACGCGAGCAAAGCCGCGGGCAGAAGCTAGTCTCTCATATAGTACTGCTACCTCATACTGTCAGTCAACACGAACAGTACTCTTTACTATTCGACTTGTATGCGATCTCCTCGTTCAACAGCTGAGCCCTCAGCTTCTCCACATTCTTCATCAGCTCAAGGTCAGCAGCACAATCTTCCACTATCTTTTGGAATAGTTCTTCTGAAATTGAGAAATAAATGATTTACATAACATTTTGACTAGCTCGATGGCGCCATGCGCCAAGAGGTGCGGGTTCGATACCCACCCAGGTAGGGACACGGTATCGAATAGAAAGTATCGATACTGTACTTATGAGTAGTATCGAATAAAAAGTATCGTATTCGTAATAGAATCGAAACAAAAGTATCGAGTACTTTCATGATCTAATACCAATGCGGCGTTTTTTTATTTTTAGCTGAACCTTGAGTAATTTAGGACCTAATGTCTAAGATTTTTTCGATACGATACCTGTCAAAAAGTGCTTATTAAGTGAAAGTGTCGAATACAAAGTATCGAGTACAAAAGTATCGATTACGAAATGAAATGTACTCGATACCAATAAGTATCGATCCTTTTTTCGTGTCCCATAGGACAAACATTTTGTGTGATGAATACTGATTCTGATATCCGTAACACAAGTGCTTAAGCTACCTCGGAGTCAGATCAATGTATGTGATACATTCATACATAACATCACGCCCATAATCACCGAAGGGGTAGGCAGAGTCAATGGGGCAGCAGACCCCTTTAACCACATTAAGCCAAAAACGAAATTGGGCTGGGTTAGATGGAAATTGTGAAAAGGTAGTGACAACTGACAAGTAGATAGGTCGTCGCCTACACAATCACATAGGTACCCAAAACCCGATATACCATTAGTCGTCTTTTACGACATGCTAGGCAAGAAACACAGTTGGCACATTCTTTTTTAGACCCCGACCAATATTTATTTTTATTTATTTATGTTAAATAAACGAGTTTCATGTTGGTCTGAGATTTAAAAAGTATGTACCACAGAGTAATAATATACTACGTACAACAGAGGGTCACTGCCCATACTTGAAAAGTTACTGCTATAACTCGCGCAAGAACAGCGACAGTGGTGAGTAATTGGAACTACAGCAAAGTTTAGTCTGTTTGTCAGGAATAATATAAGATGCCGCTACAAACACAGGTTAGTTGTTTCTTAGTAATAATACGCCATCTGTATAAAATTCATGGTTTTAAAACAAAGATTATTTTGGTTTGTTTCTGAAGAAAATATTTTATAAACATGTTTTTCACCTAAATTTAATAAATTATCTAAGAAATGACGTAAATAACTCATTTTATGAAAAAAAAACATTTTTTTAAAGTAAAATAATAAAATTTTTATTCGGTTTTATCTCTCAATCAGTGTAAATGATGCCTGTAGCGACATCTGTCTGTGTCAAGTCTATACGAAATATAAAATGTATGTGACTGACCAGACATGGTATGTACCACTCTGTTTCTTGCCTAGGACGTCGTAGAAAACGACTAATGGCGTATCGAATGTAGGGTTTGTGTAATATTATTAATTATCAATTATTTTAATACTAATTAATTACTTTAATCGCAAAACAAATTCATTTGGTTACTTAGTAAGATCTGGGTCGTGTGTATGACTACAAATATATTAAACTAGCTGACCCAGCGAACTCTGTTCCGCCTTAGAAGCAATAAAAATAAGCAGATTTTAGATGTTATTAGGTTAAATTTTTTATTAGGAAATAAAAATTTAAAAAATGATATAGGGATAAAAAGTATCCTATGTTAGATTCCTGGTTCTAAGCTACCTCTCCACCAATTTTCAGCTAAATCGGTTCAGCCGTTCTTGAGTTATAAATAGTGTAACTAACACGACTTTCTTTCATATATATAGATTTAATCGTTGCTCAATAATATTGTACCTGCAGCATTATCATTTGAAAGTTGTTTGCGGTTCCAATAAATAGAGAAAAAAAAACAATTCTTCTAATATATAAAATTCTCGTGTCGCGGCGTTTGTTCCCAAACTCCACCGAAACGGCTGAACCGATTTTGATAAAATTTTGTGTGCTTATCGGGTAGGTCTGAGAGTCGGACAACATCTACTTTTCATACCCCTTAATGTTAAGGGTGGCCTACCCCAAAGCTATAACTTGAGAACGGCTTTACCGATTTCGCTAATAATTTTTTAGTTGTGTTTGTTATTGTCAAGTGAAGGTTCTTATGAAAGAAAAAAAAATAAAAAAAAGTTGCGCGGTAAATTAAAAAAAATGGGTATTGAAAATCCGAGAACGGGGCGTTACGAAGTGCGCCGGGGCAGCTAGTCAGTGGCGGATTTACCCTAAGGCCCAGTAGGCCCGGGCCTAGGGCGGCCAATCGTGATAAAAATTAAGTGATGACGCTTTAGTACTGAGAATTATGGCCTCGGGCCTAGGGCGGCCAACACTGTAAATCTGCCACTGGAGCTAGTATATACATATATATAATCTCTCTACCTACCCTGCTAAGGAAGTGGCGTGAAGTTTAATTAGTTAGTTAGTTTATTGTAATAAGAAGTAAGATTTGTATAAAAACTATAACGTTTATGGATAAAATAATCACAGACATAGACTATAGATTGGAATAGCAAATATGTTTTATCGATGTACCACGAGCGAAGCCGCAGGCAGAAGCTAGTACTACGTAAAGGTACAAACTTACCGACATTCTCTCCAGTCTTGCTAGATGTGAGGAAATGCCCTCTTAATCCCTGCGAGTAAGTAGCTACAATGTCCTCCGGGACCTCCCTCTCAACGCCCCCAGAGTCCAGCAAATCCTTCTTGGTACCACAGAGGTACACTTTGCATTCCTGAAAGGAATTAAATCAGTAAGTATTTAAACTTTCGCGTTGCATTATCACTGGAAATAATACTGCCTGCAACGACCGTGGTCACAAGCGGACTCAGTCCGCTTGTGACCACGGTCGTTGCAACACGGCCGAATCGTCAAGCTGTAAGTACTCATGTACTACATAATGCATATCGCTTTTAGTCCCGTCAGTATTATTTCCAGTAAGTATTTGCTCGACTGCGAAGCTAAAATGGAATACTATTTTGACTCCTTTGCGGGTTGAATAAAAATTAATGCTGAATAGGTATATGTAACATAATATAACATCACGCCCACAATCCCCGAAGGGGTAGGAAGAGTTAAAGGGGCAGCACCCTCCTTCAACCACATTCCTGGCCCGTTGGCCGAGTGGTCAGAGACTCTGGCCACGAACCCCGCGACCCTTGGGTTCGAATCCCGCTAGGGGCAGATGTTTCGTGTTATGAACATGAATATTTATACTCGAGTCATAGATGTGTAAACGTATTTAATTATATCTATGCGTTCGCCTAGTATTCATAGTACAAGCTTATAAGCTTAGTTTGGAACTAGGGAATTGGTGTGTCAGTCTGAAGAAATTATTTAATTATTTATTTATTCAGCCAAAAATAAAGTATATAGGTATATGTGTAAGATTAAATATATCTATAAATAAGTAAAGATCCAATTTAATAGATCTAATCTGTGTGGCCGGATAATGAAATTTATTAAAACACTAGATGTGCCCGTGATTTCATCCGCGTTTATGGTAAATGTCATAGCCTATAGCCTTCCTCGTTAAATTTGATGATTAGAGCTGGATAATACCTCTTCCACAGTCCTCAACTCCTGGAGCCAGTGCCTCAACCGCCCCCAGGACTCCAAGCAAGAGGGCTCGTAACACAAGATGGCGGCATGAGCTCCCCTGTAGTACATTCGGGTCATCGCTTCGTATCTGCAAACAAATTGGTTAATAAAGTATTTTACAATTTTTTTAAACCACAAACAATATAGGCAGCACAAGATTAACACAAAAAAGTCGTTTAGCAAAATAGTTTATGCTAAACCTGTCGCTAGACTTGCTAGAAATAATGTTGGCTAACAGTCATTATGACTTAAACGGCGTGTTAGCCATGTTTTTGAAGCCTACATTAATGAAGTCATTTTAAAATTTTACTATTTTTTTTAATAAGTACGATGACGTCATATACAATTAATTTACTTAAAAGAACACATTATTGAGCATTTAAAGTCGATTTTCATCAGTACCCGATAATGACTTGACTCGTTGGTCGAGTGGTCAGAGACCCTGGCCACGAAACCAAGGGTCGCGGGTTCGAATCCCGCTAGGGGCAAATGTTTCGTGTGATTAACATGGACATTTCTACTCGAGTCGTGGATGTTTGTAAACGTATTTAAGTATGTCTATCCGTTCACCTAGTACAAGCTTATAAGCTTAGTTTGGAACTAGGGAATTGGTGTGTCAGTCTGAAGAATTTATTTATTTATTTTATTTTACTTAAACGGCGTTTTAGCCACGTTTTTGAAGCCTACATTAATAAAGTCATTTTTGAATTTTACTTATTTTTTTTTTGAATAAGTATGATGACGTCATACAAAAATAATATACTTAAAAGGACATAATATTTTATTATTTAAGGACGAGTTTCATCAGTACCTGACAATGTTTTAATTAGCTAGCCAACATAAATAGTCGACAAATTAAACAAAAAGTATTAACTTTTCTGCTAGATAAGTTCCTTATTATAAGCTATCAGGGAGAGAGGGACGCCATCACACTCGCAATAGGGATGATGACTGCATTAAAAAACTATAATTCTATTTAGTCCGTCAGTTATATTGTACAAAAGTACTAGACACATATTTTTCGCTTGATCAAATTAACAAAAAATCACAAAGTTATAGAGCATCAAAGTTTTGGAGTAGAGGCTTGCGACGTCACTATTTCGTAAAAAATGTACGAATGTGTGACGTCACGCGCAACTCGAATGTATTGTATTTTCGTCAATGTTTGTTTGACAAATAAATAAAAAAATATGTTTTCAATATTTTTTTATAATCTAACAGCGGACTAAACAGATTTTTTTAGTCATCTTGCCTATTACCTAAGGTAGAAATGGAGAGCCTGCCAGCATAACACAATGCATACATACATTACTTCACGCCCGTAATCCCCGAAGGGGTAGGCAGAGGCAAAGGGACATCAGGCTTTTACCACATTCATCCAAAAATAAAACTGGGCTGGGTTAGATGGAAAATTGTGAAAAAGCAGTGACAAGCGGCTAACCTGTCGCCTACACAATCACACACCCAAAACCCGATATACCATTAGTCGCCTTTTACAACATGCTAGGTAAGAACCACAGTTGGCACATTTTTTTAAAGTCCCAGACCAACATAGGACAAATGCACAAGGCATACATGCATAACATACTCCGGAAACACTAACCTCCTTGCTTTGGAATCGGATAAAAATTGCCTTTGTACGATAAACAGTTTAACGCTTCCTCTGACGCGGATCTTACACCATAACTTTACATTAAACGCCATGGGGGCAAGGCCATGCCCATAATGCCCTATTAATACACAATGAGCTTTTATTATGACGAATTTCCAATGAGGGTTCCCTTTGTATAAAAAGAGCCGTGGGATGTTAAGCGCACTATCCCTCTATTATCACGTGGTACGTAATTCGTAAATACAGTCATCTTCATCTTCCTAGCGTTATGTCCCGTGCTTAGACGGGGTCCGCTTAGACCATGATCCAGGATTTAGCGAGTCTGGTAATTACATTGAAGCGACTGCCGATCTGACCTTCGTACCCTAAGTTAGTGGAACCACACAATTTTTGGAACATGGTTACAAATCCAAAGTTGTTTGAATTTGCAGGTTTCATCACGATGTTTTCCCTCACCGTCGAGCTAGTGGTATAAATCTGTACATAGATTTGAAAAATATGCCAACTGTGGTTCTTGCCTAGCATGTGGTAAAAGGCGACTAATGGTATATCGGGTTTTGGGTGTGTGATTGTGTAGGCGACAGGTCAGCCGCTTGTCACTGCTTTTTCACATTTTTCCATCTAACCCAGCCCGGCTTATGCTGCCCCTTTGACTCTGCCT
This sequence comes from Glyphodes perspectalis, assembly GCA_951394215.1. Classification (NCBI taxonomy): domain Eukaryota; kingdom Metazoa; phylum Arthropoda; class Insecta; order Lepidoptera; family Crambidae; genus Glyphodes; species Glyphodes perspectalis. The sequence continues at coordinate 4,725,799 of OX596228.1, forward strand.
ACCCCTTCGGGGATTATGGGCGTGATGTTATGTATGTATGTATGTAGATTTAAAAAATGATACATGCCCGGGTTTGAACCCGCACTCCTCGGTTAAGAGGCGCCTGTCCTTACCATTGAGCTACCATAAACAAAACTACTACACTTGTATAAATACAGTATTTATTTTTATTAAATTCATTCCAACAGAAACTGAAAACACTTCCCTAGCGGGGTAGGCAGAAAGAACCTTGTGAAGAATGCATTTACGCACCGTCCAAGTAAACCTAGGTTCGGCCTACGAGGGATGTGTCGGGCTCAGAGGCGGGGAAAGCACTCTACTACCGACTAAACCTCATGGTGGTCATTCTTCGGGCGTTGGCGCAGACTCCGGGCTCCCCACTGCGGGACTCTACGCGAAATCTACGTCTACGCCGCTGCCGATCCATGCTGCCCATCTCGAGGGAGAGGCAACCTCGCCCCCAGAACACCTCGCGGTGCTTATGACGGCACAGACCACAGTGTCACCCCATCCTGTTTAACGGACGAGGATCCACGTGTCGTCATCTTCTCTGGGGAGGCAGAGAGTACCGATCCTAACCTATTGGAACTAAATTACCCCTGTGTCATACCCATCCTGTTTTTGTTATTCCTCTCTTTTTATGTTACTTCAATCTGTCTCTTAATGGACGTTCAGCTATGCTTATATTGAATTACGTATCATGTGTGGTCTGAATCCAGCTAATCGGCAATGAGAATGTCTGAAATCTTACACTGTGCAAGGCGGGGGACTTGCACAGTATAGGATTTCAGACATTCGCTGTTTATCTCTCGTATAAGTGGTCATTATTATCAAATTGTACTTTGGGATGGTATTGCAGACGTGACGCAATGCCTGCCAACGGCAAACGCCTTCATGTTTTAAATTCTACATAATATATTGCTGTATTACAATACGAAATACAATGCGAAAGTGGAAGGATGTAGGAGCCGCGGAAGGCCCGAGCTCACTTACCACGACCAGATGGGTCGTGTTAACAGAAGGCGATGTTAGGAGTCATAAAAACTGTAGAGCTTGTATGAAAAGGATCATGAATGTTGAAGAGGCGAGTGGGGTGTGTAAGGATCGGGCCATATGGTGTTCGGTTCTCTCTGCCTACCCCGCTAGGGAAGTGGCGTGAAGTTTAATTAGTTTGATATATTTATGTATTTAAACAGTACATACTACATTTGTTGTACATGTGGGTGTTAATATTCAGTATTTAAGTATAAATAAATAAATAAATATCCGACTACATCACATACATTGATCTGACTCCGAGGTTAGCTTAAGCACTTGTATTACGGATATCAGAATCAACAGTGGTATTACAAATATATACTTAAATATTGGATATTAACACCCAGACACAGAAGGTGGGAATCGAACCCACAACTCTTGGCGCATGGGGCAGGGCCACTACCGAATGCGCCATCGAGCCAGTCAGATATATATTTATAATACCACTGTTGTTTCTGATATCTGTAACACACGTGCTTAAGCTACTTACCACGGAGTCAGATCAATGTATGTGATGTAGTCTGAATTTATTTACATGTTCAAAAAACGTAGTATGACCAAGTTGTAAGGGTTAAGTTTATTAGAACATAATATTTTTTTTTACGCCGGGAAATGCGTTACGCTCCCTCACCCTACCCTGGAGGAGCAGGGTGGTGTGTGAGTCCCGGGGACCTCTGAGTAGGAGGTCCCGGCTCCGACCAAGGTGGTAGTGGCCTCCACTAAAACCCCGAGTAGAGGTGTCATGGGTGCTAGCGGAGCCTGGACATCCACCACACCTCCGGCGACAGACCCGCCCTAAATGGCAGGCACCACCGCCCCCTTCATAACGGTGAGGGGGGACGGAAATAGCCGAGGTTACCAGGCTATCCGTCCGGCGGAAAAGAACCTAATATGGGCATGTACCTTAACCTACCTTTCACTCCCAGCCGTATCCCAAATGCCAACATTAAAATCTTTGCCATTACAATGTATTGTCTTAGCACAGAACGCCGCGCCGATAGTCTGGAAAAGAATAAAACAATATTACTTATAGTGTGACCGGTAAGAGCGGTGGTAGCTCAATGGTAAGGACACGCGCCTCTTAACCGAGGAGTGCGGGTTCAAACCCGAGCACGTACCTCTGGATTTTCCAAATCTATGTACGTATTTATACCACAAGCTCAGCGGCAAGGAAAAACATCGTGATGAAACCTGCAAATTCAAACAACTTTGGATTTGTAACCATGATCCAAAAATTGTCTGGTTCCCCTATCTAATGGTTACGAAGGTCAGATCGACAGTCGCTTCAATGTAATTACCAGACTCCCTAAATCCTAGATCATGGTCTAAGCGTCCCGTCTAAGCACGGGACATAACGCTAGGAAGATGACTTATAGTGTGACCACATGTTAAAATTAAACTAACCAATCCCAGGACCAAATATGGAGCCAAGGCAGTATGAGGGAGCACAACTGTTTAATGAGTTACCCATCAAACTGAAAATGTGAAAAAGCATGATTACTTTTCATATGGAACCGAGACCTGGACACTGACGGCACGACTGGTTCACAGATTTAAAGTCACTCAGCGGGCTATGGAAAGAGCTATGCTCGGCATTTCTCTCAGGGATCAAATCCGCAATGAGGTGATCCGGCAGAGAACCAAAGTTATCGACATAGCTCACAGGATTAGCAAGCTGAAGTGGCAGTGGGCTGGCCATATGGCCGTTGGGGTAAACGAGTTCTAGAGTGGAGACCGCGCCTCGGAAAACGTAGTGTAGGACGCCCTCAGGCCAGGTGGAGTGACGATTTGCGCAAGACGGCTGGCAGGAGCTGGATGAGAGTAGCCGAAAATAGATCAGAGTGGCGAACATTTGGAGAGGCCTATGTCCAGCAGTGGACTGCAACAGGCTGATGATGATGATGATTACTTTTTAAAATAAGCTAAAGCTATACAACGAGTACCGGTCAATAAGACATTTTATACCATAAGTACTATTCTAGATATTTCTCATTAGTAAATAAATATAGCATAAGTAAAATGTAAATTTCTTATGAGAATAAATTTCTTTAAACCTAAACCTACATGTCCCATGTTTGTCTGGGACTTAAAAAGAATGTGCCAACTGTGTTTCTTGCCTAGCATGTCGTAAAAGGCGACTAATGGTATATCGGGTTTGGGCTGTGTGATTGTGTAGGCGACGAGCTAGACACTTGTCACAATTTTTTCACAACTTCCCATCTAACCCCCATGGCTGAATGTGGTTTAAGGCGCCTGCTGCCCCTTTGACTCTGTCTACCCCTTTGGGGATTATGGGCGTGATGTTATATATGTATGTATGTATGATTAAGTATATATTCATAACATCAACCCGTAATCCCCGAAGACCGAAGGGGTAGGCATCGCTTTGTAATATCTCTAGAAATAATACTAACAGGACTAAACGCGATATACATTATGAAGTATAGGACTTACAGCTTATTTTGACTGTTCCAACGACCTTGGTTAATTCAAATTCAAAATCTCTTTATTAACCAACTTCAATAAAAAGATATTAACCAACTTCAATAAAAAGAAGGGGGTTCTCAATTCAATTTTTTTTCAATGTTTTTTACTTGATATCTAAGAATTGTTATCCAATTTTGAAAATTCTTTTTTTATTTAAAAGGGTTTACTCTCGCGACGGTCCCATTGCCACCAAGTCAGGATCTGATGAAGGGATCCCAGGAAAATCGAGGGAAACCCCTTAAATTTTATAGGCACGTACAATGTGTTTAAGACATTTTCTAATTTATAAAGGCACGGCATCAAACAAGCACAAGTTATAAATAGTCAATTTGAACAGAAAAGAAAACATTACTTACCACCGGTTCGGAAGGTAGACTATCGAGAAAAAGTCAAAAGCAGACCGACAATCAGTTTAGTCCTGTTTACTTTGTTTTTCTTTTTTTATTTAGCCATTTAAATACCACTGCTGGGCAAAGGCTTTCTTCTGTTAATCATCATCTTCCTAGCGTTACGTCCCGTGCTTAGACGGGGTCCGCTTAGACCATGATCCAGGATTTAGCGAGTCTGGTAATTACATTGAAGCGACTGCCGATCTGACCTTCGTAACCCTAAGATAGGGGAACCAGACCATTTTTGGATCATGGTTACAAATTCAAAGTTGTTTGAATTTGCAGGTTTCATCACGATGTTTTCCCTCACCGTCGAGCTATTCAAATCAAATCAAATCGAATCAAAAATATCTTTATTTATATGGGCTTCAAGAAAGCACTTATAAATAGTCAATATACATAAAAAAAAGGATAAGAACTAATACTACCACCGGTTCGGAAGGTAGACTCTATCGAGAAGAATCCGGCAAGAAACTCGATAGTTACTCTTTTAAATGCCAAATTTTACAAATTTGTAAACTTAATTATTATATACTTAAGACTATGTAGATATCACTGCAGGTGAACACTTCATTATGAAGTTAACCATGAATCCTTGTCATTGAGGTAATCTTGTATCTTGTAATAACCCTTACTCATTAAAAATGATTTAATATATAATTTGAACTTATGTAGGGGTAATGTTATAATACTTTGTGGTAGTTTATTAAACATTTTAATACTTAGACCAATAAATGAATTACCACTCTTTTGGAGACTTTGAATAGGAATAGCAAGTTTGTGTATATTTCTAGTATTAGAACTATGAGAGTTTGACTTTTTAGGAAATGCTTCAATATTTTTGAATATATACATTATACAATCCAGAATAAATTGTGATGCTATTGTTAAAATATTTATTTCTCTAAACTTTTCTCTAAGCGAGTCACGTGGACTGAGGCCGTATATGGCTCTGACTGCCCTTTTCTGCAATACAAAAATAGTTTGTATATTGGCCGCAGATCCCCACAGCAGCAGACCGTATGACATAACGCTATGAAAGTAACTAAAGTACACCAATCTTGCTGTTTCTACATCAGTTAATCGCCTTACTTTTCTAACTGCAAATGCAGCTGAACTAAGTCTTCCTGCCAGAGCCGCAATATGGGGACCCCATTGCAATTTAGCATCAATAGAAATTCCTAAAAATACTGTGGATTGAACTAAATCTATTGCTTCATTATTCATAATAATCCGCGTATTGACTTGCCTTGTTTGGCATTGAGAACTTAACACATTTCGTTTTTTTTGCGTTAAGCAGCAAGTTATTAGTAGTAAACCAATATAGGACTTGAGAGAGAGCGTTATTTACGTCGTCAAGAGATTCATTATGTCTATCAATTTTAAAAATTAGTGAGGTATCATCAGCAAATAATACTATCTCACACAAGTCCTTTGTAAAATATGGTAGATCATTTATATACAGAAGGAAGAGCAAAGGTCCCAATATTGAGCCCTGGGGAACTCCCATCGATAGTGGGGCACCAGAAGAATTAGTTCTATTAATACTTACTATTTGGAGCCTATCAGTTAAGTACGACTTTAGCAGACTAAGTGAGTTACCAGAAACACCATAGTGGCGTAGCTTCATTAGTAAGGTTTGATGGTCGACGCAATCGAGTAGTGGTATAAATATGTACATAGATTTTTTTAAATCTAGCGGTACATGCCCGGTTTTGAACCCGCACTCCTCGGTTAAGAGGCGCGTGTCCTTACCATTGAGCTACCACCGCTCAGGCCTCCTTCTGTTAATATTATATCTATTGATAGAATACCTAACATTAGCACACTGATGTCACTAGAATCAATATTTATTTATCATTAATTAAATGGAAAAGATAACAATTGTCTGGCTAGGGGATTTCCTGCCAGTACTTTATGCAGGTACTTTTTATGTGATATGTGAATTTATTTTCTGCACTGTACAATTGTGAACTTGAATATTGTCAATGCTATTTGGAAATTAATTTAACTAACATTAGGTGATTGTGTAGGCGACAAGCTAGCCAATTGTCACTACTATTTTACAATTTTCCATCTAACCTAGTCCTGTTTTGTTTTTGGCTGAATGTAGTTAAAGGGGCCTGCTGCCCCTTTGACTCTGCCTACCCCTTCAGGGATGATGGGCGGGATGTTATGTATGTATGTTACTAGCTACCACCACACTTTCCTTTTTAATGTATGATTGTGTATATGTATAACCTTTTTATGGAGTCATTAGGTTCAGGACTACAAATATGTTTTAAATAAAATTTAACTAAAGGTAAAATTTAATTATGCCACCAGAGAAACAAACACTGAACCTTTAGTAAATAGTCGTCCAAATTACTATTCTATCAAGGTCGATGAGTAACAAAGATGCGTAATTAGAGAAAACATGTTTACTATTCAACAAATCTAGTCACAATAGTAACATTACGATGCAAATATACTATATCTATTACTTGTTTTATACATTACAAAACTTCTGCACTATTTAATGACGTTTAATTTTAATAGGATCGAATTTAAGGCCAAATTAGCAAGTAAATCCAGCCAAAATAGCTCAAAAATTCGCGCTACTTAAAAGCAAAGAATGACTTAGTAAATTGACCTTAAATGTATCAAGCCTTGAGTCGAGAAATAAAGAAGACACTCACGTTCTGGTAAGGCGTACCGGAATTGAATCTGCAGTTCACAAATCTTAAAACAAGGCTGGTTTTTCCAACATGCTCACTCCCTAGTAAAACAATTTTGAAATCACATCTGCTCATCTTGGTTGTTGTGAGACTGACTGAGTAAAAATACTAAGATTAACTCATCACTTTGATAGTGCACAGCGCCTTGTTTGCGACACAAAAGTATTTTATTTGATTACAAATTAATAGTTTGTGTAACTTCACACACACCCGCTACCTACTCAAGTCAAAACAAAATAAATACTTTTGACAGTTTTGATTTGACAATGGTGAATGACATTCATATTTAAAGCCACAGGTTATAAAAAATATCAATCGGTTTGATCAATATTTCAATTGATGTTATGCTTCGTTTATTTGATGAATAAAACATTTTTTTTTTATTTATTATAACAAAAAATTTTTTCATTATTGTGTTAGAGTTGTACACTTTATTGAATAATCGAATATTAGCACAAATATGAATAGTTAAACAGTAAAGTTCTTGAAAAATCTTTACACTAAAAATAATTGTAGACTGGCGCGGATTCAACCTTCGAAAGAGGTTGTAGGCATTGCTATCCGCACACCAGTCAAAGACATGCTCACTCTAAAAGTCAATCCAACTCGTTTGTTGGGCCCACACTTAACAGTTAATGCCGTGATTATATTTGTCTGGTTCTCTTTTTCAAAAGTAACAAGGGTCGATGTGGCAGTTGCTTGCTAATCCCAAAGAGGCATGGTATCTACTAAAGATAGGAATTTGCAAATAGTTGGTGTCTATTATCATAATTTGATAAAAACTAACGTAAATTGAGAAAAATATATTTTTTTAATCGAATAAAAAAGCGAGTTCTACAATTTAGAGAACAGTTGCAACATCTGTTAATAAGCTTTACTAAATTTCATTTCTCTAATTTTAATTTATTATTTAAATTATATTGCACATGAAAATAATATCAAGTGAATGTTCAATTAGATTAAAATCCTTAAAAAAAAAATAAACATTTAACATCACTAAACAAACTCAACCAAGTCGCCAAAATTGACAGCTAAATATTGATGTTGCCATAGTGAAAATATGTTTGTGAAAACGAATGAAATTAGATTTTCTTACAAACATACAAGAACTTTGTAGGTATATTTTTAACTTAACACTTTTCATGCCATTTCATTAGAGCTACAGCACGAAATGGTTCATGATAATGATGCTAATTAATTTAACCAGTTATAACTGACTTTAGAAATCATGGATGGGTGTTGATAATAAATATTATGATGCCTATTTATCTTTAAAAAGAATTGCAAAACTTCCTCCGGCGCCTAGCCCAAAACTCGTCATAAATATAAATTATAATATGTAATACTTTACATATTTTATAATGCATTAATTAATAATCACTATCATCCTTAAATAATAATTCAACTCATTGGAGTCCTACACTTCCCACCATTCGGCCATCCGACCATTATCCTTCAATGCATAATTCCTATCGTTCATTCTAATACTGATTTTGTTATGTAAGTACTAAGTACTTGAACCTTGCACTCAGCCTCATTTTCGCCGTTTACTATTTTATCAATAAATAGCGAATCACTATCAATCAGTTAAGAATACTCATTTATTTAAATTTCAAAACTAATCATGCGATTCCATGTTACAATTTATAAATTACTTATTAGCTTAATTCTAACACCACATATTTGTAGTTAAAGTTGATGCAACTTCCGCCCTGTTGGTGATTAATTTTAAATAATATATATATATTAAAAAAAATATTTAGTTTAACGTACTGTTATATAGTGGCAGTAAAATATTTATATAAAAAATAATAAGTAGCAACATCTACAGACATCTCGTTGCTACGCGACAAATTAGTTTAAAATCTCAATGATTATATATATACGCTTTTATTACTAATGTTGCACTAAAAACGAAAGGAAATTCTATGGCCACTTGCCGTCTCCATCATCAAACAATATAATATATTACAATAAAGATGATTTTCAATTTCATCGCAATTTTAATACGTGAAATAGATAACGAATGACATCCGCAATTTGGTGTCTTTATAGTTGTTTAAGTTTTGATTTACATAAGTACTAACTTATCAAATTAGGTACTTAAAAGCTTATAAAACAGAAAATCTTTTTTAATTATTTTAACATAACCCTTTAAAACTTAGTAAACCTTGGTCCACCATTGATAATGATTAATATAGGAGTCTATTGTTAGCAATCCTAACAATATATTCGTCTCGCTCTGATAATCTATAGCTCTGATCACCCCTACCTAACAAAGTATTGATTATTTGCCTGTAGGTCAAGCCTCATGGATCAATTACCTTTGTTGTTAAAAGTTTTGGCGTAAATTGTTGTCATTTACATACTCAAGTACCTGCTATTACGTCCGCAGTCCCCGTAGTAGGTAGGTCGAGTCGGAGCAAGCTTAAACCACATTTAGATTTAAAAAAATGTTTTTTTGTTGTTTTGATGGAAAATTGTGAAAAAGTAGTTACAAGGTCGTCATACACGATCACAAATCTATTATCGGATACACGGTCTTTTACGGCTTGCTAGACGAGGAACTTAATTGGTACATTATTTTTAAGACCCAGACCAACTTATCATCGAATATCTAATTAACAACAATTGAAAATCATTATCTAATTAATAGCATACTTAAGTATTAGTCAGCCTTGTTTCTTGTTCTTAAGAAATTATGATTGTTGTGTTTTAAAGTTGCAGTTAACGTTTATATGAATTCGGGGATTGCGGGCAATGATGTTTGCTTGTTTTTTTTATGAAACAACTAGCTGTGCTCTCGGTTTCACCTGCGTTTATGGTTAATGTTATAGCCTATAGCCTTTTTCGATAAATAGGCTATGTACCTAACACTGAAATATTTTGTTTTAAATCGGAGCAGCAGTTCTTGAGTACCTACAGCGCGTTCAAGCTACAAACAAACAGACTCTTCAGCTTTATAATATTAACAATAGATTGATATATGAATATAATACAGACCTAGTCTAGTGTAGAAGCTACAAGTTATCCTAAAGGAAACCCGAAACAAGATAAGAGATGTTTATGCAAATGTTTTCCGTAAAACTAAATGTGTATGTACTGTTTTGTTAAATCAGGATTTTTAATATGATTAGTAGTTTACTAAGAGCGGTGGTAGCTCAATGGTAAGGGCACGCGCCTCTTAACCGAGGAGTGCGGGTTCAAACCCAGGCGCGTGCCTCTGGATTTTTTAAATCTATGTAGGTACGTATTTATACCACTAGCTCAGCGGTGAGGGAAAACATCGTGATGAAACCTGCAAATTCAAACCACTTTGGATTTGTAACCATGATCCAAAAATTTTCTAGTTCACCTATCTTAGGGTTACGAAGGTCAGATCGGCAGTCGCTTCAACGTAATTACCAGACTCGTTAAATCCTGGATCATGGTCTAAGCTGACCCCGACTAAACACGGGACATAACGCTAGGACGATGATGAGTAGTATACTAAGTGTAACACTTTCCGAATTCTTCCGGTAGACCAGTGTGCTATACACCAGCACATTTCAGGAAATGAGTTATCACACCTGGCGCAATATCTGAGTTAGCGTAATGCGCTAACTCAGATCGTCAAAATCTAAAACTTTGTACCCCTTTTTAACCGACTTTAAAAAAAAGGAGGAGGTTCTCAATTCGACTGATTTTTTTTTTTTTTTACGTAAATTGCACAGACGGAGGAATATGAGATTTCGCACACATAGTTTATACGGAGAAGGAGTGCAAAAGCAATATTTTAATAAATATTTCGTAAGAAATTTATAAAAAAAAATGATTTATGGTCGAGGTTAAGTAATTTCAAACACTGGGCGACCACTATTATAAACAAACAACAGAGAGAGGTCAAGGGCAAACAACAACCAAACATAATTATACCTACACTGTAACACTACTCTTTTTGTGAGTGTAAGGATTCAGTTTCTTGTTAATTATATGACCTTCAGTTAACAAAAGAGTATTTCTTCGTTAAAACTATACTAACTAAGTATATTAACTAATAGTCGTGCCAGCGACTTTGTTTCCATTAAATTTAAGATTTTATTGCGGCGCACAATAGATGGATTGTGTGAAAGATGATTTGAGTGAAATGGGAGTGGATAGCTTGATGACGGCTGACCGGGACGTATGGGAGAGGAAGACATGCTGCGCCGACCTCAGGTGAACTGGGAGAAGGGCAAGAGGATGATGATTGCGTGGCGCACATCTTTTCCTAAAACAAAAATATCCTAACTACCAGTAAAAGTTTTCTCAAAATCGGTTCAGTCATCTCGGAGATTCCCTGCGACAAACAGACAGAGAGCTAGAGGTAGTAGGAGTGCGGGTACAAACCCGGGCACGTACCTCTGGATTTTTTTAATCTATGTAGGTACGTATTTATACCACTAGCTCAGCGGTGAGGGAAAACATCGTGGTGAAACCTGCAAATTCAAGCAACTTTGGATTTGTAACCATGATCCAAAAATTGTCTGGTTCCCCTATCTTAGGGTTACGAAGGTCAGACCGGCAGTCGCTTTAATGTAATTACCAGACTCGCTAAACCCTGAATCATGGTCTAAGCGGACCCCGTCTAAGCACGGGAAATAACGATAGAAAGATGATATACGTTCCCGGGTTTGAATCAATAATACCTCCCGTATATGATGTGTGTGGCAACACATGCACTACTTATTTTATGAATTAATTACTAAATTGTTCAAAGTCTGAAACGTTGCACTAACGAGGCTATAATAAAGAGTATTTCAAGGGAACTTTGAGGGGCCACCTTGATAAATATTAATTAAATACACATCGTTACAAGCTATGACGCACTGTGAATAACAATAGCGAAAGGGGTAAAATTTTAAGGTAAACACCGCAGCCTATAGACTGCTCGCGGCTCCAGGCGCGTCACCCGCGCGCTGACCCTTGAAGGTGTTGGCGAGGAGTCACCGCGCACCAGGCGTGAGGGACCACACGACAAGCGCCTTAGGTCCCCCTTGGTAGGTGCAACAAATCCTCAGTAAATACTGAGGATTTGAGTCTAAATAGACTTAAGGCTTCAAGTACACGACGCCGGAACCGCACCGGCGCCGGACCGCATGTTTGTGTATACGAATGAAAACCGCGCCTGCGCCGCGGCAATTTTGATGCCGAGTTAAACAACGATACAGCGCAGCGCCGGTGCGGCGCAGGCGCGATATTCATTCGTATACACAAACATGCGGTCCGGCGCCGGTGCGGTTCCGGCGTCGTGTACTTGAACCCTAAGTATACGTCACAATTTACCATTTCTTACGAGATACTGAATGTACTACGTAATTAGTGCTATATTTGTTATATCTAAATAAAAGAAGAAGGTTTGTTCCGTTTCCTAAAAAAAACCGTTCAAAAATAGTAGCACCTGTAGCCGTTAGCAGCGATGTACTTTTTACTTACGTTCTTTATGAACACAAAATCAGACTCGGCGATTAGTTCTATATCAGATCAAACAATTGTGTACTTTAAATTAATTTAAATTATTAGTTTACCAATAAAAAAGTTCAAACAGAAAAATATACTCGGCGATGCGTCCTAAATAAAAAAAAAAAATTTATGTCATTTCAAATGGGTAGGTTTTTCTTTTTTTTTTAATGGTTCTGCTGATTTTTAACTTACTTAAGATATCTGGGTCCTTCCGATTTTTTTTTAGTTCACAAATAAAACATACACGTGTCATATCATATCATAACATCACGCCCGTAATCCCCGAAGGGGTAGGCAGAGTCAAAGGGGCAGCAGTCCCTTTAACCACATTCAGCCAAAAATAAAACTGGGCTGGGTTAGATGGAAAATTGTACACGTGTCATAAGTAAGTACACAAAAAAAAAAGCCTGGAATACATCTGATTAAGTAATAAATTATGATAAATCTTTTTATCCATTATTAAATCTGTATTAATCTTACTATACCTATGATGACAAATATTATCAATACCGCGTATCGGCTAAGATTAAAAATAAGTTTTTATTTTTGTTTTTGGCTTATGCGTTGTGTAGTGGTAACATTTATAATATTTTCAAATAAGTATAAAAGGCAGCTTGCTATTTTTTATTAAAAAATATTTTAAGAATTAGCTAACATAGCTATATAATCTTGGGAAAATGTAATAGTTTAAACGCTGAACGCAGCAGATCTCCTTGATTTTCAATAAAAATATTTTCTAATATAATATAGGTAGTCTGATTTGAGAAGAGTACTTATTAGAGGTTGTATGTATGGCACGCAGACGAAGTTACGGCTTAGTAGTACTGGAATCCCTTAGTGTATATTACACAATAAGCTAAAATTACTAAAACGTTACGTTTTTTACGTAAATATTTTAATGAAACATTATTTGGGCATTGACACACCTCTTGAATTAGGATTTTAATTTATCGGACCGTATTGTTTACAAAAATATGTCAATTGTTTGAATGAAAATACAAGTAACTATAAAAATATCCATACAATGTGAAAAGAGAATAGCTGTATACGGTTTAGTAGATATTGGACCTATTCGCAAAATGGCTTACTTGTATACGTCTATGATAGTTTGAAATCTATCACAGTTGGTGTATTTATTAGCATAACTGTTTTTGCACTTATTTACGAGCATGTAGGTATATCAACATGTTAAATCTTTCTCGAATTATTTTAATTATGAAAAACGCAAAAACATTTAATATTTTTTATAAAATATTCTAATATCAAATAGTAAAGTTTGTATAATCGAAGTCGTATATTACTTTTAAACAAGTTTTATGGGCAATCGTAGAAAAACGATTATCACATATTTTTAAAAACATAAAAAAACTAAAAAATATTTGTGAATCCTCAAAGTGTATAAATTTATGACATTTAACCTTTTGTTTACGTCATAAATTTATACACTTTGAGGATTCAAAAATATTTTTTATTTTTTTTTATAGTAACTCAACAAACTTATTACGAGTTGTTGAGTGGGATGTTATTTTTAGCTGTTTTGGGAACAACAATATATTTTAAAATGGCTTCGCTGTAGGAATATTTATATTTGTCTTTATAAAGCAAAGCATCGCAAAAAATGCACAGTAATATCTAGATATAATTACAAATAAATTCCAGTAATACAAGAAAGCGAACGATATGAAAGTTACAGTTAACTCAATATCAAGTTAATAAAACCTGCCGAGAATCAAACCGGTTGTCTTACACAACAATCCAATCACTGAGCTAACCTGTGGACAAATTAAAATGTACTAAAATTGAGTACAAGAATGTTACATTAATGATCACTTGTTTATTTTTAATGAGGTTACACAAACGCGCAAAAATTCACTAAATACCATCCTATAGCTAACGTTAGTTAGTATTAAAAATGAATATAATTAAAATACAGGTCAATATACGTCAGTTAATGAATTCAGAACGACTGTTTGAGAGACGAACAAGTAATATACAATGACTACTAAAGAAATAACCTCGGTTCTCGCGAGCGATAACACGCTCCACGATAACGGCCGTCGGGTAGGTAATAATACAATGCCAACTCGACGCTCGACCTACCTATAACTATTGCTTTTTCACACTGTCTTCCTCTGAACACTTGTCCCACACCCATCTAAATGTTGCTCGGTTTTGCCAAATCAAGCTCATTATTTTGCCCATAAAAAATTTTTTTACTTGTACTAAATAACAAGCTGATTTTTTTATACATTTTTGTCTATTTTGAAGAGTTTTAGCTCATTTTTATTTATTTTCAAATTTCATTATCAAACCCGACCGATTTCAGAAGGCTATGGGTCCTGTCAGAAACTTTGCAAAACAGTCCGAATTGTCTAACAAATATAACATTTAACCGCATAAACGTCATATCAATGTATGTGTAAAGTACTGTTAATGTCAGACGGCTATTGGTTTTAAACCGATTCGGACATTGATTAGGACAAGTAGGCTGCATATCAGTAAATTGGTGAATTAGTACAAAATGTTGCCACAACAAAAATGCATTCGTCTTTTTCGCACTTTTCGTAGGCAGTAGCATTACTCCATTGGTACCATAATGGACGTCGAGTCAGTATTTAGGAATCGCGATTTTTGTTTATATCTTCGATAATCTGCATAGTAAACTTTTGTAATCACTTTTAAAATCATTCACATTGCACAAGAATGTAGTGCGCGCATACAAAATTGATCGGGAACGTGTTATTTATGTATTTATCTGTGTCTTTAAACCACACTATTTGCAAGGGACATAATTGATTGTTCCAAAAGAGTAAAGTGTAGTTTTTTCCTTTCGTACGTTGTTTTAAAAGCGATATTTGTTGTTGTATTAAGTTTTAATGGACTTGAATCTGTATAGTAATTGTTATCGTGTAATTTTACGTCGTTTTAAGTGTATAATCGTGTTGTAATGTTCAGTTTTCACAAAATGGTTTCACTGTAGACAGGTAAGGAACTTAAGACGTTTTTGCTTTGGAAACTGTTTACTACTTGTGTTATTTGTTTGATAAGATTTGTAATTACGGTCCATGCCGTTATGTCTGGCTGTTGACAGGAATTTTCTTGGTTCTTTGATTTTGTATCATTGTAATGTTTGCCAACACAGATAAAGAGTTTCCAGATAGACAATTAACAATATTCTGTTGCTTTACGTGTTTGCCAATATGAGGCAACTTGATTGTTGTAGCAATATGTCTAGGCTTGGTATTCAACAGACATGTTTTCTATTTTTGTCCTACTTTTGTATGTTTCCATACAGACTTATGCATGATATCTTTTTATATTGAAGCTAATACAACATTGAAGTTTAATAAAAGTTTTGACGAGTAGTTTTTCTATAAATGAGAATCCATCGTCAAATTCTACATAGAATTGTTTGGTAGTTTGTCGGCCACAATGGTGAATTGGCGCAAATATAAGGAGCACAAGTTGGATTCCCGCCTGGGACAAATACTCATTGATGAGACAGGTGTTTGTATTGGGATTTGGTTGTTTGTGGTGCTGTTCTGATTTCCATAATACAAGTGCTTAATCTACTTTGGAAGTAGATAAATGTATTTGATGTTATCTGATGCGTTTACTTATTTGTTAACTAAAAGAACAGAAGGTGATGTTAGGAGTTATAAAAACCGTAGAGCTTGTATGAAAAGGATCATGAATGTAAAAGAGGCCAGTGAGGTGTGTAAGGATCGTGCCATATGGCGTTCGGTTCTCTCTGCCTACCCCGCTAGGGAAGTGGCGTGAAGGTTAGTTAGTTAGTAAGTTTACAAGGAAAAGAAATACCTATAATTTGACAGGCCCGTTGGTTGAGTGGTAAGAGTCCCTGGCCACGAAACCAAGGGTTGTGGGTTTGAATCCCGCTAAAGAAACATTTATTATTGTATTGGTCATGGATGTTTATAGACTATATCTATCCATTTACCTAGTATCCATAGGACAAGCTTGTAACCTCAATAATAGATACATGTGGAACAATTTCTAAATGTTTGGAATTGTTATTAGACCGCTCAAAACATGCTGCCCCCAGGAGACGGTAGACCACGGGTTGGGAAACAGCTCAACACTATTAAATATATAAAGTATAAATAAATAAATATCCGACGACATCACATACATTGATCTGACTCCGAGGTAAGTAGAAATAGAAATAGAAATATAAATATCTTTATTCTTGTAGGCTCCACAAAAGCACTTATGAATAGTCATAGTAGTAGCTCAAGCACTTGTGTTATGGATATCAGAAACAACAGTGTTATTACAAATATATACTTAAATATTAACACCCAGACACAGAACAAACACAAGTATTCATCATACAAATGTTTATCCTGGGGATTGAACCCACAACTCTTGGTGCATGGGGCAGGATCACTACCGATTGCGCCAGTGAGCCAGTCAAAAACTATTATATTATAAAAACTATTGTCCCTTGCGTTCGACATTGCACCTGAATCTTAGTAATAATAACTCCTTAGGTAGAAGAACCAGACAAGTCGAATCATGACATACCTTAAGTTATCTAATATTTTAACTAACTAACTAAACTTCACGCCACTTCCCTGGCGGGGTAGGCAGAGAGAAACAAACGCCTTATGGCACAATTCTTACACACATTACATGCTTCTAATATTCTAGTTTCTGATTGAAGTTTTCCTCTTGGCTGTGCTGTCAGTATGGATCTGTAATTAGTTTTTTTATTACAGGGCTTAATGTTAGTCATATCAGCATTCTAAATAAATGTTATGCCCACTTTTAGACAGTTAGATCTTACATACAGACATGTTATCACACCCAAAATCCTTAAAGGCAGTGGTTCCCAACCTTTATGTGACCCAAGACCACTTCCATTTTATTATTATTAGTAGGAACCACATGATTTATAATAAACTGTAACATTTTTAATAAAAAAAAAATATTTGAATTTTTTATACTTACTTAATAATATTATAAAGAGGAAAGACTTGATTATTTGTTTGCATTGAATAGGCTCCTAAACTATTGGACCCATATGAAAAATTCATTCACCAATCAATAGTTACTTTATCAGCGAGTACCATAGGCTATATATATTTGATCCCTATATTCCCACGGGATTGGGAACTACGTAGATAAAACTGCAGCACTGTTAGTGTTTATATAATAATAATGCGTAGACACTTGTGCAGCTCGTTGATATCGGTCTCCATGACAGAATCGATTAGGAGGATATAATCTATGTCCAGGGCCGGATCTTATATAGAGGCTTTTTGGGTTGCAGCCCAGGGCCCCCTGGATAAAATGGCCCCTGTTGAAGATAAAACACATATTATTAACAGATTCCAGATCACTAATAATATGTACTAAAAATGGCTCTTTCAGGTAGAATAGGATAAGCCTATGGCCCCCTATAGTAACAATCCACCCCTGGAGTCTGTGACAAGTAGGCTCCATATTGAAGACATAACTTTATTGAAGACTATAACTATTAGTGTTGCCCAAAGCAAGACTCTTGCGGCGGTCTTGCATGTCGTCATTTTGCAGATTTAGTCTTGTTCTTGCTTAAATGTTGCTTGTTGCTTGGTCTTAACACAGGACCAAGCAACAAGCAACATTTGATCAAGAACAAGATTGAGTCTGCAAGATAACGGCATGCAAGACCGCCGCAAGAGTCTTGCTTTGGGCAACACTAAATTAACTATGTACAAAGCACAGCCTGTTGTCAGCGTATGTACATACACAATCACACACCCAAAACTAGAGTTGTAAAGAACTCGAGTCCTTTAACCTGTTTTCGATAGACTCGGCTCAATTTCACTAGACTCGATGTACTAACTCAGCTCGGAGTCTCGAATCGTGCGGAGTTCAGACATTACATGAAGACTCATCCTCTAAAATAGGACTAAGTTAAACTTGGAGTGTATAAGACATGACTTGAAGCTCGTTTTAGAAAGTATGCTAGAGTTCTGTTTTAAGATTTGGTATTAAAATATTTTTCATGATGATTAAAATGATTTTTCTGTTAACACTCTTATCTTTAAAATACCGTTCTGGTTATAAATATATCATACGCAAAAGTAACATTTTATTTTCTGCTTTATAGCTGAAGGCTCCGAACGGAAAAGAACTTAAGCGCGACTCGCCGCGAAAAAACAACTCGAGAGCTATAAAGTACTCGAGCTTCATGCTGCGATCAAGAGCTCATATAGACTTAAGTTCTCCAGTCCTGGAGTCTCACTATAATGAGTCGAGTTGTGAAATTTCACAACTTAGCTCAAAAAATAGGACTCGAAAGACTCGAGTTCTTAACAACTCTACCCAAAACCCGATATACCGTTAGTCGCCTTACGACATGGTAGACAAGGAACACAGTTGGCACATTCTTTTTACGTCCTAGACTAACATGGGACTTCGGTATATATAAAAGGCTAAAACTATATTAAAATTCCTGTTATTGCACCATTCCAGTGAGCACACACAGAAGATGGCCCTCTGCGAAAGCAAGCTGGACTCTGCCCTGCCTCAGCTGAAGCGCGAGCAGTCTTCGCCTAGGAGCAGCGGCGAGGAGAGCAAGAGCTCCCCGGAGAAGAAGCCCAAACTGGAGCCCAATGGGGACATATATGGACTGGATCAAGGTAAACTATAATCATACTTTATACTCATCATCATCTTCCTAGCGTTATGTCCCGTGTTTAGACAGGGTCCGCCATGATCCAGGATTTAGCGAGTCTGGTAATTACATTGTAGCAACTGCCGATCTGACCTTCGTAACCCTAAGATAGGGGAACCAGACAATTTTTGGATCATGGTTACAAATCCAAAGTTGTTTGAATTTGCAGGTTTCATCACGATGTTTTCCTTCACCGTCGAGCTAGTGGTATAAATACGTACATAGATTTGAAAAATACAGAGGTACGTGCCCGTGTTTGAACCCGCACTCCTTGGCTAAGAGGCGCGTGTCCTTACCATTGAGCTACCACCGCTCTTAATCATACTTTATACTATACTTACTAATACTATAAAGAGGAAATATTTGATTGTTTGTTTGAATTAGCTCGGAAACAACAGGACCGATTTAAAATTAATATTACCAATGGAAAGATACTTAAATAAGCAGGTAACATAGGCTATATTTTATCATAGGAACGGTAAATTTGTAGGTATAACCGGGGGGCACTGCTATTCAGATTAAAACCATAATTTTATCAAAAGGCTCTTATAAATTGTCAATGTTCTAAAAATCTATTTAAAGCATTGTGAATATACCGCCAGTTCGGAAGTTGATTTTACTGAGAATAAACCGAATTACTCTCGATCGTGATGCGAAATGTACCGATTTCTTAATTACCTTAGTCTGTTTTTTTCTGAGAGGGGGGTGCAAATAAACCCCCTTGCACCCGGCTGCACCCTTGGTATATATGTATGTATTATATCTTATATGCCATCACATGTTGTTCTGGGACTTTAAAAAGAATGTGCCAACTGTGTTACTTGCCTAGCATGTCGTTAAAGGCGACTACTGGTATAACGGGTTTTGGGTATGTGACTGTGTTGGCGAGCTAGCCACTTGTCACTACTTTCTCACAATTTGCCATCTAACCCAGCCCAGTTTTATTTTTGGCTTATTATGGGCTTGCTGCCCCTTTGACTCTGCCTACCCCTTCGGGGTTATGGGCGTGATGTTATGTATGTATGTATGTATAAGTTATGTAAGTACAATAGTTAACTGTAGTATCGTCTCCTGTCCCCAGTGCCTGGTGGTCTTCCGCTCAGCGTGGACTACCGCTCGCCGGTGTCCCACTTCGTCCCGCCCGCAGTGGAGCTGTACGCGGCGAGGCACAAGCCCGAGCAGATCACCACACGTGAGTACTCCTCAGGGATCCGAGGGGATGAGGGGGGGGGGGGTAATCAGAGGGGTTCCTCGTGCATAGTCACAAGTGAACAACTACTTGCCTAGACTTGCCAGGAAGCTTCGTGAATGAGGGTAGTATAGAAGGGGGGGGGAGTTGGTCTCAAGAGGCGTGTGCTCCTTAGGACTTCCGTCC
The DNA here is from genome assembly GCA_951394215.1 of Glyphodes perspectalis. Classification (NCBI taxonomy): domain Eukaryota; kingdom Metazoa; phylum Arthropoda; class Insecta; order Lepidoptera; family Crambidae; genus Glyphodes; species Glyphodes perspectalis. The sequence goes on from OX596228.1 coordinate 4,745,968, forward strand.
GCTCCTTAGGGCAGCTGATAAATGCCAGGGAAGCTCGTGTTAGATGACTGTTCAATGAAGGTTTTCAAAATACAAAATCCGCTAGATGGCGCGAGGGAGAGGCTGACAACTAACCAATGAGGAGGGTGACAAGACCGCAAGTCACAGTTACGCTATCTTTTGGATGTTTTAATTCAAAAAACCCTCATTACGTCAGAAAATGTGGGGAGTGAGTTGTCTTTGAAATACTTACCCGGAGTAACGGGGTTGACAATACCAAAATGATGTTTATGTTAATTTTAATAAGGGATATTCATTTTGCATTTATACGTAACAGGTGTTCAAGGACTAACTGTCGTCAAAGTCGTGGCCTAGTCCATGCCAAGGACCTAGATCCAGCCATCTTGGTTCCAACCTGAAAAAAACTGTCTGACCTTTGCAACTCAAAAACCTACATATATTTTTTTTTATATCTAGTGTACGTGCGCGTACGCAGCTTTTGATATGGGCGGAAATACAATATTATTGATAGGTGCTTATAGTAAATAGACGTTGGCACACGAGTTCCAAGGGGTACAGTTGTCCCCCCGGCCTCGCTTGCGTACGCCTATGGGTGTATCTTGAGGTTTTAAATACGCCACTCGGGCCTCAAACTTAGCTTTCACGACTGCAATCTTGCGGATGCACCCTGACAATAGATATTATCCTCATAAGACTATTTTTATCTACTTCTCGATATGGGCTTATATAGGCTTCTGATAGACAGAGTGGTATTATTATCGTATACTGTGAAAATTCTTTAGTTTTACAATAGGATACTTACCTAATTGGGATGTTGACACCATTTATATTTAATTTTGAAATATCGATTCTGAAAAAGAAAGTATCGTAGTATGCTGTTAAGCCTTATTGATTTTCAATCATGTTCAGTCTAAGATTTTTAATTTTACAAAAACTGCATGATATTAAGTCAGTTGACTATACAAACTAGTGACGTCACACGTTGACAAGCCCATACAAGATCTATGAAGTGATTTCGTTTTGACAGCTCTTCAAAAGTATCTCAATTGACTAGCCAGTCAACATCCCTATTAAGATTTCTGCCTCTTTAGTCTAATAATAGTATGCGCCGTCTAAGGACCAAGGGATCCTGTATTCATATTGGGCAAAAAAATTTATGGCTCGGTATTTCAATATTGAAATTACTCAGTAACAGCCCGGAGTCAGGAAGTTGGCGGTTTAATCACTTGGAAAGCACGTTAGCCCGTTGGTCCTGCGCCTGACCTCTCTCCGGTCATGTCGGTGTCTCACCGGACTATCAGAGTGAAGGAACAGAGAGTGCACCTGTGTTCGCGCACACACTTTTGCACTATAATATCTCCTGCGTTGGCTAATCTTCGTTGAGATTGGCTGCCGCGACCGATATCGGTTAGGAGGATATTACAGATCAGTCGACCAATCCTTTATCCTACCTTTCTATAGAATCCATAATTTTATAATGAGGATGTGATACCTTTTTTTTTTCCCCGTGAAATCCGTCATGGATCTTCCACGGTTCGGGCGACTGCGGGAGTATGTAGGGCGTGATACCTCTCCTATTTGATTTTGTCTGCAATTTTTTTTTTTTATAATTTTAATTTCCGTCTCAGTATATTAAGTGTAATGATGTTTATTATAAAATGTGATTGTTTAATCTATTGTAGTTAGACAGTATTGGCTTCTTTTTAGTTATTGAATATATTTTTTTTAAAGGTATATTTATTGTCTATTGTATATTGTCTATGTTTTAGGGTAGTTGACTAATAAATAATAACAAACTCTACAGACTGACACACCAATTTCCCTAGTTCCAAACTAAGCTTATGCTTGTGCTATAGATGCTAGGTAACGGATAGACATACTTAAATATGTTTTTAAACATCCATGACACGAGTACGAATTTCAATGTTCATCACACGAAACATTTGCCCCCATTTAGCGGGATTTAAACCCGCGATCCTCGGTTTCGTGGCCAGGGTCTCTATCCACTCGATCAACGGGCTTGTCAAATATATTGGATTATAATTATGATTGACCCAAAAACTTTTAAGTTTTTTTGATGCAATGTGCATTCTTTACTTGTTTAAATTATGATAACACTCTTTAAATAAAGATAAAACCAAACTTTAGGTTTTTTCTTCAGAATAGGCAAGTTGACTCAAAAAAAATAATTAGTCCATTATAGAGATTACAAAAAAATATTGCTCACGTATTTTTTCTTTTGTTCAGCAAACCAAAAATTACGAAGATACAGCGCGTTAAAGGTGCGCGTGACGTCACTTGTTCTGTAGAATTTTAGGAACAAGTGATGTAAAAGCGCCCCACTCCAGATCTTTGAAGCGCTGTATCTTTGTTATTTTTGGTTTGCTGAACAAAAGAAAAAATACGTGAGCAATATTTTTTTGTAATCTCTATAATGGACTAATTATTTTTTTGAGTCAACTTGCCTATTATGTGCTTTCAAAAAATATATTGTCACACTTCACATAATCGACAAGCCTTCCCCTTCAGGGATTGTAGGCGTGATGCTATGTATAGTTCACATTTTATGATTTTTACTTATAGAATACAACGTTTTGTTTACATTCATATATAACCATATTGTATAAAGTGTCATAAGGTCCAAAATTAACACAAATTTCGTAAAAATGTGACAAAATAAAAATTTCCCATATAGACGCACCATAAAGTCATTCAACGCGATCGAAACCGCAGGAAGTAGCAATTTTTTCTACAAACCCAACAGTCAACTACCCTATTTTTTTTTTTTCTGCATGTTTTTTTTTTTTTTTTTTTTAATTTATTTTTTTCTTCAACCCCTTTCTTTCCCCAGCGGAACCGTCCGTACAGACGCCTGTGAAACGCAAACGCGGCAGGCCGAGGATAGACAAGACCAGCCCAGAGTACCTGGCCAATTTGGCAGCCAGGAAACAGGCGAAGGAAATGGGTATGTCGCGGGCTTGGTGTGTGGGGTGGCGTGTGGGGTGCTGTATATATTTAGGGGGTGCGGGGTACCGGGGGTTGCTTCGGCTTATCGACCCTGGAGCCAAGTGAAGTCTTGTAATGCTTGATAATGATCAAGAACTTGGTGGGGGGTTGCAGGTTTTATATTGTGGAGTATTGTGTGTGATGCTTTTCGGATGCTTGAAAAAGGGGAGGGGGTGCCCTTTTCAAATTCAGAATGTCTTTATTTATGTAGGCCTTAAAAAAACTTATACATCGTCAATTTTACAAAATATTAAGAGCAATGTAAATCTACCACCTGTTCGGAATGCTGATTCTACCGAAAGGAAACCGGCAAGAAACTCTGTAGTTACTCTTTTTAGCGTCAGAATATACGTGAGTAATATTCACTATTGTAAAGTTCTAAACTAAATCATATCTACAATCAATCATCCATCCAACCCAGCCTACTGTCCCATGTTGGTCTGGGACTTAAAAAGAATATGCCGAATGTGGTTTTTGCCTAGCATGTCGTAAAAGGCGACTAATGGTATATCGGGTTTTGGGTGTGTGATTGTGTAGGCGACAGGTTAGCCGCTTGTCACTGCTTTTTCACAATTTTTGATCTAACCCAGCCCGACTTTATTTTTTGGCTAAATGTGGTTGAAGGGGCATGCTGCCCCTTTGACTCTGCCTACCCCTTCGGGGATTATGGGCGTGATGTTATGTATGTACAATCAATGACTGGGAGATGACACAATATGATTACAATAAAAGTGTTAGATTAACCAGACCCTACATCCTGAATTCCTTAAGCCTAATGCTGATGAAGGACGAGGTAGGGGTTCCAGGACAGATCTTTCCTGTGTAGGTTGCTGAAGAGGGGAGGATATCAGGTTTGGAAGTGTGTTTAATGCTTTTTAAGAGGTTTGGTAGAGATTTTGATTGATTTTGGAGTGGTAGTACGTGGTAGGCTAAGGATAGTCGAGACCAGACCTGAGTACCTGGCTGATCTGGTAGGGAACAGGTGGAGGAAGTGGGTATGTCCTGGGTTTGGTGTGTGGAGTGGCTTGTGGGTTGCTGTGTATTAATCTGTCTTCTGTCTTATGTCTCTATCGTCTGCATTATTGCACTGTGTGTATGTGTGTATGTGTGTGTGTGTGTGTGTGTGTGTGTGTGTGTGTGTGTGTGTGTGTGTGTTATCTATATTATCATGTCTGGTCATTCACATACATTTTAGATTTCGTATAGACTTGCTACAAACAGATGTCGCTACAGGCATAATTTAGACTGATTGAGAGATAAAACCGAATAAAAACGTTATTATTTCACTTTTAAAAAATGTTTTTTTCATCAAATAAGTTTTAAACGTGACGTCTTTTCTTAGATAATATAATTTATTAAATTTAGGTGAAAAACATGAATATAAAATATTTTCGTCAGAATCAAACCAAAATAATCTTTGTTTTAAAACCATGAATTTTACACAGATGGCGTATTATTACTAAGAAACAACTAACCTGTGCTTGTAGCGCCATCTTGTATTATTCCTGACAAACAGACTAAACTTTGCTGTAGTTCCAATTACTCACGACTGTCGCTGTTCTTGAGCGAGTTATAGCAGTAACTTTTTAATTATGGGCAGTGACCCTCTGTTGTACGTAGTATATTATTACTCTGTGATATTATATATGTAAAACGTAAACTTTGTATCCCTTTTTATGAGAATTACGCGGACGGAGGAGTATGACATTTGGCACAGTTAAAGTTAATGTGGAGAAGGAGTGCGGAATGTTAATATTTCAATAAATATATAAAAAAAAAACTATAGTCCGTTTTATGAGGATGATTCCCGTAATAGGTGTATATACTACTTTTCATGCATCGTACTTTCTACGAATCAAAATATTTAGTTTCAATCATATTGAACTCGGTGACAATAAAGAAGTGTCCCCAACAAAAACAAAACATCCTTATATGGATGATTCCGAGTCTTTCAATCGCGTGCAAGACATATCTGCATATTATTTACTTGAGAATAACAGTTTTAATATAAAAATTAACTGTAGTTTGAAGTAATTTTCTTTTTAAATCAGTATTCAAAATAAAATAAATAAAAAGTCGATTTAACTGCCCTAGAATTTTTTATCGAATTAAAAAACAAATCGAATGGCTGTCATACGGATGCATAACTATTAACCTCAAATTCAAAATGTCACGGAACTCTTCTTAGGTGAAATAAACTGTAGTATCTATAAACTCTGCCCAAGAACATTCTGTACATAGACAGGGTCAGTGTATAGCATTTGACTGGCCTGTTGGTCGAGTGGTCAGATACCCTGACCATGTAACCAAAGGTCGCAGGTTCGAATCCCGCTAGGGGCAAATGTTTCGTGTGATGAACTTGGATATTTGTACTCGAGTCATGGATGTTTATAAACGTATTAAAGCATGTCTATTCACCTAGTATCAATAGTACAAGCATAAGCTTAGTTTGGGACTAGGGGATTAGTGTGTTTGTCTAGGGAATTAATTTATTATTATTTATTTATTTATTTCCAAGACGGATTTTTTTTATCCTCAATTCAGATTAGCTGGTGTGATAAAGAAATATATTTGTGTGTGTGTGTGTGTGTGTGTGTGTGCGCATGCGACTTCCAAATATAGCACTGTATATAGTAAACACATTGTCATATTCTTCATATATGCACAAGTTTGTAAAATACCACATAAAAGGAAAAGGTCTAAACAAAACTAGCAAGTTTACTTATATTTAATATTTAATGGTCATTTTGTATATAGAGTATGCTAATATATATATACTAATATATACATACTTGTAGTCAGTGGTGGATGACGTGTAGTCAGTGGTCTTGGCCGCCCTAGGCTCCAGGCCATAAAGTAAGTACCAATCGCCTCTTCTCAGAACTACAGCATCATCAGTAAATTTTTTATCACGATTGACCACCTCTAATATCTGGTCCGGGCCTACTGGACCTTAGGCTTCAAGTACATGACGCCGGAACCGCACCGGCGCCGGACCGCATGTCTGGTATACGAAAGAAAACCGCGCCTGCGCCGCACCGAGACCGCGTGTTGTACTTTGATGGTGAGTGAGCGACGATTACTGCGCGGCGCAGGCGCGATATTTATAAGTATATATAAACATGCGGTCCGGCGCCGGTGCGGTTCCGGCATTGTTTACTTGAAGCCTTAAGGTAAATCCGCCACTGCTTGTTAAAGAGGAAGCAGGTGGTCCTTCTAGGTGACCGAGGTCCGACTAACCTTCTCGGTGTGTATAGTTTACTATGATTATTCAACACATAAATAAAAAAAAAACAATTCGGTCCAGTAGTTTCTGAGATAAGCTATACTTAGTGGTGAGAATAACATCGTCAGCGCGTTGCAGAAAATACTGCGTTATGTTAATAGTTATTTAACGCCATCTGTTGACACACTTCTTAAACTAAAGTCTATAGATGTCGCCACAACAGTATATATTTAACCGGATAATTGTTAATACAAAAGATTCATAATATTCGCTTGCACAGCTTTCTTATATACACTTGCAAACTTTTATGTCGTTTATATACTAAGTGTATATTAAGTTAAGGCTTACTTTCGATTTGTGGCACTTTAATACATAAAGCGAGTTGTTTTGTGACTGAAACGCTATTTTAACTTGGTGATGCCATCTTGATTTTAAAGCTTTTAGCTTTTTATTAAACTGTTGGTGTTTTTTATTTGGTTGGTACTTACACTGACAGCGTGTGTCATGTTTGACAGATAAATGACAGTCACTGTCAAACCGCTAAAGTATTTATGTACTAGATTCTGCCCGTGGCGTTGCTTCATCAAAGAAATTGACTGGCCCGTTGGTCGAGTGGTCAGAGACCCAGGCCACGAAACCAAGGGTCGCGGGTTCGAATCCCGCTAGGGGCAAATGTTTCGTGTGATGAACATAGACATTTGTACTCGAGTCATGGATGTTTACAAACGTATTTAAGTATTACTATCCGTTCGCCTAGTATCCATAGTACAAGCATAAGCTTAGTTTGGAACTAGGGAATTGGTGTGTCAGTCTGGAGAATTTATTTATTTATTTATTAAATTGCCTTCGTTTATGGTATACTAACGTACATGTTACAAACAAGAAGCTAACTTGAAGTTAGGTGCCGGTGTACTCAACCAAGGTCTAACTAACCATCTTGCTTTGTTATACTAACTTAAACTTAACGGTACAAACACCGTCAGCGCGTTGCAGAATGTACGGCGTGATGTTAATAGTGAATCAACGCCATCTGTTGACCCGTTATTGCAACTACAGTCTTGACTGTTTCGTAGTTGGCAAATGTTAATAGATGTCGCCACATTTGTATGTACATATTGTAAATATATTTAGGGACTCAAGTGGTGAAGGCATGTTAATATTCACAGGTCTTATATATTGGGATTATTAAGATTGTGGCTTGCTAATCTTACGAAAGTATCTTAATTATATAATATTGTATATTATATATTAGGTATACGCTTCAGCGGTCGACGTCATATGGTCATTATATAATTTATATAGGTATTATTAAAGCTCTTTAAACTATAACTTTGCTCTGTGACAAATGAACTGTCGCCTATTCGATATAGTTGAACGGTATGGAAAATAACTTCAACTATGTGTCTCATTCAATACACTTTACATGTCTACGAGAATGCGTTACTATGCTAAAAGATATACTAAGCTAGATGAAGCTCAGTATGAGCTTAATATGCTATTGGAGGAATATTGAGTTTATAACTTATCAAGCTATGAGCTATATTTGATCATGTATTTCCTTGAGTTACTGAACTAAGTGAGATGCTGAGCTCATTCAGTTGCTGAGCTCGTTGACTTATTGAGCTTAACGAGATACAGAGCTTAATGAAAAGTTGAAATATATGAGATATATCATTGACCATGATATGATCGTTCGACCTTTACAAAGGACCGGTTCACCCCGCCCAGTGTCATTCATTCATTCACTGTACGGCTAAAAGGGGTGTCTTGTTGCAGCCGCCGTGATGAATTACCGTACACCCCCCAGCGCGGAGTCGGGGGAGAAGCGCAAGCGGGGCCGCCCCAGGGTGGACAAGACCAGCCCGGAGTATCTGGCTAGGAAACGTGCCAGGGAAATAGGTGGGTAGAGTGCGTCACCGGGATAGGGTATGGGAATCATCTTCATCTTGCCCCCTCCCGTTTACCCCCTTCTTTCACCCCCATTTTTGATCCTCTTCTCCGCTATGTACGTACCAGGGAAGTAGGTGGGTAGAGAGTGTGTCTCCGAATAGGGGAGGGGATTCATCATCATCATCTTGTTGCCCCCTCCTGTTTACCCCCTTCTTTCACCCCCATTTTTAATCCCACTCCCCACTCTATGAATGTGTCAGGGAAGTAGGTGAGTAGGGGAGAGGGATTCATCATCATGTTCTTTCTTTCTTTCACCTCTTTTTAATCCCCCTCCGCCTTCTATGTACGTACCAGGGAAATAGATGGGTAAAGTGCGTCCCGGAATAGGGGGGGGGGGAGATTCATCATCATCTTCTTACTCCCTCCCTTTTATGTTCTTCTTTCATCCCTTCTTTTTAATCTCCCTTCTACATCTTGCACCTTCCAAGATCATCTTGAGGTTGTGTTATCTGGATAGGAGGATAGGGATTGTGATTCAACATCATTATCTTCTACTTCTACCTTTGATTGACCCGTTGGTCGAGTGGTCAGAGACCCTGGCCACGAAACCAAGGGTCGCGGGTTCGAAATATGTTTCGTGTTACGAACATGGATAAATTTCCATGTGCTTGAGTCGTGGATGTTTATAAACGCATTTAGTATGTCTTACCGTTCACCTAGTATCCATAGTACAAGCTCATAAGCTCCAAACTAAGCTTATGAGCTTGGTGTGTCAGTCTGGGAAATTTATTTATTTATTTCAAACTTAAACTCAAAATATCTTTATTTACGTAGGCCTCAACAAAAGCACTTGTAAATCGTCAAATATTACATACAAAATATAACAATTTGAATCTGCCACCGGTTCGGAATGTTGAATCTACCGAGAAGAAACCGGCAATAAACTCGGTAGTTACTCTTTTCAATGTCAGATTGAATATAATAATTTAAATTTACATATTATATTATTTAATTTATTTACACATATAAAGAACGTGAAACTGTTGTGGGTAATGACGTAAGATTGCAGTCGTTGAAAGCTACATCAGAATGAGGGTTTTCAAAAATACAAAAACCGCCAGATGGCGCGAGGGAGTCTCGTGGTCTCACTGTCACTGGCTCCTTGTTGACAGCATGTCAGTTTGGTCTGACAACTAACCAATGAGGAGGGTGACAAGACCGCAAGTCACTACTACACTAAACTGACAGGATAGTAGGTTACAAAGAAATTTCAAGATTACAGCACATCTATAGGGCAACATGCTATGGTCTCTACTCGGAGTACTCCTTATACTCCTTATACTCCTTACATTGCAGTAGTTATGCCAGTTTTATTTTTGGCTGAATGTGGTTAAAGGGGCCTGCTGACCCTTTGACTCTGCCTACCCCTTCGGGGATTACGGGCGTGATGTTATGTTATGTTAGTTGGGCTATTGCATCCAAGACCAGCACTTGGATGGTAGATCATATTTTAGACATTGTCAAAACGTTGGATATATGATACGCCACAGGTCTGTCTTTCTATCTGTTCATATGTGTGTGCCTTTTTACAGAAGCTCTGGAGCGCAAGGCCAAAAGGGAGTACAAGCGGCGAGGGACAGCAGGTTAGTACAACATAAGCTTGGGTGTCTGGGTAACCGAGGGTATCGGGGTATCTTCTGGGTGCCTGGTTAACTGGGGACTCTAGGGTATCAGGGTACCAAGGTGTCTTGGTACCGGGGTATTTGGGTTCATGGATACTTAAACTACCAGGGTTCTTGGGTGTCTGGGTATCTGGGTATCTAGTTACGCTGGGGTGTTAAGATGTTTTGGTACCAGAGTACTCGGGTTGCTGAGTATTTTAGGTGCTGGGTCACCTGCTATCAGGGTGTCTGAATTCCAAGGTGTCCAGGTTCTTGGATACCACGGCATCTAGTTGCTCGGTATCTGGGTATCTGGGCTGCTGTCTGGGTACCTAGATGTGTTGACATCAGGTCTGAGTCATCAGGGTGTCTGGGTGCTTGTGTATTAGGGCGCCTGATCATCTGGTTACTAGTACAACTGGGGACGGTCAGCTACAGAAGTAGCCTAACCTACATTGTTCTTATGTCCTTAGTAATAAGGGGCCATCCATAAAGTACGTCACACAAATTTCATGATTTTTTGACCCCCCCCCCCCCCCGTCCTTGTCACAGCTGGTCACATTTGTGGGACTCCTCCCCTCCCTAGTGTGACATTACATGTTTTGCAATTTTACATCCAGAAATTGCAAATTACTAATATATATTACATTTTGAAACGTGATGTCACGAAACTTAGGACCCCTCTCTCCCCTTGTCACACCATGTCACACATCGTAGACCCCCTCCGTCCCCCTTAATGTGTGACGTACTTTATGGATGGCCCCTAAGGACTAAAATATGTTTATCTACATTTGTTGCTGACCATACCAGTGATTCAATAGAATAACCTATGTGTCTTGTAAATAATCCTAATCACTGTGTGGATATTGACTGAAGCACTTAACACCGTGTTTTGAGCCTGTACTAATACTTACTGGAAATGTGTTTAATTTATTTTAAAACAGCTCTTTGTTAAGTTTTTCCCATCTGTTCCATTGCCACTAATGGTGATTTAGAGATGTTCTTATTAATCCCAGGGGTACGGGTAAAATTATATTATCTTAGGGGTACTACTGGGAAATATTATCGGTGTTCACAATTGACATAGTATGAGAGAATATTTTGTACTTACCATTTATTATTTACTCAAATTTAGTCAAGTCAAATTATATAGCCTTTCTGAATCAATTAATAATTCAAATGGAAAACAATTAGCAATAATTTTTAGTTTCTTTGGTGCCAATGGTACTAGTGGGACTTCATGTTTAAGTAATTTAAGTAAAGTTAATATAGATAAGATTGAAAGCCGTTTGAGAAATAATTAGACACATTTTGTCATTGAAATCCATTTTAATTTTTTTCTTTTTATTCTGGTTTTTGTTTGTATAAACGTATTGATTATAATTGTATGTTTTGATAATTCATTTGGCAGTACATCACGCTAAATAATGGACCTAATGTCGTCCTCTTAAGTTGATATTGCAAAATTTATAGTTTGATGTTCTGCCAATGTTATATAATCACACCCAATACATGATAATCATATAACATTTCAATACGATCACTGCTTTCAAGTCAAAGTTGATATTTAAGTATCTATATAAGATTGTGGTATTTTTACATATGTAAAGTATTTTTTTTGAGTTTTTCCAAAAAATACTGGGTGTAAAATTATTGGACTTGTAATTAAGGAGAATACGAAAGTGTATTTTTTTTTTCGAAATTTTCCAAAAAATACCTCCACAGCGAAACCGGTCGCGAAAAGCTCGTTAAAAGCTTCCCAGCGCAAAAAATTGCCCCCCAAAAGCACCCAAGTGCGCAAGGCGCCCTCAAAACTGGGCGCCGCCAGAAAGGCGGGCGACAAACTGGGCGCTGCCAGAAAAGCGGGCGACAAACTGGGCGCGGTGAGGAAACCGGGTGATAAGCAGGTCATGATTAGGCGAAACGCGAAATACATTAGGAGGAAAGGTAACGAACCGATTGGCGAACGATTTGTAGTCATATGCATGTGTAGTTAGGTTTGTATGACGTTAAATGTATGTTTTAAGTTTTATAATAAACTAGCTGCTAAGCGGTTTCGTTCGCGTTGAATTAAAAAAATATATATTTTGAACTTATAATTTAGTATTTGAATAAAAAAAAATATCTTGAAAATGAATACGATGTTAAGGAATCATGAATAAAAATGTTTAGAAAAAGGTTTTAGAATAATATTAAAATGTTTATTTTTAAGGACAATCTTGTTCTTATATTTTCTACTAGCTGTTTCCCGCGATTTCGCTCGCGTAGACTAATATTTCTATATCCTACTGAAACTGTGCATTTTCCGGGATAAAAAGTCTATATGTTATTCCAGATTGTAATCTATCTCTGTGCCAAATTTAATCTATATCCGTTCAGCAGTTTTTGCGTGAAGATGTAACAAACATACACACACACTCACAAACTTTCGCCTTTATAATATTAGTGTGATAATAAAAATGTAACAATGAATATGTATTGATACGAAATAATACATAAAACGTAATCCCCGAAGGGGTAGGCTGACCAAAGTTAAAGGGCAGTTAGCCTCCGAAACCACATTCAGCTGACAGTAAAACTGGCTGGACAGGAAAATTATGAGAAAGTAGTGACAAGTGGCTAGCTCGTCGCCCACACAATCACACACCCAAAACCCGATAGACGATTAGTCGCTTACGACATGCTAGGCAAGGAACACAGTTGGCGCATTCTTATTAAGTCCCGGACCAACATGGGGCTAATGTATCAGAAACGAAAAGTAGAAATAATACTAAAACAGAAGTTATTCCAAGGCGTGATTTCTTTTGTGTAACGCTCTAATTACGACGTTCATTAGGCAATCAGCTTAATGAAAATTGCTATTTAATTGCTTTTAAGTCATTATTAGTGAGTTAAGTGTTGTGACGTAAGCATCGCTGTTTATTAACAGCAGATATTGAAGATTAAACAGCTTTTTTTTAATTAAAAAAGGTTACTTTTAAAACTCAAGAATAAATATATCAGGCTACATCACATACATTGATCTGTTTTCGAGTTAAGTAGCTTAAGCACTTTTACGGATATCAGAATCAACAGTGGTATTACAAATATATACTTAAATATTAAAAATTAACATCCAGACTCAAACAAACACAAATATTCATCCCACGAATGTTTGTCGTAGGTGGGAATCGAACCCACAACTCTTGGTGCATAGGACAGGGTCATTGTCGAATGCGCCATCGAGTCTTTTACTGAATAACAGAATTGATATGATTAAACTGTCCCTAGTAAGCAAAATATGTTAACAAATGAAATTGTTTCTTAATTTTATTTAATTCTTATTTAACAAGAATGACTACTAATGTCAATCGTTTTAATACGGTTTAATTAATTTATGTGCATGTTAGTAAAAAATATCAAAAACTTTTTAGGTATTCTTTAAATAATTGAAGTAGTTAGATTTAATTTTTTTTTGTATTTTTTTATATTTATAAAATTACCTATAAATGTCATGAATAGAGATTGGATTTGTTGTGTGTATACAAAGACTGTTGCATGATAAATATATTGATGTTGTAGTAATTAGATTATTTAATTTAAAATTACACATGAGATTACCGTCTTACATTTATTTTATTTGATATTCTGTATTAGAACTAGTGATGTTCCGGATATCCGTGTCCGTATCCGTTAGATTTCGCATAAACTAAAAATATCTTTGTAATATAACTCGGATTAACTCGATATATTTACGTTGGGTAACCTATCCGATGCAGAAATAGATGGGGTTATTCTCCCAGGTGCGACTTTTAATTTGAAGCTATTTTATTCCATTTAAGAGTATTTTTATTTCTAAAACTCAAATATTTGGCACCTTTTATATATCGTATTAAGTTACCGATAGTATTCTCGCGTGTCGACACCGATTAAGTAAGAAAATAAAGATCCGCGGATTTTAACACTAAATATCCGTATTCGTATCCGTATCCGCGGATATACATTTTTACGATTTAGCACATCATTAATTAGAACATTGTATTATCCTAAGGGAATATTAGCAGCGAAGGCTCCTACTATAAACTCTTTAATTTGTGGGAAAATACTAGAATATAATTTATTACATGAGACAACTATATTTTATATTAAATATTATTTTTTCGGATTATAAGTTTCATAATTATGTTAAAAACAGTCTTAATATTCTATAAATCTCCACACATACTCGAGATTGCAATTCAGCGGCATTTTCTGCTAGGCCCAGCTGGATTGCTTGATTCAGCATTCCAATCTCTAGTAGGGATTGAAATCCAGCGGCATTACACCAGCACATGGCGCTTGATCCAGTACAGCTGAAATTGTGCTGGGCTCAGCTGGATTGCTTGATCCAGCATTGCAATCTCTAGTAGGGACTGAAATCCAGCTGCATTAAACGGGCACATAACGCTTGATCCAGTACAGCTGAAATTGTGCTGGACCCAGTTGGATTGCTTGATCTAGCATTCCAATCTCTAGTAGGCATTGAAATCCAGCGGCATTGAACCAGCACATGTCGCTTGATCCAGTAAAGCTGAAATTGTGCTGGGCCCAGCTGGATTGCTGGATCTAGCAATGCAATCGCTTATACAGGGTGTTACAAAACTACCCGTAAAGCCGAAAGGAGTATAAATGGGGCCTTATAACGAGTCCATTCACAATATTTAAAAACCGCAGTAACGCTGTATAACATAGCCCAAAAAAAAATTAAAATTATTTTCACTGATGTGCAAACCCTATTTCAGTAAAATTAAAGAGTAAACCACGCAGAATGTACCTACATTTCTACCTAATTCGCGGAACGCTAAAAATTTTAAAGTTTTGAAATTGACAACAATATTTTTTTTCAAACTTGTTATTTTTTTTTAAGCCAGTACTTGAGTAGTGTTGCCCAAAGCAAGACTCTTGCGGCGGTCTTGCATGCCGTTATCTTGCAGACTCAATCTTGTTCTTGATCAAATGTTGCTTGTCGCTTGGTCCTGTGTTAAGACCAAGCAACAAGCAACATTTAAGCAAGAACAAGACTAAATCTGCAAGATGACGACATGCAAGACCGCCGCAAGAGTCTTGCTTTGGGCAACACTACTTGAGTATAATGACATCCTTGTATTAGGGTAGCAAACATTTATGAATGAAAGATAGAAAAACTATTAAAGTAGACAATTATTAGGTAAAAAGGTAACATAGGCCTTTCTGTTAAATAATCTGGTTCCCTAACATGACAGCTTACTAGGGTTGATAAAATTTTTGGCTTTACAGCATTCGCAAACATGAATCTATTTCTAACTATTGCATCATCCTTCTATCGTAACGTCCCGTGTTTAGACGGTGTCCGCTTAGACAATGATCCAGGATTTAGCGAGTCTGGTAATTACATTGAAGCGGCTGCCATTGCAAACCATAGATAGTGGAATCATTTGGATAATTTTGGATCGTGGTTACACACCTACAGTTATTGAAAGGTGCAGGTTTCATCCGATGTTTTCCCTAACCTGGTATAAATATGTACATATGTACGTGTCCGAGCTTGAACCCGCATTCCTTTGATTAAGAGGCGTGTGTCCTTACCATTGAGCTACCACTGCTCTTTTAATATTATAAAAAGACTTGGGGTATTTTCTAAAAACATACTTACAAACAAACTTATAAATATTAAGTCTAATCTATTTAACCGTAGATTGATAAGTTCACAGCACTCGCAAACATAAATCCATTACTAACTATTGCATGGTAGTTTGATGTGTAGTATAAATTATAGCAATCGATTTTTTTGCACGGCATGGTTACACATACATAGTTGTTGTAATGTACAGGTTTCATACATATTGACATGCTCCTTGATAATTTTTTGCAGTTATAAATTCGTTTATAGCATTTGCGTAAAGAAATTGTAACGTAATGTAAATTTTAATAATGCTTTATTTAAGAGATTTGTCAACGGGCAACTTACGAATCTGTCTAAAATGACAATAGGCTAGATGACTAAAAAATTCTGATTAGTCCGTCAGTTAGATTATAAAAAAATATTGAACACGTATTTTTTTTATTTATTTGTCACACAAACATTGACGAATATACAATGCATTCAAGTTGCGCGTGACGTCACATTTTCGTACAATTTTTACCAAATAGTGACGTCGCAAGCCCCCACTCCAAAACTTTGATGCTCTTTAACCTTGTGATTTTTTGTTAATTTGATAAAGCGAAAAATATGTGTCTAGTATTTTTGTATAATCTAACTAATGGACTAAATAGAATTATCGTTTTTTAATGCAGTCATCATCCCTATTACGAGAATTGAGAAAATGTTTTTGCGGAAAAAGATCTCTTTGTATAAATGTGTTGTTCCAAATGAAACCTTGATTGGTTTTCATAGATTGAAAATCTCATTTCAATCACAGTTCATTCGAATTCATCCATATCTAACTCGTTTGAGGTGAATGACCGCGTTTGTCATGCTAAATAAATCTTTAAACGATTAAAATTTAATCTTTAGGTAAATGGTTTTTGAGGAATGTCGGTAGACCGACAATATTATCTAATAGGGTAGGGATTTAAAAGAGAGCTAAAGAGCTCGTGAATCAACGTCACAAATGTGTAAATTTTACTATAATGACACTACAATTATTTAAAATTTAACTCTAATACCGCGTTAGGGCTGGGCGAGATTAGGTAATTTAATAAATGAATAATAAATATCCCACAACATCACATTCATTGACCTGCTAAGTAGCTTAACACCCAGACACAGAACAAACAGAAGTATTGATCACATGAATGTTTGTTCTGGGTGGGGATCGAACCCACAATTCTTGGCGCATGGGTCACTATCAAATTTGCCATCGTGCCAGTCATATTTTATATAGGTATAGTAAAATTTTATAATTTTATATAGAATTAGGATGTTGACTGGCAAGTCAATTGAGATACTTTTTAAGAGCTGTCAAAACGCAATCACTTCAAATATTTTTTATGGGCTTGTCAACATATGACGTCACTATTTCGTATAGACAACTGACTTAATATTAAGCAGATTTTGTAAAACTTTAAACCGTAGACTCAATTTAATTCAAAATCAATAAGGTTTTACAACATACTACAATATTTTCTTTTTCAGAATTTATATTTTAAAATTAAATATAAATGGTGTCAACATCCCTATTGGTTTTTAACAAACACGTTTCTCGCTACGCATCATTTCAAATCTCTGGTGGAAATGTAACCTGGAGAGATCATTAATGAGTTAACCTTAATGCGACGTTACAAATGTGACATTTTAACCCAAAATCTTCGTTGCGATTTTGTTAATTTTAACCCTAAAGCTGTGTAATAACAGTGGCAATAACCCCAAATTGACATTCCAAATATTTAATAAAAAGCGACTTTATAATTATTTAATTTTTAACCCTAATGCGACGTTACGATTATGACAATTTTAACCCTAATGCGACGTTACGATTATGACAATTTTAACCCTAAAGCGACTTTACGATTATATAAATTTTAGCCTTAAAGCTTACAATTATGTAAATTTTAACCCTAAATCTAACGACTGTGTCAATTTCGACAGACTCCGCGGCGTCCTCGTCAGCGGGGGAGGCGACGCCCCGCGTCAAACGGAAATATACCAAACGCACCCCTAATGCTAAGAAGAATGATGCTGTAAGTATACAGGTTCGATTTTACACTCGTACATAGATAACATCATTCCAAAACTCGTGCTTAAAAGGATTAGTGGTTCATTTGTAGAACTAAGCATAAATAATATAAATGTTATTGAATTACACAGGCATACATTTAAGTCTTATATAAATCATGTTTAATGTTATGTTTTATATTTAATGAGGAGCGGTGGTAGCTCAATGGTAAGGACACGCGCCTCTTAACCGAGGAGTGCGGGTTCAAACCCGGACACGTACCTCTGGATCTTTCAAATCTTTGTACGTATTTATACCAGTAGATCGACGGTGAAGGAAAACATCGTGATGAAACCTGGAAATTCAAAAAACTTTGGATTTGTAACCATGATCCAAATATTGTCTGGTTCCCGTATCTTAGGGTTACGAAGGTCAGATCGGCAGTCGCTTTAATGTAATTACCAGACTCGCTAAATCCTGGATCATGGTCTAAGCGGACCCCGTTTAAACACGGGACATAACGCTAAGAAGATGATGATAAATCATGTTTAATAAGCAAGGGTTACTACAGGATAGACGATTGTTTAAATGATAAAAATGTTTAGACAAGATAATCTGATCGCATGCACAGTGAAGTTTTCAATCATGATATTTTAATGTACCACATATTAGAAATCAGTAAAACATGTTTTAAAAAAATGCTATCTGTTGAGTTTCTTGCGGCACCTCTACTCATCCATTCACGTCGAGGTGCTGGTAGGGTAAAAAAGTGTGACGTGCAAAAGAATTTGTTACAAATATGCTTGCAAAAATAAATCATTTCATTTCATTTCATCAAGCCCCATTAACCATGTTCGGCCAAAAATAAAACATTGATTTAACGTATAATCTTGTCAGTGTTTTATGTCTGGCAAAAAGGAGACAGAAAGCACAGTCCAAGGAGCAAAAAATGTGACCAGATTTAAAAAAGTATAGGGATGTTGACTGGCTAGTCAATTGAGATACTTTTTTTAGAGCTGTCAAAACGAAATCACTTCATAGATTTTGTATGGGCTTGTCAACGTGTGACGTCACTAGTTTGTATAGTCAACTGACTTAATATTATGCAGTTTTTGTAAAATTAAAAATCTTAGACTCAATATGATACAAAATCAATAAGGCTTAACAGCATACTACGATACTTTCTTTTTAGAATTGATATTCCAAAATTAAATATAAATGGTGTCAACATCCCAATTGGCTCGTTCACTGCCTACACAATCACATGCAATTAGTCGTCTTTAACGATATGCCAGAAACAACTGGCTTAATGTTGCCGCTCGATAGGCCAATATCGATTGTCTATCGATAGCCTATCGATAGTTGAAGACAATCGATACTGAAAAGTATCGGTGACCAGCAATACTATCGATACAATCGATGAGTCTATATTATATTGAAGAGCAATAGTATCGATACCATCGGTAGTTCATTGGTTGGCAGCGATCGAAACTATCGATAGTATTGCTGCTTACCGATAGTATAACTAACATATCCATCGATACTATCCATACTATCGATTGTCCTATCAATCGTATAGATGATTTGGCGGTTAAACTGTCGATTGCAAAACTATCGATTATTCGGCTACACTCAATTGGCTCATTCTCTCTGAGTCGCAGACCAACATAGACAAATATTATATATTTTTTGTATTAGTTTTTTTTTTTACTTAACGGAGGCGGTTGGTGTTTCAGACACCCTCAACGGACAGGGTGAAGGGCAAGAGGGGTAGGCCGCGCAAAGCTGACCAGCTCGCGGCCAACAAACAGTCACAGCAACCAAGTAAGTATACTTTACTGATGCGGTTATTGCTCGTCATCCCCCAGTTTTGTCCCGTTCGGGGACAATTGGGAATTTTTCTAAAAACATTCCACGTATTTAAGTATGCCTATCCGTTCGCCTAGTATCCATAGTAATAATAATCCAAGCATAAGTTTAGTTTGGAACTAGGGAATTGGTGTGTCAGTCTGGAGAATTTATTTATTTATCTTTATTTAATAAAAAAAGAAATCAGTCGAATTGAGAACCTCCACCTTTTTTTTTAAAGCCTTTTTTTTTAAAAAATATCTACGTTTTAGAAATCCGTGTCCGAAGCAACCTGATGCCTGAAAACGCGGAGCCCATCACACTCGACAGCGACGACGAACCGGACTTGGGTACGAATGATTATTACTGCCATCTGACTATCCTAGGTAAAGTTTTGTTCGGACCATATCGAACAGTTTAAACTCCGCTAAATCAGTTAGAATCCTATTGTATCAGTTCGAACTCTGCTGAATCAGTTAGGATGCTATTGTATCAGTTTGAACTCCGCTGAATTAGTTAGGATGTTATTGTATCAGCTCGAACTTCGCTGAATCAGTTAGAATGCTATTGCATCAGTTCGAACTCCGCTGAATCAGTTCGAAGTCTATAGGTCAGAGATGGAGAATCTTTTTAAGCAGCCGTGCCATAGTTAACTGAAATTTAAATATCATCGATTTCTCAAGTGGTAGAGGGAGCAAAGCCCGCTAATACTATTGTCGTCGTCGTTGATTAATTTTAGATCTCAAATACAATGTGTGTCTAAGGTTTGTCATCCCTGCTATAGGTGAAGTGTAGTTCGGATGCTGTTGGGTCAGTTGTAATGCTACTGAATCAGTTCGAACCGTACCGAGTTCGCTTTTTGTATCGTTTCGATTGGTACTGAATTAGTTCGAACTGATTCAGTGCTCAGTTAGAACATTTTATATGCGCTGTAGTAATATAGTTTTTTTTTTCAAAACTTGTTTATATTTAAAAATGTATTTTATTTTTATTTATGTACATGTAGCAATTCAATTAAATATTATTTATTTATTCACCTAACGAAGTTTTTCCATCCATGTTTATATAACGCATCGTGCAATTTGAACTTAATTCTAAAAGTAATAAATATGTATTTCGCTTGGCAGGGTCTCCGAGTCAGGCATCTGATTCCCTCAGCTTTGATGAGAACCTGCGAGCGCTGAGGCACATACACGAGAAGTACGCCAACATTGACAAGGTAATGTGTTGTAACCGCGCCACAGATAGTCAAGATTATTGCTCAAATAAATTGATTGACAGGCGGGAATTCTAAAAACTAATTTTAATTTCCTACGTATTTTTTCGTAGATTGACTAAACAGATATACAATGCGAAAGTGGAAGGATGTAGGAGCCGCGGAAGGCCCAGGCTCACCTACCACGACCAGATTGGTCGTGTATTAACAGAAGGTGATGTTAGGAGTCATAAAAACCGTAGAGCTTGTATGAAAAGGATTATGAATGTTGAAGAGGCGAGTGAGGTGTGTAAGGATCGTGCCATATGGCGTTCGGTTCTCTCTGCCTACCCCGCTAGGGAAGTGGCGTGAAGTTTATTTAGTTAGTTAGTTACGTATTTTTTCATGAAGTTATTATTTTCGTATTTAAATAGGGTCTATCTATGAAACAAAATCAATTCCAACAATTACTCAAGATCCCTATTGCCCAAAACTAATGGTATATCGCATTAGTCGCCTTTTAAGACATGCTAGGAACCAGTTGGCACATTCTTTTTGAGTCCCAGACAAACATTACCATGTTGACAATAGTAAAATGTCATTGATGAAATCATCATCATCTTCCTAGCGTTATGTCCCGTGCTTAGACGGGGTCCGCTTAGACCATGACCCAGGATTTAGCGAGTCTGGTAATTACATTGAAGCGACTGCCGATCTGACCTTCGTAACCTTAAGATAAGGGAACCAGACAATTTTTGGATCATGGTTACAAATCCAAAGTTATTTGAATTTGCAGGTTTCTTCACGTTGTTTTCCCTCACCGTCGAGCTAGTGGTATAAATACGTACATAGATTTTGAAAAATCCAGAGGTACGTGCCCGGTTTGAACCCGCACTCCTCGGTTAAGAGGCGCGTGTCCTTACCATTGAGTTACCACCGAAATGTCAAAAAAAAAAAAAATTTACTCAGTCTCCTCGTCACCAGGATGACCTGTACGAAGCTCATCTCCTGGCGGCGAACTTCAAGAAGCCTCCTAAAGAGCAATCGCAGCGACTCCGCGATGACGACGAGGTGCTGTCCGTCAGGAGTTCTGAAGGTGAGCCCAGGAGTGATCAGGTGTGAGGAGATGGTGTTATTACTAATTTATTTAGTTTAACCACTCTTACACAAACCAGCCTATATTATGATTCCTTTCATTTATTTTAATTTTTATTTGTGTACCCGCGCGGCCTCTGGGTGACGGCTGAAAACCAGTGTTTTCGCCTTAGGCGGATGCCTACACTGAGCCATGACCCAATTCTTTCTGCAGCAGACATGCATTTTTTTTTAATTGTATTATTAAGTTGTGTACTTATTTTTTTTTTTGTATTCATTGGTTTTGTTTTGTTTTTATAATTTTTGTGTGAATGTTATGTCAAATATGTGTGTTTGTTGTTTTAAAGAATAAACATCTATCTATTTATCTATCTATAAAGCTGGAGAGAACGCGCTAATCCCAGGAACTACTGGTCCGATTTGAAAATTTCTTTCAGTGTTAGATAGCCCATTTATCGAGGAAGGCTATAGGCTATATAACATTAGCCATAAACGCGGGTGAAACCGCGAGCACAGCTAGTCAGCCACTGTTACATTTTGTAAATCCAAACGTTGGAGTGGATGAAATTAAATAGAAATGAAATTATCTTTATTTACGTAGGCTGAATTCTTAAATAAGCACTTATAAATCGTCAGTACATACAAATTGAAATTTACCACCGGCTTCAGAAAGTAGATTCTACCGAGAAAGTCAAGTAAAAGAGTCACTCTTAAATGCCAATTATACAATTTTGTTTAATATTGACCAGTCGATTGTTGGTCGACTGGTCAGAGAAGCTGGCCACGAAACCGAGGGTCATGAGTTCGAATCCCGCTAGGAGCAAATGTTTAGTGTGATGAACATGACATTTGTACACGAGTCATTGTTTATAAACGTATTTAAGTATGTCTATCCGTTCACCTAGTATCCATAGCACAAGCATAAGCTTAGTTTGGGACTAGGGAATTGGTGTGTCAGTCTGGAGAGTGTATTTATATATGAATGTAATGTAAAGTGAACTATTTCGCCACGTGAAAATGAGACTTAGAATGAGTCACCATTGCTTTACTTTTACGACCTGTTTTATTTTCAGGGAACGCATCAGTCAAAGAGCTGGACACGCGGGTGGAGAAGCTAGAAGATAGCTCCAATTCAGATTCAGACAGTAGCAGTTCCGGGTCCGGTAAGACGTCCTCACCATTAACTAGCAGCGCCCCGCGGTTTTACCCGCGTAGCTCCCGTTCCCTTGGGAATACGGGGACAAAATATAGCCTATGTCACTCGCTGATAAAGTAGCCTTAAATTGGGGAAAGAATTTTTCAAATCGGTCTATTAGTTTCGGAGCCTATTCAATGCAAACAAACAATGAAATCTTTCTTTTATATAATATTTATATAGATTACTAGCAGCGCCCCGCGGTTTTACACGCGTAGTTCCCGTTCCTGTGGGAATACGGGGATAAAATATAGCCTATGTTACTCGCTTATAAAGTAGCTATCAATTGGTGAAAGGATTTTTCAAATCGGTCCAGTAGTTCCGAAGCCTATTCAACACAAACAAACGAAATCAAATCTCTCCTCTCTAAAATATTTTTGTATACATTATAGTATAATATCATAGGGACTTGGTCCTTAGGCGGCGCATGCTACCATAACAATTTAATCAGTCTATCCAGTAGTTCCAAATACGTGGTCCGCGGGCCACCGGTGGTCCGGAAGACTTATTATTTGGTCCGCGATAGACCTAAAATTTTATTAGTTTTAAATGAATAAAAAAAAAGTTATTTTAAAATTCGCAATCAAAGTGGTCCTCAGTCACTAAAAGTTGGGAACCGCTGTATTAAAACAACAAGGCAGTCTTAAAAGGTCGTTGACTAACCCCCCTCCCCCCTCCGCAGACAGCTCAAGCTCCGGCTCCAGCTCCTCCTCCAGCTCGGGCAGCTCCAGCTCGTCGGACAGCTCTGACTCGGAGTCGGAGGACGAGGGGAAAAAGACTGAGCCGCAGCCGGCGCCGGCTAACGCCGCGGAGGACGACCGGTGAGTGACGGGCGTGGTTGGGGGACTGAGGTGAGGGATGGTTAACTGGGACCATCGGGTCTACTAAGAAGACGGGTGGTCTACTGAGAAGACGGGTGGTCCTCTGAGAAGACTAGTGGTTTACTGAGGGGTCGATGGTCTGCTGAGAAGACGGGTGGTCTAATAATAAGACCGTGGGTCTACTGAAAAGACTGGTGGTCTACTGAGAAGACTGAGCGTCTATTTTGGAACCTTTAGTTTGCTTGAAATAATATAGTAATGATTACGCGGAATTCCCGACAATACTTCTAATAATCGAAGGTAGGCTGTACTCTATTCGTTAAAAGTTAAAAAGTATAAAAGACCTATTGTTTTATTAATATAAAAGAAAGAAAAATATTTTATTGTCTTTACAACCCTGATAAATACATACATAACAATAAGGGGCCATCTATAAAGTACGTCACTCGTTAAGGGGGACGGAGGGGGTCTACGATGTGTGACATGGTGTGACAAGGGGTGGGAGGGGTCCTAAGTTTCGTGACTTCACGTTTCAAAATCTAATATATCATTAATTTGCAATTTCTAGGTGTACAATTGGTCTGAAGAAAGTATTATTATTATTAAAAAACAGTCTGAAGAATTTATTATTATTATTAAAAAAACATGTGATGTCACACTAGGGAGGGGGGAGTCCCACAAATGTGACCAGCTGTGACAAGGACTCAAAAGGAATCAAGAAATAAAGAAGAAAAACTTCACTTACCCTATTTCTCCTATTCCAGGTCGTTCGGCGCGTGGTCGTACAGCGGCAACCGGTCCGACTCGGCGTCCGACTCGGACCCGGAGCGGGCCGGCGACCTGGTCGTCCCGCGGGGGGAGCAGGACGAGATCAGCGAGTCGGAGAACGAGTCGGCCGACAAGAGCTTCCAGTGCCACATATGCCGCAAGTGGTACTCAACGAGGGTCACGCTCAAGTGAGTGCAGAAAGAGTAAAATGTGCCGGTCTACTCGAAAGACCAATGGTCTACTCGAAATACCCTACTGGTATTCTATGTTTGTGGCGGTCTACTGTAAAGACCGGTGGTGTACTCGAAAGACTGATGGTCTACTCGAAAGACCGGCGGTCTACTCAAAACAATCGAATGGTAGTCTTCGAAAGAAATTCCCAAATGAGTTTGACATTAAGAGGTAGCGTTCTACTCAAAAGACCAATGGTCTACTCAAATGCCGCGCGGCAAGCAGGACGTAATCAGCGAGTCGGAGATCAAGTCTGCTGACAAAAGCTTCCATTGCCACATATGCCGCAAGTAATACTCGACCAGGGTCACGCTCAAGTGAGTGCAGATTGAGTAAAATGTGATGGTCTACTCGATAGACCATGGTCTGAAATGAAAAGAATTGGTGGTCTACTTGAAAGACTACTGATATTCACGAAAATGTGGCTGTCTACTCAAAACCCCGGCGGTCTGCTCGAAAGACCGATGGTTTACTCAAATGCTGCGCGGCGAGTATGACGAGATCAACGAGTCGGAAAACGAATCGGCCGACAAGAGCTTCCAGTGCCACATATGCCGCAAGTGGTTCTCGACAAGGGTCACGCTCAAGTGAGTGGCAGTACACTCGAAAGACCCATGGTTTACTCGAAGGAACTATCGTTCTATGCGAAAGGCGCTAGTCTACTCGAAAGACCGAAAGACCGATAGTCTACTTGAAAGACTCTAGTCATATTCTATGCACTCAAGTGAGCTTGACGAGGAAATGTATTGGTCTACTTGAAAGACCGATGTTACGCTTGAAAGATCAACGGTTTAATCAAAAACTGATCTACTCTTTTAATATTTCATGGAAGTCAAGCACAAGTGAGTTTAGTGTGTATAGAAATTATCATATCAATGGTAAATTTTAATAAAAAAAACGTATATTAAGAAATCGCTTATCAACCAATCGTTTGCTAAGTATTTTGAAAAATATCGCTAGAGCCTAATTCTTGATTTAAATTTTTTATTGTTATTTTTCAGAATACACCGACGCATACACCAAAACCGGGGCGGCGGCAACTCGCGCTCGCGCACGCGCTCCTCCGACCGATACGAGTGCGACTGCTGCAACGAGACGTTCAGCCGGCGCGAGAAGCTGTGGGAGCACAAGTGAGTGTGTTATGAAGTTTAATGGTCTACTTGAAAGACCTAGGGTCTACTTGATAGACCGTTAGTCTACTTTAAAGACGGTCGGTGTACTTGTAAAGGCGGGCGGTCGGTCTACTCGAAAGACCGTCGGTCTTTTCGGTCTACTGGAAAGACTGGTAAAGACCAGAATCACGACAACCGTCGTGTCGGTCCAGACTTAAAGTGTATATTTTTTTACAGATACATCTTTATGTATCTGTAAAAAAATATACACTTTAAGTGCAATTTATTTTTGTGATAAGGTTTTTTTGTAAATGCATGTCCGCATATTACTTATTAATAATTGCATCAAATTGGATGATTCTATTTTTGTTGTTTGATTTTGAAAAATTGCGTAATTCGAACATTTTATATATTCTGAGTTCAAAAATGTTTCATTTCAAATTTTTAAAGTTTTGGACATTTATCATTATTGCAGATCCTTCATTTATTTGCCGTAAATGTGGTTACAAAAAGTTCCTAAAATAGGTTTAAAACAGTAACGTATCTCATGTTATTGCCCGTGGCTAAGTGTTAATGTCTGTCTCTGTCTGTGTCAGGGAGGAGGCGCACCGCGGCGCGATGACGGTGCGCTGCGAGGTGTGTCGCAAGTGCTTCGAGGACGACGCCGAACTGGCAGCGCACGACCGCACGCACACCGCCGACGAGCGAGCCGGTACGTTGCGAACTGTTTACAAAATAGGATATCTTACTATGGCGTCTGAAGTCTGATCAATTTCTTTTCCAACTACTCCAAGGCACCTACTAAGGGTTATTTATTTTTAGTCTACTTCAAGGCTTCATAGTTTCCCCTCTCTATTTCCTCACAAGTCATTCTCCGGGTTAATGCAAGGCCCTGATATCTCCCCGCCCTATTTTGTTTCTTTGGTGTACTCCAAGGCCCTGATATATCGCCGTTTCCTTTTACCTTCTTGGTGTAACCCAAGGCGCGGTTATTTACCCGCTCCCTTTTGACTCTTTAGCCTACTCCAAGGTACCGTGATCTCCCCGTTCCAATTTATTTTCTTCAGTAATATCTCATCCTTCACTATCACTCCGCCACATTCTTTACAAGAGTCATTCTTCAGTGGACTTCAAGGCCACATAATATCCCCATCCTCCTTTTTGTATGTTTGTTCTACACCAAGGCCCCGTAATTTCCCCACCCCCTTTTTTCTCTTTGGTCTACTTCAAGGCACCATAATCTCCTCGCCCCTTTTATTTCTTAGGTGTACTTTAAGGCTCGGTAATCTCCCCGCAGTTTTGAGTGTACTCCAATGCATTAAAATATCTCCTCTGCCTTTCATCTCATCATTAATTTCTCTCTTACATTGCAGGCCGCTGCTCCGACTGCGGCGTGACGTTCCCCCGGTACGAGCAGCTGCGCCGGCACCGCGTGTGCGCGCACGGCGCCGCGACGGGCAGCAGCAAGCTGCCGCACGCGTGCTCGCAGTGCGGCAAGCGCTTCGGCCACGCGCACTCGCTCACGCGCCATCTGCACAACCACGCCAAGCAGCTGTACCGGTGCGTCGTGTGCAAGGTGGGTCTGATTGGTGCATTAAGGTTGCTTGGTCTACTCGAAAGAAAGACGGTCTCCTTAAATAAACTGACGGTCAACTCACAAGACAAACGGTCTATTCAAAAGACAGACGGTCTACTCGAAAGACCGACGAGCTACTCAAAAGACCAGTGGTCTACTCAAAAGACGATCTAGTTGAAAGATCGATTGTGTACATAAAATATGATCTTTTGGGAAGACTAGCCGTCCACTTAAAACGGCGGTATATTTGAAAGACTTAATTTTCAAGGTGAAGCGGTTTGCAGTGTCTATCCTAAAGATCAACTGTACCCTATGTTATTTCTGAACTCTGATAATCTGTTTACCTAATTTCACGATCGATTGAGAAATTGAGCATTGTGAGTGGCAGAAAATCCCACCTTAGCGTTTATAATACGATAGTACGAAGTATCGGGTTCAAATCCCAGGTCGACCAAAAAAAAATTTAGGGTATTTCAATATTGAAATCGCTGAGTTCGACGGTTTATCACCCTTGCTTAGCCAGAGCTGGACCTCTCCGGTTATGTCGGTGCCGTCTCACCGGACTATGGGAGTGAAGGAACAGATAGTGCACCTGTGTTTGCGCACACACTTGTGCACTATAACTCCTGCGTTGGCTTATCCTCGTTGAGGTCGGCCGCCGTGACCGAAATCGCTTAAGAAGAGATTGTTGCTTAAGTTTTTTTTAAATATTAAATTGAACTTTATGTGTTATGGTTACAGGCCAGTTTTGCCCGCGCCGACCAGCTGGCCCAACACCTGAACAGCCACCTCGCTACGTACAAGCGGCTCAAGCCGTAGAGCCCAAATCCGGGACCGTGCAAGGAAGAATTTACATGATAGACATACAATTATTAATTATTATTATATTATATTAATATAGAGTTTTATTTAATGATGTCTTTTATTTTGGGCCGGGTTTGCTGGGTCTTCTTGAAATACCGGCGGTTTACTCGAGAGACCATTGAGCATAATATTATACGCCTCCAATTCCCGAAGAGAGTGTGGCGGAAACAGATAACGTCAAACAGATAACGATCAAATATGGAGAAATGCCATACAATCCTGCATCGCGCTGACTCGTTATTCTCGCCACTAAGTATATATACAATACACCTCACGGTCAGTCGGACCTAGGTCCCCGAGCGAGCGACACCTAGCTCGGCGGAATTACTTTCACTTTTAGTGCAAGCGCACTGGAGACAGTCCAAAGGGCAGTAAGCCACTTGAGTTAAGTCGTTACATACATACATTGACCCAGAATGAGCGTAGGTATTCAAATAAGAAAAGCTTACTGTTTCCTTGTTCGGACACTATAAATTCTTAGTACTAATTAGGGATGTTGACTGCATTAAAAAACTATAACTCTATTTAAGTAGTCCGTTAGTTTGATTATGCAAAAATACTAGACACATATTTTTCGCTTTATCAAATTAACACAAAAACTCAAAGAGCATCAAAGTTTTGGAGTGGGGGCTTGTGACGTCACTATTCAGTAAAAATTTTACTAAAGTGTGACGTACGCGCAAATTGAATGCATTGTATCTTCGTCAATGATTGCTTGATAAATATATAAATAAAAACGTGCTCAATATTTTTTTATAATCTAACTGATTTACATAGATTTGAAAAATCTAGAGGTACGTAATTTGGTTTGATCTTTTCCTTTGCACGACTCGCTTTCGTATTAATAATATTAGTGAGAAAAAAACATGAATATAAACATACAGAGTAAGTGTGCGCGCAGACTACGGACTTCTGCCCTGCAGACAAATTCCACGGCCGCAATTCAATTCAAAATCCGCTAAAATTCACACGGTCTGCGACCATTTCTTTGATGCAAGTGTAGGTATAGCATTTTCGAGTGACTTAGTTAGTTTATTTAGTTTGTTGTATGTATTTTAATGAAGGTATGTATTATTATAATGTATGTAAATTATTCGCAATTTTTTAATCTTCTTTTTTTCTCGAGGGGAATGCCTTACGCACCTCACGCCATTCGGGGGGACGGCGTGGTGTGTGGGACTCCCAGAGCTCTTAGAAGAACCCCTTTCCGTCCGAGATGAAGTGGCCGGGGTATACCCACTAACCCCCCGTGCCCCTGCATCGCCTTAGGTGGCGACGCTGAGGGAATCTGGATCAACCTTGAACCGCAACTTGCCATGTGACCTAACACATTTTTGGTTAAATGTGATTTAAGAAGTTCTTTGCTCCTTGTAGTCTGCTTAACCCTTCGGAATTGGGATGTTGACACCATTTATATTTAATTTTGAAATATTAATTCTGAAAAAGAAAGTATCGTAGTATGTTTGTTAAGCCTTATTGATTTTGTATCATATTGAGTCTAAGATTTTTAATTTTACAAAAACTGCATAATATTATGTCAGTTGACTATACAAACTAGTGACGTCACACGTTGACAAGCCCATACAAAATCTATGAAGTAATTTCGTTTTGACAGCTCTTAAAAAGTATCTCAATTGACTAGCCAGTCAACATTCCTATTGCAGGCATGATTAGTTGTATGCATGTAAATATGCATGTAAAAATTCTACAGCCAAAAAGTCCGCAGTCCGCGCTTCTAAAGGGTGAAAATAAAAATGGGTTAAAAAAATAAAACGCATTGACTCGTTTATTTTTTATTTCGCATCATATCATCCTTACACTATGTCATATGTATGTATTATAACTATCTTTTATTATATAGGTACAGCGTATATAATATACCTATGAATATTATTCATCTCATTGGTAACTTGAATGAGAAACAGTCAAAAATCAACGCGTAACAGATGGGTCTGGGTGTAGTGAGAGCTTTGGCCGAAGAAACAGTTGAATTTGTCGTTGTATGCGTTTTTAGTTCGTCATTTTATATAATTGGGACAGTGTATTTGGGAAATGTATACATCCACTGTAAAAATGGATGCTGTAAATGTATATGGAATGTAAAATGAAATTTTTTTTGTTGAACAGATGTTTTGTTTTAGATGGATGTAATATGTTCTTAAAATAAAATTTAGATTTTTTTTTCATTACTGAGCTTTGCAGATATATTTTGCCTGAATGAAAATATGATGATCTCTAAAATTTAATAAAATTTACATATTAGATAATATGTATGTTTATTCATACATTAATTTTTTATAGATTCAAATTATGAAGTCAAAAACATTTAGTTTTTTATATTTGGTTTTCCTTATGGTTAAATGTATGAGCGGGACACTCCAAGTGTTATTACTACTGGAGTGATCTCACCAGAAAATTTGATATCATTTATTAAGCAATTTAGAGTAAGTACATTTTTTTATTTATTAAAAAAAAATATATATATTAAATTTGATAAAACAAAACCATGTTTCATATTACGTTCTTTATATTCCGTGGAGAAAGTTTTTTTCCGGAAAATTTTCATTTTACATTTTACATTCTAATAAAAGGTACGAGGTTTACTTAATACATTTTTAGGTGCGGTTCCCAAATCTGTTGTTTTCTCGGAAAGCCTCACTTCCCCCAACCACGATAACGGTTATAGATAACAAAAAGGAAACATCGCGTAAATGAACAAGACATACAACAGACAGTCTTAACACAACAGACAGTGAAGACTTATTAATATACTTAACTCACTATTTCACATTAAAACTACATTTTCACTAATTTATGCGAGCTTCAGTAAACTAATAGAAAAACCAACAGAACGGGGTAAAAACAACGGAAAAATGTTAATAAATGATCGACTGGAGACGCCTGTTGTAATATTTTTAGATTTTTTGTGGCGGAAAATTGGTTTAGCATTTTTTTCCGGGAAAAATCTCGGAAAATTTACAAAAAAGGCCTCCAATCCCATATCCGGATAATAGCGTAGATACCTTAAATACATCACATCACTATGATATAAATATAGTATAATATAAAGTAGCGTAAGGGTACGTTTTTAATAAAATACAAAAATGGGGAAGATAAAATCACTAACACTTTGTGGTCATTTTTTTGTAAGTTCGAACGATCACATACAATTGTTTTTGAAATAAAAGCTCGGGTTTTTTCCACTAAAACATTTTTTTAAAAGTGTGCGTTGAAATTTTAACTTTTCAGGTCATAGACGAAAATAATTTGAGCTGTCGAAAACAAAGAGGTCACTTACCTAAATCTACTTTGAGACAACACCAATGGACGGTCCAAAAAAGGAGGGGGAAAAAACATATTTTCCGAAAAAAAAAATCGTGCGAAACCGTTTTACAAATCTGACGTTTTAGAATACCATTTAAACACTTTTTTTATTAAGATAGTATACGTAAATTAAGAGTAGAAGAAAAAATATTTACTTCTCTTTAACAATGACCTAGCCTTACAAGAAATAAAATGATCTACTAACATCTATTGCATTTATTATTGCTGTGATTCATTTACGTTGATATAAAACCCGATTCTCCATTACGAACCTTAGTAAGACATTAATTATCACATTTTAAAATATTTTACACGCTGAGCTTTGGATTTTTTATACAAAATATATAGAATACTATATATATAAATGTATAAAAAGACAAAAGCAGCATATCTGTTTATGATTAAGATCTATCAATGTACAACCATCAATTTCATTTCATTATTGTTTTTTTCTCGGATTTTATATCAAACGCCGTATAGTTTAAATATATTATAGATATTGCTAGAGGCTAAATGAGAACAACGTCCTTCACAAGACACGAAATATAGATCAACATCAAAATCTCGCTCTACATTTTATAAAAAGAAAAATCAATGAAGCTACAGAGACACATTGGATACAAAATATCCATTTTTTTACACGTTTCAAAAAATATTTTTTTTTGTGTACAAAAACAATTTTCTCTAAGCATGCGAACTTTGGGATACTTTTAACACTAAAACACATCAAAAGTCTAGCATTTTCTAAAAAAAAAGATTCTCTACTAGATACGCGGAAATAAAAACATTGAGTTATCTATACACGATTCACAACTACTATACAATACATTTTGCCGCCTTGAAAATGTGTAGTAGAAGCATACTAACCATATACTTCCTAATTTTCGTTAACAGATGGCGCTGGGAGTACTTTAGCCCGCGGTGCCGTTATGCTATTAAATATAAGCCAAATGCTAATTCCATCTCATTGTATTTTCACAGCTTGTAGTATATTCATAAAGAGCAGTTATTATTTCTTTAGAAATATCTCCAGTCGCCATAATACTTCAATGTGAATGTTTTAATAGAAACCACGCCGGAAAAATGTATTTAAGAATATTATCTCTTTTGGTTACATTCTATTATTTTTACCCGAACGAATATTATTTCAAAAGACTTTATTTATCCAGAGAGTTCATTTCACGTCTTTGTTTTTTTATACTTGGTCACTCGTAGTATTTGGTTAACGTTTTATTATTGTACAAAAATTTATACAGTATTTCTATTTCTATCAGACATAAATGATATCGGTATCTTAGACAATACTAAGATCCGAATCATGTTTGAAAACTGATTGATATTAGCTTTTGAAATACATTTTTGTTTATTATAATTTTAAATGAAAACATTTAATATCAAATTTGATCTATTGTAAAAAGTAATTTTATATGAGTTTTAAATTAATTTGCTTTATGGTCATGTTTGTCAAATCAATAACCGCAAAATGTTTCCTTAAATTATTCTATCAAAAGCTCAATCCTATTCAACTAAGTATTTTTGAAAATTTACAGTATTTTTTTTGAATTGGCGTACATTATATGTACTGTATATACATAAGTTTGTATTAAATCCAAATTGGGTTCAAATGGCACTCATTCAATTCCGGTGCTGGAATGTAATGTGGCTTGTGTTGGATCTTATATAGGTTGATATATATTTTGTGAACAATGTTGGTCTTGGACTTGAAAATAATGCGACAACTGTGTTCCTTGCCTAGCATGTCGTTAAAGGCGACTAATGGTGTTTTAGGTATCGGGTATGTGATTGTGTAGGCGACGAGCTAGGCACTTGTCACTACTTTTTTTACAATTTTCCATCTAACCCAGCGCAGTTTCATTTTTAGGTTGAATGTTAAAGGGTTCGTTGCCCCTTTGACTCTGGCTACCCCTTTGGGGATTGCGGGCGTGATGTTAAGTTATGTTTTACACAATTGTTTTTTAAAACATATTTTTAAGGCGGCAAAACTAGATTTAGAATCGCGCTTAGAGTTTTATCGCTTAAGTCTGAACATTTGGTGTTATTCTTTATTGGGAAAGACGGACAATATTAAAAACTCGAAGAATCAACAAAGAAAAATGTTTGGCACTTGAGGTGTGAGAAACGGTATGTCCGATACTTAAAATCACGATTATATCATCAAATGAAACGAGGCTGTTGTCTAATAAATAAATAAAACTATTATAAAATTAAATGAAACGCTTAATCGGTAAATGTACCGATTATGGTATTAAATGAAACAGGATTTCATTAAATGAAATGATTATGTCATTAAATGACTTCTGTATTCGATTTTATTTATTTAATGCTTTTTTAAATTTTTTTTTGTGTAATGGTTAAAATGCAATTTTGTAAGTAGTTTCAAGTATCATTTTTGTAAGAGAAGGGTTCTGAACATACCAGTCCTTACACTATGTGACATCTATGACAAACAAATAATAATATAGAGACAGTATTCCAATAAGGCATTTTAAGGATTCAAATTTTTTTGTAGATTTTTTCCGTATTTCATATTATTTATCGCCAATTCTACATATTACAATATAATGTCGAGCATTATTACAATATTTGGTGTTATTTTTGGGACTTAAAATTATAATATTATTTATCATACCTTAACTCCAATGGAATGGACACAAATGAAAATAACTAAAATGGTAACAAAAAATTATACGTCTAAATGAAATGAAAACATTAATTAAAATTTCAATAGCCTATCTAAAAGATATCGATATAATGTATGTCTTATTTTGCACAATAATTTTGTATATATAATATACTTTTATATATCTTGTAATTTCACCTAGCTAAAGTTAATTCCCCACTTTATAATGGGGGTTTGATCGTTATAATGTAACTTATCTAGCTTATTCTATTGGAAACAGCAAAGCCGTTTTGAAATCTTATGTTTAAGTAGCATATACTTATGTATATAGTTGAAGGAAGTATATAGCAACGAGAAAGGCAACGGGCATATCTAGTTTATAGATATGGGCGCTTACACATCCTTACAGACTGGGTTTCGGTATTATAACACCGTTATATTAACTTACCTCTAGTCGGATATATATGTAGGTATGCTAACTATTACTTCTACTTCAAGCAAATATAGGCATAAACGAATTCTCACTAGTACCTAGCTCATTATATGTTGATTATAACTAAATTTGTCTATCTAGTGGTTTGTCATACGCTTTTGTGATATAATTCAGATTTCTAAGAAGTTCAACCTCTTGAATTGTGCGTTTTGAATAAGGCAATTAATTTAACACCTTTTAATAGACTTGCGATCGTTCCAGCTTCCCTAACAAAAATCTTTACCAAACACTGTAGTACATAGTGATTGATCTTTCTGACTACTTACTCAAAACGCACGATCTTTATTAAACCATTTAAACCAT
The DNA here is from genome assembly GCA_951394215.1 of Glyphodes perspectalis. NCBI lineage: Eukaryota > Metazoa > Arthropoda > Insecta > Lepidoptera > Crambidae > Glyphodes > Glyphodes perspectalis. The sequence goes on from OX596228.1 coordinate 4,780,869, forward strand.
CACGATTGACAGGATGACAAAATTGACGACAGAATTCGTTCCTTAGCTGAAATGAAGTATATAATTATCCTTCTTTATTATATATATAAATATCTTATAATAACTTCTAGCGATATGTCTCTCAATTTTTCTCTACATGCTCAAATAATAACGCTAAATAGAAACAATGCAAGTAACTATGACAGTCAAACGATAAATATTTCAATACAATGTATAAAATACATCATTTACAAAATATTATATAGACATCAGGTAACTCTGATAGTTCCATCACCCGTTAAAAAGTTTCAAAAAAGACATGTAGTAATACTACAACGTTTTGTTACTTTCAATATTTTTAAATCACTAACGTTCCCCAGTATATGGAGCTCATACGAACTGAACTCGACGTGGGAAGTCTCTTTTAGTCGACATTGTACCTCAAACTATAGTGATAAAGCAAAGTCGTTAGACAGCCAATAAGATTATCAGAACGAAACATCCACGCGATTTTTGAGAGAAACCAAACGAAGACACAAGTTCACTCCCCCATTTTCACTAACTACAGTAAACGATTAAATGCACCTTAAAATCTATGCAATAAATATTTTTTCTTTTCACTTAGTTACCTATTCAATAAATAAATCTAATATTTTACTACATTTCGGTATTTATTTTCTCAAAGTTCTTTAGTGTATCCATTAATATTTAGACACAACCATCTTTTATAACAGTAGTAATTATAGTTTATCATGATTCGTTTATTTTATGGATCTGAATTTGGCATTAACCCGGCCTCAAGAAGAAATAAGTGACAAGGAAATTGCTGTCTCCAAAATATTGTGGATTATATCTAGATAAATTATTACAGAAGGGCAAAGTCAAACACATAATTAACCATCGTTTATTTTTCCCCATCGAAAGAACTGCACACAATTACATATTCATGTTACAGAATTTCTTTAAACAGTTCAAAATCTCCGATCAATCGATACGTTATTTATAGAAAACACCGCAACGTTTCATTTAAACGTTTTGGACTAAGAATGAGTTATATTAATGGTTGTGACTTTGCTCATTTACCATCCAAGTAGATTCATAAGCAATTCGTTTACAGCTCTCCAAACTTGTGTAGAGCCAAACATCAAATTGAACTGTAGTCAATTCGCGTACAATTCAGATAAACGCCGCGTCGTAACAAAATATCCAGTTATAAACCACAAAACTCGTATTCCACTCCTTGTTGGCGCTATAATCGTATTTAATATACTATAATGTCTCGCCTTACACCCCTATCATTCTCAGCGGATAAAAAATTGTCTTATAAAACATCTCACTCACTTGATGTGACCACCTAATCATCTACTTTCCTACTAAACATGTTTCCAAAAATCTACATTTTTCCACTAATCTTATTCTATGCTTGTGCTGACACGATGTTTGGTACCTACATTCCCTTAAACTCCTTTTACTCCGCGTTATTCACTCATCAAAACTTCATTACCATTATGGCCCGCGTGAAAAATGTGACAATAATATTATCAACTTAACCGCTAAAATTTACCTTTATTAATAATCTTATACCAAATCTATATATTCTCTAAAAGTATCTTTTTATGTTAATTTTAATCGCATTTTCATGCAGTCATAAGCAGCAGTAGAAACTAAATCATATTCAGAAAAGAGTGACTCACATTTTTTTTCATTTTTTCTGAGAATAAATGTTCAACCCGTATTATAAGGGTAAATGTATCTTATTCTTATATAATATGAGGCTTTAAGCCTTCGTTAGCACAGTCCGCACTCGATATCTGCCACTTTGATCTTAAAATTAAATGAAAGAGTAAATGTAGTTTACATATACAATAGGCGATAGTTGATGAATACAGATACAGCTTGATTCGAAGCCGGGCTCAACAAGTAACATTTGCCGCCATTTTGCAAAACAGCCTTTATTTAAAACCTGCATTTATTTTGCAAAAGACTAATGTTGACTGCTGAACAGTTAGTTTGTGCCAGACTTAATGTAAAAAAATGTATCATACGTACTTTTTTACACTTTTTTTGATAGTAAATGTAGATGGGGTCTGATATTTTCTAAGTTTTTTTTTTTATGGTAACTTACAGCTCGGCTATAGTGATAATTTTAATAATCGTTTTTTACTCTACTTTGACAAGCTTGAAATGTAGGCGTCTATACAAAGTATTCACATTCAAATAAAAGTAGCTATTGTTTATATGTCTAAAATTTAAACATGATTATTTTTTTTATTTTATTAAAAAAAATACATTTAATTTGTAATTTTTTTTTATAATTTAATTGATTGTGTATAAGCCAAATAACTTTGATTCTTAGAAAATAAATGTTGTTAAAGACTTAAAAATAACGAAAAATATATTGATATACGCAAAATATTCATAAAAGTTACTTAAATGAGAAAATAATAAATTTCGATACAACGAATAAATGTATAAATCAAATAATTTTGGGTTAATTTCGATACACACAAATGTTTTGTTAAATGGTTTTTGTATGTTTAAATACCGAGACTCTTTACACCGGAATATGTAAATATGAAAATATGTGTAACAAGATTGTATAAGAGCCTACATTTCAAGATATTTCAATAAAAAGAGATTAATTATACTTTCAATTTACCATTGGTAAAAACATAGTCAACTTGTCCCTTTTTATTAAAAAATACCAATCAATGGCACAACATACAGACGGATGGTTGAATACACTGCGTAAGATATGCATAAAACTGCGTTACGATATTGCGCTAACTCAGCCCACTGCGCGGGGTGTACTACAAAATGAGTGCACGGCTTGAGATTGCAATCCAGCTGCATTTTTTGATGGATCTAGCAGAGTTAAAACTGTGCTGGGGCCAGCTGCACTGCTTGATATAGCGTTCCAAACTCTAGTAGCGATTAAATCCAACGGCATTGAACCAGCACATGTTGCTGGATCCGAAAACAGCTAATGGCAGGGCTTTCGTGGATTGCTGGATCAAGCATTCCCTACGCACGGCGCACTGCGCGACACCGGGCGAGTTAGAAAAGTGCGTAGCGTGCACCGGCTCGGCGCGTTCCATTTTGCTGCATGGCGCAATATTGAGTTAACTCATTAAGTTGAGGCAGTGAGTTGCGACTGAGTTATTGAATTAACGCAATTTTTGCTGAGTTATACATATCTATAATCATTGTGCAATAAACCACAGATTTATCAATTTGTGTAATTTTTAAGAAATACCAAGCCAAGGTTTGTGTAAATTATTAAGTCAGTTTTTAAATTAAGAAACCTCAATTGAAAATGTCTCAAACTACACTTAGGTATTGTTTACTTACCTACACTTGAAACCATTCAATCGAGTTTTCTTAATTCACAACCTTGTCGAAATGTAAATTTAAAATGCATTTTTATCTGACAATGATTAGTCTGACAATGGTCAATGTAACAGTGGTTAAGAGTATTGTCAATCTGACGATGGCCAAATTAATCGGACAACGGTCAAACTGACAATAGTTAATTTGACAATGGTTGATCGCAGTTAATCTAACAATGGGGTAACATTTAATGAATCTGATGATGGTTAAGTGCCATGGCGCTGGTCAAAGTTGGATGGGTGTCCAGCTACATCCACTCCTTGTGGCAGCAGCAGTCGTGCGGAGCTTGGCGCTGGCCTCACACCAGCAGACTGGGGGCCAGCCATTCGTCCTCGCCAATCTGCTGATAGATCATAAGATACTCTATAGTACATAGTTCTGTGACAAATAGTACGGCCTCTTAGTCAAAAATAGGGTTCAACCCGACATGTAACAAAAAGTGTAATTTTTTTGTACAATCTTATATTATTGACTTTGACTTTGACTTATTAGATATTTATTTGTACAAAATTTTGTTACAAAAGTTGTCTCAAAAGTTTTGATTAATTATATGAGTTTAGAGTCAAAACTCATATAATTATGCACACGTTGGCATTCTTAGATAGCTGAGGTTAGAGAGCCTTAAAATTAATTTTAGGGTTTCGTACCCAAAGGGTAAAATGGGACCCTATTACTAAGACTCCGCTGTCCGTCTGTCTGTCACCAGGCTGTATCTCATGAACCGTGATTTAGACAGTTGAAATATTCACATATGACGTATTTCTGTTGCCGTTTCAACAACAAATACTAAAAAACAGAATAAAAAAAAATGTTAAGGGGTTCCCATACAACAGACATTTTTTTTGCCGTTTGAAATATCGTGGTACGGAACCTATCGTGTCCGACTCGCACTTGGCCGGTTTTTAAAGAATGTCATGTTTGCTCTATCCTTATAATGTTTTGGGAGAACAATTGTCACACTAAAATAAAGGTTAATGAAAAATTTGCTATATCTTTCTCATTGTTTGTTTGCTGATAAAATAAAAAAAATATTATCATAATTTTTCAGTGATCTAACAGACGGAATAATAGATTGTTTAATCAGTTAGCCTATTGTCTACAATTACCAATAGCTGGAGACTACTCACCGGTTGCACCTGGAAGTGCTGGACAGGGTAATGCAACACTTGAGGCGGCTGGGACATCGCAGCCACCGCCCCCACCGAGCCCACGCCGCCCACGCCGCCGCCCAGTGCCCACGGAAGCTGCACGCCGCCCATGCTGATAGATAATAAATGTTGTTAAAGGCAGAAGAATTACGGGTGGTTAAAGTAGTAGAATTATGGGTGGTTAAAGTAGTAGAATTACGGGTGGTTAAAGTAGTAGAATTATGGGTGGTTAAAGTAGTATAATTATGGGTGGTTAAAGTAGTATAATTACGGGTGGTTAAAGTAGTAGAATTACGGGTGGTTAAAGTAGTAGAATTATGGGTGGTTAAAGTAGTAGAATTATGGGTGGTTAAAGTAGTAGAATTACGGGTGGTTAAAGTAGTGAAATTACGGGTGGTTAAAGTAGTAGAATTACGGATGGTTAAAGGAAGGAGAATTACGGGTGTTTAAAAGAATAATAAAAGATACAGATGCTTTAATTAACTATGATGATTGTTTAGTATTTAGTTAGTTTCCTTAAAGGAACAGAAACAGGGATGATGGTTATTATGACTCCTAACATCACCTTCTGTCAATATACACCACGTTAGACTAAATTCTAATAACCAAAACTCACCCCATGTACTGCTGCTGGTACCCCGCGTACTGCCCAGCGTAGGAGTACCCCTGCACCCCCTGCACCCCTTGCACCCCCTGCACGCCCTGGAGGAATCCGCCCAGTTGCTGGGGGTATGTGTTGTACCAGTAGGAAGTGGGCACCCCCCCAGCGGTGTACGCGGCTCCGAAGGGGCTGTACGCAGTGCCACCCAGCTGTGGATAAAATTATTTATTTATTTATTTAAGAAATAAGGCTTACCAACGACTTAGGTACTATTACATTTAAAACTATGCTATTTTAATTAAACTAGATATATAACTAAGTACTAAGACAATTACAGGTAAACACCGCATGCATTAAATAACTGAAGAAAAACAGTTCGCAAACAAAAATTAATAGTAAATGAGTAGCAAATTACATCAATATTATTGCAAACAGATATTTTTAAGAGCCTCGCAAACGTTCCTACGGAATGTGCCCAAGCCAATTTATATCTGTTAGATGACCAATCTGATTGTATAGTTTGGTCATTCTACAGATAGAAGAGTTTGTCATATAATATGTACATATACAGATAAATAAATATTAGATAAATCTAAATAAATATCAGACGACATCACATACATTGATCTGACTCCGAAGTAAGTAGCTTAAGCACTTGTGTTACGGATATCAGAATCAAGAGTGGTTAATAATAATAATGTCTTCCTAACCGATATCGGTCACGGCGGCCAATCTCAACGAGCATTAGCCATCTGCGCAGGAGATATTATAGTGCACAAGTGTGTGCGCTAACACAGGTGCACTCTCTATTCCTTCATTCTCATAGTCCGGTGAAACGGCAATCCGACATGACCGGAGAGAGGTCAGGCGCAGGACCAACGGCTTAGCGTGCTTTCCGAGGCACGGGGGTGATTAAACCGCTAACTTCCTGACTCCGGACTGTTACTGAGTAATTTCAATATTGAAATAACCAGCCACAAATTCTTGGTCCGACCCGGGATTTAAGCCCGGGACCTCTTGGTCCTTAAGCAGCGCATGCTACCACTAGACCAACGAGGCAGTCAATTAAGTTAATTAACTTAAACAATACTTAAACAATACAAACACAAGTATTCATCACACGAATGTTTGTCCTGGGTGGGGATCGAACCCATAACTCTTGGCGCATAGGGCAGGGTCACTAATGAATGCGCCACCAAACCAGTTATAATATTCATTGAATAATAGGAAATCATATCTCTACCATGCGACGAAATCGTGGTAAACAGGTTTATTAATCTTATTAAAAAAATTGCCAAATTCCACGAACAAATGACCAACTCCCAGTTCAGTCTTACATCAGTATAAAGATCAAAATGGCCGACCCATTTCCAGAACGGCGTCGCTGAAATTTAATACACCGTACGAATTCCCGTTAATAATTAATGTTAATCTCATTTCAGCGCGGCTGTCTTCTTTTCGATGCAAATTCCGTTAATGGACGACAGTCTGGCTGTTGTGAATTTGTGATCAGGCCTCCTTGGAGGCTTTGTGCACTTTGTTTTTCTTAATAACCTTTAATTAAGGGCTCGTCTGTCGTGTCAGACACCCTGGCTACGAAACCAAGGGTCGCGGGTTCGAATCCCGCTAGGGGCAAATGTTTCGTGTGATGAACATGGACATTTGTACTCGAGTCATAGATAAACGTATTTAAGTATGTCTATCCGTTCACCTAGTATCCATAGTACAGGCATAAGCTTTGTTTGGAATTAGGGAATTGGTGTATCAGTCTGGAGAATAAAAAAAATATTTTTCTTGTTCCTGTCCGCGGTTTTACTTGCTAGAAATAAGTTTATAACTTAGAGTCAAAGGTGCAGCATGCCTTAAAGGCGCATGCTGCACCACATTCAGCCAAAAATAAAACTGGGCTGGGTTAGATGGAAAATTGTGAACAAGTCGTGATAAGTATTTAGCTCGACGTATAAATAATTATATATATAAAGAAAGCCAGTACCCAAATACACTATTAGCCGCCCTTGTATATTATTTTTAAGTGACAAAATGTGTTTTTCGTTGAACTGAAATGATTTATTTCTGCCAATAGATTGATAATTATTGGGTGTTTAAGCAAAAAATAAGGAGTACGAGTGCTCAAAAGTGGAAGAATTGGCGCTGAAAGGTGGAAGAAATACGGTTGCTTAAAGTTAGAATAATTCCGTAATTTATTCTACCTTAAAAATTACGGGATTATTCTACCTTAATAATTACAAAATTATTCTTAAAGGAAGAAAAATTACAGGTACTTAAAAGTAGAACAATTACTGGGTGCTTAGCCAAATGCGCGCCAGCGATTCTATAACGAACTTCGCTACCGCTCGTATCGCGCCACAAACTTGTTTACTCAGAACTCCTAGTGCAGAACTCGGAGTTCGTTCCCGATTCGTCCACGCGAATAAGTCTGGGCGCGATACGAGCGATAGCGAAGTTCGTTATGGAATCGCTGGCGCGCATTTGGCTAAGCACCTTGATGTTTAAAGGAAGAACAATTACGGATGCTTAATGTTTGAAGAAAAAGGAGGCTCGGGGCTTGTTTCTCACCTGTCCTTGCCCCTGGGCGTTGTTGGGGTCTCCTGACTCCTTCCCCCAGGAGCACTTGACTGGCTGGCCGTTCACGTCGGTGTTGTGCACGGCCACGATAGCGTGGGTGGCGCTTTCTTTCGTGGAAAATCTAAAGAAAGAAAGTGTTTAAAGACCGCGAATACGTGTTGGACTCGCGTGGTGAGTTCATATGGAATTTTAAAGCCAACGACTGTACGTTTTGATATCCCATAACTTCAAGGTGATGTTCTATAAATAAAATTAATACTAAAAGTCCAGAGGCCCGCAAACTTTTCCAGGAGCTGTCCGCCCGGCTTATTCAAGTTTCTGGCGACCTGAATGCTGGAAGCTTCCTCGGCCAACGCCTCAGCCTGGCAATTCAAAGGGGCAACGCTGCCAGTATTCTGGGTACCTTGATCGGCGAGGCGGACAACTACCCTTTTCGTTAATATGTATATAGTTATTTCTTTTTAATACATTTTTAATATTTTACATTTTCAATGTAAATTTGTGTGGTGTTTTAAGATTATTAAAGTCCAAAGAAAGTGTCCTTAAATGCATAGTTTAGAAGTTATTATCGATCTTAATTAAATTATTCAAAAAATTGTCACCTGTATACAGGCGAACTCGAGGTCAATATGTTAGGCTTGATGTATTTCATTGATGAGTAATTCTTTCATAATTTCAGATTTGAAAATACAACGTTGTCATGATCAAGTAAAGGTGTTTTATATTGGTGGTCGAATTTTTTTTGAATTATTTTGTATGAAAAATAAAAATTTGGAAGGGTAATTAATTGAAAAATAATTTAAATGCCGTTGGGTTCTTTTACGTGGTCTCGTTTATACCCTATGTTATGTGATATCAAAAGGAACAGGTGGTATAGGATGAAATGTAAGCGATTGGTACTTAAGTAAGTAAGTAATTTTACCCACTTAGAAAAGAGAAGAAATTATTTATATTATTATGATACACACAAAACATTCAATTGATTTCAAAAAATAATGTCCTCCTAACCGATATCGGTTACGGCGGCCAATCTCAACGAGGATTAGCCATCTGCGCAGGAGATATTATAGTGCACAAGTGTATGCGCTAACACAGATGCACTCTCTATTCCTTCATTCTCATAGTCCGGTGAGACGGCAATCCGACATGACCGGAGAGAGGTCAGGCGCAGGACCAACGGCTTAGCGTGCTTTCCGAGGCACGGGGGTGATTAAACCGCTAACTTCCTGACTCCGGGCTGTTACTGAGTAATTTCAATATTGAAATAACCAGCCACAAATTTTTGGCCCGACCCGGGATTTGAACCCGGGACCTCTTGGTCCTTAGGCGGCGCATGCTACCACTAGACCAACGAGGCAGTCAAATCAATGATCAATTTCAAACAATATGATATAAATTAAGAAAGAATTGATATAACTGAGAAAGAATGTAAAGAAAATAGAATATTATTATTATTATGTGTTACTAGTTATCAGATACTAGTTAAATATTTAAATATTAATGAAAACGTGACGTCATTTGTAAGAAAAATAATAATAATAATAAATAAATAATTTATATGTCCAAAAATAACACGGACGTATATATACGTCCAACCTAAACGAATCGAGTATATTGGTTTAGGTTGGACGTGTATATACGTCCATCATCACAAAGAGAAGAACGACCCACCTAATGAACGCATATCCCTTGTCCTTGAAGACCCGTATCTCCTGGATGGTGCCGAACGGCTGGAAGGTCTTCTGCATCAGCTCCTCAGTGAGGCCGGTGGTGAGGCCTCCGCAGTAGACAGTGCAGTTGGTCGGCGAGCTTTGGTTGTACACTTCATCAAAGGTCAGAGGCTTGGAGTTCACTGCAAAATTAAAATCAAAGATCAGAAAAAATCAAAGGTAGAACACTAAAATAATTATTAGATTTACATAACGTCACGCTCGCAATCCCTGAAGGGGTAGGCAGAGTTCAGACTCTAGCCTTTTTAACTAAATTCAGCTAAAAGTAAAACTGAGCTGGGTTAGATGGATAATTGTGACAAGTGGTCGTCTCTCACTCGTCGCCGACACAATCACATACCCAAAAAAACCCGATATACCATTAGTCGCCTTTTACGACATGCTAGGCAAGGAACCAGTTGGCACAGACCAATTATTTATATTGTTTTATATTAGGTATAAACATTGAACTATTATTACTAGCGTATGGAACCGACGCAGCGAACAAGTTTCTTGCGCCGTGCGTTATTGCCGATCGGCAACAACTCGTTTAGTTACTCGCCTACGTTCACGCGTAAGCGCCATGAAATTCTCGGCGTTTACGAAGTTTTGTCGTGAGAAAAATGTACTCTATGAGCGATCAAGTGCTGCGTGTTTTAATAGCTTAATTAGACGACAATTGTTAGTTTTAGCGCTGCAAATGCTGAAACACGCTCAGTCCATGCTTCGTGATAATATTTTGTTTGACATAGCTTCTCTATACGTAGTAATAATAGCTCAATGGGTATAAATTCAAATAAGGATTATGGGCGTGATGTTATGTATGTATGTAAAATTAGGTTATTTTAAAATATTTAAGTATGTCTATCCGTCCACCTAGTATCCTTAGCACAAGCGTATAATAAGCTTAGTTTGGAAATAAGAAATTGGTGTGTCAGTCTGGAGAATACCTAATTATTATTTATAATTTTTTGGCATATTAAAAAAAAAATAAACATTTAAGTGTGAAAACGTAACAAACAGACAGTTACATTCGCAAAAGGTCGATAAAAAATTAAATATCGATATTATTTCAACAAGCTCTCACCAGCCCTAACAAAGTAACACACTTAAGTGCTGCATAGTGGACTATCGGTAAACTGTTTATCGATAGGATTGCCACGGGTCTAAATTATCGATATTGCCGATAATATTAGTGGCGTATGGTATCCTACTAAAATTATAAATGCGAAAGTTTGTATGTATGGATGGATGTTTGTTACTCTGACACAAAAAAACTACTGAATGGATTTTAATGAAACTTTAGAATAATATAGCACATACACCCGATTAGTATATAGGCTATATTTCACCGATGTGCCACGCGAGCGAAGCCGCGGGCAGAAGCTAGTTACCAATAATTATAGTTAGCCGTTTATATTCTGTTTTTTGACATTAGTAAGGGAATCAAAAACTTTAATATTATTCTTATTGACTTAAGAACTATGTTCAGCAAGTACCAAAGGGAAAAATTCCGGATATTGTGACACTACTGGCTCGATGGCTAATTCGGTAGTGACCGTGCCCCATGCGCCAAGAGTTATGGGTTCGATCCCCACCTAAGACAAACATTCGTATGATAAATACTTTTGTCTGCTCCGTGTCTGGGTGTTAATATTTAATATTTAAGTATATATTTGTAATACTACTGTTGTTTCTGATATCCGTAACACAAGCTACTTAAGCTACTTACCTCGGAGTTAGATCAATGTATGTGATGAAGTCAGTGGCGGATTTACAATCTTGGCCGCCCTAGGCCCCAGGGCATAATTCTCACTAAAGAGTCATCACTTAACTTTTATCACGATTGGGCGCCTCTAATATCTGGCCGCCCTAGGCCCGGGCCTACTGGGCCTTAGGGTAAATCCGCCACTGGATGAAGTGTATATTTATATATTGTGTCTTTGTAGCTAGATCAAAAATTATGATTTAACTAGGAATCAACTGAAGCTATAACAAGTATTCATTGTACAGACTTTTCTCCTCTATAATAATTTATCTCCGTTACAATAATTTATTACACTTAGTGAGCAAACAAATGTGTGATTTGATGTTCCAAGTTTTAAAAAAGGCGGTTTATAGAAATACGAAAAAATACTTTTATCGATACTCAATATATCGACAGCACCACAACACTAGCACACCTATCCGCCAGCGAATGCGTTCAATAATAGCCGAATTGCATCCCGACCCGACAGAGGGGATGGGGGGGGTGAAGGGGTGAAAGAGGGGGGAGATTTGTATGCATAATGGTGCGTTTTTGTGACGTGCGTCGAGAATTAGAGAGTCTGATGCAGTGTATTGCAATTTGGGTATTTGCATTCGTTTTTGTTAGTGCAGCGATGGTAGATCAATGGTAAGGATATGCGTCTTACAGTGGCGGATTTACCCTAAGGCCCAGTAGGCCCGGGCCTAGGGCGGCCAGATATTAGAGGCGGCCAATCGTGATAAAAATTAAGTGATGACGCGTTAGTACTGAGAATTGTGGCCTGGGGCCTAGGGCGGCCAACACTGTAAATCCGCCACTGGCGTCTTATATTTAAGGGGTTTTGGTTCAAACCCAAAGCGTACATACTTCTGAATTTTTTGAATAACTTTTGAGTTCGGTTCGATGGAAAATCGTGAAAAAGTAGTGACAAGTGGCTAACTCGTCGCCTATACAATCATCACCCAAAACCCGATATACCATTAGTCACCTTTTACGACATGCTAGGCAAGGAACGCAGTTTGTAAATTCTTACCGACCAATATGGCTAAACTTTTCATCTAAAAAAATATCATAACTCGAAAAACGCGAAAGATGTTTTTCAGATATTTCAAACAAGTTGTTAAATTGAAACATTAAACTTACACGTGTACAAAGCATCTGAATATAAACTGAAAATATTCTGTTACATCAAAGCTGTGCACATCAAAGGGACAATTAAAAATGTAATACTCTCTTAATATTAAGTTATCTGAGAAGAAAATAATTAGACGCCAAAACAATTTGGGAATCATGTTATTATTTATACATGAGATGTTAATCTTTTAAAGGTTTTCAGACAGTCGTAATCTTTCTGAAGAAATATGAATAAGGAAAAACGGGCGTGAAGTGGCTCTTAAGCTGTTTCGTTCGGCGACTGAGAACACCATAAGCCTGGTCTCTGAGGATTCACCTACGAGGGACCTGCCTGGTGTGTGGTGACTCCTCGACAACACCTTCAAGGGTCGACGCGGGTGGCGGACCTGGTGCCACGAGCAGTCTATAGGCTGTAGCCACAGGAAGAGTTAAGTACCATCGTACTATATTTAACACAGACCCGGTTCACTTCGTAACGCCACTCTCGGATTGTCAATACCCATTCTTTTTTCCGTGCAACTTTTTCATTTTTCTCTTCCATAAGAACCTTTACTTTAAAAACATCGTGATGAAACCTGCAAATTCAAACCACTTTGGATTTGTAACCATGATCCAAAAATTGTCTAGTTTCCCTATTTTAGGGTTACTAAGGTCAGATCGGCAGTACCTTCGATGTAATTACCAGACTCGCTAAATCCTGGATCATGGTCTAAGCGGACCCTGTCTAAGCACGGGACATAACGCTAGGAAGATGATGATAAGAACCTTCATCTGATTATTATCAGATAATAACAAACACAACTAAAAAAGAATTAGCGAAATCGGTTCAGTTGTTCTCGAGATTTGCGCTTAGCAACACATTCAGCGATTCATTTTTATATTGTAGATTACATTATTGTAACTAATTCTTACTAATATTAAACAATTGACGTAACTAAACATTTCAAAATTCCAAATTTCTTTATTCATGTAGGCCTTAAAAAAGCACTTATAAATCGTCAATTTTACAAAATCTTAAGAGCAATGTGAATCTACCACCGGTTCGGAATGCTGATTCTACCGAGAAGAAACCGGCAAGAAACTCGGTAGTTACTCTTTTCAGCGTCAAAATATACATGAGTAATATACAGTTTTCTTTTAAATGTTTTAAACCAAATCATACAATCAATGACTGCGGGAGATGACATAATACGATTACTTACAATAAAAGTGTAAGATTAACCAGAGCAGACTAAACATATCTGTTTCGTTTTAACTATTTAAATGATTATAATGAAACTTGGTACGGCGAAAGTATGAATCGCGAGAATGAATATATAGGATACATTTTATTCCAGAATAATGTATCAGTCCTGTGGGACGTATTAGGATTGTAGGCTTGTAGAGAAAAATGATATTCGTTGAAATAAAGATCGTATTAACTATTATAGTATTCGTATTTCAACGAACCTAACTCATTATTCTTTTGGCAAAATACTGTTTTAGAAGCGGTATCGCTTCTTGCACTCAGCTTACCCCTTCGGGGATCGCGGACGTGATCATAATACATCTTACTAATATTATAAACGCGAAAATTTTAATGGATGGATGTGTGGATGTTTGTTACTCTTTAACGCAAGAATTACTGCATGGATTTTAATGAAACTTTACAATAGTATAGCTTATACATTAGAGTAACACATAAGCTATGTTTCATCGATGTACCACGCGAGCAAAGCCGCAGGCAGAAGCTAGTATGTAAATATAGTAAGGTTTCGTTGTGTTAAGTTATGAAAATACTTAATGTATTTATGTTTCGTTTTTCTCAGACCCTTACTGTACCCTAAACGTTAGAAAATGATGGATGATGTTTTGGTGTAAACTAGGAACGTCTACTAACGTATATATACCTGTATAGGCTATATATAGATTGGAGTCTAGACTAGGCGTTGTATAATGACTAAGCATAGATAACATTTAGGAAATTATATTTATTTTCGTTATATAGCCAGAATTGTGTCAAGTAATTAAGTTCGTAATTAAATAGATCTTAATTTTATAGATCTTAGATTATTTTCAAAATTATTACTTTAGTCCAGTTTTTAATATAAATCTATTTATCGTAATGGTTTCCTTCTTTTAAGGTCACGAAGGTCAGATCGGCAGTCGCTTCAATCTAATAATCAGACTCGCTAAATCCTGGATCATGGTCTAAGCACGGGACATAACGCTTGGAAGACGATGATGTACTTACATTCGTTCTTCGGAGCTGGTGGTTTCCTGGTAGCCCAGTTGGTGCGGATGGATCGGGAGCCCAGCCATTGTCCGTTCATGGAGGTGATGGCTGATTCCGCCTCCTGAAGGAGAAGGAACAACAGTCAGCATTTGCTTAATCATACATACATACATAACATCACGCCCATAATCCCCGAAGGGGTAGGCAGAGTCAAAGGGGCAGCAGGCTCCTTTAACCACATTCAGCCAAAAACCGAACTGGGCTGGACTGAAAATTGTAAAAAGTAGTGACAAGTGGCTAGCTTGTCGCCTACACAATCACACACCCAAAACCCGATATACCATTAGTCGCCTTTTACGACATGCTAGGCAAGAAACACAGTTGGCACATTCTTTTTTTATGTCCCAGATCTACATGGGCCAAGTCCCAGACCAACATAGAATAGAGAGATTTCGGTATTAAAAAAATATAGTATTTTTGCGTACTACCACACCGGCACAATTAGGGGAACACAAAAAAAAGGTTGATTTTTTCAATGAATTTATTTTTAATATTTTTTTGGTCTTCAGTAACACATCACATTGCCTGAAAATAACTAAATTAAATCAAAATAATCTACAAATTACCAGGTTTTCAAGAAATTAAACGTTTATTACGAAAACTTGTAAAATAAGGCACTAGGAGTGTTAGATTTTAAATTGTTTTTTTACAAAATTAACAAAAAAATCTTAAAATTAATAGCGAGTGTTGCCCCCACGGGCTCTTAGGAGAGCTTGGATACGATTTCCCATACTCAGAATAAGACCATCGATCATTGGTTGAGGCAAATTGTTCCACTCTTCCACTAATGCCTGTTTCAGTTGTTCAACATGCCTGGGAGCTGGATTTCGCTGTCGAACCCTTCTTCCCAGAATATCCCAGGCATGTTCTATAGGGTTCATGTCTGGTGATCGCGCTGGCCAGTTTATTTGACTAATGCCAACCTCATTCAGGTAGGTTCTCACGATACGCGCAGTATAGGGGCGCGCGTTATCGTGCATGAAAACGAAGTGTGGGCCTATAAATGGGGCAAAAGGCATGACATATGGTTCTAAGATCTCTTTAACGTATCGCTGTGCAGTGAGAGATCCGTTTTCAATAAGCACTAAGTCTGTGCGAGCTCCCAAACATATGCCACCCCATACCATTACTGATCCTACACCATATGCCACTGTTTCTGTGAAGTTTTTGGTTATATCGTTCTCCACGATATCTCCACATCCTCTCCCGTCCATCCACGAAATTAACACAATAACGGCTCTCATCGGTGAATAAAACGCGACTCCACTCACTTGTCCAATCTCGGTGCGCACGGGCGAACGCTAACCTTGCCACACGATGAGCCGGCTCGAGTTTAGGTGCTTTTGCTGGCACAAAAGATCTTAAGCCAACTTCATTAAGACGCCTCCTAACTGTTCGTGCATAATCACAAACCCCACACGCAATACACCATTAGTCTCCTTTTACGACATTCTAGATAAGGACGGTTGGCACATTTTAATATACACATATAAATTACATGTCACGTTGTTTGTCCGCGATGGACTCCGAAACTACTAAACCGATTTTAATCAAATTTGCATACCGTGTGCAGTTTGATCGAACTTGAAAGATAGGATAGCTTACATCTCAATTTATTTAACCCGATTATGTGGCATTGACTGTTAGGCGGAACGAAGTTCGCCGGGTCTACAATATTTTATAAGTCCCAGAGCTACATACTGGGGTCGGTTGGTAATATCGCAATCATGCAGTACACGCGCAAAGTCCAGCTGTTTTGTATAATCGATATGAAACATACAATATTCATGATGGAAAAATGCATACATCGCGCAACCAATTACCGTTCATTAAGAATTCAGCGCGCCAGCGGTTTCCAAAGTGTGTTTGGGGCGCGCTCATGATGTGAAATCAGTTTTTTTTAGTAAACCAAATTAATTACAAATCAATCATCAATATTTGTGACGTAAAAGTATTGCTTAGCATCTCGTAAAAGGCGACTAATTTTTGGAAGTATGTCGAGTTTTGGGTGTGTGATTGTGTAGACGAGCTAGCCACTTGTCACTACTTTTTTACAATTATCCATCTGACTTAACCCAGTATTATGTAGGGCTAAAATACGGTTAACAGGGTTAGCTGCGTCTTTAATCTGCCTTAATTTGCCGAGTTACGGACGAGAAGACATGTATGGAAAATCTTGTCGTTTTTTGTAAGAGGGTTGAGGATTGAAACACTTTAAGAACCATTGCGGTATTTAATGCCCCACCCAGCTGAAACGAGCAGCTCGTTCGCACCGTAATGCGGCCATTGTTGCGTTTTTTAATATTCCACTGTAAAAAATTGGGAGGGAGGGAGTTTATTGTGATTGGTAAAAGGCCATATTCTCTTTGATAAAAGCCATAAATGACGTCTCTTGTTCAAAGACAGAAGTATAAATATCCGACTACATCACATACATTGATCTGACTCCGAGGTAAGCAGCTTAAGCACTTGTGTTACGGATATCAGAATCAACAGTGGTATTACAAATATATACTTAAAAATTGGATATTAACACCCAGACACAGAACAAACACAAGTATTCATCATACGAATGTTTGTCCTGGGTGGCGATCGAACCCACAACTCTTGGTGCATGGGGCAGGGTTACTACCGAATGCGCCATTGAGCCGTGCTGTTCCAATTTATAATCTATATCTTTGACAATGACACCCAGAATCCTTAGTACTTTTTGAGTTTATTCGGAAAAGGATCATGAATGTTGAAGAAGCAAGTGAGGTGTGTAAGGATCGTGCCATATGGCGTTCGGTTCTCTCTGCCTACCCCGCTAGGGAAGTGGCGTGTGTTTTATCGAGGATTAGCCAACTACGCAGGAGATATTATAGTGCACAAGTGTGTGAGATAGTTTCTATATAATAGTAAGGCCACGCGCCACTTAACCGAGGGGTGCGGGTTCAAACCCGGGCACGTACCTCTTGATTTTTCAAATCTACGTACGTATTTATACCACTAGCTCGACGGTGAGGGAAAACATCGTGATGAAACCTGCATACTCCAACAGCTGTGGATGTGTTACCATGATCTAAAATTTTCTGGTTCACCTAAGGGTTACGAAGATCAGATCGGCAGTCGCTTCAATGTAATTACCAGACTCGCTAAATCCTGGATCATGGTCTAAGCGGACCCCGAAGCACGGGACATAACGCTAGAAGGATGATGACTTATTCTAAAAGAAGAAGAAGATAAAGAAATACAACTTACCGATTTCTTTAGGAAGGATACAAATCCATATCCCTTCGATTTGAGGGTCTGAGGATCTCTCACTACTCGGCAGTCCCTGTTGACAAAAAAACAATCAATTAATAAATTATAAAATGTTGGTCTCATCTGGGACTTGAAGAAGAATGTACCAACTGTGGTTCTTGCCTAGCATGTCGTAAAAGACGACTAATGGTATATCGGGTTTTGGCTGTATGATTGTGTAGGCGACGAGCTAGCCACTTGTCACTACTTAGTTTGACAAAATTTTCTGACTTAATAATGTTTTTTGTAGCTGATTGCGGATTTTTGGATTTTATTGGCTCTTGAAACTCTGTCTACCCCTTCGGAATTACGGGCGTCATGCTATTTATGTAATCTCCAAAAAGGCTGAACCGATTTTGATGGGACTTTCACTAGTAGATAGTTGGTGTTACTCCTGGTGTTACAAGGAGTTACTTTCGAAGATTACCCGAAACAAATTTATAGACAAAACCTTTAAAGAATGCTATTTGTTTTAAGTACTGTATATACACACGAAATGAAATGATCACTTATAAATCGTCAGTACATACAAATGAAAATAAAAATTTACCACCGGATTCGGAAAGTAGCTTCTACCGAGAAGAACCGGCAAGAAACTCGATAGTTACTCTTTTCATCGCCAAATTTAGAATAAGTATCATTAACAATTATCATATTTTTAAGCTACTATGCTATACAAATCTAAAAAAGTAATTATGTATAATAGCAATTACAAATATTTGTCACTTAAAAAATCTTCTATATTATAATAAGCCTTTCTCATCAGATGATCTTTAATGTGTAATTTAAATCTATGCATAGGCAGTTCAATTATATTGCCTGGTAGTTTGTTAAATAATTTTATACTTAGCCCCTAAATGAACTACTAGTCTTGTGAGGCAAGCTTGTGTTGTGTATTCACATTCATAAGCATTCTATAATATGCTGTTATTTGAAATTACAAACAGACAATTTAATTTTTTAGGGTCCCGTACCCAAAGGGTATATCTGGACCCTATTACTACGACTCCTCTGACCGTCTGTCTGTCTGTCACCAGGCTGTATCTTATGAACCGTGATAGTTAGACATGATTTTTTGCCGTTTTTATAGATAATGGTACGGAATCCTTATCGCGCGAGTCCGACTCGTCGGTTTTTATCAGTTTACGTGTAAATCGTGCTCAGATTTGAATCCGCACGCCTCGATAATAACCCGCATTCCACTAGGCCCTTCTATTTACAATCGAACATCTTAAATTCCAGGCCAAAATACACCAACGAGCACAGGCCTTCCCTAATAGGCCTAAAAAGGCCTCGCAAATTGTCCTCTTATCTCAAACGCAGTGCCGTTACTCATAAAGTTTTATACTCAGTCATTAAAAATACAAGCGTTCAGTAAGTGGGAGAGAGATGGATGCAGTTTTCTTTAAGAGAGAACGAGACGGACGGTGTTTTGTTGTTTCCATTTTGTAGATTTATTCTCCTGTTTACGACGATTGGTCGGCTTTTAGTTTTTTTTCTCTTTCAGTTAATATTTTATTTGGGGTCACCGTTTGATGAGCTAGAAAATTTGGAAAAGTATTGTCAAGCGCATTTTGTTGTTTTGTTGAAGATGGGTGTACGAATCCCTGCTCTTTGGGGCAGTTAGCCTCTTAAAACACATTCAGCCGACAGTAAAACTGGACTGGGTAAGATGGAAAATTGTGAAAAAATAGTGACAAGTAGCTAGCTCGTACATAATCACATACCCAAAACCTGATATACCATTAATTGCATTTTACGACATTCTAGGCAAGGAACATAGTTGAAACATTCTTTTTAAGTCCCAGATCAACATGGGTCGATATTTTGAGACTTTTAAATGACGTCAAAGCCAACTTCTGAATGAAGATGCACTGGATCTTCATAAATGTTGGTGTATTGATGTTTTTAGCTGAGTAATCTATTTATGTATGACGATTTTGTAAAATGGTTGAAATTATTTGGGAAGGGATTGCAATGCTGCATCTAGATATTCAGCTAGACCCACCAACATTTCGGATTTTCCAACGACATGTGCTGGTTCAATGCCGCTGAATTTCGATTCCTACTAGAGATTGGAATGTTTAGGAGCGGTGGTAGCTCATTGGTAAGGACACGTGCCTCTTAACCGAGGAGTGCGGGTTCAAACCCGAGCATGTACATTTAGATTTTTAAAATCTATGTACATATTTATACCACTAGCTCGACGGTGAGGGAAAACATCGTGATGAAACCTGCAAGTTCCAAAGACTTTGGATTTGTAACCATGATCCAAAAATTGTCTGGTTCCCCTATCTAGGGGTTACGAAGGTCAGATCGGCAGTCGCTATAATGTAATTACCAGACTCGCTAAATCCTGGATCATGGTCTAAGTGGACCCCGACCAAGCACGGGACATAACGCTAGGAGGATGGTGATAGAGATTGGAATGCTGAATTAAGCAATCCAACTGGGTCCAGCACGAATTTAGCTCTGCTGGTCCAGTGTTATATGCTGGATGCAACAAAAAAGCAGCTGCAATCCATATAGCATGGACCCCTAAAATGTGATGGCGCGGCCAGATCTGTGTCGAATACAACTGCAGAAGACAGGGCCGACTTTCAGTAAGACTTAACTTAGCTAGGTGGGGTCTCGATGTTGGCGTAAAAGCTAGGGATATTTCAATTCTCTTTACTTAAATCACGGACTAGTAAAAAAAGAAGGACTCCGCGTGGTTATACTACATCGTGAAGCCATCCTGATGCATGTGTGACTGAACTTACGGATACCAGTTAAAGGATATTTGGAGCGCTTATGTCAATGTGTGTTGCAAGTTGCGTGTTAAGTTAGAGCTCCGCATGCCTTAACGTCTAGTTAGTGGCGGAGTCCTTCTTTTTTACTGGTTCGTGATCTGAATGCAATTATATTACTTATAACCTTATTTTTTGGAGCGCTGGTAGCTTAATGGTAAGGACACGCGCCTCTTAACCGAGGAGTGCGGGTTCAAACCCGGGCACGTACTTCTGGATTTTTAAGTCTATGTACGTATTTATACCACTAGCTCCACGGTGAAGGAAAACATCGTGATGAAACCTGCAAATTCAAACAACTTTGAATTTGTAACCATGATCTAAAAATTGTCTCGTTCCCCTATCTTAGGGTTACAAAGGTCAGATCGGCAGTCGCTTTAATGTAATTACCGGACTCGCTAAATCCTGGATCATGGTCTAAGCGGACCCCGTCTAAGCACGGGACATAACGCTAGGAAGATGATGATGATGATGATGAACCTTATTTTTTAGTACATACGAAAGAGTTATATTAAGAAATTGTAGGCAACAAGCTAGCCACGTGTCACTACTTTTTCAAGTGATTTACTTTTTGAATGTGGTTGAAGGGGCCTGCTGCCCCTTTGACTCTGCCTACCCCTTCGGGGATTATGGGCGTGATGTTATGTATGTATGGAGATGTAAGCTATTCTATCTTTCAATTTGAATCAAATTGCACACGGTATGCAAATTTGATTAAAATCGGTTAAGTAGTTTCGGAGTCCATTGCGGACAAACAACGTGACGCGTAGTCTATATATTGAGATATTAGATATTAAAACCCAGACACAGAACAAACACAAGTATTCATCACACGAATGTTTGTCCTGGTTGGAGATCCAACCCACAACTCTTGGCGCATGGGGCAGGGTCACTACCGAATGCGCCATCGAGCCAGTCAAGTCCATTAATTACATATACTATGTACAACAGAGGGTCACTGCCCATACTTGAAAAATTACGGGTATAACTCGCGCAAGAACAGCGACAGTGGTGAGTAATTGGAACTACAGTAAATTTTAGTCTGTTTGTCAGGAATAATACAAGATGCCGCTACAAGCACAGGTTAGTTGTTTCTTAGTAATAATACGCCATCTGTGTAAAATGGATGGTTTTAAAACAAAGACTATTTTGCTTTGTTTCTGAAGAAAATAATTTATATTCATGTTTTTCACCTAAATTTAATTAATTATCTAAGAAATTACCTAAAAAAAACCATTTTATGAAAAAAAAAATTTTTTATAGTGAAATAATAACGTTTTTTTGGTTTTTTCTCTCAATCAGTCTAAATGATGCCTGTAGCGACATCTGTCTGTGTCAAGTCTATACGAAATCTAAAATGTATGTGACTGACCAGACATGACAGCATTTTTACTGTCTCCTTGGCTCTCCGCTATCACAGAGCCCATACCCTACTGGCCGCAGTCCAACAAACAAATTCTTTGTTTTTAGAGTTCCGTAAGCAAATGGTGCCAATAGGAACCATTGATAGCCTCCTCTGTCTGACAGTGGGCTGTACCGTCATAGATAGACAGGTAAACTTTTTACATACGTATGATTGGCTCGATGGCGCATTCGGTAGTGACACAAGAATTGTGGGTTCGATCCCCACCCGGGACACGATTTCGTATGATGGATACTTGTGTTTGTTCTGTGTCTGGGTGTTAATATTCAATATTTAAGTATATATTTGTAATACCGCTGTTTCTGATATCCGTAACACAAGTGCATAAGCTATTTACCTCGGATTTAGATCAATGTATGTGATCTATCTTATCTCGCTTATATTATAAACGCGAAAGTTTGGATGGATGGATGTGTGAATGTTTGTTACTCTTTCACGCAAAAAGTACTCCATGGATTTTAATGAAACTTTACAATAGTATAGCTTATACATTAGAATAACACATAAGCTATGTTTCATCGATGTACCACGTAAGCAAAGCCGCGGGCAGAAGCTAGTGTTATATATTAATATATTTTTTCAATCATCGTTTTGTTATTACGATACGGACCCCTCTGCTTGAGACCGACTCGCACTTGACCGGTTTTAAACACTCGCTTTTCCTATTCCCATCGTATAGTCCACTCTGGTGTGATTACATTTTTATATACCAGCCGCCATCAAATATTTTATATATTTCGCCAATTTCAAATATTGTGATCTCGAATTTGCACATAAAGTCGTAATCTTGTCTTAGGCGGTTTTATGATTTGGCTTTTACGCGGTTACGAGAGGGAAAAAGGTTAGGTTATTTATCAATGGACTAGCTGTGCCCGCGGTTTCACCCGCGTTTATGGTAAATGTTATATAGCCTATAGCCTTCCTCGATAAATGAACTGTATAACGCAACAATATTTTTTCAATTCGGACCAGTAGTTTCTGAGATTAGCGCGTTCAAGCAAACAAACAAATGTTTCTGCTTTATAATACTAGTAATAGTAACTTGTTTTGCCCGCGGCTTTGCTCGTGTGGTACATCGATGTAACATAGCCTATATGTTATTCGGGTGTATAAGCTATATTATTGTAAAGTTTCATTAAAATCCATTCAGTAGTTTTTGCGTGAAAGAGTAACAAACATCCATCCATACATACAAACTTTCGTATTTATAATATTAGTAGAAATAGTAGGAGGTTTAGATAAAGAAAAAAATACGTATTCAATAGTTTTTGATAATCTAACTTAAGGACTATACATTTTTTGAGTAAACTACTCTATTTAAAAAAAAATGATTAATTTTATCAAATTTTAATCTACTCTAATAATAATAAATAATAAATTCATCAGACTGGCACACCAAATCCTTAGTCCCAAACTAAGCTTATAAGCTTGTGCTATGGATACTAGGTGAACGGATAGACATACTTAAATACGTTTATAAACATCCATGACTCGAGTACAAATATCCATGTTCATCACACGAAATATTTGCCCCTAGCGGGATTCGAACCCGCGACTCTTGGTTTCGTGGCCAGGGTCTCTGACCACTCGACCAACGGGCCAGTCGTCCACTCTACTTTGCCTACCCCTTCAGGGACTGCTGGCGTGACGGTATGTATTAAATTTGTACTTACGATATTTCCCCAAAGGGCGCGAAGGCGTCTCTCAAGCTCTGTGTTTCAATCTCTGGACTCAAATCCCCCACGAAGATGTGATAGTGTTCTGGAACAAAGAAATTAGAGTTATTGTACAATACACAAATCATTAGAAGGAAATATCTCGGTATCTTTATTTATGTAGGCTTAAGTCATCATCCTCTAGAAGTAGAAGTACCGGGTCACCTGGGGTCGGCGCAGCATGTCCTCCCTGTTCCATACGTCCCGCCGTCAGCCGGCTGACCCCATTTCACTCATATTCTCTTTCACACAATCCATCCATCTATTATTTGGCCTTCCTCTTCCTCTCCATCCACTAACATTCATACTCAGCAGCTCTTTGTCACATGTCCCTCCTCTTCTCATACGTAGGCTTAAATAAGCACTTGTAAATCGTTAGTATATACAAATGAAAATTTACCACCGGATTCGGAAAGTAGCTTCTACCGAGAAGTACCGGCAAGAAACTCGATAGTTACTCTTTTCGTCGCCAAATCTATACTTATAATAAATCTGTAGAGAGGTCAATTCTGTACATGAAATATATTTTCAAAATAGCTATCAGGGGGTGATTAGTGATCGATACTGATGCCAAAAATGCAATCAGTAAAATTGTTGTCTGTCTGTCTGTCTGTATGTTCCTTATAGAAACAAAAACTACTCGACGGATTTTAACGAAACTTGGTACAATTATTCTTCATACTCCTGGGCAGGTTATAGTATACTTTTCATCACGCTACAATCAATAGGAGCAGAGTAGTGAAGAGAAATATTGGGAAAACGGGAGAAGTTACTCCATTTTTAAGCTTCCGTCGCGTGTGCAGCCTTAATGGTTAAAGTTACATAGAAATCATGTATGACGGAAATAGTCTTTATAATAATAACCATAAACACGGGTGACACCGCTGGCACAGCTAGTTTATAATAATATTGTATATTAACACCCGGACGCAAAACAAACACGAGAACTACCTAATTTTAATTATTTTTAAATAAATTTCAAATCGGTCCAGTAGTTTCGGAGCCTATTTTTCGGTGGTAGATTCATATTATTAGTTGATTTACCTGTTGAATTGACGATTTATAAGTGTTTGTTCCAAACTTATATAAATAAAGAGTATTTAAGACTTTGACTTTGACTATTCATTACAAACGAACGACTGTCACAAAAATGCACCACTGCCGGGATTCGAACGTATTGCATTTGGTTTGTGTTGCATGTTAACTATACTATACCAACCACTAAACCTACGGCTTGTCGAGTCTAAAATTATTATAAGCCTCCGTACTATTCAAAACCAAATTTTCACTTTGCAAGGGTAATCAGGATCCCCTTTGGCGATTAAGTGGTAAATATTTAAGGGGATCGGGTGGGGGGTGGGGGGAAGGTTCAGGTATTTGGGTCATGCAGTTTGGGAGTTTATGTAAGTACGTATTGTTTTATGTAATCAACGCACAATTATCTATACTTACTTATAATAAATCTGTAGAGAGGTCAATTCTGTACATGAAATATATTTTCAAAATAACTATCAGGGGTTGATTAGTGATCGATACTGATGCCAAAAATGCAATCAGTAAAATTTTTGCCTGTCTGTCTGTCTGTCTGTATGTTCCTTATAGAAACAAAATTTACTCGACGGATTTTAACGAAACTTGGTACATTTATTCTTCATACTCCTGGGCAAGTTATAGTATACTTTTCATCACGCTACAATCAATAGGAGCAGAGTAGTGAAGGGAAATGTTGGGAAAACGGGAGAAGTTACTCCATTTTTTAAGCTTCCGTCGCGTGTGCAGCCTTAATGGTTAAAGTTACATAGAAATCATGTATGACGGAAATAGTCTTTATAATATTAACCATAAACGCGGGTGACACCGCTGGCACAGCTAGTTTATAATATAAAAGTGAGTCGCTGAATGTGTTGCTAAGCGCAAATCTCGAGAACAGCTGAACCGATTTCGCTAATTCTTTTTTAGTTGTGTTTGTTATTATCAGGTAAAGGTTCTTATGTAAGAAAAAAATAAAAAAGTTTCACGAAAAAAAAAATGGGTATTGAAAATCCAAGAATGGGGCGTTACGAAGTGCGCCGGGTCAGCTAGTAATAAATAAATTCTCCAGACTGACCAAATTCCCTAGTTCCAAACTAAGCTTATGCTTGTACTATGGATACTAGGTGAACGGATAGACATACTTAAATACGTTTATAAACTTCACGACTCGAGTATAAATGTCCATGTTTATTACACGAAACATTTGCCCCTAGCGGGATTTGAACCCACGACTCTTGGTTTCGTAGCCAGGGTCTCTAACTACTCGACCAACGGACCAGTACTCTGGTACTACTTTTTCAAAATTGTCCATCTAACAACTCAAATTGCCCCTGTTGGTCTGAGACTTGAAATAATGTGCTCAGCTGTGCTCTTGCCTAACATGTCGTAAAAGGCGACTAATGGTATATCGGGTTTTTGGTGTGTGATTGTGTAGGCGACAAGCTAGCCACTTGTCACTACTATTTACAGTTTACAGTCGCCTTTACGACATGCTAGCCAAGGAACACAGTTGGCACATTATTTTTAAGTCCCAGACCAACATGGGACTATACATGATATAGAATATCTAAATCAGTTCAATCGGACTAGTTGATACAATCTTGGATAAATTCCAAGCTGAAGTAGCTTCGGTGGTGAGACGAGATTCTGCTGAGCCGAGTGGTATCTTAAAGCGACAGGGCCGGATTGAGACTTGTATCGTCAAATTTAAATTTGAATTTATATCTACAGGTAAAAAAATGGTGTGTCTTATGTCAAAATCACGGAGGAAAAAAAAAAGAAGGACTCCACCCCTCTAAATAGACTTTTGTCTATTTCTTTGTAAACGAGGCACGAACTATACTCGGGAAATCCCCGCGCTTTATTTAGTGTATGTTTCGCCCGCTATGGCTCGCGTAGTACTGCTCATATTATTAATTTTAATTACTAACACCTTAATTCAAATTTTATTTATTAATTTTAATAACTAATGATCGTATGTAATGTCTGTATTTTTTATATTAAATAAAAAAAATCGGTATCGGCATCGGTTTCGCTGATATTTTTATAGGAGTGGTATTGGTATCGCATCGGCAAAAATCACTTTATCTATTGGTGAAAACCGCATCAACATCCCTTGTGTAATTTAAAAGATCTAAGCGAACAGACAGAAGCAGTGACTTTGTTTTATACATTGCAAAGGAATAATGAATGTAAATAAGATATTTAAAACTTAACTTAACTTAACATCACGCCTTTAATCCCCGAAGGGGTAGGCAGAGTCAAAGGGGCAGCATGCCCTTCAACCACATTCAGCCATAAATAAAGCCAGGCTGGGTTAGATGAAAAATTGTGATAAAGCAGTGACAAGTGGCTAACCGGTCGCCTACATAATCACACACCCAAAACCCGATATACCATTAGCCGCCTTTTACGACATACTAGGGAAGAACCACAGTTGGCATATTCTTGGCATTTTTAAGTCCCAGACCAACACGGGACAGTGGGCTGGGTTGGATGGAATGATATTTATAACAAAAAAAAGAATATATCTTTCTATTCGTTCCGTTAATCCCCGAAACCATAGGTACTAATGAATTACATACCACCTCTTTACTGAATAAGGAATATAAACTACCTATGTTAGCGTTTTGTCCCGTGCTTAGATGGGGTCCGCTCAGACCATGATCCAGGATTTAGCGAGTCTGGTAATTACATTGAAGCGGCTGCCGATCTGACCTTCGTAACCCTAAAATATGGGAACCAGACAATTTTTGGATCATGGTTACAAATGCAAAGTTGTTTGAATTTGCAGGTTTCATCACGATGTTTTCCCTCACCGTCGAGCTAGTATTATAAATACGTACATAGATTTAAAAATTCCAGATGTACGTACCCGGGTTTGAACTAACACTCCTCGGTTAAGAGGCGCGTGTCCTTACCATTGGTTTGAACTTTGAACCCGCACTCCTCAGCCTATATTAAGTGCGACTTCAATATTTAGCTGCACATTTTTTTCTAAGATATCGCAGTAAAATAAAAACTGCCATTGCCACTCGACCGCTTGAACAAAAATTACGATAAAATTAGCTTAGTGCAGGGTTGCCATCCGTCCGGGTTTCCCCGGATTTGTCCTAGTTTTGAGGGCATCCGGGGAGCGTCCGGGCGAGCTTCATTTGTAGTCCGGGTTTAATAATGTTAAATGTTGGGCCACCCCGACACAATCACTGTGCCCGCACGCCGCATCAACCGACTAACCGACCCGCTAATTTCACCATCATTTTCAACTGTATTTTATTACACTTTCTATGTTCAAAAAAATTTGTTGACATGTCCGGGTTCTGGGCTCTAAAATCCGGGGTTTCCGCGCGTTTTGTCCTGGTTGCCAAATTTTGGAGATGGCAACCCTAGCTTAGTGTAATAAAAAATTCAAACGTCTCCTTACTCCCCTTACTACAGCAAAAAACGTTAAAAATGTACTTTTTTGTATGTGGTAAAATTTAGGCACTTCGTTCGTGCGTTCGCTGTCCGTCTGTCTGTCAGGCTGTACCTCATGAACCGTGATAGCTAGATACTTGAAATTTTAACAAATGATGTATTTCTGTTGCGTTAAATATAAATCATCACTAAAAAATTTTGAATTGAAAATGAAAATTTACTATTTCGGTAAATTTATTCCACCGAACAAGAGACTGATAAATAAAGACATTTGCACAGTTAAAGTTTATATGAAGAAGGAGTGCAGAAAGCTAATTTTATATATTTTTTTATTAATTATTGAAATAGTAAAAAAAGCCACTGGTCGAATTTCGACCAGTGGGTGACTAGTAAAAATAAATATCCGACTACATCACATACATAAAATATGTTTTCAGCCCAGGCCCTGAGTTCGCCCCTGTCTGCAGAGGCGATAGACTTACAGGATTTAGGGAATGCATATTTGAGCAGGAGATTTCGCTCCTTTGAGGGCTATTGAAGTTTTTAGTTGATTGAGTTGGTATAAATTGAAACTTGTATTCGCATTTTTATATACAGACTGGCTTTGCCCGGCTCAGAAAAATCGCATCTCTTTTAGCTGGAACCCTGTTATTTTTTTTATAAACAGACAGACGGACAGAAAGTACTTTTTATAGGTCGTGTCGTCTCGTTATGTCGTAAAGGCGACTAATGATATATCGGGTTTTGGGTGTGTGATTGTGTAGGCGACGAGCTAGCCACTTTTCACTACTTTTTTACAATTTTCTATCTAACCCAGTCTAGTTTTGATTTGGCTGAATGTGGTTAAAGGGGCCTGCTGCCCCTTTGACTCTGCCTACCCCTTCGGGGATTACGGGCGTGATGTTATGTATGTAACTATTATAATTTAAAACTGGCGCAATAATGCTTAGTTTGTGTGAAACCTCTTACCTACTTAATAAACTCATTATTCTAAGAAACTAATTTAAATGATTATAGAAAATGAGAAGCCATTTTTTTCTTTTCTTTTTCAATACGTATTCACGAACTAGTAAAAAAACAAGGACTCCGCGCCACTAACTAGACATTGAAGCTCCTCAGGTGCTCCACCTTGACACGCAACTTACGTCACACATTGACATAATAAGTGCTCCAAATGACAGATATCCGATATCTGGTATCCTTAAGTATCTCACTCACACATGCATAAATGTGGCTTCACGCTATAGCGTGGAGTCCTTCTTTTTTTAATAGTCCGTGTACGTATTCAATATTTTTAATAATCTAACTACTATAAAAAAGAAATATATAACTTAGTGATATATATATTTTTTTAATTTGTATAGTAGTTTATGTCTGAAAGTTACAAACAAACTGACATTCGCATTCATAATATTAGTTAGGATGTCAAAATGCTATGTGTCATCGCATTTTTTCTAGATCTTTCAATTAAGTAAAATGAAAAAAAATTACGTCACCATTTTGTAGATTATATTAAATCCTCAAATGATAATATATAGTACTGTATCGATAAACATAAAACTCTGCACAGTATAGTACAAATTACATTTGTACATAACATCACGCCATCCCCGAACGGAGAAGGCAGAGTGAAAAGCAGAAAGCCCAAAAATAACAGGGCATGTACCTATGTGACAAAGAAAGAAATAAAAAGTATTTATTTGACACCACAATAAAATTATAAAAAAAACATTATCAAAATAAACTTATTTATTAAACATAACATATAAGTATTGACTGGCCCGTTGGTCGAGTGGTTAGAGACCCTGGCCACGAAACTAAGGGTCGCGGGTTCGAATCCCGCTAGGGGCAAATGTTTCGTGTGATGAACATAGACATTTGTACTCGAGTCATGGATGTTTATAAACGTATATAAGTATGTCTATCCGTTCACCTAGTATCCATAGCACTAGCATAAGCTTAGTTTAGAACTAGGGAATTGATGTGTCAGTCTGGAAAATTTATTTAAGTATTATATCAACATAGTAACATTTATATTTATAGATATATATTTAATAATATGGTAATGTATTATTTAATAATGATAAAGTAATTTATAAACTGACCACACTAATTTACCAGTAACATCCTCTTGACCTAATTACCACAATAAAATAACTTTGACTTTGTTTTATACTTTGTGAAGATTAGGATGTTAGCTTACTGACTGTTTTGTGTACTGTGGTGATAACGTTATCGCAAGCCGGCTCCACATTCTTGTCAAGTTTAATTCGACCATAGTGTATGGCTTTTATTTTATATTTCCGGAAATCCCACGCGATTGGTACATTTGATTTTTTTAAATACCTTATAAATGTGTAATAATAATAATTAAATAGTTCGCGTTTTTTTTTAATAGTCCAGCGCGTTTTCCCAAAAAACATTGTTTTTTATCTGAAATGATATTGTGTAAACTATTTTAGCTC
This sequence comes from Glyphodes perspectalis, assembly GCA_951394215.1. Taxonomy (NCBI): domain Eukaryota; kingdom Metazoa; phylum Arthropoda; class Insecta; order Lepidoptera; family Crambidae; genus Glyphodes; species Glyphodes perspectalis. The sequence goes on from OX596228.1 coordinate 4,811,561, forward strand.
AATTTATTTTTTTTGGAAGTCCAGTTTTCCACTAGTGAAAGTTTCACCAAAATCGGTTCAGCCGTTTTAAAATTAGCCGGGATAAACAATATCTTCCAAAAAAATTTTGTGTTATACCTATGTCCCGTATATTATTTTAAAATTAATTTTAGTAAAAGGTTCTTCAACCCAAACAAATCAATTTCATTTCTACCCAAATGTAGTTTAAGGAGTTTATCGCTCTTTGATCGATCGAATTCTGTTTACCCCTACAGGAATAGCGGGCAATGTGGTAATGTCTTAGTGACAAAATCCGGAAAAAATACTTGTGTTTCAACTTTTCCTGTATCGTGAATGTTATATAATTACAATAAATAATAAAAATAAATACTCCGCTATTCCTCATCTCAATAGCTTTACAAATCAGTTCTAAGTTTTATTGAAAGCCACTTGGGGAAGTCGTAAAGAGCGGTGGTAGCTCAATGGTAAGGACACGCGCCTCTTAACCGAGGAGTGCGGGTTCAAACCCAGGCACGTACCTCTGGATTTTTCAAAACCTATGTACGTATTCATACCACTAGCTCGACGGTGAGGGAAAACATCGTGATGTACCCTGCATATTTAAACAACTTTGGATTTGTAACCATGATCCAAAAATTGTCTGGTTCCCCTATCTTAGGGTTACGACGGTCAGATCGGCAGTCGGTTCAATGTAATTACCAGACTCGCTAAATCCTGGATCATGGTCTAAGCGGACCCCGTCTAAGCACGGAACATAACGCTATGATGATGATGACTTGAGGACGTCGTAAATAATGTTTTTATTGGTGGCGGGCCCGCGCGCTTTAAGTGGGCTGACTGCACTGGCCCAGTTCATTGAGGACGCAAAGCGACTCAAGGGTTAAAATAGAATTTAAAAACGGAGACTTTATATTGAAATTAAACTTATAAATGGGTAGTTTAGTAATATTTTGCTTTTTGGAATTTATTGTTAAATTAATAGTCAATTAATCTATACAAAAACAAAGATAAATCGCCAAATGTTTAGCTAAGCGCATTTATCGAGATAGGATCGACCAAATCGACTGTTTTTAACTAACTAACTAACTAAACTTTACGCCACTTCCCTAGCGGGGTAGGCAGAGAGAACCTAACGCCATATGGCACGATCCTTCGGCTGTTTTTATATATTTCATTAGCTATGCCCGCGGTTTCAACCGCGTTTATAGTTAATGTTATATAGCCTATAGCCTTCCTTGATAAATGGACTATACAACCCAAAAATAATTTATCAATTCGGGCCAGCAATTTCTGAGATCAGCGCGTTCAGCCATCCAAACAAATAAACACTAGCTTTAATATACAAAGTAATATTCGTTAATGCACAAGGAATGTTATTTTGAAAGAATAAAACGTCTAAATTGCGAGGAGAATAGTTAAAACAACACTTCAATACCCACAATTCCTTTTTACGGAACGACATCGAAATAATAACGAATTAAACTCTTCGAACACGTCACGGCAAGCATGTAGAGTCCACACCGTTCTATTTATATCTCTAGCCAATTCTGTGCCGACTTGTCTATGGAAGGGGCGTACCGACATTTTAACTTCGTCACACAATCGTTTAAAAACACCTCTCAAGGTTAAAAGTCAATCACTTATTCAGAAACCGTCATTCACACCAGTCATTCGATAAGTTTTTAAAGTTGGTATTTCTTGTGTTATTTTTTATAAAAAAAACGTGAATTAATTTCAATTAAGTATCGTATTTTAAAAAAGTGTTGTTTTAGACTTTAATTTAAAATAAAAGTGAAAAGCTCGGTTCGACAGTTGCAAAAGCAGTGTAGTTTTTTATATTTCATACAATTTTTTTATATTAGTGTAAATAATATACTAGTAGTGTAAAATTTGACACATATATATTTTAAAGCGATAAAAATGGTCAAAGGAACAAAAAAGACAAGGGCTCTGAATGATTTTCTACATCAAGACATTGCCAAATATGTTAAGCTGAAAACAAATGAGTTTCAACAATACTATAAAGTAACGCAAGCATTATTTACTAGACTTCATTCTAACATGAAGTTAGTCGATCCGTTCTATAAAAAGTACTGTGGCGAGGTAAGTTTATTTTTCCGAACCGAAAGTGACTGCTATTAAATAATTAAATTCCGCATTCGGTAGTGACCCCGCCCCATGCGGGTTGTGGGTTCAATCCCCACCCCGGACTAACATTCGTGTGATGAATACTTGTGTTTGTTCTATGTCTGGGGGTTAATATTTAATATTTAAGTAGGTATATATTTGTAATACCACTGTTGATTCTGATATCCGTAACACAATTGCTTAAGCTACTTACCTCGGAGTCAGATCAATGTATGTGATGTAGTCTGATACGGGAATAGATAGAGGACATCACAGCTCTGACCGGGACGTTTTTTTTTTCTAAAATCCCTTTTTCTCCCCCTAGCTTTTTACTATAAAAAAAATTGCTTTGCTCCCTCCATGAACATAGGTTGATTACACGACACATTTGCCTCATGGGATTCGAACCGGCGACCTTTGCTTTTGCGGCCAGAGTCCACTCGACCAACAGGCCTGACGATTTAAGTATGTTCATGTATGTATGTATGTATATGTTTTCTTTGACTGGCTCGATGGCGCATTCGGTAGTGACCCTGCCCCATGCGCCAAGAGTCGTGGGTTCGATCCCCACCCAGGACAAATATTCGTATGATGAATACTTGTGTTTGTTCTGTGTCTGGGTGTTAATATCCAATATTTAAGTATATATTTGTAATACCACTGTTGATTCTGATATCTGTAACACAAGTGCTTAAGCTACTTACCTCGGAGTCAGATCAATGTATGTGATGTAGTCGGATATATATATATATATATATATTCGGATATATATTTCTGTTATTTTTCAGACTTCTTACGCAGGAAGTCACTTTGACCACCTTCGGATCACGAAACCAGACGAGTTTGACATCAACTTCGTTGTGAATCTCCCACTTAATATGTCGAAAGACCGCTTGAAGCCTGCGCAAAGTGACATTGTTTTTGAAAAACAGGTGAGTTATGCAATCTAGCTGTGCCCGCGGTTTGAAATAGCTGTTTTCATTATCGCCTCCTGTACAGCGTTGAGGCGTTGAGTTCAAAGCGATGGGACAGAACGTCCCTCAACGACTTCCTTTGATCTTCAATTAGCGATGCTATGTTTAAAATTGCGAGTAATTTAAAGGATGTTTGATGGATATACTTACCCAAAGTAAACTAAATGTTATATAGCTTAATGTTATATAGCCTAGTCTTCTCCGATAAATGAACTATACAACACTATAATTTTTTTTCAATTCGGACCAGTAGTTCCTGAGATTATCTTGTTCAAGCAAACAAACAAAAAAAAAATAGTTACTTTACTTTAGTTATTAAGTAAAGTAACTAATTTCCTCTGGTGATAGAATTTTTCAAATCGGTCCTGTAGTTTCAGTATAAACAATACAATATTGATTTTATCTATACTTATAATAAATCTGTAGAGAGGTCAACAATTCTGTACATGAAATATATTTTCAAAATAACTATCAGGGGGTGATTAGTGATCGATACTGATGCCAAAAATGCAATCAGTAAAATTTTTGTCTGTCTGTCTGTCTGTCTGTATGTTCCTTATAGAAACAAAAACTACTCGACGGATTTTAACGAAACTTGGGACAATTATTCTTCATACTCCTGGGCAGGTTATAGTATACTTTTCATCCCGCTACAATCAATAGGAGCAGAGTGGTGAAGGGAAATGTTGGGAAAACGGGAGAAGTTACTCCATTTTTTAAGCTTCCGTCGCGTGTGCAGCCTTAATGGTTAAAGTTACATAGAAATCATGTATGACGGAAATAGTCTTTATAATATTAACCATAAACGCGGGTGACACCGCTGGCACAGCTAGTTATTAATACGAGAAGCAAAATAATAATAAACTCCAGACTGAAACAACAATTCCCTAGTCCCAATCTAAGCTTGTGCTTGTGCTATGGATACTAGGCGAACGGATAGACATACTTAAATATGTTTATCAATATCCATGACTCGAGTACAAATGTCCATCCACGAAACATTTGCCCCTCGCGGGATTTAAACCCGCGACCCTTGGTTTCGTGGCCAGGGTCTCTAACCACTCGACTAACGGACCAGTACCAGGGTAATGCTTTTTCAAAATTATCTATCTAACAACTCAAATTGCCCCTGTTGGTCTGAGACTTGAAATAATGTGCTCAGCTGTGTTCTTGCCTAGCATGTCGTAAAAGGCAACTAATGGTCGATATCCTTCTGAGATCTTCGTTTACCCCCCCATGGGAAAAAGGCGTGGCAGTATGTATGTATGTACTCAACAACCGGGTTAGATGATTGATGATGATGATGATGATGATTGTGAACAGATGAGGAACCCGTCCCCTAGATAGTCACACACCCAATACCACAGAACATACCTCTTTTCTATGTTCTGTGCCCAATACCCAATACACCAATAGTCCCCTTTTTCAACATCCTAGGCAAGGAACACAGTTGGAACATTCCTTTCGTCCCAACCCAACATGGTAATAAATGGCTTATAACACATAACACACACATAACCTAACGTCACGCTCATCATCCCCGAAGGGGTAGGCAGAGACATAGAGACAGCAAGCCCCTTTAAACACATTCAGCCAAAAATAAAACTGGGCTGGGTTAGATGGAAAATTGTGAAAAAGTAGTGACATGTGGCTAGCTCGTCGCCTACACAATCACATACCCAAAACCCGATATACCATTAGTCGCCTCTTACGACGTGCTAGGCAAAAAAACACAGTTGGCAAATTCTTTTTAAGTCCCAGACCAACACGGGACAAATGGATTAAATTTTCAGGATTCCGGCTATGTGGAGCTAAAGATGGGTGAACAATTTAATAATTTGCCCATAAGGGATGACTGGGAGACGAACAGGATAGCCTATGATTGGGCTGATGACGATGGCTATCTGCTGGGTTCCAAGTTTAAAGATTGGTTCAAGAAGGTCGTGGATAAAGCTCTTAACAAACTGGGGAAAGGTGGCAACTTCCCTGTGCTTAAACTGAAGAACAACGTGTATGTAATTCGGAGGATAGAAGCTGGACCTTCTGTGCAGTTGGTGGTAGAAGACCAAAGTCGTGGCTTCAAGATGGACGTTGATTTAGTGCCTGCATTAAAGTAAGTATTTTCTATACCTGCATGTTGGCCCATGTTGGTCTGGGACTTAAAACAAATTATTTAAATTCAAAATCTCTTTATTTATATAGGCTTCGAAAAAGCACATATAAATAGTCAATTTAAACAGATAAGAAAACATTATCACCGGTTCGGAAGGTAGACTCAATCGAGAAGAAACCGGCAAGAAACTCGATAGTTACTATTTTAAATTCTAATTAGTTAGGTACTATGTTCGTGATGTTAAGTATGTATGTATAACATGGTATAAAAACGATCGATCGATCGATTCTAGTAATGACTCTGTACAAACAGCTTTCAGGTTTTGTATATACGAAAACTTATGTTTGATTCCAGATTCCCAGAGGAACGGCTGTCTGACCTCATTAATGGGCCCATAATATCTGGCCGTAAAAAAAACGAGAAATATTGGGTGGTAGTCCCCAAACCCAATAGGCATAACCCTGAAGATGACCAGACTATGTCAAGATCCTGGCGCTTGGGGCTACAAAATCAGGAAAAGATGTTGATGTTTGATAAGAATCTTTTGAAACCAACTGTAAGATTGGTAAGGACATTATCAATAAAAATTATATATAAATTCTTCGTCCATGTTGATCTGGAACTTAAAAAGAATGTGCCATTGTGGTTCTTGCCTAGCATATCGTAAAATGCGACTAATGGTATATCGGGTTTTAGGTATGTGATTGTGTAGGCGACGAGCTAGCCACTTGTCACTGCCTTTTCACAATATTTCATCTAACCCAGCCCAGTTTAATTTTCGGCTGAATGTGGTTAAAGGGGCCTGCTGCCCCTTTGGTTCTGCCTACCCCTTCGGGGACCTCTTTGGTCTTCTACCACCAACTGTACATAAGGTCCAGCTTCTACCCTCCGAATTACATACACGTTGTTCTTCAGTTTAAGCACAGGGAAGTTGACACCTTTCCCCAGCTTGTTAAGAGCTTTATCCACGACCTTCTTGAACCAATCTTTAAACTTGGAACCCAGCAGATAGCCATCTTCATCAGCCCAATCATAGGCTACCCTGTTCGTGTCCCAGTCCTCCCTATGGGCAAATTTTTAAATTGTTCACCCATCTTTAGCACCACAAAGCCGGAATCCTGAAAATTTAATCCATTTGTCCCGTGTTGGTCTGGGACTTAAAAAGAATTCGCCAACTGTGTTGCCTAGCATATCGTAAAAGGCGACTAATGGTATAGGCAGTTATTAGGCGGGGGTATTTATGGAAAACAAATGACTCATAAAATACCTATGTCGCAACACCCTTTGAATACCCCACCGCCGCCGCCGTGCCACCGTGTACCTTGCACCTGCCTTCGATGACTCGTTTGTGTTTATCGATAATGGCGTTGCGCCCGCGCAACATGCTCACCGCTCTAGCCGTGCTATGATTTATGACCCAAACTGCACGGACAAAATAACTATACTATAGGTAGTACGCCGCGACCGTCTCCATTGGTCATTTGGGTCCACTATTGAATCGAAAATCTCCAGCGCCCACTAGGGGGCAGTGGCGCCCCCCCTGGGAACCTAAGGTCTACATAACTAACTAAACTAAACTTCACGCCACTTCCCTAGCGGGGTAGGCAGAGAGAACCGAACGCCATATGGCACGTTCCTTACACACCTCACTCGCCTCTTCAACATTCATGATTATTTTGATACAAGCTCTACGGTTTTTATGACTCCTAACATCACCTTCTGTTAATACATGACCAATCTGGTCGAGTATGATTCAAATATATTGACAAGCTCGATGGCGCATTCGGTAGTGACCCTGCCCTATGCGCCAAAAGTTGTGGGTTCGATCCCCACCCAGAACAAACATTCGTGTGATTTATACTTGTGTTTGTTCCGTGTCTGGGTGTTAATATCCAATATTTAAGTATATACTTGTAATACCACTGTTGTTTCTGATATCCGTAAAACGATCTGTCAGATCAATGTATGTGATATAGTCTGATATTTCTAATCTTTCTCTTCCAGATGAAGAAGTTACGTGATGCGCAAGGGATGAATAAAATTGCCAGTTATTATATAAAGACTTTGTTCTTTTGGAAGATAGATGATAGCTCTGATGACTTCTGGAAGGGGCCACCTTATGTCCTCTTTGAGGCTATGGTCCGAGCTCTTTATAATGCTTTGCTAATTGGCGAGATTGATAACTATTGGATGGTGAATAATTTGATTGAGAATTTGGATGAATCCACACGTCTAGGGTATTGTAATAAATTACAGATATTATTGAATGCGTTACAGCCACCGTTTGATATTAAAACTGTGGTTGAGTTTATGTTGACTCCTGATGAGTTGGAAAATTACCGTCGTAAAAATTGAGTGTGGGAATTAGGGTAGCCAATATTTCTTCGACTGTAAAACTGGGCTGGGTTAGATGGAGAATTGTGAAAAAGTAGTGACAAGTGGCTAGCTCGTCGCCTACACAATCACATGCCCACAACCTCATATACAATTAGTCGCCTTTACGACATGCTAGGCAAGAAACACAGTTGGCACATTATTTTAAGTCTCAGACCAATATGGGACAATTTGGTTTAAGTTAATTTTTAACTTTTTGCTTTTGTTTATTCCAAATAAATTGTTTATATCGCTAAACATTTGTTTTATTTTGAAATCAACTCTCACTCGTGTGGAAATGGGTATGTTACAGAGTATCTGTACATTAACATGGCGAACCTGTCGCCTACACAATCACACACCCAAAACCCGATATACCATTAGTCGCCTTTTACGACATGCTAGGCAAGAAACACAGTTGGCACATTCTTTTTTTAGTTCCAGATCAACATGGGCCAAGTCCCAGACCAACATGGGACGAAGTTTTAGCTAGTTAGTTAGGTAGTTAGTTACAAAAAAATCTTCCAGATTTGATTACCCGTTCTGTAGTAGATTTAAACAATTAAATAAAAAAAGTTATACATTCCCTATTATCTATCCCAATCTACTCCTCAGACTGTCCCTACCCCTTCGGGAATTGCAGGTATGATCATCATTATCATCATCAACTTCACTAACACTTCTATCATCACGCCATTTCCCTAACCTCGTTGGTCTTGGGGTAGCATGCGCCGCCTAAGGACCAAGAGGTCACGGGTTCAAATCCCGGGTCAGGCCAAAATGTGTAAACACCTCACTCGCCTTTTCAACATTCATGATCCTTTTCATACAAGCTCTACGGTTTTAATGACTCCTAACATCACCTTCTGTTAACACGACCCATCTGGTCGTGGTAGGTGAGCCTGGGCCTTCCGCGGCTACTTCCACTTTCGCATTGTATATCTGTTTATTAATTATATGTTTTTTTTTGTATCTTGATATTGACTGTACGTCCATTGATTAAAATAATCCAGGGTGCCCGGTTTTGAATCCAAACTCCTCGCATTTGAACCGTGTTTTTGGCTACCACTACTCCTTTTTACAAAGTCTTATTCATTCTACACATTAGGGCATAAAAGATAAATGAAACCAACGAAAAATAATGCAGAGGCTTTTACATATTAAAAACATGACCTACTTACTTTTGTATACAGACGGCGTTATACAATTGTTTCCATTATATAGAATTACTAATGGTATTTGCGAGGTCGATGGTACACGTGGCTTATATGCAAGGGGTTCGAACCCGGGCACGTCCCCCCAATTGACCAAAGCACGATTTCAAATTCAAATTCAAATTGAAAATATCTTTATTTATATAGCGTTTAAAAAACACTTGTAAATATTTAGTCAATATAAAAAAAAAAGAAGAAATAATATTACTACGGGTTCGGAAGTTAGTTTCTATCGAGAAGAAACTCGATAGTTGCTCTTGTAAATGCCAATTAAACAATTTTGTACATACATACATAACATCACGGCCATAATCCCCGAAGGGGTAGTCAGAGTCAAAGGGGCAGCAGGCTCATTTAACCACATTTAGCAAAAAACAAAACTCCGCTGGATTAGATGGAAAATTGCGAAAAAGTAGTGACAAGTGGCTAGCTCGTCGCCTATACGATCAGACACCCAAAACCCGATATACCATTAGTCGCCTTTTACGACATGCTAGGCAAGAAACACAGTTGGCATATTATTTTTAAGTCCCAGACCAACATGGTACTTATAAACAGTCAATTTACAAATAAAAGAAATAATACTACCACCGGTTCGGTAGGTAGGTTCTATCAAGAAGAAACAAGTTACTTTAGTCACTTTTTTAAATGCCAATTATATAATATTGTAAACTTAATTAATCTTACCACCTTTACAAATAAAAGAAATAATACTACCACCGGTTCGGTAGGTAGGTTCTATCAAGAAGAAACAAGTTACTTTAGTCACTTTTTTAAATGCCAATTATATAATATTGTAAACTTAATTAATCTTACCACCTCTTACTATACTGTGACATCATCATCATCCTCTTGCCCTTCTCCCAGTTCACCTGGGGTCGGCGCATGTCTTCCTCTTCCACACGTCCCGGTCAGCCGTCATCATGCTATCCACTCCCATTTCACTCATATCATCTTTCACACAATCCATCTATCTCTTATTTGGCCATAATAATAGTTTTGATTTCCAGACCAGCATGGCTCTAATGTGGATTAGTGGATTTCTAAATTAATATTTTATTGATATACCACGCAAAGCTGCGGGCAGAAGCTAGTATAATGTGACTAAAACATGAAATTCACGAAGGGAAGTACTCTAGGTGTGTAAAGTACACTAGGCAATCTATATATTGTGTATTATGTGTTAAACTAACGTTTGTTGGAATACTCGGGCGCGTTTTTGAGACGAAATCGCTGCGATTTTTTTAAAACGAATTTGATTAAGTTGAATTTGAGCCGACGACTTAACATAACGACTTCAATAAAATACATACATAGCATTACACCCGTAATTCCTGAAGGGATAGGCAGAGTCAAATAGCCAAGGCCCTTTAACCACATTCAGCCAAAAATAAAACTGGGCTGGGTTAAATGGAACTTACTAATATATATTTTTTTTAATTTTACTCTTGACTAGCCTGAGTAGTTATTCTCACTAAAATGTCGCTGGGGTGGTGGCGTTATGTGGCGGGTCGTTACATTCCCTAAATATGGTTGAGTGAAGCCATGGTAGACCCATACGTCATACTAGGGAACAGGTGCCGCCTTTGGGGACTGGTCTGTTCTGGTTCTGGTCGGTCAAGTTTTTTATTTTTATTGCCCAGTAGTTTTACATTTTTATCTTCTTATCTAACAGGTCCTCTTTGAAACATGATTCAAAGTTAAATTTTACTTTGTTAATACTGTTGTTGAAAAGAGTAACTACCGAGTTTCTTGGATTCTCGACGGTAGAGCTACATTCCGAAAGCGGTAAAATCATATTTCTGTCTCTGTTTTTGACGATTTATAAGAGTTCCTTTGAAATCTATATAAATAAAAAATATTTTAACTTTGACTTAATAAAATTAGAACTTTGTATGTTGTTTGGGGCAATAGCTTAAATATATTTTCATATATATCACGCAATCCCTAAAAGGGATAGGCCGATTCCAAGGACAAATAGTGTTGTGTTAGATGTAAAATTGTAAAAAAGTAGTAACCAGTAACTAACACTTCCACAATCACAAACCTAGACATACATACATCCTACTAATATTATAAACGCGAAAGTTTGTATGTATGGATGGATGTTTGTTACTCTTGACGCAAAAACTACTAAATGGATTTTAATGAAACTTTACAATAATATAGCTTATACACCCGAATAACATATAGCTTATGATTTATCGATGTACCACGCGAGCGAAGTCGCGGGCAGAAGTTAGTATATACATAATGTCACGCCTTTTTCCCATGGGGCTAGACGTATACCTAGATAATGAACAAAATTAATAAATTCTATGATCCCTTTAATTAAAAACATTAAATTAAATTCTTCTAATTAACATTTGTCCCATGTTGGTCTGGGACTTGGCCCATGTCGATCTAGGACAAAAAAAAAAAAGAATATGCCAACTGTGTTTCTTGTCTAGCATGTCGTAAAAGGCGACTAATGGTATATCGGGTTTTGGGTGTGTGATTGTGTAGGCGACAGGTTAGCCGCTTGTCACTACTTTTTCACAATTTTTAATCTAACCCAGCCCCGCTTTATTTTTGGCTGAATGTGGTTGAAGGGGCATGCTGCCCCTTTGACTCTGTCTACCCCTTCGGGGATTATGGGCGTGATGTTATATTTATTTATTCTAATTAACAAGGCAATAGCCTCGGCGCCGTACAACATTCCAGCCCGTGTGTTTTCATCTAACTCACGTGACTGTATGACCTCAATAATTAAAAAACTAGTCACGCAAGAATGATTTAGGGGCTCAACGTGGCTGATAACCGAAAACTGAGCTTTTATATCTTTACACCACGCATGGGGTGGGGGTGTCGTTGCCAGACGTCCGGATAAAGCCGGACATATTTGGCGTGTATTTAAAAGAGCATAAAAATTATGTCTGCTTACTTACATACAGTTTATTTTAGACTAGCTTCTTCCCGCGGATTTTCTCGCGTGGTACATCGATAAAACATAGTTTATATGTTGTTCCGGTGTATAAGCTATATTATTGTAAGGTTTTATTAAAATCCATTTAGTAGTTTTTATGTGAAAGAGTTACAAACATACACACTCACACACTCACAACATTTCGTTAAAGTTTTCGATTGCGATGAGATTTGGCACAGTTAAAGTTTATATGGAGAAGGAGTGCAGAAAGCTATATATATATTAATATATATAGCTTTCTGCACTCTACTATATTTCAATATATTGTCTCACGATCATGCTGAAGAGGCGAGTGAGGTATGTGAGGATCGTGCCATATGGCGTTCGGTTCTCTCTGCCTACCCCGCTAGGGAAGTGGCGTGAAGTTTAGTTAGTTAGTTAGTCTCTCGATCAATTATGACTCTATTTTCAATGTTAGTATTTTAGTTTATACATTGTCGTATCATCATCATCTTCCTAGCGTTATGTCCCGTGCTTAGTTGGGGTCCGCTTAGACCATGATCCAGGATTTAGCGAGTCTGGTAATTACATTGAAGCGACTGCCGATCTGATCTTCGTAACCCCAAGATAGGGAAACCGGACAATATTTGGATCATGGTTACAAATCCAAAGTTATTTGAATTTGCAGGTTTCATCACGATGTTTTCCCTCCCCACTGAGCTAGTGGTATAATTACGTTTAAACGTGCTCGAGTTTGAACCCACACCCCTCGCTTATGGGGCGCGTGTCCTTACCACTGAGCTACCACCGCTCAATATTTTAATATTAATATTATAAACATTGTCGTATAAATGTGTTAAATGGCTTAAATATTTTAATGCATATTTCCTATTGCGTGGCGAATGCCGCGTTATGTGTTTGTAGTCACGCTTAGCGACAGATAGCGTGACAGGAACGGTCATTGCCCCCAGGAATTTCACTAACCCTACTTTAATAAATATGAATGTTAGCACTTAATTGCGTTTATGGAGACTAATTCATTATTAGACATTTGTTCTTAAGACATGGGTGTTTCAATAAGATTATTTTTTAAATTTTGTTTTATCCAACCTTTTTTTCCTATTCCGTTCCTGTATAATCTTTCGCTTCTTGCATATTTTTTGCAACATTTTCACTTTTCATTACCTAGATATAGAATTTTCACACATTACCTCACGACTCTCACAACTTTCACACATTGCAAATTTATCACAACTTGCAAATCTTTCACAGATTCTATATTTCTTAAAAAAAATCTTAACTTCAACAATTCACGAATCTCTCACCACAACATCTTGATCTTACGCAAATTTCACTACTGCTTGTAATATTTTACACCGTTTACAAATATCATATAAATAAATAAATAATAATAATGTGCTTGTGCTATGGATACTAGGTAACCGGATAGACATACTTAAATACGTATAATAAACATCCTCGACTCGAGTACAAATGTCCACGTTCATCACACGAAACATTTTCTCTTAACGAGATTCGGAACCGCGACCCATAGTTTCGTGGTCAGGGTCTCTAACCACTCTACCAACGGGCCTGTCAATATCCTTCACAGCCTACACATCTATTGAGGTTATATTTCTTCTAAATGAAACTGACATTTTCTTATTAACAACAAAAGTTTATTTGCAATTTTGCACACATACACCGGTGACAGATTCTAGTAAAAACCATAGACATATATTTTTTTTATAACATGCATGGCCGTGGCCTAAATAAAATTTATGCCCAATAACATCAACAGCATTCACCTTCAATCCAGGATAAGCAAGCCAAGTCGGTACCGAACAAAAGTGGCCGATAGGCCCCAATGCTATTGTTTCAACGTATTGTTCCCAAACTTGGACTCGGGACGAGCATGAAAAGGTTCTGGGGCATTAAAAAAACAAAACAGTTAAAAAGGAGATGTAAGAGCGCGGTACGCTTCAGTACTCGATGGCGCGAATCGTAAGTTATAGCGTATTGCTTATAGTCCAAGAAAATAGGCCTCTAAATACGAATTTTGAGGTAAATACTTGAATTTTAGATATAAGTTACTTTTAAAGATTTAAAAACGAAATGTAAAAGTTTTTTGTAAAATCAACACCGAGAAAATTTGAAAAAAAAAAAAAAATTGTTTTTAAAATTTTGGGGAAACGGTAAGTAGTAGAAAAAAAAAGGTTTTTATAAAAGTTGTACATAGAGCATCAGATTTTATAAAGAAATGCCCAGTTTATGTTTTCGCTAAAATTAAAATTAACCGAGATAGGGTTAGAAGCTTGGGGATGATAGTAATAGTCCGGTCAGTTTCCCATTTTAACGTGAAAAGATAGGACCAATGGGAAAATTTGTGTGTGTACTAGATATTTAACAATCCAGAAATTCAGGTCTCTGACCCATCAGGTTAGCTAAAAAAAGGTGTGTACTTCGCAATTGATTTTAACAATTGCAGCGCAACTAAAAAGTCAAACGCTGATAGTTTTAATACTAGAAATAAACACAAACTTGCTGTTCCAAACCAGATTCCAGAAAAGTGGTAATTCATTTATTGGTCTTAGTATTAAAATATTTAATAAACTTCCAGAAAGTCTACTAGCATTCATTACATTGAAGCGACTGCCGATCTGACCTTCATAACCCTAAGATAGGGGAACTAGACAATTTTTGGATCATGGTTACAAATGCAAAGTTGTTTGAATTTGCAGGTTTCATCACGATGTTTTCCTTCACCGCCGAGCTAGTGGTAAAAATACGTACATAGACTTGAGAATCCAGAGGTACGTGCCCGGGTTTGAAACCGCACTCCTCGGTTAAAACGCGCATGTCCTTACCATTGAGCTACCACCGCTCCCTATTAATAAAGCTAGTAATATTAATCAAGGACTAAATATTACTGGAAAACTTGTTCCCGTTATTACATCATATTCCGAACCAGTGGTAGATTTATGTAGCTTTAAGGATCACCTATGTAAATTTGACGATTTATACGTGCTTAGAATAGAATAGAATAGAATAGAATAGAATAGAATAGGATTTATTGCCAAAAACTGTGTTACAAGTTTCAAGCTTCAAGCTTTCTTGTAGCCTACATAAATAAATTTGAAATCTACATAAATAAGTTGTCCCATGTTGGTCGGCGACTTAAAAATAATGTGCCAACTGTGTCTCTTGCCTAGCATGTCGTAAAAGGCGACTAATGGTATATGGGGTATTGGGTATGTGATTGTGTAGGCGACGGGCTGGCCACTTGTCACTACTTTTTCACAATTTTCAATCTAACCCAGCTTTGTTTATGACTGAAACTGGTTGAGGGGGCCTGCTGCCCCTTTGACTATGCCTGCCCCTTCGGGGATTGTGGGCGTGATGTTATTATGTACATAAATAAAGACATTATGAATTTAAATTTTCAGTCAAACGTTTTTTTTACTTTTCCTCCCATCTCTCATCCCTTAAGCGGCCGTAATAAGGGATTCTAACTGGAATTCTTTAGAAGGCAAATAAAAAAAGTAATTGAAATATCCTCAGAGCGGGTGCACAGCCCGGGGGGTAGAGGAGGGGGAGAAGGGGTGGTTAAGAGGAGTGTCGCAACCAGCATTCCGTTATACAGCTATTAATTCGTTAAGAATTTTTTTATAAACATTTCTTGCAAACAACTCTTCGCCGATAAGGAACGTTAGGTCCAAAGGGAATGTCCTTTTTAACCTACATAGGGAAACGTAGGTTCAAAAGAATGTCCTTTTCAACCTACAAAAAAAATTGCTCGCGATTCGAGATTGCATTGAAGAAAAATAGCTTATACCTATCAGATTGCACGTGTTACGGATATCAGAAACAACTGTGGTTTAACAAATTTATACTTAAATATTAGATACTAGCTGTGCCAGCGGTGTCACCCGCGTTTATGGTTAATATTATAAAGACTATTTGCGTCATACATGATTTCTATGTAACTTTAACCATTAAGGCTGCACACGCGACGGAAGCTTAAAAAAATGGAGTAACTTCTCCCGTTTTCTCAACATTTCCCTTCACTACTCTGCTCCTATTGATTGTAGCGTGATGAAAAGTATACTATAACCTGCCCAGGAGTATGAAGAATAATTGTACCAAGTCTCGTTAAAATCCGTCGAGTAGTTTTTGTTTATATAAGGAACATACAGACAGACAGACAGACAGACAGACATACAGACAGACAGAGAACAAACACAAGTATTCATCACACGCATTTTTATCCTGTGTGGGGATCGAGCCCAAAACTCTTGGAGCATGGAGCAAGGTCTCTACCGAACGTGCCATCGAGCCAGTCTAATCACACTGTTATCCACAAAAAATCTATTATCTCGTTTGGAAGGTGGGATAACTTTCGATAGTTGTAATGGTCTTTCTTTATTTTCCTTGATGTATCATTTTTCTAGCGTTATTTCCAGTTTTTAAAATCTGCGGTGTATACCTCGCGGATTGCGTTCGGAATGATGTAAGAAAGAGAGTCGGTCTGAAAGACAGCGTCGGAGTCAAGGAAAGAACTTATTTGTGACTGAATGTGGTTGAAGGAGCGTGCTGCCTCTTTGACTCTGCCTACCCCTTCGGGGATTATAGGCGTGATGTTATGTGTTATGTTTGGAGACAAGGTAAGAAGAGGCATGCTCCGGTGGTTCGGACATGTGGAAAGAATGGATGACGAAAGATTTACTAAACTAATATACAATGCGAAAGTGGAAGGATGTAGGAGCCGCGGAAGGCCCAGGCTCACCTATCACCAAACTAAACTACCAAATTGGTCGTGTGTTACCAGAAGGTGATATTACGTGCCATGAAAACCGCAGAGCTTGTATCAATAGGATCATGAATGTTGAAGAAGCAAGTAAGATGTGTAAGGATCGTGCCATATGGCGTTCGGTTCTCTCTGCCTACCCCGCTAGGGAAGTGGCGTGAAGTTTAGTTAGTTAATTTGCTTATACAATCATTAAGGATTTAGCACCTCCGGTAATTACATTGAAACAACTGCCAACCAGACAAATTAGATCATAGTTACACATTAGTTGTTTGAATGTGCAGGATTTTTCACCACCAAAGAATGAAAAACTAGCAGCGCCCTGTGGTTTTACCCGCGTAGTTCCCGTTCCCGAGGGTGTACGGGGATAAAATATAGCCTATGTTACTCGCTGTTAACGTAGCTTTCCATTGGTAAAAGTTTTTTTTAAATCGGTTTAGTAGTTTTTGAGTCTTTTCAATACAAACAAATAAAAAAATCTTTCCTCTTTTTAATATTAGAATAGATAAGTATCGAAGTAATAGCTAAGCATCCGGACTCAAACCCGCGGGCCTCGCATTCAAGGCGCGTGTCCTCACCTTTGAGCTACCATAGCTCTTTAACACAAATCTGAGAGAACCACGTTCAATTATGAACAGTCAGCAGTGCTGTCTGTGTGTAAAAATTAAATCCACCTCATTTCGAGTTAATATATGCAAGTGGGTCGCGTGATGATACATTATGTATGACGTCACCGTGGCAGCCGACACAGGGCCGGATTTAGGGCTTCCGGCGCCCTGGGCGACATTTATATAGTACTAGCAGCGCCCCGCGGTTTCACTCAATATGGCGATAAAATATAGCCTACGGTACTGATAATGTAGCTTTTTATTGGCAAATTTTTGCTTTTTACAATATTAGTAAGAAAACACATCCCCCCCCATGGTCATAGTTCGCGGCTATTCGGTCTCATAGGAAGAGTTTTAGGGCGTCCTGTGGCATCTACCAATATTCCTGGGATAAAAACCGCTAACATGTCACTTGTATGTAGTATATACAATCTATCTCGCCCAATTTCGTCATTATTCGGTTAGTTGTTATGGCATTATTGAGTAACAAATATCCAACCATTAATTCTCACGAGCATTCGCGTTTATGATTTCAGTAGAACGTTACTTAAATCATCATCTTCCTAGCGTTATGTCCCGTGTTTAGACGAGGTCCGCTTAGACCATGATCCAGGATTTAGCGAGTCTGGTAATTACATTGAAGCGACTGCCGATCTGACCTTCGTAACCCGTAATAGGGGAATCAGACAATTTTTGGATCATGGTTACAAATCCAAAGTTGTTTGAATTTGCAGGTTTCATCACGATGTTTTCCCTCACCGTCGAGCTAGTGGTATAAATACGTACATAGATTTGAAAAATCCAGAGGTACATGCCCGGGTTTGAACCCGCACTCCTCGGTTAAGAGGCGCGTGTCCTTACCATTGAGCTACCACCGCTCTTCTTACTACGTTACTTAAATATGTGAATAAAATGCCTATACATAAAAATCATACAAAAGAAAAAAGTTTTACTAGCAAGAGCTGCTATAAAATTTAAGACTTCCTAAATAAATATTGTATTAAATAGTATGGCGCTTCCCACAAAACAGTAACTATTTGTTTAGCCAACGAACGACCGCCTCGTATGATTCGGCGCCCTGGCTCGCCTACCTCTAAATCCGGCCCTGTAATACCCTGTATAATTTGCAACAACTGTTTTTTAATGTAACACCATAAAGTAAGGGACCAGATATATTCAAGCACGTATTTTAAGACGAAGGATTTGTATTTATATTTGTACATACATACATAACATCACGCCCATAATCCCCGAAGGGGTAGGCAGAGTCAAAGGGGCAGCATGCCCCTTTAACCACATTCAGCCAAAAAATAAAGCCGGGCTGGGTCAGATGGAAAATAATAAAAAAGCAGTGACAAGCGGCTAACCTGTCGCCTACACAATCACACACCCAATACCATTAGTCACCTTTTACGACATGCTAGGCAAGAACCACAGTTGGCATATTCTTTTTAAGTCCCAGACCAACACGGGACAGTGGGCTGGGTTGGACGGAAAGCTGTGAAAAGGAGTGACAAGTGGCTAGCTCGTCGCCTACTCAGTCACACAACACCCAAAAGCCCGTAAAATATTAGTCGCCTTTTACGACATGCTAGGCAAGAACCAAACTTGGCACACCCTTTTTTTTGTCCCAGATCAACATGGGCCAAGTCCCTGACCAACATAGGACAAATAATGTTTATGTAATAATTTATGTTTGTAATTTCTAAAATTCTTACACCATTAGAATTCTCCATTATCCTTGGCTGTTGACTGGCCCGTTGGTCGAGTGGTCAGAGACCCTGACCACGAAACCAAGCGTCGCGCGTTCGAATCCCGCTAGGGGCAAATGTTTCGTGTGATGAACATGGACATTTCAAAATCAAAAAATCAAAATCAAAATTTTTCTTTATTTGCTTACAAAAATATATTTACAAGTGGTGGGGATCTCCTTTTAAGTTTAAAGAAACCTGTATTAGGAGAGTCCCGCTCTCTCGTTCGATTCATATGAATATAAACAAATATACTGTTTTAACCTTATGCATATAAACTTTTAAATTTAATTTAAAAATAATGAGATGAGATGAAAAATGTGTAAAAATGGAATGAAAGTATGTGTGTGTGTGTGTGTGTGTGTTTGTTTGTGTGTGTGTAATGCCTAAAATATGTGTTTGTTCATTTATTTATTGATTATTTTTATTATTAATTTATATATATATATATATATATATATTTATTTATTTTTTTTATTTTTTTATTTTTTTTTTTTTTTTTTTTTTTTTTTTTTTTTTTTTTTTTTTTTTTGCCTGTTTTCAGTATTATCGCATAAGTATCTGTTCAGTTTGATCGTAATTTAGCTCTTTTAGCCAGTTTGTAATAACTGTTTTGCACTGATTGAGGGACATATTATAAATTCTTTTTAATCTGTTTGCTTTGTTATAGATGACAATTGATTGTATAGCGTATTGTTGTCTTGCAAATAAAGTCCTGTTTGGTGGCTGTTTTATTACAGAATAGGGATTTCTCTTTTTAAGTATAGCTGGATCAACAGGAGTTTGCTTATGGACCTTGTGAATACATTGCATTATGTACAATTGCCGCACGGTTAAGACATTTGCTTCACTGTATAATTTAGAAGTACTGTATATTTTTTTCTTTTTTAACATGATCTTCAGGATTACTCTTTGGGCTCGTTCAATACTCAAAAAACGTGTCTTATAGGTGCCTCCCCAAACAATAATGCAGTATAATAAAATGGACTGAACAAGAGCAGTATATATATATGTAATTAGTTTTTTATCAGCAATATTTCTTAAATGTCTAAATAACCAAATTAATTTCCTGGCTCTATTTGAGACTAGAGTCAAATGCGGATACCATGTTAAGTTTTTATCTAGGGTAACTCCAAGATATTTCGTAGTATCGACTCTTCTAATAACTTGACAGTTACAGCTGAAGTCCGTCCCTGATATACAGGTATGTGCAGTTAGGGTGAGTTCACTTCCAGGTTGTGTCGAGTCGTTAATGGAGAACGGTATGTAAATGGTTTTGTTCATGTTTAAGCTAAGTAAATTAATATTAAGCCAGTTTATAACTTTGTGTAATCCCATTTCTGCCGTTTCAAATGTTGTCCGCCAACTGGTATTCTCAAAGAGTAGCGCCGTGTCATCAGCGTAAGATATAATTCTACCATTACTTAAATTGAGGTTTGTGAGATCATTTATATACATTAGAAATAAGGTTGGCCCAAGGACGCTGCCCTGTGGGACGCCATAATCACCAGTTGAAGTGTCGCTGCTGAAAATGTTAGTATCAAGTGTTACACGTTGCGAGCGGTCCGAGAGATAGCTAGTTAGCAGTCTTAAGAATGATCCCCTGATTCCCATTCTTTCCATCTTATGCAGCAGGAGGGAAACAGAAACGGCATCAAAGGCCTTTTTTAGGTCCAAGAATACACATAGTGTTTTCTTTTTTTCTTCAATAGATTTTGTGATATATTTGGTGAGATCTAAAACTGCATCTTCCGTACTCAGACCGTGACGAAAGCCGTATTGACGCTGTGAGAGTAGATTAAAAGTATTGAGATAGTTGAGAAGACGAGCATTTATTAGTTTTTCCAGTATTTTTGAGATTACGGGTAGTACCGATATTGGTCTGTAATTGTTGATGTCGTCTCTGTCCCCACTTTTGTATACTGGGTGTATTATTGAACGTTTTAGTAGTTTAGGGAAAACGCCTTGTTTAAAAACTATAACACTCAGATAAGTAACAATGGGGCCTAGTTCTGTAATTGCATTTTTTAGGAAAACTGTGGGTATGTTATCCCATCCAGCGGCCGTTTCAGTTTTTAGGTTCATTATTATGGAGTTGATTTCGGTGATTTCTGGTTCAATGATGCCAATAGAATGTGGACAAGAAGGAAGCAGTTTGAGATAGTCTTTTACAGTTTGGTGGCTAACTTGAATTTGTTGTGCTAGAGAGGTTCCTACATTTATGAAGTGGTTATTTACATAGTTTGCGGATTCAATTGGATCTTCCCTAATTAAAAGAAGTTCTTTATTTTTTGTTTTAGGTTTGTTTAAGTTTGTTATAGTTTTAAGACAGTTCCATAGAGTTTTATTGTTTGATTTAGCTTTGTTTAGTTGATCTTTTTCGTATTTAATTTTTAGTTTTTTAATCATATTGTTGCAAAAATTTCTATATCTACGGTAAGTGATTTTTAGAGTTTCGTTAGTTATATCTAGTTTTAGCTTTAGTTGTAATTTATTCCTATGTTTAATGCATTTTAAAATTCCTGGTGTGATCCATGGTTTTAATATTCTCTTACTATTTGGGATAACTACAATTTTTGTGTTTTGTTTGATAGATTCTGTTATTATAGTAATAAGTTTTATTGTTAATTTTTCTGGGTCTTGAATAGTAAAAAGAGTTGGACAAATTTTAGTTTTTAGGGTGTTTATTGCGTCTGTATAGTTTGTTATAGTTTTTGTTCTACAGGAAGTGCGGCCATTGTGTTTATTATAAATAAACATACTTACCATTTTATGGTCTGTGATTGTCGTTTCAAGTACTGCCACAATAGCATTATAATGTATAGGGCTCAAATTGGTTATAATATGGTCTAGACAACCATTTATTCTTGTGTCAAAAGTATGAGATGGCAGTAAGCAATGAGACGCTAGCATATCCAGGTAATTGTTTGCGAACGTTCCACCGGTTCCATAGCCGTTTAGTATATTTATGTTTATGTCCCCAGTTATTATAACGTTTTTGGTTTGTAATTGTATAGAGGTAAGATAGCTGTCTAGAGAATTTATAAAATTGGTTGGATTAGTTTCAGCTGGGGAACGGTAAACACAGATAATCTTAAGGAAAGGTGTATTAATTTCCAGACAAGAAGCACCTGAGAGTGAGATTTCATTAGTGGTATGCTCGATAAGATGTTTAATGAGGACCACAACACCGTCATTTTGGTTGATTTTTTTAGCGGAACCATATGTTAAATAATTGGGTTTCAGTGGTAAGGGTTTGTCAGGATTAATTCGACATTCGGTTAGGACTATTATATCAACTTCATGTTTAAACATATTTAAATGTATCTCGAGGTCGTCAAGATTTGTTGATTTATGTACGCTTCGTATGTTTTGTGTTACGAATGAGAGTTGAGGGATACTCCTAGGTAATTGGATATTTAGATTATCTATGGTACAGTTTGTGGCAGTTATATTACTTGTGACGTCCAATTCCTGATTTATATAATCAGACTTATCCATATAAAAATTTTTTTTAGGGTTATAATGTGTTGTGTATATGATGTGATGTATAATAGATCATTTGAATTATTTAGCTTAATGTGTGGATGCAAATATTGGAAGGCATTTATTTTGTGATATTTATAAATATTACTTATTGTGGTTATCGTAGTGAGATGTCTTATTTTTATTGTTTTTGTGTGGAGTTGTAGAAGTTTGTAGTACAGCATACATACCAGTGCAACTGAGTAAATTAGGCATTTATAACAATATATATGGCAAGCACACAACTCATATAACACATTACTACAATAAATACTAAAAATCCGGTAAATATATAGTCATTTGTTCACCAGTTGTTGTATTTGGGATTCACTTTTTATTGAGATAATCGGCGAGTTGTCATCTTGTCTTAGATACACGTTGCCATAGTTTGTCCAACAATATCTAAAATTCTTTGTGGTTTTTAAATCTCTTGCCAGGAAATATAGTCTAGCAGCTTTTTGGGTTAGATTTTCCGATATATATATAGGGATATCTCCGTTTGATTTTATAACCATATGTTTTGCACTCAATCTATTTGTTTTATTTTTAATGTTGTATGTTTTAGCCGCTTTCAATAAGTCGTTTTTGATATAGGTATTCGTGAATTCCACAATAAGGGTGGTCTTCTCATTTTTATTTCTATTTATTTTTATAATGTCCTTAACATCGGATTTTTCTATGGTTAAACCCATATTTTCTGCTAATTTATGTATCATATTATAAAAGTCTTTCTTGGTTTCTTCACCTTTTAGTGGTACATTTTTAATTTCAATGTTTGTCTTTCTTTCATTTTTTTGATTGTCTTCAATTTTGTTTTCCAACATAACAATATGCTCCTTGTCTGCTTTCGATTGTTTTTCCATAAGTTCAATTTTTTTCTTTAAGGAAGCGTTTTCTTCAGATAGAAAAGTGATAGTGCACTGAACATTGTTCGTTACCTCCTGTATGCTCTTTAAGGTTGATAAAATGTTATTTGTTTGGTTCACCTGTGATTCTGTGAATGATTTTAACGAATCATGTATAAGCTCCTTGAGTTCATTTTTTACGTCATGTAGTTGCTCCACCATTTTCGGAGATCGCTTCCTCTTAAGACGAGCGGTGATGTTGTCGGCCGCTAGGGCGTTATCGGCCGTAACGGAGATGTCAGGTGCAGATCCATATTTCTCTGGTGTACGCATCATAATTATGATTTTCTATATTTATGAGGACTTCGTTTATGGGAAATAACTGTATATGTGACAATATTAGGTTAATCCTTGACTCAGTCTTCTTCCCTCACTCTGGAAAGCGGCTTCGCTTAACAAACAATATTTCGAGTAGTTAGTTGGTAATACTCAACAGCTGCGCTGATAATACACACGGTTTGCATACATATACGCAACTTTCAGCTTTATGCACTTGTAATAGATTATGATATGAAATGTGCTTTAAGTGCAATATCTCGGACGGAGTTGTAGCACAGGTGTGAGTATTTAGGTATCTTCCGTAGTGTGGCCCGTAGTGTTCGTAGTAGTGCCGTCCGTAGCGTAGACGCTCGGTCTTGTGCGTCTACGACGTCGCCGTGCGGAGACGTCGCCGTGCGGGAAAGGGTCAAAAAATTGCAACTGCTATACTCACACTTGAGGTATGCGGGAGACGCGGTCAGCAGGTAAGTACGCGATGAGTGGAATATTACTGATTTTGTTCACACAATATCTTGTTCTCGTGTACACGTACTTGGGTGCTATATTGCGTGTACATTAATTGTGAATTTTGAATAAAAGTCGCGACACGTCTGTACTATTGCACGCCTCGGACGAAAGAGCATTACATTTGTACTCGAGTCATGGATATTTATAAACGTATTTAAGTATGTCTATCCGTTCACCTAGTATCCATAGCACAAGCATAAGCTTAGTTTGGAACTAGTGAATTGGTGTGTCAGTCTGAATAATTTATTATTTATTTGATTAACATACGCCATGGAATATTTTGAAAAAAGTTAGGGATCCAAAGTAATTTGTTTGAAATAAAACTATGTACATACTTAAGAAAAACTATTTAAAAACTGCCTAACTAGAGTAAATGTATCTTACATTTACTTGACGTTTGTCCCAAAATGTTTAAAAAATAAATGTCCACCCGTTCGAAGCCGTTCCGGACCTCGAGTCTATACAAATATTATAAAGAGGAAAGATTTGATTGTTTGTTTGTATCAAATATGCTCCGAAACTACTGGACCGATTTGAATAATTCTTTCACCAATGGAAAGCTGCTTTATCAGCAAGTAACATAGGCTATGTTTTATCCCCGTATTCTTACGGGAAAAAGAACTACGCGGGTAAAACCGCGGGACGCTGCTTGTTTAGCTATAAAAAAACTATTGAAAAAATGGTACAAATAGTGACAAATGGCTCGTCTTCTCCACAATCATAAACCTAATACCCAATACACCATTAGTCACTTAAAAAAATATAGACTAGGAACTTATTAGGGTAGTTGATTAAAAAAAAAAAGTATAATCCATTGTAGAGTTTAAAAAAAATATTCCTTACTTACGTATTTTTTTTTCCGAGAACTAAAAATGACGGAGATACAGCGCGTTAAAGTAGCGCGTGACGTCACTAGTTCTGTATAATTTAAGGAACAAGTGATGTAGAAGCGCCCCACTCCAAAACTTTGTAGTTTTTCGAGTATTTATAAAGTAAAAAATACGAATTCAATATTTTTTGATGCTTTAACTACAGACTAAAAAAACATATTTTAGTCAACTACATAGTCTATTGGCACATTCTTTAAGTCCCAGACTAACATGGTACTATGTATAGATAGACAATTCGCATTAAGCTGAATGACGTGTATAATTACCTCATGTTAATTACCTCATTACGATCCCAGAGGCGTTGTTTGTCGCCAACTTCGAGTAATTACGTCTAGTTGTATATGAATGACCTTTGTATAAGGATTAATTACTATATATACTTGTAGTAGATACTTATTTATATTTACTTAGTACGACTTTATTTTAAACTAATGGTATATCGGGTTTTGGATGTGTGATTGTGTAGGCGACGAGCTAACCACTTGTCATTACTTTTTCACAATTTTCCATCTAACCCAGCCCGGTTTTATTTTTGTGTTGAAAATAAATAATACTACCACGTCGGAAAGTAGTCTATTGAAAGGAAACTGGCTAGAAAAACGAGACTTGTTTTAGGCATAGTACACATAATTAGGCATTTAAGATATCATGCATATACATATATGTATATACATACAATAATCATCGATATCATTATCCGTACTGTACGATTCAAGAATAAAACACAATTTTTTGGTCAAACAATTATAACAAAACATTGCCAAAACGCGAAAATCCGTTGAAAACTCTATACTCCATGGACAGTTCGTCCAATCGCGTAATTCGAGGACACGGGGGAAATTTCATGCGCCAATAGGCAATTTTATTACTTTTTTTTCTGGTCGCCATTTTCTATAACGCTGACCAACGGCTTTTGAGCCAATAAAGTTGGTTTTCTTTGATCTCCGTCTATTTATGGGCGTGCGAGCGAGATGGATGATCTTGGATGTAGGACAGGTGTAGATATTAGAAATTTTTGGCTAAGAAAATGGTTCAGCGGTAAATTGAATGGAAAAAACGGTTGATTTATTTTCATGGTTATTGTATATTATTTTTACTTGATTGAGCAGACAGAGAAGTTTTTTGTGTTTATGTTTTATTTTGGGCATTAAGTTTAAGTATTTTAACAGGATAGGAGCGATTTCTTAATCTTTTGGAGGCAACTTTCTCTTTGTTTTATCATACCTACATAATTTATTTTGAGGAAATTGAAAGTTAAGCAAATTTATCCTGGAAAAATAACATATTCAATTCAATTCAAAATTTCTTTATTCATGTAGGCCTTAAAAAAAGCACTTATAAATCGTCAATTTTACAAAATGAATCTACAATGTGAATCTACCACCGGTTCGGAATGCTGATTCTACCGAGAAGAAACCGGCAAGAAATTCGGTAGTTACTCTTTTCAGCGTCAAAATATACATGAGTAATATACACTTTTTTTAAATGTTCTAAACCAAATCATACAATCAATGACTGTGTGAGATGACATAATATTATTACTTACAATAAAAGTGTAAGATTAACCAGAGCAGACCAGCCCCCAAAGGTGGCACCTGTATACTGCATATACCTACCTATCCTATACATACATAACATCACGCCCGTAATCCCCGAAGCGACAGGCAGAGTCAAAAGGGCAGCAAACCTCTTTAACGTTTGGGCTGGGTTAGATGGAAAACTGTGAAAAAGTAGTGACAAGTGGCTAGCTCGTCGCGTACACAATCACACACCCAACACCCGATATATCATTAGTCGCTTACGACATGCAAGGAGCACAGTTGGCGAATTCTTTTTAAGTCCCAGACCAACATGGGACTGAGTTTGGCTCTAGGTTATTGATTAATATTTATTTATTTATTTATTCATAATTGCACACATAACAAAACATTTGAACTGCAGTTATATGGACCGTGGACCCTGATAGGGTATAATAAAGTTTATAATAAATGGTGTTGTTTCACACAAATTGGTAGCGACTAAAACGCTGTGTGAAGTCTTTATGAGTATGTCTCAGTGCCCACAACGGGTACAATGAAGAAAGAAAACTGTTTTTTTCCCACTTAAGCGGCGTCTAGGGTTGACAGATAGATAAATCGCTGAGATTTTAAAACGTTTGTGTTAAAAATTATAAAATAGTAATGTTCTCCAAATTTCGGTGGCGATACATCTCAGCGAGTCAAGAGATGTTATAGTGCACAAGTGTATGCGCAAGCACAGGTGCACTCTCCGTTCCTTCACTCTCATGGTCCGGTGAGACGGCACCGACATGACCGGAGAGAGGTCAGGCGCAGGACTTACGGCTTAACTTGCTTTCGTGAAAAACCGCCGTAAATTTTTAGCCTAACTAGTGATTTGAACTCAAAATCTCCTGGTGTTTTATAAAAAAGTAGCTAAAAGCGGCTAGCTCGTCACTACACGCAATACACCATTAGTCCCGTTAATGTTGTGCTAAATAAGGAACACATTTGGTAAATATTTAATTTGGAAAATGACTGTATCAATAACCACTGAAAATCAGCTTCTTGGTGTCAACTATTGGCACCATGACATAATGCTGAGTGGTAGCCTTTTTAGCACACCCTTTTTTTTTTGTCTTTTTATTTGTAAGACGTCTGTAACTTTATTTTTCTTTTGTGTGCTAAATAAATATGTTTTATTTCTTTCTTTCTAATTCCAAAATAAATGATATAATATATAAAAATAATGATATTTCCTTGTCTTAGAACTGGGACAATGATATTGCAAACAAAGTGATTGAATTTGTTCATAATTTGGTTGGTTGGTTTTTTATTGATAAATGCGGGATTTTCCGTGGCAACCCTAGGCACAACAGGAAAACGGTAGGGAAACGCTTCCCCGTCTCTTCCCTTTTTATTTCCGCCTAAACGCCAGTCCCAGTTGCTCCAGTGAGCAACTTTTTGTTTAATCCGCTCGGTTAAGGTTAAGCTTTCTTTTCTTGGAAGTCAAGCGACGCTCGCCGCGGGCGGTTGCAGATGGGTGACCGAAATTGGAATGGCTTGAGATTTGGAATTTGGATTAAGGGGGATCGCTGTTGTGTTGCAAAGGGGTTGTCTATATTTACTTATGTATAGTTGAAGAGTTTGTTTGAACGCGGTAATCGCAGAAACTACAGGTCCGGATTGAAAAATCATTTTTTTGTTTAATAGTCCATTTATCGTAGAGGGTATAGGCTATGGTATTGTTCATATTACATAATTTAACATACAGTCCATGTTCCATGTTGGTCTGGGACTTAAAAATAATGTACCAACTATGTTTCTTGCCTAGCATGTCGTAAAAAGCGACTAAGGGTATATTGAGTTTTCGGTATGTGATTGTGTAGGCGACGAGCTAGCCGCTTGTTACTACTTTTTTACCATTTTCCATTTTCTGAATGTGGTTAAAGGGACCTTCTGTTCCTTTGACTCTGCCTACCCCTTCGGGGATTATGGGCGTGATGTTATGTATGTATGTATATATGTTAACATGCAGATTTTGGAATTTAATTATAGATACAAATCCATAGTTTTCCATAGATTTGACCCAAAACTTATTGAATTTTAACCCTTACCATTAAGCTACCTTCGCTCTCTTAAGGCGGACTCCAAAAAACCTATTTATTAGATTAAAACAAATTTTCATACGAGTCTAGCAGAAAAAATTAACCTACTTAGGTTTTTTATGAATATTCTTGTATATAAACGAATTTCCCTAGTGAAGGCATACAGCCTTTATCTAAATAAAAACATTTTCTTTACCTCTCCAGGGTCGTTCTAGGGCAAGTCGGGCCCCTAAATTCATTTTAGGGGCCTTTATAAGACCCCACTCATCTAAGGACCTTGCTCCGATACCATTTATTTTGATATCTGCGGTTAAAGATGCCATAAAATTTAAGGCTTCCTTCAGACTTAGGTATCCTAATTCGAAGGTTTTTGTTAGGTAAAGTGGAGACGTGTTTTTCTGACTAGGGTGCCATCTTTGATATTAGAAGGGTGCCATAAGATCTGGTATCCTTCAGTTCTGAATACCACTAAGCCAGGGTCCCTATTAGACCACAGTAGCAAACGAGAGGTTCTTTTTATATTACGGTGACATCATTTAATGGTGTTTTTTAGACCTGATGACCAAAAACTTGTGACTATTATATGAAGAAGAAAGTTAGAAAAATATTCTATTTAGTGACACATACAATTTTACAAGTAACTTTAACTAACTAACTAACTAAACTTCACGCCACTTCCCTAGCGGGGTAGGCAGAGAGAACCGAACGCCATATGGCACGATCCTTACACACCTCACTCGCCTCAACATTCATGATCCTTTTCATACAAGCTCTACTGTTTTTATGACTCCTAACATCACCTTCTGTTAATACACGACCAATCTGGTCGTGGTAGGTCTTCCTGGGCCTTCCGCGGCTCCTACATCCTTCTACTTTCGCATTGTATAACTGTTTAGTCAATCTTTCGTCATCCATTATTTCCACATGTCCGAAATACTATAAGTAACTATAATAAGTAATATTATAATTAGGGTTCCATCTATCAGGGGTCCCTATTAGACCAATGTGAAAGACCAAGGATCCTATTAGAATCAGATGTTATCAATTTAGGGTCTCCATTAGACAAGGGTTTGTGAAGTCGGAATCTTAATTTAGGTTGTGGTGGCACTAATTATTAATATACTAGCTCCTGCCCGCGGCTTCGCTCGCGTGGTACATCGATGAAACATAGCCTATATGTCGGGTATATGAGCTATATTATTCCAATGTTTCATTAAAATCCATTCAGTAGTTTTTTTGTGAAAGAGTAACAAACATCCATCCATACATACAAACTTTCGCGTTTATAATATTAGTAGGATTATTAAGGCAGGTATAAGACATGACGTTGATTTTATAAGGAGACCCCATTACCCCAGGGCCCTGGGGCTGGGGTATTTTAAGGGGTCAGTGCCCCCAAGGGCCCAAATACCGACCTGGTCACTACAGATCGCAAAAAACCGCCAGACTCGTACCGTAGCGTCCAAACATATTTTTTACAAAAAAATTCTACGAATCCCCTTGACTTCGCAAGCCAAATTGGACTTTACCTAGCTAAGTTGAAAGCCCAATTTTCGTTATAGCATGAAGTTGTACATTTTCACAGAGGAATAAAGTTTATAATACGACATGGGACCATTACGAGACGGGATTAGCGGAAATCCTCGCGCTAAGTTCTCAGTGCTTCTGTCTCGCTCCCACGTATAGCGATGTCCCTTTCAGGATTAAGATATTGCGACGAATTTGGTATGCGGGCGAAATGAATCAGGTTTCTTACACTATGACCGTATTTGTGTTGTGTCGTGTCTTCAATAATTGAAAAATTATAGACATACATATAATCATGCCTGCAAAGAGCGGTGGTAGCTTAATGGTAAGGACATACGCCTCTTAACTGACGAGTGCGGGTTCAAACCCGGGCACGCACCTCTGGATTTTTCAAATCTAAAACATCGTGATGAAACCTGCAAATTCAAACAACTTTGGATTTGTAACCATGATCCAAAAATTGTCTAGTTCCCCTATCTTAGGGTTACGAAGGTCAGATCGGCAGTCGCTTCAATGTAATTACCAGACTCGCTAAATCCTGGATCATGGTCTAAGCGGACGCCTTCTAAGCACGGGACATAACGCTAGGAAGATGATATCACATTGCCCGCAATGCCCAAAGGGGTAGGCAGAGTCAAAAAAGAAGCTAGCCCCTTTAATTACATTCAGCTAATAATAAAACTGGGCTGGGTTAGATGGAAAAATGGTGTGTCGATTTTGGGTATGTGATTGTGTGGGCGACGAGCTAGCCACTTGTCACTATTTTTTATAGGCTTCCATCTAAACCAACTCGATTTTTGGTTATATGTGCTTTAAGAAGTTCATTGCTTGGTCTCTGCCTATCCCTTCGGAGATTGCAGGCGTAATGAGGATATATATGTTATGTAGAAATCCACAGGGTCATGAATGTTAGGCGAGTGAGGTGTGTATGGATCGTGCCATATGGCGTTTGGTTCTCTCTGCCTACCCCGCTAGGGAAGTGGCGTGAAGTTTAGTTAGTTAGTTAGGAATCCACACTGATCTACAGGTAACCAATAAATAAATTTTCCAGACTGACACACCAACTCCCTAGTTCCAAACTTAGATTATAAGATTGTGCTATGGATTCTAGGTGACATACTTAAATACGTTTATAAACATCCATGACTCGAGTACAAATGTCCATGTTCATCACACGAAACATTTGCCCCTAGCGGGATTCGAAACCGCGACCTTGGTTTCGTGGCCTGGGTCTCTGACCACACGACCAACGGGCCAGTCGACCAACCAATAAACCAATGGCTTACTACAAACAATACTGCTACATTTAATGGCAATACTTGGCTATGGAATTCTATGACTAATTTTCCTTTGAGTAAAATGATCTGCTTAAAGCACGAAGTCAGGGCGGAAGCTAGTTAAAGTATACTTACTGAACTCGGAAAATGAATAGTTGTAATTTCTCATTTCGTAGTCAGTACCTGAAGAAAATTAAAATGTTGAAACATGTAAAATCGTTATCTTCCTAGCGTTATGTCCCGTGTTTAGACGGGGTCCGCTTAGACCGTGATCCAGGATTTAGCGAGTCCGGTAATTACATTGAAGCGACTGCCGATCTGACCGTCGTAACCCTAAGATAGGGGAACCAGACAATTTTTGGATCATGGTTACAAATCCAAAGTTATTTGAATTTGCAGGTTTCATCACGATGTCTTCCCTCACCGTCGAGCTAGTGGTATGAATACGTACATAGACTTGAAAAATCCAGAGGTTCGTGAACGTTGAACCCGCACTCCTCGGTTAAGAGGCGCGTGTCCTAA
Organism: Glyphodes perspectalis; assembly: GCA_951394215.1. NCBI lineage: Eukaryota > Metazoa > Arthropoda > Insecta > Lepidoptera > Crambidae > Glyphodes > Glyphodes perspectalis. The sequence goes on from OX596228.1 coordinate 4,843,469, forward strand.
CCATTGAGCTACCACCGCTCTAACTCACCGTTGAAACATGTAAAATTTTAATTCAAATAGGTACCGAAAGACGTTTTCAAAATCTATTATAATATTAGTGGTCCCATGTTGGTCGGGGACTAAAAAAGAATGTGCCAACTGTGTCGCTGCGTTCAAAATAATAAGCTTCGTGGCTTATTATTTTGAACAAAAACTACACTGTATGGGCTAGCTCGTCGCCTACACAATCACACACCCAAAACCCGATGTACCATTAGACGCCTTTAACGACATGCTAGACAAGGAAGCCAGTTAGTACATTCTGTTTGAGTCCCGACCAACATGGGACTTAAAAATAATGTAGATGTATATCAGACTAGCTGACCCGGCGCACTGCGTAACGCCCCGTTCTCGGATTTTCAATACTCATTTTTTTTGATTTACCGCGCAATTTTTTTATTTTTATGAACCTTCACTTGATAATAACAAACACAACTAAAAAAGAATTAGCGAAATCGGTAAAGCCGTTCTCAAGTTTAGCTTTGGGGTGGACCACCCTTAACATTTAGGGATATAAAAATAGATGTTGGCCGATTCTCAGACCTACTGAATACGCTTATAAAATTTGGTAAAAATCGGTAAAGCCGTTTCGGAGGAGTACGGTAACTAACATTGTGACATGGAAATTTTATATATTAGATATAGATATATAATAATGTTGTTTAAAAAATAGGCTTTAAAAATATGGAGTTTTTGGAGTCGTTTTTTTATTATAAGATACTGGTGGCTTTATTATTTAAATTATCATTAGCAAATAATATTTTATGAATTACTTACTAATTTAAATAATAAATTAATTCTCCAGACACACTAACTCCCTAGTTCCAGACTAAGCTTATGCTTGAACTATGAAAACTAGGTGAACGGATAGACATATTTAAATATGTTTACCAACATCCATGACTCGGTACAAATTTCCACGTTCATAACACTCTCAGAACTCCAGCGGTATTCGAACCCGCGATCTTTGGTTTCGTGGCCAGAGTCCCTGACCACTCGACCAACGGGCCAGTCATTTATAGTGTCATCATCCCCTTTTGTGTTAACCATCCTTTCATTTGTATTTTCTCTTAACATCCGCTAACATGCCTCCCCCGTGCACAAGTTAAACAATTCGGCCACCAAAATGCTCCCTTGAAACGACCAACTCTGAAACCAGTATAAAGAAACTTCTGTACTAAAAGAGATAAGGGCAGTTTTATTCTACCCCATCGATAATAATCCCTTGTCTTTTTAATAGCTTGTCCCAACAAGTTTTGAAATGAAGGAGATTTGGAGTTTGTGGTGATGTGGTAAAATTGTTTAAACGCGATTAAAAAATTTGATGTCCAGAATCCAGTAGTGCGTGCCCGGATGTGAACCTTACATTTGACGTGTCTTAGATAAAAAGTATTTTCTCTAACTAATATATTAACTACTAGCTGTGCCAGCGGTGTCACCTGCGTTTATGGTTAATATTATAAAGACTATTTCCGTCATACATGATTTCTATGTAACTTTAACCATTAAGGCTGCACACGCGACGGAAGCTTAAAAAATGGAGTCACTTCTCCCGTTTTCCCAACATTTCCCTTCACTACTCTGCTCCTATTGATTGTAGCGTGATGAAAAGTATACTACCAAGTTTCGTTAAAATCCGTCGAGTAGTTTTTGTTTCTATAAGGAACATACAGACAGACAGACAGACAGACAAAAATTTTACTGATTGCATTTTTGGCATCAGTATCGATCACTAATCACCCCCTGATAGTTATTTTGAAAATATATTTAATGTACAGAATTGACCTCTCTACAGATTTATTATAATTATAGATAGCAGCTTCGCGGCTTCACCAGTGTAGTTCCCGTTCCCGTGGGAATACGGGGATAAAATATAGCCTATGTTACTCGCTGATAAAGTAGCTTTCCATTGGTGTAAGAATTTTTCAAATCGGTCCAGTAGTTTCGGAGCCTATTTAATACAAACAAGCAATCATCATCATCTTCCTAGCGTTATGTCCCGTGCTTAGACGGGGTCCGCTTAGACAATGATCCAGGATTTAGCGAGTCTGGTAATTACATTGAAGAGACTGGTGGTCTGAACTACGTAACCCTAAGATACGGGAACCAGACAATTTTTGGATCATGGTTACAAATCCAAAGTTGTTTGAATTTGCAGGTTTCATCACGATGTTTTCCCTCACCGTCGAGCTTGTGGTATAAATATGTACATAGACTTGAAAAATCCAGAGGTACGTGCCCGGGTTGAACCCACACTCCTCGGTTAAGAGGCGCGTGTCCTTACTATTGAGCTACCACCGCTCTCAACAAACAAACAATGAATATAAGATAAATATGATGCATATAAAAACGTAATTTGTTGGAACCATACATAAAATGCAGATATTAAATTATTCCAATGATGGATATTTCATGTGAATGTCAATTCAAAACCTCGTTGGAGCCGAGTTATTATTTTTACTTAAATACACGCAGTTAAATTGACATTGCAAACATTCCATTAATTTCGCTTTAGTATAAATACCGATTTAACGATACGGTCTCGAACGGCAATTATCCGAATAAAAACGATTCTAATGAAATAATTCTGACTCTAACGAGTTTGTTATAGGAAAGCCGACAAATACTCATAACGAGGGTTGTGTACATACTTATACAAACATCATGGTCATAATCCCCGAAGGGGTAGACAGAGTGAAAGGGACAGCTAGCCCCTTAACCACATTCAGACAAAAATTAAACTGGGTTGGTTTAGATGGAAAACTCTGAAAAAGTAGTGACAATTGGCTAACTCGTCGCCTACAATCACTTACTCAAAACCCGATATACCATTAGTCGCCGTTTACAACATGCTTGGCAAGAAACATAGTTGGCACATTATTTTTAAGTCTCAGGTCAACATAGTACGATATATTAAGTCCTTTAAGGATTCTTTTTTCTTTTGAGGTAGCATCAAAAATGTTGTCCCAATTTTTTTGGGCAATTACTACGAATTGGTTGGTTAAGCAATTATTTTTGGATTAGATTTACGCCAGTAAATATTAGTCAAACAATTATTTGGTCCTTTGAGCCGGATTTCAAGATTTTACAAAATCATAGATTAGTAAATTTATTTATTAGATATTTTTAATGAGTAAGGGCGAAGAATTCCTCAATGACAAGGAATTATGGTTAACTTCATAATGAAGTGTTAATCTGCAGTGATATCTAGTCTAAGTCTAGATTAATTAAGTTTACAAAATTGTATAATTGGCATTTAAAAGAGTAACTATCGAGTTTCTTGCCGGTTTCTTCTCGATGGAATCTACTTTCCGAACCGGTGGTAGTATAATTTGTAACTAGCTTCTGCCCGCGGCTTTGCTCGCGTGGTACACCGATGAAACATAGGCTATATGTTATTCGGGTATATATGAACTATATTATCCTAAAGTTTCATCAAAATCCATTCAGTAGTTTTTTTGTAAAAGAGTAACAAACATCCATCCATACATACAAACTTTCGTATTTATAATATTAGTAGGATTTTTGTTTTTGTATATTGACTATTTATAAGTGATTTTTTAAAGTCTATATAAATAAAGATATTTTGAATTTGAATTGATACAAATCATTAATAAAAAACTTTATTTCAAAATTGCGTTGTCAATCTATAGTTATTTTTAACTTCAAAAAAGGAGGAGGTTCTCAATTCAACCGTGTTATATTTTTTTTTCTTCTTAGCTTTAAGTCAACAGTTTCCCAATGGCAAAAAAGCTTTCCTTATTTACACAAACAGTATGACTCCCAAATACTTCCGTTGGATAGTCCATTCCCTTTATGGAGTCGGTCCCATAAAATGTTATGCCTCTTCAGATTGCTTGGAGTTTTCTAAATTCTCAGACTCGGTTCGAAGAAGCGGGGTGCTGCATTATGGGATTATTTTAATGCTGTATTGGCAGGGCCGGATTTAGGGTTGCCGCCCTGGGCGAAATTTATACGGCGCCCATGAGCATTTGTAGATGAAAACGGCGTTGAGGCAAATGCATAGCAGCATTTTTCCGATTGAATATATTGTCCAATTTTGGTCTGGGACTTTCAAATAATGTAGCAATTGTGTTCCTTGCCTGTCGTAAAAGGCGACGAACTAGCCACGTATCACTATTACGATTTTTCATTTAATTGAATTCAATATTTTCAGTCACTGCACAGCCGTAACCTCCTTTTTCAGTACCTTATTTGTATTTGCCTCTACATGTTGTTGGAAGAGATTGCTATAAGCGATGAGATCGTCTAAATTGTATTATATTTGTCTATATGCAAATTTTCTACATATTTGTCATCATCAACTCTGCACAGAGTTTTTATAGGTTCAACGTCTTTTAGAAACTGGCGCCTCATGTCATCCTGGGTCGTCCACCCCTAAAGCCGGCCCTGATTAGGGGTGCTCTCAAAATTATGAGGTTGCAAATGTGAGAAACGTGTGAATGGATGGGATTTTGATTTAAGACTGATTGGGGCTTTTTTAAAGGGGCCTCAAAATGAAAATGTACGTTAATAATATTCAGAAGTGATACGTATTATGGAACCGGTCTCTATGTGTCTTAATAAGGGCACGTGCCTCATTCATGAGGTGCTGGTTCGAATCCAGGTAAGGACATGCTGGTATGTCGCTTTTGGTATAAAAATACAAATGCTTAATATCCCATGCTGGTCTGAGACATAATTAAATAAAAAAATCCGCCTTAAGAACACAGAAATCTAAAAAGCAAGATTTCCAAAAATCTTCCCCAATTTTCGAACAATATTTAACACCGCGGTTTCATCCGCGTTTTTCCCGTTACTATGGGAAAACGGTAACGGTAAAATATAGCCTATTTTACTTTCTGATAATGAAGCTTTCCAATAATGAAAAAAAAATCACAATAGGTTAAATCACTATTAGCCGTGAAAGCGTAACAAAGTCACATTCTCATTTATAATATGTCCCACGTTGGTCTGGGACTTGAGCCATGTTGATCTGGGCCAAAAAAAAAGAATGTGCCAACTGTGGTTAACGTAAAAGGCGACCAATGGTTTACGGGCTTTTGGGTATGTGACTGAGTAGGCGACGAGCTAGCCACATGTCACTCCTTTTTCACAGCTTTCCATCCAACCCGGCCCACTGTCCCATGTTGGTCTGGGACTTAAAAAGAATATACCAACTGTGGTTCTTGCCTAGCATGTCGTAAAAGGCGATTAATGGTATATCGGGCTTTGGGTGGGTGATTGTGTAGGCGACAGGTTAGCCGCTTGTCACTGCTTTTTCACAATTTTCCAACCCAGCCCGGATTTATTTTTGGCTGAATGTGGTTGAAGGGGCATGCTGCCCCTTTGACTCTGCCTACCCCTTCGGGTATTATGGGCGTGATGTTATATTGTATGTATGTTCCAGACTAAGCTCATGCATGTTATATGGATACTTGATGAACGGATAGACATACTTAAATACGTTTATAACCATCCATGACTCGAGTACAAATGTCCATGTTCATCACACGAAACATTTGCCTCGAACCCGCAATCCTCGGTTTTGTGGCCAGGATCTCTGACCACTCGACCAACGGGCTTGTCAAACAGGCGTGACAATATGTTTGTCTGTATAGTATAATGTTATTAGTAGATACATGTTATATGCAACGGCTCAGGCATGATATAAACTAATTAACAAGCAACACGAGTGTTATGCTGTCTGTCTGTCCATAACAGGCCGCGCCTACAGTTTTGTATATGGGTTACTCTGTAATAAAGTTTATTAACAATGTCAAAATGTAGTTAAGAAATATGGAATTTGAATTAAATGATTTTGTTTAAACATTCTCTCGTTCTTGGATTTTTTTTCAATTTCAATATTGAAATTACTTATTAACAGTCCGGAGTCAGGAAGTTGGCGGTTTAATCACCTCCGTGCCTCGGGAAGCATGTTAAGCCGTTGGTCCTGCGCCTGACCTCTCTCCGGTCATGTAAGTGCCGTCTCAGTGGACTATGAGAGTGAAGGAACAGAGAGTGCACCTGTGTTTGCGCGCACACTTGTGCACTATAATATCTCCTGCGTTGGCTAATCCTCGCTGAGATTGGCCGCCGTGACCGATATCGGTTAGGAGGACATTATTATTATTACAATGCTCATTTAAAACCTTTTCATAATTATGTTTGTGTGTTTCTGTGAGCAGAGTAACCCTCCGGTGGAAGCGTGCAAGTTATAATTAGTGAAATTTATGACGCGGTCGTCCCTAGGGTCGGGGGTGGGTTAAAGGGGGTGGTATTTCGATTTTTTTCAACCGCAAACTGGTGAAAATTTCACACTGTAAGTTAGCCAGACATGTGAAGTAATATGTTGAAATTTTTCAGTTTATAACACTTTTGTCTTTGATGAAACTTTTAGTTAAATTGTAGGTATAAATATCAGAATAATTATCAATACCAGACTACATCGCATACATTGATCGGACTCCGAGGTAAGAGGCTTAAGCACTTGTATTGCGGATATCAGAAACAACAGTGGTATTATAAATACATACTAAATTATAAGATATTGGAGCGGTGGTAGTTCAATGGTTAGGACACGCGCTTTTTAATCGAGGAGTCCAAGCGGGTCGAAACCCGGGCACGTATCTCTGGATGTTTCAAATCTATGTACGTATTTATACCACTAGCTCGACGGTGAAGGAAAACATTGCGATGAAACCTGTAAATTGAAACAACTTTGGATTTGTAACCATGATCCAAAAATTGTCTGGTTCCCCTATTTTAGGGTTACGAAGGTCAGACAGGCAGTCGTTTCAATGTAATTACCAGACTCGCTAAATCCTGGATCATGGTCTAAGCAGACTTCGTCTAAACACGGGACATAACGCTAGGAAGATGATTATGACTAAATTATAAGATATTAACATCCAGACACGGAACAAACACAAGTATTCATCATACGTATATTTGTTCAGGGTGGGGATCGAACCGACAACTCTTAGCGCATGGGGCAGAATCACTACCAAATGCGCCATCAAGCTAGTCAACTCAGATATTCAAACAGATATCCACATTAATATAAAGAGGAAAAATTTGATTGTTTGTTTGTGTCGAATAGGCTCCAAAACTACTGGGCCGATTTGATAAATTCTTTGACCAGTGCAAAGCTACTTTATCAGCAAGTAACATTGGCTATATTTTATCCCACTATTCCTGCGGGAACGTACACTATGTGGGTGAAACCGCTGGGCGCTATTAGTTTTGATATACATGAGTCGTACCTACGCATCCCTGGAACCCCCATTGAAAAAAATCTCTAGATTGACACATCAATTCTCTAGTCCCAAACTAAGCTTATAAGCTTCTGCTATAGATGCTAGGTAAACGGATAGACACACATAAATACGTTTATAAACATCCATGACTCGAGTACAAATGTCCATGTTCATCACGCGAAACAATTGCTTTAGCGGGATTCGAATCCGCGACTCACGGTTTCGTGGCTAGGGTCATATCTCTCGACCAACGGGCCAGTCAATAAATCAAATAAAAACAAATGTCACAAAACGTTCCAATTGGCACGTTTTTAAGTCTACAGATAGCGCGCGCTTATGAAATATCTGCTTATTTATAAGGTACTAACCATAGATTTAGAATTTTTTGTACATCCTAAATCTATGGTACTAACATTGGTTGACACGTAATTTACAAATATAAAAACGAATCGCCAAATGTGTTGCCAAGTGCGAAATTCGCCAAAATTTTTCTTCATATCCTAGTAAAGTCACAAAGAAGGTTCTTATCAAGAGGAAAACTGCAAGAGCTGTGAGGAAAAGATCAAATATAGCACTTTTCTTAACGATTGTGACAGGTCAATAACTTTTGAAGAAACTAAGTTTGACGGGGAAGTAAGGAGTTCGTTAAAAAATAAGAATGTATATCAGCTGTTCTATGTTGGTATATACTTAAAAAGAATGTGCCAACTGTGTTGGCCATTGGCACTTGGCCATTGGCCTTGACCAGCATGTTGTAAAGGCTTATATCTTTGTATATCGGGTTTTGGGATTGTGACTGGCGATGAGCTAGCCACTTGTCATAATTTTTTCACTGTTGTCCATCTAATTTAACATAGTTTTTGTTTGATAAATGTGGTTATGTAACCTTACTGCTTTTTAGAATAAATGGGAGTGGATAGCTTGATGACGGCTGACCGGGACGAATGGAAGAAGAAGACATGCTGCGCCGACCCCAGGTGAACTGGGAGAAGGGCAAGAGGATGATGATGATAGAGATTGACTGGCTCGATGGCGCATTCGGTAGTGACCCTGCCCCATGCGCCAAGAGTAGAGGGTCGATCCCCACCCAGTACAAACATTCGTATGATGAATACTTGTGTTTGTTCTGTGTCTGGGTGTTAATATCCAATTTTTAAGTATATATTTGTAATACCATTGTTGTTTCTAATATCCGTAACACAAGTGCTTAAGCTACTTAGCTCGGAGTCAGATCAATGTAGGTGATGTAGTCAGATATTTATTTATTTATGTATACTAGATCCAGCGTTGTGCTAGATTTAGCACAAAATACCGCTGGATTGCAATCCCTAAATGGTATTTATGTATGTATGTATGTGTCATCATCTTCCTAGCGTTATGTCCCGTGCGTCCCGGGCTCCACTTAGACCATGACCCAGGATTTAGCGAGTCTGGTAATTGCATTGAAGCGACTGCCGATCTGACCTTCGTAACCCTAAGATAGGGGAACCAGATAATTTTGGATCATGGTTACAAATCCAAAGTTGTTTGAATTTGCAGGTTTCATCACGATGTTTTTCCTCACCGTCGAGCTAGTGGTATAAATACATAGACTTGAAAAATCCAGAGGTACGTGCCCGGGTTTGAACCGCACTCCTCGGTTAAGAGGCGAGTGTCCTTACCATTGAGCTACTACCGCTTTACTGAACTGTTCGGGGTTGTTATACCATATACACATACATATGTGTGTATGGTATATATTCAGTTAAACTACCCTGCAAAGAATCTGGCTGTTCTTATTGTTCCAAACGAACAGACATGATTGGCATGCCACATAAAATGTGGGTTGATTTTATTGTAGTACGTGACGCGAGCACGATTGGGCCTGGTATACTTTAAGAGATCCGTGCAAGAATGGTAAAACGGGTTCACCATGGAGACTGAGAACACAAATAATAATTGGTGTTTCGTAGCGTTATGTCACTTGTAGTTTTGAGACTTAAAAAAAGGGGTCATCTGTGTTTCTTGCCTAGCATGTCGTAAAAGGCGACTAATGGCATATCAGGTTTTGGGAATGTGATTGTGTAGGCGACGAGCTAGCCACTTGTCACTACTTTTTCACCATAGCACAAGTGTAAGCTTAGTTTGGAGCTAGGGAATTGTTATGTTAGTCTGGAAATTATTATTTACTATCTGTGCCAGCGGTGTCACCCGCGTTTATGGTTAATATTATATAGACTATTTCCGTCATACATGATTTCTATGTAACTTTAACCATTAAGGCTGCACACGCGACGGAAGCTTAAAAATGGAGTAACTTCTCCCGTTTTTCCAACATTTCCCTTCACTACTCTGCTCCTATTAATTGTAGCGTGATTAAAAGTATACTATAACCTGCCCAGGAGTATGAAGAATAATTGTACTAAGTTTCGTTAAAATCCGTCGAGTAGTTTTTGTTTCTATAAGGAACAGACAGACAGACAAAAATTTTACTGATTGCATTTTTGGCATCAGTATCGATCACTAATCACCCTCTGATAGTTATTTTAAAAATATATTTCATGTACAGAATTGACCTCTCTACAGATTTATTATAAGTATAGATAATATTACTAAAGATAATTTTTTATTTAACAAGTTACAGTTGGCACATTTTTTTAAGTCCCATGATGGGACTTAAAAATAATGTGTTCTATGCCTAGCATGTCGTGAAAGGCGACTAAAGGTATTTCGAGTTTTAGGTGTGTGATTGTGTAGGCGACGAGCTAGTCACTGTCACTACTTTTTCACAATTTTCCATCTAACCCAGCCCAGTTTTATATTTTGGCTAAATGTGGTTATGGCTAGTTGTCCCTTATATTCCGCCACTACTCCGCCTACCCCTTCGGGGATAACGAGCGTGATGATGTGAATGTTGAAGAGGCGAGTGAGGTGTGTAAGGATCGTGCCATATGGCGTTCGGTTCTCTCTACCTACCGCTAGGGAAGTGGCGTGAAGTTTAGTTAGTTAGTTATGATATGTATGCAAAGATAAGGGTTTATTTAATTTCAAAAAAGTCTGTGGAATATTATTTAAATCTTAAGCTTCATTAACCTTTTCACGTGAGCTCATTTATATAATTTACTTTTCACTTTGAAAAGTTTCTTAGGAGCCTTTCAATTTGACAAAGAAGGGAATTAAAAACAAGTGTACTTACGTGGTAATAAAATTTGTTTTGCTTGTTCGAATATAGCCATGGAGAGCCGTGGTAGCTCAGTGGCAAGGACACGTGGCTCATCACCGAGGGGTGCCGGTTCACACATGAGCACGTACCTCTGGTTTTTTTAAATCTACTTGTATAGGGTGTTGAGTGTGCGACGGGGTCCGCTTAGACCATGATCCAGGATTTAACAAGTCTGGTAATTACATTGAAGCGACTGCCGATCTGACCTTCGTAACCCTAAGATAGGGGAACCAGACAATTTTCAGATCATGGTTACAAATCCAAAATTTGTTAGAATCTTCAGGTTTCATCAAGATTGTTTTCCAACGCCAAGCTAGTGGTATAATAATTACTGACATAGATTAAAAAAATCCAGAGGTACGTGCTTGTGTGTGATCCAGTGTCCTTGCCACTGAGCTACCACGGCTCTCCAGTTCCAGTCTCTAAGTTAAGGTAACCAGACAATTTTTGCATTAGGCTTACAAATCCAAAGTTGTTTGAATTAGCTGGTTTGATCACGATGTTTTCCCTCACAGAGCAGTGGTATAAATACGTACATAGATTTTGAAAAATCCATAGGTACGTGTTCGGGTTTGAACCAACACCGGTTATGAGGCGCGTGTCCCTACCATTAAGCTACCACGGCTCTTAAATACTTACTTAAATACCCTTGAGAATGCTCCCTTAATTACAATACAGATTTAATTCATCACTTAAAATATTAATTACAAAATTATGTTAACCAAAAACCTCATATCATCAGGAAATATAAACCATAATTTTCAGCTCTATCAGGATTAAAATACTGTTATAATAACGTATGTAAATTGGTTGAGTTAATAGTTATTTAACATATTAACAATACACTCTGGTATTAGGAGTAATTGTTTGAAATTCGAGGAGTTAATTTATTCATCCATTTGATATGACTTTAAAGTTAAAGGGATGATTTGAGCAGTTTATAGAAAGTGTTGCTTTTTATCATTACTTAGGTACTAATATTATAAAGAGAAAATTGTGAAAAAGTAGTTTGTTGGTCTGGGATTTTAAAAGAATGTGCCAAATGTGATCCTTGTCTATCATGTCGTAAAAGGCGACTAATGGTATATCGGGTGTTGAGTGTGTGATTGTGTAGGCGACGAGCTAGCCACTCGTCACTACTTGTTCTCATATTTCCATCTAACCCAGCCCAGTTTTGTTTTTGGCTGTATGTGATTAAAGGGGCCTGCTGCCCCGTTTACTCTGCCTACCCCTTTGGGGATTATGGGTATGATGTTATGTTATGTATGTATGTAGTGACAAGTTGCAAGCTAGCCTACACATTCACACTCCCAAAACCTGATATACCATTCGCCGCCTTTTACGAACACCCGGTATACTCTGTGAAAAAACGCGGACGAAACCACAGGCTAAAGCTTGTACGTCCATCATCATCTTCCTAGCGTTATGTCCCGTGTTTAGACGGGGTCCGCTTAGACCATGAGCCAGGATTTAGCGAGTCTGGTAATTACATTGAAGCGACTGCCGATCTGACCTTCGTAACCCTAAGATAGGGGAACCAGACAATTTTTGGACTTGTACGTCCATAAACATCTATAATTCAAATACAAAACACTATCATTTCAGTTATTACTAAAACATTTTCCCTAACCAAGACACAAACGCATCCCTAATCCTATCAATATCGACTATCGATCCCATAGTCCGCACATCACTAGCCCTCACAAATTTGACGTCTGGCATAAATTTGCCAAGTTAACACCAACTCAATACAAATTACATGAACACAACTCCGCTTCGCAAAGTCGGCCAAAGGGGGTTCATTCACCCCTATATTCATCTTTCTGGTTCGGACCAACCTTGGAGGAGTGCGATGGAAAGTGTACCTTAAATGTTTACTGTGAGAGTCGATAATACTTTGCGTATTGCTAACTTGATGACTAGGGATGCGTTTGTTGAAAGCTATATCGATATATTTGTGATTAGTTATGAGTATCCAATTCAATACTCGTAAACGCGAAAGTTTGTATGGATGGATGTATGTGTGGATGTTTGTTACTCTTAAGCAAAAAGTACTGCTTGGATTTTAATGAAACTTTTCAATAGTATAGCTTATACATTAGAATAACATATAAGCTATGTTTCATTGATGTACCACGCGAGCAACGCTGCCGGCGGAAGCTAGTTAGTAATCAAGGCTGCTTAGTTGAAAAGTTTGAGACTAGCTACGATGTACCTATGTTTGTTTCTCACATGTATTTGGTTTTTCGTGGAAACGTGACTTGTGTTCCGAGTAATGAACTGCAGCTGAAAAAAAGCCAGGCTACAACTGCTACAAGTAATAAATGTTGTAAATATATTCAAATTAGAAAACAATTGTATATTAAGTTTTCACGCTTAAACCACCGGAGATGTTTGTCGTCAAAGATAAAATATTGGAACTAAGGAACATAACATTTCATTCTCAGACTAAAACTATAAGAATTATGTGTGACGCATAATTCTTATAGTTTTAGTACGTTCTTAACATCAGTATTTAAATATACAATTATTATAGTGTTAATAAATTTTCCATTCGTCTATTTTGCATAACAAATATAAGAGTCTATGAAACAGAATTCAACGCTAACATAGACACGAGAAATCTTAGTAAAACTGTAAAATTATAAAGAAATCATCGATTTATAAAACATCGATACAACGACATCCCTACAAAGGCTATGGAATATTCGCTCTTCTCTGCCTATATTAAATTTGCCGACACATACACGCAAAATCGAGTCGTACCGTCCACTAATAAGGTTGGTTTTGCGTTCCACACCCCCGCACCCTCGGTTTTAGTTAAGGGTGTATCTACAGGATGCGCTGAATTTTTTATGGTCTCAAGTTGGGTAAATTTTGATGTGGTTTTAAACTAGAATGTTGCTCATAGCCTTGGATGTTTTACTAACATTTTTATAGACAAATCTCCTGTAAGAAGTTGATAAGAGATGATTTTAGAGTTATGAAAGGGTGGCTTTAGATGAGCTGGAAAAATGAGGCTAAGCTTACCGGTGAAAAGGATTAAGTTTCGTTTTGTTAATGGGGGCTAAATCTTTTCGTATTTTTGCAAGTATTTGTCAACATGGGACAAATGTTGGTCTGGGTCTTAAAAACGTGCCATTGTGTTTATCATCTAGCATGTCGTAAAATGGGACTAATGGTACCTATATCGGGTTTTGGGCATGTGATTGTGTAGGCGACGAGTTAGCCACTTGTCACTACTTTTTCACAATTTTCCATCTAACCCGGCCCACTGTCCCATGTTGGTCTGGGACTTAAAAAGAATATACCAACTGTGGTTCTTGCCTAGCATGTCGTAAAAGGCGATTAATGGTATATCGGGCTTTGGGTGGGTGATTGTGTAGGCGACAGGTTAGCCGCTTGTCAGCTTAGTTTTATTTTTGGCTAAATGTGGTTAAAAGGGTGTGCTGCCCCTTTCACTCTGTCTACCCCTTCAGAGTTTACAGGCGACATATTTCGTATGTATGAAAATAATAAACGTGAGGTATGTAATTTTTACGTTAAGTTTTTCATTCCCGTTATTGATAAATTTGTACAGAACCCGAGGTGAAAAGCCATTAAAACAATATGATTTTAAGCACCCCCATTTTATTGTCAATTATAACTTATAATCTTACAAAGAATCATCTATTTATTAATATTTTTATGAAAGCCAATAAAATAATGTTTTAATGGCTAATATTTGCGTTTTATCATCAAATAAAAAAATATTTCTGATGAATATTGAAAAAGAAATGTTCAAATACCATTTTGAATAATTTTAAGAGCCTATTATTCTGTTTTTTTTGTGTAATAACTAACTAACTTACTAATCTTCACACCACTTCCCTAGCTGGGTAGGCAGAGAGAACTGAACGCCATATTGACAAGCTCGATGGCGCATTCGGTAGTGACCCTGCCCCATGCGCCAAGAGTTGTGGGTTCGATCCCCACCCAGAACGAACATTCGTGTGATGAATACTTGTGTTTGTTCTGTGTCTGGTTGTTAATATCCAATATTTAAGTATATATTTGTAATACTACTGTTGTTTCTGATATCCGTAACACCAGTGCTTAAGCTACTTACTTCGGAGTCAGATCAATGTATGTGATGTCGTTGAATATTTATTTATTTATTATTTATATGACTGTCTCGTGGTAGCATGCGCCGCCTAAAGACCAAGGGGTCCCGGGTTCAAATCCCGGGTCGGGCCAAAAATTATAGCTGGGTATTTCAATATCGAAATTACTCAGTAACAGCCCGGAGTCAGGAAGTTGGCGGTTTAATCACCCCCGTGGCTCGGAAAGCACGTTAAGCCGCTGGTCTTGCGCCTGACCTCTCTCCGGTCATGTCGGTGCCGTCTCACCGGACTATGAGAGTGAAGGAACAGAGAGTGCACTTGTGTTTGCGCACACACTTGTGCACTATAATATCTCCTGCGTTGGCTGATCCTCGTTGAGATTGGCCGCCGTGACCGATATCGGTTAGGAGGACATTATTATTTATATGGCACGATCCTTACACACCTCATAGGGTAATAGGTGTGTCTAATATTTGTTAAATAGGGTGTTTAAATAAAAGTACTATCGTACTTAAATAATAATACTATTGATATAAAAGTATTTAAGTAATTACACTATCGATTGTCCTATCGATCGTATAAAATATCGATTTTCGGCATCACTAGTCCTTACTGCTCCAAGGACTTTGTCTACCCCTCCGGACATTGTGTAGGTATATATGTATTAACGACATGTTAGTTAGACGCTCCCCCGCCATCAAGGCAGTAAAGGCCGCCTTCGGCCAACTACCGAAGTCCTCTCAAAAAAAAAGTTAGTTCGAACACAGTTGTCCCATTCTTATACGTCCCACACCAACATGGGACAGCCCATTACAATAATGACACCACCATATTCGTCCGGCTAACTAGGCCAACAACACCCTTATAACAGCCATTAAAAATATTAACAACCTCAACCTATTAATTAGCAGAACTCTTGCCTTAATAATTTCCGTTGCGCGTTTGGTACGCCCTGTATATATGTAAATTATGGCATCAACCTCCCGGTTCGTTAAGCAATCCTTTTACGACTAGGCACAAGGGATGAGCGGGAGAGGACTGGAGTTAGAATTTGACTCAGTAATTGAGTTGAAAATTGAGTGAGTTACCTTAGTACTAGCTTCTGTTAGCGGCGTTGCTCGCGTGGTACATCGATGAAACATAGCTTATGTGTTACTCTAATGTATAAGCTATACTATTGCAAAGTTTTATTAAAATACATGCAGCACTTTTTGCGTGAAAGAGTAACAAACATCCTCACATCCATCCATCCATACAAACATACACATTTCGCGTTTACAATATTAGGTAGATGTACATAACATCACGCCAGTAATCCCCGAAGGGGTTAGCAGAGTCAAAAGGCAGCAGGCCCCTTTAACCACATTCAGCCAAAAAAAGAACTGGACTGGGTTAGATGGAAAATTGTGAAAAATTAGCTAGCTCGTCGACTACACAATCACACACCCAAAACCCGATACACAAATAGTCACCTTTACGACATGCCGAGCAAGGAAGACAGTTGGCACATTATTTTTAAATCCCAGACCAACATGGGACAACTCAGTGACTCAATTCGAGTCACATCTTTGAGTTAAATCAGTAAGTTATTTATAAAAATATTTTCTTTTATCATCTTCCTAAGGTTAGGTCATGCGCTTAGACCATGATCCAGGATTTAGCGAGTCTAGTAAGTATTCTATTTTCTATAAGTTAGAGTGTCAGTGGCGGATTTACAGACTAGACCGCCCTAGGTCCCAGGCCATAATTCTCAGTACTAACGCGTCATCACTTATCTTTTATCACATCTATGTACGTATTTATACCACTAGCTCAACGGTGAAGGAAAACACCGTGATGAATCCTGCAAATTCGAACAACTTGGGATTTGTAACCATAATCCAAAAATTGTCTGGTTCCCCTATCTTAGGATTACAAAGGTCAGATCGGCAGTCGCTTCAATATAATTACCAGACTCGCTAAATCCTGGATCATGGTCCAAGCGGACCCCGTCTAAACACGGGACATGACGCTAGGAAGATGATGACTTATCTTTTATCACGCCTCTAATATCTGGCCGCCCTAGGCCCGGGCCTAGTTTGCCTTAAGGTAAATAATCTCCTCCCTTACACCACCGGCCATCTTTGGAAGCTTTCACATGGCTCGCCACACAAGCGCCGTAATATTTGCGTATTTTTGGTCCATTTGTGAAACATGCTATGCGATATTTTGCGATGGGATGTGCAAACGCTATGGTAATTGATCCATGGTGGTAGAGAGCGGTGCTCTATAAGGGTAGGACTCTTATAGAGTATTCGGTGTGGCGACGAGTTAGCCACTTGTCACTACTTTTTCACAGTTGTCTGTCTAACCTCAATTAATTAACAATTTATTACATACATACATAACATCACGCGAATTATCCCCGAAGGGGTAGGCAGAGTCAAAGAGGCAGCATGCCCCTTAAACCACATTCAGCCAAAAACACTGGCTGGGTTAGATGGAAAATTGTGAAAAAGTAGTGACAGGTGGCTAGCTCGTCACCTACACAATCACATACCCAAAACCCCATATACCATTAGTCGTCTTTTACGACATGCTAGGCAAGAAACACAATTGGCATATTCTTTTTAAGTTCCAGACTAACATGGGACCATTCAATTTATTATTGGCTAAAATTGGTTAAAGGCATTGATGAATGCTCATTGGATTTTGCCTAACTCTTCAGGGATTATAGGATAGACTGAGTAATGCATTGTTTAATAATAAAATAATATCGGAAAATAACACATACATTGATCTGACTTCAAGGTTAAGCACTTGTGTTACGGATATCAGGAACAACAGTGGTATTACAAATATGTACTTAAATATTGGATATTAACACCTAGAGACAGAACAAACACAAGTATTCGTCACACGAATGTTTGTCCAGGGTAGGGATCGAACCCACAGTTAATGGCGCATGGGTCAGGATCACTACCGAATGCGTCATCGAGCCAGTCAAAATTATATGTATATATATATTTTTTCGTACATGTAAACTTTCATTGCAATAAACTGTTATTTTAACATCAAAAACATACACTTAAATTTTATTTAGGTGTCTGCCCAGATTTGAAGTTAAACTCTACCATCAAACAAGCACGCATCCACCAAGCGACTAGCCCTTACGAGTTTTGTTTATTTCATAAACAAACAGACAAAGTTATAATGAACGTCTCGATGTATTGAGCAGGTAATAAGGCCAGTATAGTAATCCGTGCTTGTTAGTCGCTATTGGAAAAGTTACGGACAACGAATACACCTTCTGTCTCAAAGCTTACGTTCGAAGGAGGCCTTGTTATACTAATATGATAAGTTTGAGTTTCTTTTCATGCTTTTAAGTATTAACTACTTAATCGAATGTTATGATTTTTTTATGTTTAAGTTGTCAGGGGAACAGAAAATAGATATAGGTACATTTTCATTACCTGGGGAACCAAACAATTTAATTAATTAGGTAATAGGCTAGATGACTAAAAAATTCTGTATAGTCCGTCGGTTAGATTATAAAAAAATATTGAACACGTATTTTTTTATTTATTTGTCAAACAAACATTGACGAAGATACAATACATTCAAGTTGAGCGTGACGTCACACTTTCGTACAATTTTTACTAAATAGTGACGTCGCAAGCCCCCACTCTAAAACTTTGATGCTCATTATCTTTGTGATTTTTTGTTAATTTGATAAAGCGAAAAATATGTGTCTAGTATTTATGTATAATCTAACTGACGGACTAAATAGAATTATAGTTTTTTAATGCAGTCATCATCCCTAAAAATGTTTACCAATCAAAAGTGGTTTGAATATGCAGGTTTCATCACGATGTTTTCCCTCGCCGCTTAGCTAGTGGTCAATACAGACGTAGATTTGAAAAATCTAGAGGTACGTGTCCAGATTCGAAACCGCACCTCTCATATACCACTACTGAGCTACCACGGCTTACTGGATCACATAACATAGCATAACATCAAGCCCACAATCTTCGAAGGGGTAGGCAGAGTCAAAGGGGCAGAGGTCACTATTATACTAATTTACTACTAACTAACTAAACTTCACTCCACTTACCTAGCGGAGTAGGCAGAAAGAACCGAATGCCATAAGGCCATAATTTACTATTGTCTCGGAAAATTTCTTACCGTCCTGTCCTCGAGATAAAAAAACCTATTCTCATACCTACACACAACTACACAAAGGAAACGACATCACTCGAGCCGTTTCGGAAGAATTCGACCACGAACACTGACTCGAAGTTTTTATTTAATTAACGATAAGAGTACATACATAACATCACGCCCGTAATCCCCGAAGGGGTAGAGTCAAAGGGACAGCAACCACATTTAACCATTCAGCCAAAAACAAAACTGGGCTGGGTTAGATGGAAAATTGTGAAACATTAGACAAGTGGCTAGCTCGCCTACACAATCACACACCCAAAACCCGATATACCATTTCGACGCTTAAGAACCAAGACCATCTATCTACACTTTTGGCGCTTTTTACTTTTTAATGCAGTTATTTTTATGATTAATTTACGCATCGTTTCCTTTGATCAGTAACCTCAAATTCGCATTAAATAAGAAGTTATGAAAAAATACCAATACCACCTAAGTTACGTGACGTAATAAATTTAAGGAAATAAAACGTTTTATCGTCTCCTGTGAAGTCGACTTTTTGTAGATAGATGGTCTTGGTTCTTAAGCGTCGATTAGTCGCTTTTACGACATGCTAGGTAAGGACCACAGATGGCACATTATTAAGTCCCAGACCAACATGGGACTTATATCCTAATAGTAGAAGATGTGATTAAAAGATGAATTTGGCAAGAACCTGTGTTATGTTAAAACAGTATATTCAATATTCTAACAGGCACCAATAGTATGTTTAGCAGACAGCTATTCTCGTCCTCATCAGCCCTATTGATTAATGCCAAGTAGAGCGAACAGGGTCACTCAGTCGACTCCTGGCTGTAACCAGCTTACGGCGCTCATGCGA
Source organism: Glyphodes perspectalis (assembly GCA_951394215.1). Lineage (NCBI taxonomy): Eukaryota > Metazoa > Arthropoda > Insecta > Lepidoptera > Crambidae > Glyphodes > Glyphodes perspectalis. The sequence goes on from OX596228.1 coordinate 4,863,092, forward strand.
AAGGTCGTAAAGCGGTGATAGCCCAATGACAAGGACCTGCCTTATTTCAGAGGTGTACAGGTTCAAAGTAGTGTTGCCGAAAAATCTATAGTTTTGCAATCGATAGTTGAACGCTAAAATCATCTATATGATCGATAAGACAATCGTAGTATCGATAGTATCGATGTCTCTGTTACTGCAATACTATAGATAGTTCATTGGTTGGCAGCGATCGAAACTATCGATACTATCGATAGTATTGCAGTATCGTTAGACTATTCCATAAAGATATCCAAAAAATCTGACCATCATAGTTTGAATACCAGGAATAAACACGGGCTTGTCGTTCCACATCTTAGACTTTATAAAAGCAGTAATTCTTTTATGGGGCTTAGCATTAAGTTATTCAATAAGTTACCAGATAAAGTTATTCAAATGCCCGTTCATACATTCAAATCACATATGAAAACATTTCTTACGAAACAGGGCTATTAGAGAATTAAAGATTTTTTAAATGATAAAAATCTACAGTCTGCGCTCTAATTCTTGCATTATTATTATTGTAATACATTAAATAAATTGTATTTGAATTATATAAATTACTAGAAGTAGATATAAAGTAGCATTGTTATTGTATACATGGCGATTTAAAAGAGTAACTACCGAGTTTCTTGCCGGTTCTTCTCGGTAGAATCAACGTTCCGAACTTGGCGGTAGATTTTATTTTTATTGTTATGACTATTCATAAGTGCTTTTGTGGAGCCTACATGAATAATGATATTTCTATTTCTATTTCTATTGATACTATCGATTGACAATCGATATTAGTCTATCGAGCAGCAACACTATACAAAAGCTTCTTTATAAGTAGCTAGTCACTGGGACCTACTTTCTCATCTAAATCAATGATATTTTAAAAACAGCTAGCTACACTATCTAGCTTTGAAATTACATATATATCATCACCCCCTTAATTCCAGAAGGGGTGGGTAGAGTCAAAGGAGCAACTACCTCCCTTAACCACATTCATCCAAAAAATAAGACTAAGCCGAGTTAGATGGGAAATTGTGAAAAAGTAGTGACAAGTGGCTAGCTCGTCGCCTGCACAATCATGTGTTCATAATCCGATATACTATTATTCGCCTTTTAGGACATGCTAGGTAAGGAACACGAGTGGCACATTTAAATATTAAATTATGTATACATAAGTAAATACATAAAGATCATCATTAGAAGCATCGTTAAACGTTACAATTCATAGAGCAATTTATCCTTTAAATTTATTGAAATAGATAGTGAAATGGTCACATAATGGTTATATATGTTCCTAAATAATCGGTCCTCTCACTCCTAAAACTTAACTGTGACCGTCATATAGTCTTTGACTCCATAATGACTCCATTTGTTTTTACAATGTACCTTAATAAGCTCCAGACAGAGATGGCTATTCGTTTCGAAAATATCGATGTTTAATTGATTCTAATCGGAGAAATATAGTTCAGAATCCGGCACAAAACAATAATATTTATCAGTTTTGAAACCAATTTAATAAATAAATAGCAAACAAATAAATTCTCCACACTGACACACTAATTCCCTAGTCCCAAACTAAGCTTATGCTGTGCTATGGATACTAAGTGTTATATCAGCATCAACTGTGATATTACAAATGTACTTAAATATAAGATATTAACACCCAGACACAGAACTAACACAAGTATTCATCAAACGAATGTTTGTCCTGAGTGGGGATCGAACCCACAACTCTTGGCGCATGAGGTAGGGTCACTACCGAATGCGCCATCGAGCCAGTCAAATCCTTAATCCTTGCCATACATTTAGTTGGTTTTGATCCCTGACTCTATCCGGGATAAAAAAGTACCTATAATTTGTACATTACAAGGGATATTTTTTATCCCGCGAAATTAAATGGTTTTTCAGAAAATAGTTTAAAATCGAATCAATACGGATTTAGCGTTCCAATCGATTTAATCACAAAGAATCGAATTATCGTTCTATCGATTCTTGAATGCCACCCCTAGCTCTAATATCCGGGTATTAGTTACCTAACCCCCATCCTCGTGGGTATACCTTAAATATTAAATAATGAGGGTCTGAGCTTTCTTGGAATATTGTCGGATTTAAAGCTTAAGGCAGTATGTAGAAACTAGGGTTTATGCAAAATCCTAAATAATTTTAACATACATACATACTTATGTACGAGTATAAGAAGGCCCGTTGGTCGAGTGGTCAGAGACCCTGGTCACGAAACCAAGGGTCGGGACAAATGTTTCGTGTGAGAAACATGGACATTTGTACTCGAGTCATGGATGTCTATAATCGTATTTAAGTATGTCTATCTGTTCACCTAGTATCGATAACACAAGCGTAAGCTTAGTTTGGAACTAGGGAATTGATGTGTCAGTCTGGAGAACATGAAATTAAAAAAAAATAGGTCAGCAAGGTAAAAATAGGTACATATATACCTACATAAGTATTTATCTATTCTTATGTCCGCATGTCTTATATAATAATAATGTGCTAACTATGTCCCTTGCCTAGCATGTCGTAAAAGGCGACTAATGGTATATCGGGTTTTAGGTATGTGATTGTGTAGGCGACGAGCTAGCCACTTGACACTACTTTTTCACAATTTTCCATCTAACCCAGCCCAGTTTTATTTCTTGGCTGAAAGTGGTTAAGGGGGCTAGATGCCCCTTTGACTCTGCCTACCCCTTCAAGGATTATGAGCGTGATGTTGTGTATAAATTAGAGTTGGGTTAAACAGAACATTGTTAAAAAGTGACTAGCTCGCCTATACAATTATAAATCTACTACTCAATACACCGTTAGTCGCCCTTTACGACATGCTAGACAAGGAACACAGTTGGCACATGTTTCTAAGTGTCAGACCAACATGAGACACACTATTTGTCTTTATGAACAACAATCATCTCAAAAATCAATGTTTAAAATAAACACCTATTTAGCACCAAGCCTTAAAAGATTGCATATTCGCTGTTCTTGTAAAATATAACGTTTTTATAAGACCAAGGCCATCTTTGGTCACCTCCTGAACCTCTTAAGACAACCCCATGTTGATATACAGCCCTCTTAAGCCCTCCCCAAGCCTTTATGGTCGATCCTGGCACTTACCTGGTAGTCGGAAGGTCATTTGGTATCTTAACGACGACCCTAACAGGTGCAGTTGACTTGATGTTCACCTTTGGCGATTAAGTAGTCATCATTGATTTTGTGTGTTGCTGGTTATTAACACCCGCGTGATTCGTCTGTTTCAGACGAGTGTACTGTGAGATAATAATTAGCCTATCTAGTGTCAGAGTTGCAATTAGTCTAGCCTTAAATGAAATTAAATGATTTATTTCTGCAAGTGGATTCATAACAAATTCTTTTGCACGTCAAACATTACCCTACTCGTACCAGCACCTCGACGTGAATGGCCTGCTTGCCTTTTGGATGACTTTTTTTAAATACGTTAATATGAACTTATATATCTAATTTAGTGACATTATAAATTAAACATATACATTTCACTGTGCATGCGAGCAGACTATTTAGTCCAAATATTTCTAACATCTAAATAATCTTCCAATTTGTAGTAATCATCAAACTAAATTATCTTAAGACTCATTCAACGGAAAATACCTATTTAAACTGATATATAGAAAAATACTTAAATTATAATAGTGATAAGTAGTTTTATTTTGTCTAGATTTTGTTTAATCTGGTAATTTTTTCAAATTCATACATTCAATCATTCTTTCCAATATCAATGCTTCTATTGGCTAAACATTCAGGTTAACAAGACAATTCGCCAGTATTTACGACTCCACAACCAGGAACAGACATTGCCTATCACGATAATTTATTAGACAATAAAAATCTCCGAATAGCTACAATATGAAGCTATGTATCATATTTACCCGCGAAATGTTAAGCTATAAAACGCTATGGTTTTACGGCTTTGTAATCTTGATGATGGGAAAGGTAGCGAATTGAAAAAATGTTCGCCATTATCATATTTGCAGCTTTGAAATTCGTGCTTAGTCGATGTAAACTCAGATTTAGATCCTACCCCGCTTAGATTACGATCCTGGATTTAGGGAGTCTGGTTGACTGGAGACAGTCTGATTTTTGAAACTCTTCCGGAGCGGAAATTGGATTGTTACATGTAATTTAGAGTTAATATATAACAACAAAGTCAAGTAAAAAAGCATTTTTTTCTAAAAATCCTTTAAATTGGTTCCTTAAATCACTTGCGCGTTTACAGGCGCTAAGAACGATGTGGAGAAATTACCCGGCGCAACGGCTTGAATAGGGATGATGACTGCATTAAAAATCTATAATTCTATTTATTCCGTCAGTTAGATTATACAAAAATACTAGACACATCGCTTCGCTGGATCGATCGCTGTATCAAATTAACAAAAAAATCACAAAGATAAAGAGCATCAACGTTTTGGAGTGGGGGCTTGCGACGTCACTATTTAGTAAACATTTTACGAAAGCGTGATGTCACGCGCAACTTGCATGCATTGTATCTTCGTCAATGTTTGTTTGACAAATAAATAAAAAAATACGTGTTCAATATTTTTTTATAATCTGACTGACGGACTAAACAGTTTTTTTTGTCATCTTGCCTATTGCGCGTATAAAACCCGCAAATGATTTCTCGATAAAAAAACGTTTGCTAAAGAAAAAGTATACGACGGATTTATAAAAAAACACCTATTTTTATGTAATCAAACGTACATCTTCATTTTCGCATATACTAAAGATGACCTTGTATATACCACCAAAGCATAGTTTTAAAAGTTTTCGCCATAACGAAAATTTCATCAAAAATTATTTATTATCATTGGACGAATTTCTGAATCGACAATTGTTAGTGGTCCACCGAGTTATTGCTCATCACCGATTGGCTAAATCCAACCATTATACAAATCGTAAAACTTGCATCAGTAAAATTGGTACCTATTTCAATTTAATCAATGACTTCTTGTAGTGATGTGAACGGATTGCAATTTTCAAAACCGATCGCTACCGATTTCGGTTTTATACCTTTAAATAAAATAACTCAGTGGTGAGCGAAATTTTATATAAATATCAGACAGCATCACATACACGATCTGATTCTGAGATAAGTCACTAAAGCACTTGTGTTATCGGATTCATCAGTGGTACTACAAATATAAATAAATGAATAGATATCTGACGACATCACATACATTGATCTGATTCCGAGGTAAGGAGCTTAAGCACTTATGTTACGGATATCAGAATCAGCAGTGGTAATTCAAATATATAAATAAATAAATAAATATCACACTACATCACATACATTGATCTGACTCCGAGGTAAGTAGCTTAAGCACTTGTGTTAAGGATATCAGAATCAACAGTGGTATTGCAAATATATACCTAAATATTGTATATTAACACCCGGACACAGTAAAAAAACAAGTATTCCTCACACGAATGTTTTTCTTAGGTGGGGATCGAGCCCACAACTCTTGGCGTATAGGACAGGGTCACTAACTGTGGATGTTTATACACAAAATTCAAATCACTTTTATAATAATTAATATAACAAAATGTAGCCTTGAAATAAAATACGACTGATTACAAAAGTCAGGTCTCTTAGTCAAAACTTGGAAGAATATTACTTGAATGCAATTATTACCTCGTTTAGGCTCATTTTTCAGTCCTCGTTTTTTTATTTTGCGGCGACTAAAATCTACTAATTAACATTAGGCTTTCTTTCAAAGAGAATCTGTTCTACCAGTTTCCACATAAAGCTAAAAGCTACCGATCGCCAACCGTTTTTTTTTTCGATCCACAACCGGTTTTACCGGTTTCTCAACCGTTTCACATCACTAGTCTCAGTTTTCCGTTCCGAAGTGAGTCAAGGCTGCCATTCAATCGCTCTCATTTGTCTGTCGCTGCGTTCCTACAAAAGCGGTATTATTGAAAATGCTAGACTCGACTATGAATAGAGCTTCCTCGTGCTACTTTTGAGTCGTACCACAAAATAGTTGTTAGTGCCAGAAGAATGAGGAGTTTGAGGCAAACACAACTTTAGGACTACTATTTAGAGCTCAATTTTAAACGAGCTTGCGGCTTCTTTAGTCATGACAACAAAATACTCTTTAAACTTCAGTACTACAATGGTGGAACAACTTTTATATTGAGATATCGCTGTTTGTTTGTATGTCACACATTTTTTTGATGGTAGATATTAAAAAACTAGACTCTAATCCAGGATCATGGCCCTGGTTAGATAAAATGATCTTGGACTAGGTAACAAATTATGGTACATACATTCATCACGTCTGTAATCCCCGAAGGGGTAGCAGTGTCGGAGGGGCGACAGGCCTCTTTAACCAAATTCAGCCAAAAATTACATGCTAGGCAAGGACCACAGTTAGCACAATCTTTTTAAGTCCCTGAATAGGGTTGCATTCTCCAAAATTTTCAACCAGGACAAGACGCGTGAAAACCCCGGATTTTAGAGCCCAGAACCCGGACATGTCAACAGATTTTTTTAAACATAGTCAGTGTAATAAAATGCAGTTGGAAATGATGATGAATTTAGCGGGTCGGTTAGTCGGTTGATGCGGCGTGCGGGCACAGCGATTGTGTCGGGGTGGCCCAAGACTTTACATTTTTAAACCCGCACTACAAATGAAGCCCCACCCGGACGCTCCCCGGATGCCCTCTAAACTAGGACAAATCCGGGGAAACCCGGACGGATGGCAACCCTATCCCTGATCAACATGGGACATTCTAAGATGGTGAGAGATTTTTGCAAATTATGGTACATACATACATACACCCGCAATTCCCGTAGGGCTAGGCAGAGTCGAAGGGGGCGGCAATCCCTGTTAACTACTTTTAGTCAAAATAAAAATTTGGCTGGGTTAGATGGAAAATTTTGAAAAAGTACACAAAATCCGATATACCATTAGTCGTATTTTACGACATGCTAGGCAAGAGACACAGTTGCGATATTCTTTTTAAGTCCAGTCCCATGGGATTTATAGTATGTATCTTCAAATACATAGATTTCAAAATTGGTCTTAATAATTTACGTTTAACAAACATATTTGGTGGTTGGTAATTCAGCCAATTCCTTAAAAGTGGTTGTTCATTTGCAACAAATCGATCTCTATCAACTGGGGGTCGAAAGTGAGTGGTTTCCGAGATTTCGAAGATTTAGGTTTGTATTAAAATGTTGTGACCTATCACAGATAAACTAAACTGATACATTTCTGGAAGCTAGTAAACTATCAATCATTTTCAGCAAAATACCGTCTATTAAAGTCACTAAATTTCAATACAAACTTATATCTTTGATATCTTGGAAAGCACTCACCTTCGATCCCAGTTGCTAGAAGTCGATTTGTTGCAAATGACCTTTAGAACAACAATTAAGGAATTGGCTGAATTACCAGCCACCCGTGTATAGATCAGAATTTTCAAAAATAAATCAAAAATAAAAACACCTACCTTTTGTTGTTTTTATAATGGTGCCGTAGATTCTGCTGCAGGCTGCTTCACCCCCTTAGGGGTTGAATCATATAATCAATAACACAAAAAAAAAGTCCGATCATGTACAAAATTCCATCTTTCTAGGGATGAGCTGCATTGAAATTAGTCAGTTATAGATAAACTGAAAATGACTCCCAAATAGAGGTATCGTTATTGCAAATTTGTCTATTTATTATTTAGAGTTATACCTGTTAAACATACATCCCTTAATACCTAGTTGTATTTGAATACAGTATTCTTTATTATTTCTACAAATTATAAATAGGAACCGCGTAAATGAACGTTCACAGACTTGCTTGCTTGCAGACCTAATAAGTAGATACAGACAGACAGACATTGTTTGTTGTTACTGTGGTAACGCAAGGCCTTTAGGTGCACCATTATAGCAGTCAATTTCATCCCCTTAGGGGTTAAATTTGAAAACATCCTACTCTTGTATTAATAATGAAAGAATTCCGTGTGGTCAATCTCACCCCATCAGAGGTTCAATTTGAAAACATCATAATTTTCTTAATAATGAAAGAAATCTGTGTAGTTCGTAGCAACATAATAAACACAGACCGACCTTGTTTGTTGTTGTTGTGGTGGTGCTGGTGGTGCGGCTGCGGCTGCGGCTGCGACAGCTGCGGCATCAGCGCCGGGTGCGGCAACTGCAGCAGTTTCGGCTCAAGTTTCGTGGCCGCAGCCACGGGGATGGGGCCGGCGTTCGTCATAGTGCTCATGGTGGCCGCAGGCATCATAAGCGTAGACATGGCTAGCATTTTGACTGAGCACTCGAAGGGGTCAGTTTAAAACGCCATTTTAAACACGCCCGTGTGTATAAACTTGTTTTGTATATTTCTTGTTTTATTTGCTTATTTTTTATATATAGTTAAATTATATTATATATATTTATGTATATATATATATATGTGTTGTATATTTTTATTTTTTTTATGTATTATAGTAAATTACGCTACAGATTTTGGTGTTTTTACATTGCACAATCACATTATATTATGGTGATGCCCGTTTGGTTAGTGGGTATTTGATGGTTTTTCGTTACAAATATTAACTATTCTATGGACGCGACTGAAAGAGATATGTTTATGTTATTTTTGTGTTTTTTTTTTATTTGTTGCTTTTACACTCGAGCAGGTACATGTGTGTATTAGTTTCGCATTAATTTTATTTGTTTATATATTTTTTTTTGGTAGTTTTCTGTTTTTTTTTAATTGTTTTTTTTTATTATTGGTACATTTTTGTTGAGGTACATTTCTGGTTGCGGAATTTCGATAGCACGACGAATTTATAACGGTTTGTTTATTTTTTTATTAAATATAAAAAAAAAATTACAAACGCAGATAAATTTTTAATTTTTTTCACATTATATCGATATTTCCAGTTACTTTATAGGGGAATCGGGGTCATATAATTGCAACTCTCCAACAACTCCTAATGAAAAATCTTGAAAGAAAATGTTTATACTACATATTACCGAGCAGTCAATCTACGAAAGGGTAGGTCTCTTAAGAAGGGGTAGGACCTACGTTAATGTAGATTTCACGAAGAGTCCCGCAGTGGGGAGCCCGGAATCTGCGCTACGCCTGAAGAATGACCACCGTGAGGTTTAGTCGGTAGTAGAGTGTTTTTCCCAGACAGCTAAGCCCGACACACCCTTGTAGGCCGAACCTAGGTTTACTTGGACAGCGTAAATGCATTCCTCACGTTAAAAAAAAGTCTCTACCTACGTGGCTTAAGAAGCTTATTGCTCCTTAGACTCTTCAAGGAGCATTAAGATGCTTAAACCAAAGTCAGTTAAAAGAAATAGTTAGGTTAGATGGAATATTGTGAAAAAATAGTGACAAGTAGCTAACTCGTCGCTTCAGTCTAATATAGCTAGACTCGCCAACTCCTACTATTCATGACTCTAGAAGCCTAGAGCCAGATCATGATCTCAATGAATCCCGATTAGAACGGTCACCCATCTCATTTCCTCCACACCCAAAGTCGCTTAACTTCGCAACCGTTTTCCCTCGCTCGCCCACAGGGCGGTTACGTCACAAACCCGTTTATTGCGCGAAATAATGTCTCCTTACATAAAACTCCGTAATGCACAGTCGCCAAAACCACTGCGAATATATATCGTGCCGGCCATTCTGGCTTGGGGCCGCAGCCAACTGTACGTCATAGTACAAGTACGAACAGTATACCAAGTTTGATAGATGGGTTTAATATATTTTTATGATGTGCTGATATGATCAGATTTATCAGGTTCCCATACATAAGGATTACATCCTTATCTAACCTACCTTTGTATTATAGGGGTGTATAGTTTCTTTTTAATAGGCGGTACATCATCATCATCTTCCTAGCGTTATGTCCCGTGTTTAGACGGGGTCCGCTTAAACCATGATCCAGGATTTAGCGAGTCTGGTAATTACATTGAAGCGACAGCCGATCTGACCTTCATAACCCTAAGATAGGGGAATCAGACAATTTTTGGATCATGGTCACAAATCCTTTGAATTTGCAGGTTGCAACACGATGGTTTCCTTCACTGTCAAGCTAGTGGTATAAATACGTACATAGATTTGAATAATCGAGAGGTACGTGCCCGGGTTTGAACCCGTACTCTTCGGTTAAGAGGTGCGTGTTCTTACCATTGAGCTACCACCGCTCCTATACATGTACATAGACGAGTGTAATGGTTTTTTATAAGATGGCGTATGAGCTAGCGGGTCACCTGATGGTAAGTGATCACTGTCCATGGACAACTGCAGCACCAGAGGAGTTGCTGTCGCGCCGCTTCAATAGGGTCGGGTGGCATTCTCACTCAATGCGACGCACAGCAGTATCGGGTCTGCTGTATTACGCAAATGTTCTGTGAGAGCCGAGCTGATTCAGTTTATGTAACTTCAAATAGTAACTGCGAGTTTAGAAATGCCACATGCTATATCACATTCACTTCAATTCAAAATCAAAATTCACTTCAAAATTACAACCAGTCTAGCTGACTGGCACACCAATTCCCTAGTTCCAAGCTCAGCTTAAAATCTGTCCTGTGAATACTAGGCAAATGGAATGCCACACTCTAATACGTTTATTAACATCCATTACTCGAGTACAAATGTCCATGTTCATCACACGAAACATTTGCCCCAAGCGGGATTCGAACCCGCGACCCTTGGTTTCCTGGCTCTAAGCACTCGAAAAACGGGCCTGTCTAACTAGCTAATTTCTATCTCAGAACAAACTAAGGACTTGAGAGACTTAGTCTTTCTAATAGATAGAAGCTAGTTTTCCCTCCATGATTTTATTTATCTGCCTAACCTCTCACGTGATAGGGTTGGTAATCAGTAAGTTTTTTTTAAAGGGAATGATGATTATTTGGAGTAGCCTTGTTATCATCACTAGGAAGGTCCTTAACTGTGCAGCTAAAGTTTCCAAATGATCTTTATTACATACTAGCAGGTTTCACCCGCGTAGCTTCCGTTCCCGTAGAAATACGGGAATAAAATATAGCCTATATTACTCGCTGATTAAGTAGCTTACTATTGGTGAAAGAATTTTTCAAATCAGTCCAGTAGTTTCGGAGCCTATTCAATTCAAACAAACAAATAATCAAATCTTTCCTCTTTATAATAGTAGTTTGATATACAAATTGTCATGTGCGTCATCCTTGCAAAGGTAGGCTAAGTCTCAGTAACAATAAGCTTCTTATACCACATTTAGTCAATAATTTAGATAAGATAAGATATTTATTTATTTTCTCATTGCAAAAGGACTTATATCCAAGTTAAAACTAAAAAATATTTCACAAGAAAGAAGAAAGAAAGAAAGAAAGAAATTACTTTATTTGACACAACATGAGTTAACAGCAACAAAGACATACAATAACAAAAAAACAGAGTGTGCCTAAAGGGCGCCCGCGCAGCTCGAGTCGCGAGCTACCTTGCGGCAGATCACGACGCTGGTTTTCAGCGGGTGCCTAATCCACTTCGCACACCTGACTTCACCAACAAGGAGAGAACACGACGGAAGGATCAGATATACGAAGTAGAGGAACGTCCGTATAAATACAATAAAAGTAAAAAAAAAAAGGGGAATAAGAAAAAAAGAAAGAGAAAGGTTCTCTCTGCCTACCCCGCTAGGGAAGTGGCGTGAAGTTTAGTTAGTTAGTTAGTTAGTTTAGAAAGAGAAAGACTTGTGTTTAAGAGGCTGGTGTCTATGATAGATTTAAAATACCTGTGTTACAGTCACAGTTGCCATTGGTTAGACGGGAAATTGTGAAAAAGTAGCGACAAGTGGCTACCTCGTCGCCTACACAATCAGAAACCCAATACACCATTATACGTCTCCACAACATGTGAAATAAACACAGTTGCTACATTATTTTTGCGTCCTAGACAAATATCCTTATTATTCGAGTAATGAAGCAGAAACAAATGAAATGAGAGCCCATTACGACGGACTTTCCTGGTAGACAAAGAAACGATTACATTTTGTTCAAGACAAACACAAATAGATACCGTGTACAGAATTTTACACAGCTCTTTGAGGTCCGAATTGGTTTTGTGTCAAACAAAACTCGATGTTGAAACACCTTTGGGGAGAGCGGAGTTGGTATACTTTCCGTGTGTTTACTTTGGCGGGAGGGGATGAAATAAATATTCCTGGAGTCGTTTCGTGGCGAATTTACCAGGGAGGGAGCTGGCTGATGTATTATAGACTGGACTGGTGCGAAGAAATACAGCGTTGAGAGCGTCTCAAGTTGCGCTTAAGTATGTTTTGGGCTAGTTTTGGGATTCGGTCTTTTATATTTTTTTTAAATTCTCCAGACTGACACACCAATTCCCTAGTACCAAACTAAGCTTGTGCTATGGATACAAGGTGAACGGATAGACAAACTTAAATACGTTTTATATACATCCATGACTCGAATACAAATGTCCATGTTCATCACCCGAGACATTTGCCCTTAGCGGGATTCGAACCCGTGACCCTTGGTTTGGTGGTCAGGGTCTCTGACCACTCGACCAACGGGCCTGTCAAATATATATTCTTAAAGATATGAATTCTTAAAGTTCATAAAAGTTATTTTCAGTACAAATTAATAAAATAACTTTTAAGCCGTACTTATAATATTGCTAGGTGATGTCCTGTATAAGGAATTTAGTCTGTTGCAAAGGTCCTACTTTAACCTACAGGATCTAAAAATTTTTCAAAAAGTAAAGGAATGAAAAGTTTAAGCCATTACTAAATTTTTTAACATTAAAACTCCTACCTGGTTAAAAACCTAACAAATAAATAGGGTTTCTTTTAAATTAAAATATATCTAAGATAAATATAGTTTAGTAGTGTAGTATACAGTATTATAGTACATAACATCACGCCCATAATCCCCGAAGGGGTAGGCATAGTCAAAGGAGCAGCAGGGCCCTTTAGCCACATTCAGCCAAAATTGACACGGGGCTGGGTTAGATGGGAAATTCGGAACGAGTGACAAGTTGCTAGCTCTTCGCCTTAACAATCACATACCCAAAAACCGATATACCATTAGTCGCTTTTTACGACATGCTAGACAAGAACCACAGTTGGCACATTCTTTTTAAGTTCCAGACCAACAGGATAATGGGCTGAGTTAGATAGAAGAAAAAATACTAATGATGTATATTTTACAATCGAAAAATAAACTTTCAAACACTCCATAGTTCAAAGACCACATTTTACGTATACATAAGTCGTACTGTCCGTCTGGTCGGTCACACGACTCATCCACACAAACAAATGCTGGCGGACTCTTTGCGGCCTCAAACTGCGGCTAGCGAGAGACAGCGGCCACTTTGAGCCTTGTGGCTTCAGTTAGTCGTTTGTAGTATTAGCTCTTTTGACTGCAGCAAAGGTATTTACTGAGGTTTTTTAAAGTACAACTATCATGTTAGAACAGTTTACATATGTACATATAGAATACTAGCAATGCCTCGCAGTTTTACTTGCGTAATTCCAGTTCCCGTATGAATACGGGGATAAAATATAGCCTATGTTACTTGCTGATAAAGTAGCTTTATTTGATGATTTTAATGTAATAATTGTTTTATTTAAATTGAAAGTAATAGTAATTATGTATTTGAAAATATATTATACTTATCGACTTTACAATCTTATCTAACAATTTACTACCATTTTTCATAATATAAGAAATAATAAATTCTCTATACTGATACACCAATTACCTAGTTACAAACTAAGCTTATAAGCTTGTGATATGGATACTAGGTGAAAGAATAGACATACTTAAATTATATAAGTATTGTATACATCCATGACTATTCAGTAATATGTGGTCAGATGTCCTTTTTTTGGGTATCTGTAATAAAAATTCAATGCAGACATAGCCTATTATCATCTTCCTAGTGTTAAGTCCCGTGTTTAGACGGGGTCCGCTTAGACCATGATCCAGGATTTAGCGAGTCTGGTAATTAAAAAACATTTAAGCGACTGTCGATCTGACCTTCGTAACCTAAAGATAGAACCAGACAATATTTGGATCATGATTACAAATCCAAAGTTTTTCGAATTTGCAGGTTTCATCACGATGTTTTCCCTCACCGTCGAGCTAGTGGTATAAATACGTACATAGATTTGAAAAATCCAGAGGTACGTGCTCCGATTAACCCGCACTCCTCGGTTAAGAGGCGCGTGTCCTTACCATTGAGCTACCATTGCTCTCAATTGCCTCGCAATTGTCTCGCAGACATAACCCATATTCAATGGAAAAGTTAATAATATACAGTAATCACTGCTTGTCTAAAAATTTAGAAGAAGAAGAAGAAACAATTTACCAAGCATTATCCAGGGCGCGAATACACCTTTTCTGTATTTTAAAGGCTTTATCTATATCAACTGAATTACCCCACATGAGTAATCCATAGCTAAGTATCGACGACACATATCCATGATATGCTGTAAGAGCTGCTTCCGTCGATACCGACTGCCGCAATTTTTTTATTGCAAACGCAAAACGTTCCAGTTTTTTGCATACAGTATCTATGTGGCCTTTCCAGTTAAGGTGTGTGTCTAAATGTATGCCTAAAAATTTAAAACTCTCTACTTCATCTATTGCGTCATTATCAATTCTGATATTTTACATAATCATGTTTTAGCTAAATACTAACTGATTGGTCTGGGACTTAAAAAGAATATGCCAACTGTGTTTCTTGCCTAGCATGTCGTAATAGGCGACTAATGGTATATCGGGTTTTGGGTATGTGATTGTGTAGGCGACGAGCTAGCCACTTGTCGGTCACTGCTTTTTCACAATTTTTCATCTAACCCAGCCGGGCTTTATTTTTGACCAAATGTGGTTGAAGAGGCATGCTGCCCCTTTGACTCTGCCTACCCCTTCGGGGATTATGGGCGTAATGTTATGTATGTATGTATGTATGTACTTACACAGAAAGGATGAAAACAAATTGTGGGTTATTAGATGTATTTAAGTAAATAGTGAAAATATTTAAAGCATTTGTTAAAATCCAGCGTTTATTTAAAAAGCCTCGAATATGATTTGTTTTAAAGTCCTATGTAATTAGTAATAATCCTAACTCACACAACCCCCTAGTTCCAAACTAAGCTCAAAAAAACATTGGATTTGTAACCATTACTCAAAAATTGTCTGGTTCCCCTATCTTAGGGTTACGAAGGTCAGATCGGCAGTCGCTTCAATGTAATTACCAGACTCGCTAAATCCTGGATCATGGTCTAAGCGGACCCCGTCTAAGTAAGGGACATAATGCTAGGAAGATGATGAGTATTATTTCCGACATCACTTCTGAACAAATTCTATATATATATGTTGTTCTATGTTGTTCTCTTCTAAGAGGGTTTATTTTGCACCCTGCGGATCCCTAAAAGCGTTTCTCAGTAGCGATTAACAGCTTGTTATTATAACAGTTTTCTTACGACTAACCTTGAACCAACATACTTAGCTGGTATTCATCGATTATTCTATAAGCCTTCATATTAAGGGAAAGACAAAGAGCTTGTTGTTCTATGACATTTTGTCTATGCTAGAGGTATTGGTGTTCAAATCCGGGCATGTGCCTAAAGGATTTACGTACATACCATAGATTTTGACAGGCCAGTTGGTCGAGTGGTCAGAGACCCTGGCCACGAGACCAAAAATCGCGGGATCGAATCCCGCTAGGGGCAAACATTTCGTGTGATGAACATAGACATTTGTACTCGAGTCATGGATGTTTATAAACGTATTTAAGTATGTCTATCCGTTCACCTAGTATCCGTAGGACAAGATTATAGCTTAGTTTGGAACTTGGGGAATTCGTGTGTTATTCTGGAGAATTTATATATTATTATTATTATACCATGACACCTGCAGTCCCCTAAGGGGTAGGTAAATATTATTGAGTTAGGTTAGACGGAAAATTGTGTAAAGTAGTGACAAGTGGCTCGTTGCCTTCATAGTGACAAATTATTTTGTTTGTGATTGTGTAGAGTATTCATCTGCTTGCCTAATACACGATTAGTAAGTCGCCTTTAACGACAGCTAGGCAAGCTTTTTAAAATAAATAAACATTGGTGTTTCGACTATACAAAAAATAGGGAGAATCATAATAAGCCACGTTTACGGCTCTAAAAAACTATGTAATTAAAAAAATAAAAACCGACTTCAAAAAACCCCGCAAAAAATGTTTATAAAAAAACACAAATAAAAACTGCCTTAATAGCTATTTAAATGTCTAAACACTAAAAAGTATAAAATAAATTCTTTCGACTGCTTCGATGAAAGTATTAATCTTTAACACGTATTTAAATATTTACAATAATCAGTTAGTTTTGGAGTCGGTGCCAGCCCGCGTAATTATATCATCATTTCGGAATTTGCAATTATTTGTTTCTTGGTGAAGGGTGGTAAAATAGGTTTTGAATATACAAAATCAATAGTAAGTTAATATACTCATATTTTAACTAATTTGTTTCATATTGTTATTAGTAAGGTAATTTGTTATTAAGTGTCTACTTTTTTTTTAGTTTGGCTGGCACCGACTCCAAAACTAACTGATTATTGTAAATATTTAAATACGTGTTAAAGATTAATACTTTCATCGAAGCAGTCGAAAGAATTTATTTTATACTTTTTAGTGTTTAGACATTTAAATAGCTATTAAGGCAGTTTTTATTTGTGTTTTTTTATAAACATTTTTTGCGGGGTTTTTTGAAGTCGGTTTTTATTTTTGTTAAAATTTAACTTATTTATTACTTTTTAGTGAAATTTATTAATAGGTAGGTAGACCAAAACAAAACAAGCTGCTTTAATGAGACAGTACCGGTCTTATGAGACTAAAGACGTAAAGGTATAACGACCCTTTAATGTTTAAAGAATTACTAAAAACTACTAATCTTCAATGAGTTATACCTTTCATCATCAGCTAAGCAACATAACATGATGAGTACGAGACGCAAATACTGGAATCGTTTTAGAAAAAATAAATAAAACACTTAACATGTCGTTAAAATTTAAGAGTGATCCTCGTTTTCATGGTATCCCATCACTAGACCAAGACTTGGTGAAATTGAGACTATCTCGAGAATTACACTCAATATGGCCCTATAATATTGAAAGAATTATCCACGAACTCCTAATCGTTAAGGAGTTACACCTTCCATCATCAGCTCAGCAACATGAAATTATGAATACCAGACGTAAATACTTGAACTGTTTTAGAAAATAACTAAAATAGATTGTACGCGCCTATAATACTTAAGGGTTTCCCTCGATTTGCCTAAGATTCCTTCATCAGATCCAGATGTGGTACCAATAGGGCCAACTCCAGGATATACCCTTTTGAATAAAAAAGAACTCTAAAAATCGTCTTACAATTCTCGAAGATATCAATATTTAAAGAATCATAAACTAATTCCTAATCGTTAAGGAGTTGTACCTTCCATCATCAGCTCACCAACATAAGATGATAAATATCATGCGTAAATACTTGAACAATCTTAGAAAATGTCTAAAACACATTGTACGTGCCTATAAAGTTTGAGGGTTGCCCTCGATTTTCCTGGGATCCCTTCATCAGATCCTGACTTGGTGGCAATGGGACCAAGTCGGGGAAACCCTTTCGATTAAAAAAAAAATTTTGGAAATCGGTTAACAATTCTCAGAGATATCGAGATACATACATAAAAAAAAATAAAAAAAAACATTCAGTCGAATTGAGAACCTCCTCCTTTTTTTGAAGTCGGTTAAAAATAGTGGCTAATTGAAACTAACTAAACTTCACGCCACTTCCCTAGCGGGGTAGGCAGAGAGAACCGAACGCCATATGGCACGATCCTTACACACCTCACTCGCCTCTTCAGCATTCATGATCCTTTTCATACAAGCTCTACGGTTTTTGTGACTCTTAACATCACCTACTGTTAATACATGACCGATAAAGTCGTGGTAGGTGAGCCTGGGCCTTCCGCGGCTCCTACATCCTTCCACTTTCGCATTGTATATCTGTTTAGTCAACCTTTCGTCATCCATTCTTTCCACATGTCCGAACCACGGATATTTGACTTTTAAAAAAATGGCCATGTTGGTCTCGGACTTAAAAAAATGTGCCAACCGTGTTCCTTGCCTAGCACGTCGTAAAATCGACTAATGGTATATCGGGTTTTGGGTGTGTGATTGTGTAGGCGACGAGCTAGCCACTTGTCACTACTTTTTTTTACAAATGCTGCCCCTTTGACTCTGACTACCCCTTCGGGAATAACGGGAATTATGATATGTACCTATGTAAAAAAAAAATTTTTTCTTAAACAAAAAAGCCTTCAAAACTACGTGAAAGAGTTACAAAAGCCTTTTTTGGAAGGAAATAATAAAATAATACCTCCATTATAGAATATAAAAGGAAAAACATTGGCTCAAAATAATATTGACATAGGTACGCCCATCTCATGTTTAATGAAACGCAAACAGAGTCTGAGGGGCGCACGGTAGCGAGCTGAGCCAAGTTCTGCGGGGGTTATGCTTTGTTTTAATGTGGGCTAGCTTTCATTCGAGTTTACAGGTATTATAATATGCTTTGATTTTAAATGTAAATGTCTATTTAACCGACTTTTAAAAAGAATCGTAGAAAAAGAGTTATATTTATATGTGGAAAATTGCATATTTTATATGCTTTCATTTTTTATTTTGTACCATAATGACTTTAACCCCCGAAAGGGTAGCAGAATCTAAATAGCAAAAAACTCCTTAAACCACACAATTAGCAAAAAAAGTATAAAGTTGGGTGAGATGTAGTGTTGCCCAAAGCAAGACTCTTGCGGCGGTCTTGCACGTCGTCATCTTGCTGATTTAGTCTTGTTCTTGCTTAAATGTTGCTTGTTGCTTGGTCTTAACACAGGACCAAGCGACAAGCAACATTTGATCGAGAACAAGATTGAGTCTGCAAGATAACGGCATGCAAGACCGCCGCAAGAGTCTTGCTTTGGGTAACACTAGTGAGATGGAACATTGTCAAAAAGTGGCTAGCTCGTCGCTTACACAATCACATACCCACAACCCCATATACCATTAGTCACTTAACGACATAAGATAAATAAAAATACTCCAAAAATTAAACCTGCAGAGCGCCAATCGTTTCAAAAAAGTGCCCTCTACACGAAACTTTTTCTTAATCCTTACTTGTTAAAAGTTCCAACAAGTTACGGAACAAGTCTGAGCGTGTTCCACTGTTATTGGGCTGTTCCAAAGCGTTCCGGGGCGTTCCGAAGCGTTCCGAGAAGGGAATTAGGTTAGGCCGGGCCAACTGGGCTATGGGTTAACCAAGGTTGGTTAACTGCAAAAGTTGGTATTGTCAGGATTGAAATTTGAAATTGATTGATTCGGCTGGGAAGTTTTGGGAACTATTTTTATTTCTTTCGAGTTTAGCAGCTTGGTTATAATGCCTGCTAACGTTGAGAGTTTAATTAGAATAGCTTGTCTGGGTGTGAATGCGGTATTTTTGGACCTAATTACATAGACACTATAAATAAATAAATATCCGACGACATCACATACATTGATCTGATTTCGAGGTAAGTAGCTTAAGCACTTGTGTTACGGATATCAGAATCAACAGTGGTATTACAAATATATACTTAAATATTGGATATTAACACCCAGACACAGAACAAATACAAATATTTATCATACGAATGTTTGTCCTGGGTGGGGATCGAACCCACAACTCTTGGCGCATGGGGCAGGGTCACTACCGAATGCGCCATCGAGCCAGTGAAAGTATGAATTCATACATACAAAAAAAAAAAACTATGAATAAGTACATACATAAATATGTACCCGCTAACCCAGCCCAATTGTATTTTTTGCGGAGTGTGGTAAATAGGCTAGCTGCCCCTTTGACTCTGCCTTCTCTTAAAATAAACTTGCAAGTTGTGGAGTGAGACTAATTAATTATATGATGTGATTATTAATCGATTTAAATGGGATTAAGTATGCAGGTAGGGTTCTTCTATTTCTATTTATTTTTCGTCGTTTTTGGATTACATAGATGTTATTGGAGAGCGGTGGTAGCTCAATGGTAAGGACACGCGCCTCTTAACCGAGGAGTGCGGGTGCAAACCCGGCACGTACCTCTGGATTTTTAAAATCTATGTACGTATTTATACCACTAGCTCGGCGGTGAGGGAAAAACATCGTGATGAAACCTGCAAATTCAAACAACTTTGTATTTGTAACCATGATCCAAAAAAAATCTGGTTCCCCTGTCTTAGGGTTACGAAGGTCAGATCGGCAGTCGCTTCAATGTAATTACCAGACTCGCTAAATCCTGGATCATGGTCTAAGCGGACCCTGTCTAAACACGGGACATAACGCTAGGAAGATGATGAGATGTTGTTTGCTGTCGATCGGTCAATATTTTTGAGCCAATACTTTTTATAAGACTAGTCAGTCGAACGAATGAAATCTAATCATTTACTTTATTTATGATTAGTAAGTAATATTATGTTTTTTTTAAACCTTACTCCTCGGGGATTACGGGCGTGATGTATATAACCACCTTAAAATATAGATAACAAATTTAACATACCTAACACATTGCAAGTTAAACCTATACTTAACATTATAAAAGTGAAGAGTTTGTTCGTTTGCTTGAACGCGCTAATCTCAGGAATAATATTGGTCCGATTCGAAAAATTCTTCAGTGTTATGATAGCCCATTAATCGAGGAAGGCTATAGGTTATATAACATTAACCATAAACGCGGGAACTGCTATCGCAGCTAGTGAAAGGATAATTTAATTGGCTACTGTGTTGGTCTAATGATAGATGTCAAAATGGCGTCGCGCTGAGCGCTTTCGTCGCGGGTCAAACGGAATTTCGTAGTGGCTCGACATGGAGAGAGCTCTACATCGAATATTTTTATTTAGGATGGGAGCAGGTGGATCAGTGGAAAGTATAAAAGTGTGCAGTTTTGGTTCGAGACACGTAAATAAATGAATTCTTTATTTATCACTATTTAGATTTTAATTGGCCTCCTGTTGGAATAGGACTTAAAAATAATGTGCCAACTGTGTTCCTTGCCTAGCATGTCGTAAAAGGCGACTAAAGGTATATCGGGGTTTGGGTGTGTAATTGTGTAGGCGACAAGCTAGCCACTTGTCACTACTTTCTCACAATTTTCCATCTAACCCAGCCTAGTTTCGTTTTTGGCTGAATGTGGTTAAAGGGGCCTGCTGCCCCTTTGGTTCTGCCTACCCCTGCGGGGATTGTGATGTGTTTTTGTATGTATGTAATTAGGTAAACATGCTCAAAGGGGTAGGTAGCTAGATTTAAAGGAGAATTTTAATCCCACTGCTGGGCAAAGGCCTCCCCCTGTGAGCGCCACTCCTCTCTGCACTTATCTTATACCATATTAGCCAAAATAAATCTCAGTTAAATTTAATGGAAAACTGTGACAAAGTGCTGACAAGTGGCTATCTCGTCGCCTACACAATCACATATCCAAAACCCGATTTACCATTAGTCGCCTTTTCCGACATGCTAGACAAGGAACACAGTTGGTACATTATTTTTGAGTTCCATATGAAAATGGGACGAAACTTCACTTGGGTAGTTTTTGCGTTAAACTTATATGTAAATGTACATAGTATTTACATAGTATAAAACAAGGTCATTGCTTCTGTCTGTTCGCTTAGATCTCTTGAACTACGCAAGGGATGTTGATGCGATTTTCACCAATAGATAGACTGATTCAAGAGGAAGGCTTATATGTATAGTTTAATATAGTTGTATGCCCACCGTGTGAAGCCGGGCGGGTCGCTAGTTAATAATAAATACCAGTGCCAATATTCACAGTTCTTTTTGCACCATTCAGACAGTTTAATTAAAACTGCACATAAATTGCCTCAACCGGGAATCGAAGTCTTTGAGGTCGACAAACAACCACCGAAATCCCACAGCGAATCTTCTTCCATATTTTTTTAGCCGGTGACATTCCATCTGCGACTTTATATCGTATGCAGAAGGTCGCTTTTTGAATGTCTAATAGCAAGAGTCGCTTTGAATAAATCCTGAGTGTTTTTTTATTCATACAAGCCTCCGTAAAGAATAGAGACAGAGATAGTGATGTGCTGCGGGGAATACAAATATATCGATAGAATGTTTTTGACTTGCTTTTTTATGAGGAGGTTTTTTTAATTTAAACCTATTTTTTTCTTTTGTGATGAACTGAGTAATTTGAAAACGATTTTGGTTGAAAAAACCGTTGAAATCCAATTATATGAGCGGTTGTATCGAGTTGAATACCCTATGTTAATGTATTGGATCGTTGTAAACGAATTTCGTGATATTTTTCATCTTGATTTCATCATCTTCCTAGCGTTATGTCCCGTGCTTAGACGGGGTCCGCTTAGACCATGATCCAGGATTTAGCGAGTCTGGTAATTATATTGAAGCGACCGCCGGTCTGACCATCGTATCTTATGGATTTTTGGATCATGGTTACAATCCAAAGTTGTTTGAATTTGCAGGTCTCATCACGATGTTTTCCCTCACCGTCGAGCTAGTGGTATAAATACGTACATAGATTTGAAAATTCCAGAGGTACGCGCTCGGGTTTGAACCCGCACTCCTCGGTTAAGAGGGGCGTGTCCTTAACAATGAGCTACCACCGCTCCTTTTTCATCTTGATTTACCGTAATATATTGGGTTTCCTGGCTTTCCTAACTAAAACTACAGATGTATAGGAACAAGAGAATCAAGAGCCATATGATGCGGTCCTTACACAACTCACTCGCTTAATTGACATTATAATTATTTTCATACAAGCTATACGGTTATTATGGTTCCTAACACCACCTGCTGTTAACACATCACCAATTTAATCGTGGTAGGTGATCCGGGACTAGCTTCTGCCCGCGGTTTTACTCGCGTGGTACATCGATAAAACATAGCCTATACCAATGTTATTCGGGTGTATAAGCTGTATTATTGTAAAGTTTCATTAAAATCCATTCAGTAGTTTTTGTGTGAAAGGGAAAACATCCATACATCCTCACAAACTTTCGCGTTTATAATAGTAGTATTAATCTTTATTCCATTCTAAAAATCTACATACATACATAACAACACGCTCATTATCCCCGAAGGAGTAGGCAAAGTCAAAGGGGTAGGCTCTTTGAACCACATTCAGCCAGAAATAAAACTGGAAATAAAAACAAGAAATCTCCATTATCGATATCTGTATATCGATACTCGACCTCACCCCTACGGCACTAAGTCGCGTCGATATTTTCTATGAGATGTCGATGTATCCTGTAATTTAATCAGAATGCCATGGCGCGTGATGCCGCTATGTATCATAAAGAAGTATCTCCTATGCCGCGGACGAAAAATCCATACTGATGTTACAGATTTGCTTGTACCGCGGTTTTGTCTGCGTTTGTTTACAGATTATATAGTCTATGTCAGTTAGGCGTAATGTGGCTTTTTAGTGGTGAAAGTTTTATGGAAATTAGTTAAGTGATTTCAGAGTTTAAGGGTTACAAACAAACATATATTTTATTGTATTGTTACAATCTAAGTTAACTTCAGAGCCTTGAATTTCATTATTATAAAGAACTTGATTTTTAAGTTAGAACCTGAAATGTGAATTATTTTAACGACTTGAATTACGTGAAAGCATCATATTAAGATGTTGTTACAATTGTGGACATCCATCCACATATTGACAATGGAAAGAGTAGTTTTACCCACAACCGTTCTCTTATGCATTTGATACCTATTTGAACTGTAAATAAGTGTCCTTGTAGATTTATTACAGACTAGCTGTGCCAGCGGTGTCACCCGCGTTTATGGTTAATATTATAAAGACTATTTCCGTCATACATGATTTCTATGTAACTTTAACCATTAAGGCTGCACACGCGACGGAAGCTTAAAAAATGGAGTAACTTCTCCTGTTTTCCCAACCCTTCACTACTCTGCTCCTATTGATTGTAGCGTAATGAAAAGTATACTATAACCTGCCCAGGAGTATGAAGAATAATTGTACCAAGTTTCGTTAAAATCCGTCGAGTAGTTTTTGTTTCTATAAGGAACAGACACACAGACAGACAGACAGACAGACAAAAATTTTACTGATTGCATTTTTGGCATCAGTATCGATCACTAATCACCCCCTAATAGTTATTTTGGAAATATATTTCATGTACAGAATTGACCTCTCTACAGATTTATTATAAGTATAGATAAAGATAAGTTAAAGGGCCTGCTGCCCCTTGGACTCTGCCTACCCCTTCGGGGATTATAGGCGTAATGTTGTTTGTTAGATAGGTCACCAAAATCTTTGCATCGACATGGTGACTCAATCGCACCTCATTGCG
This sequence comes from Glyphodes perspectalis, assembly GCA_951394215.1. Classification (NCBI taxonomy): domain Eukaryota; kingdom Metazoa; phylum Arthropoda; class Insecta; order Lepidoptera; family Crambidae; genus Glyphodes; species Glyphodes perspectalis. The sequence goes on from OX596228.1 coordinate 4,887,524, forward strand.
ATGGCTCGTTGAGTCAAATCAAAATTGCGCCTTAAAATGAGTTAGTTCAAAGTTTCCACAACCTGATTTGAGTGAATTAGTCAGCGTAATTGCGTGCGCTAACTCATTACGAATTAAGTTAACGCCATTGCACAATGAATATCTTATAGTACAACATGGTGCAATGTACTATCAAACAATTTAAATATTAATTTAAGATTAAAAATGTCTCTTCTTTCTTCGAGAAATAATTTATAAATCGTCAAATTTTAAAAGGTGATCCTTAAAGCTTTATGAATCTACTACTATAGTCAGCATCTTCCTAGCGTTATGTCCCGTGTTTAGACGGGGTCCGCTTAGTTAGACCATGATCCAGGATTTACCGAGGTAATTATATTGAAGCGACTGCCGATCTGACCTTCCTAACCAGACCATTTTTTGAATCATGGTTACAAATCCAAAGTTGTTTGAATTTGCAGGTTTCATCACGATGTTTTCCTTCACCGTCGAGCTACTGGTAAATACGTACATAGATTTGAAAAATCCAGAGGTACATGCCTGGGTTTGAACACGCACCCCTCGGTTCGAGGCGCGTGTCCTTACCATTGAGCTACCACCGCTCCTATGAATCTACTACTATAGTATTATAGTATATTATAGTATACGTATATTCCTTGAAGTGGTACCCTGAACCAGCCCCAAACAAGAACAAAAGGGAGTTTAGTCTGTTGCGACGGTCGTTAACCGCCAGTAGTGATGTGCCTATTCTAAAAGTATCGATATTGAATTTTCAAATTTTGCTTACACTTTTTTTAGCGTCATCACAAATAAACGTTTTCAAAAATCTCTTCTAACAAATAGTCCATATTTTAGTAATATTTTTTACTTTATTATCTTATTAGCGTCATGTCCCGTTCTTAGTCGGATTCTGCTTGGACTATGATGATGAATGATGAATAGACTATTCATTTAATAATTGTATAGTCTAAAGAAAGTAGATAAAAAATATATCATGATTTCTCATAATTAAAATTTATACGTTGCAACCTTTACGATATTTTCCCTTATTAACATAAATAATTTATGCATAAATATATAAAATTTGGAAAATTTATAGATATCTAGGTTTGAACCGACACACCTTGCATACAAGCCGCATTCTAACCACTAAGCTACCGCTCTCTAAACTCCCAGTCATCGTGGTAAAAGTATTCCCAGAATTATTTTCTGGAGCAAAACTGAAGTTCGTAACAAAAGAGCAGTTATTTCGTCCATCGCTACAAAGCGTTCGTTAGCCCGACGCTAAATAATAGTGATGGGGCAGTTCGAATATCGATGAAAATTTCGAATTATTTAATTTTAATTCCAAATTTTGTATTTCTCTACTAGCAGTTTCGATAAAAACAACGGTGAAATCTTTCTTTCCTCGTTTGTCTAGTGGCTAAAAAATTAAAGGCTATGGGATCGAGCAATCGGCAATTAAAGCAGTAATTTTTACTGGAGTCAAGAATATTTATCAAAGTCAAAGTCAAAGTCGAAATATTCTTTATTTGTATAGGTTTCAAAACTTATAAATCGTCAAAAACAGTTAAGAGATATGATTCTACAAAAACCAAATCTAATATCAAATCTAAGTATGCATAAGTATACGTTGTCTGGTATAAATAGCACAAACATAATATATGCCTAATTAGATCATAATTAAATTAGCCTGGCTTATTCGTGGTCACGTTAATCAAATCAGAGTCACTGCAGAATATGATCATTGCCATCAAATTTATATATAAATCCAGATCATGATTGCAATTGACAAAAACAAATTTAAATTGGTTTATTTATTTAAAACTATATGTGCGTAATTATGAAAAAAGCACCACATTTCAAATGCCCTTCGCTTTGCTATTATTTGAGTTAAGTATTAGTATTTGAATTACACATTTTTTTTTTTTGTTTAAAAGACGGAGTTATCATCTCTCATTAATATCTGCTAATAAAATATTATGTTTCCTTAAATTGTGAATACCTAAGTGTGTAGAAGTTGCGTAGGTTTGCCAAGAAAAGAGGGTGGTAGTAATTTATCGAAATGTATCAGATGTTATCAAACCACCCTATGTTTTTACTAGGGATGTTTATAGAAATTGTTTCAACGTCTAACAAGTGGGAAAATACTATGTTTTATTTATGAAACTTGTTTTTGTGGCAGCACACGTTTTAATTATTGCTTCAATTGATACTTTATTTTTAAACTCATCAGTAAATATTTACTTTAATGTTTTGATGTGTTTTTTTATAAAAAAAGGCACTTTATAAACTTCAATGAAATATTAATTATTCCAAATTAGCTGTTGCCATTAACATACAAACTTTCGCCTTTACGTTGCTACGTTAGGTTGGATCCGGAGTTTTCTTAAGATAATTTATTAAAAATCGAGGCCAGCTTACTGTATTTACAATGATAATATATATTTTTTTAAACTATTTATTAATCAAGCCACTTTCTAATCTCGGCGTTTGATATTCAATGGCACCTTTGCCTCACAAATAACGAATATTATCACTTCCCACAGTAATAACCAACCCTAATTATTTCCAAACGCTAAGCCTAAAACTCTGGCAATTAAAAATAATTAATAGTCATTGTTAAAGTTATCGATAAAATCTGTCGCGGCGCAGCACTACTGGAATGTTAATTAGTATTTTAAGCGTTTGTGTAATGAAATTTTCAAATAAACATCGTGCAGAGGGAAACTATGGGGTTATAATGCCGTGAAACATTTGCCTTTCACAGTAGTTTGGGTAACAAGTTATAAACGGCTTCAACTGCGCTGCGTTATAGCGCTAACTCACTTAGGTTGACTGCCTCTTTGGTCTAGTGGTAGCATGCGCCACCTAAGAACCAAAATATCCCGGGGTCAAATCCCAGGTCGGGCCAAAAATGTTATTATTGTAAAAGACTATTGTTTTATTGAAAAAAAATCTATATAAGATATTTAATTAGTAGGAAGGCGGTAGGTAAATTTTCATGAACAGATATAATATTCTTCAATATCATTTATGTATATGCATATTGACATACATGCATACATAACATAATGCCCATAGTCCTCGAAGGGGTAGGCAGAGTCAAAGAGGCAGCAGACCCCTTTCACCACATTCAGCTAAAAATAAAACTGACAAGTTTTTGATTTTAATGAATTTTTTGATTGTATGTGGTTTAAGGGGTCTGCTGCAGCTTATCTATTCTTGAACTCCGCCAACCCCTTAGGGGACTACAGCCGTGACAGTACGTATGTAAGCGAGTTTTTTATATAGTTTGTAACAGTAAAAATATCTTTATTTATATGGGCTTCAAGAAAGTACTTATAAATAGTCAATATATGTACATAAAAAACGATAAGAAATAATACTACGAGTCATCGATAAAAATGTTCATAGCAATTTATTATTTTTATCGATAAAATATACGTCAAGGCACAACACTAAACGGCAATCAAGGCCAGTTAAGTAATGAAATTCTCAAATAAACACGAATGAGACTAACTACAGCGGAGGCAACTAGACGGCAAAAGTTTTAATTTAAACTGTGATTTAAATTAAATTTTGACAAAATTTAAGAGTTAATTAATTTTTGGGATACTACTGATTGGGTTTTCAAGGTATTAATTGATATTTCAATTAGGTTTAAATAGATGGGTAAAATTGAGATTTTTAACCGACATTGTAAAAGAGGGTAATAAAATTATACATTAGTTTTCACGTGCAGATTTAAATAAATTAGTACATACTTAACAACACGTCCGCGATCCCTTAATGCCTGCCTTCAACCCCTATCAGCTACAAATGAAAGTGAGTTGAGTTAAATGAATATTTGTGGAAAGTAATGACAAGTGGCTAGCTCGTCGCCTACACAATCACACACTCAACACCCGATATACCATTAGTCGCCTTTTACGACATGCTAGGCAAGGAACACAGTTGGCACATTATTTTTCAATCCTAGACGAACGTGGGAATGTTAGTGGTGAATGAAAGCTTTTCTTTTAAAGTAAAAGTAATTTAAAATCTCGTTAACCTGTATCCTTGTTCCCTTTTGCGATTGCTGCGCAGGATTCTGAAACAAAATGAAAAAAAAAATATTGAGAAAATTGCTTTTAAAACTAACCAAGTACTGACAATTATTTTTGTTACACACTATTTTTTTTTATTACTGACGCCTAGCAAAGAGAATAAACATATTTTTATACATACATACATAACATCACGCCCATAATCCCCGAAGGGGTAGGCAGAGTCGAAGGGGCAGTAGGCCCCCTTTAACCACATTCAGCCAGAAACAAAACTGGGCTGCGTTAGATGGAAAATTATTTATTACTAACAGTTTCTTGTTTTAAATTTAAATACGGCTTAAATTTTTGTTTGTTAAGTACTAGCTGTACCGGTTTTCCCGCGTTCATGGTTAATGTTATATAGCCTATAGCCTTCCTCGATAAATGGGCTATCTAACACTGAAATAATTTTTAAATCGGACCAGTAGTTTTAGAGATTAGCGCGTTCAAGCTAACAAACAAACTCTTTAGCTTTATAACTTCAATTTAGATTTGAATTGACGTTTGATTTCAAAAGGTGCTTCTTTGAAGTATTCGGTTGAGTGAAACGTTACACAGTCGAGAATTACATCACTGAGGAGGGAACCGAGCATGACAGTACGCAAATTGTAATGTTTAATATTCAAGTATAACAATGAAGTGCGTTATAATTCGAAACTTGATATACAATATCTATACTAATATCCTAATTGTATTTGATTAGGAGACGAGCTAGCCACTTGTCACTACATTTTCACAAATTTCCATTTAACCCAGCCCAGTTCTATTTTTAGCTGAATGTGGTTAAAGGGGTCTGCTATCCCTCTCATACTGCCTACCTCTCCGGGAGTTACAGGCATGATGTTATACTTTATTAGCGAGTTATATAGGCTATATTTTATCCCCGTATTCCTACAAGAAAGAGAACTACTCGGGTGAAACCGCGGGGCGCTGCTATACGAAATTCTTTTATTAGTATTTTTCAAGTCTAAATACGGGTAGCTAACTTGAAACTTATCTTGTACTTATTTCGAGCTTTATCCGACTAAGATCTCCGTATTTTCCTTCCAATAATGCGGGCGACTACGATCATTTACTTAACTGGAGAAGCCATTACAATATTTTTATAAAAAAAAATTATCCCACAGAATACTTCATTATACAATTTGACATTTAGGCATAATGATAATTTTAGGTTTTTTGACACAAATAAATTTATTGACAATAAGTTTATTTCCACTGACAATGATTTTTATTTGCCAAGAAAAAATAAAATAAATGAGCTACTTTTATAGCTTATAATATCAACTAAGTAACTAAACTTCACGCTACTTCCCCAGCGGGGTAGGCAGAGAGAACCGAACGCCATATGGTACGATCCTTACACACCTCACTCGCCTCTTCAACATTCATAATCCTTTTCATACAAGCTCTACGGTTTTTATGACTCCTAACATCACCTTCTGTTAATACACGACCAATCTGGTCGTGGTAGGTGAGCCTGGGCCTTCCGCGGCTCCTACATAATATTGATTTTATTTTTAGGACTTTGGAACTCTTTCTTTTTATAAGTATTTTTAAGTGTTTCATCGAAATCTATGTAAATAAAGACTATTTTGACTTTGACTTTAATTGAAAACGGTCTCACAATCATCATTATAAACATTTTAAATTAACTCTTAAATTCAAACTATACTAACTAATAAATAGCATTAAAAGAGTATTAAATTTGCTTAAAAAAAAATTTACTTAATGCAGGGAGCATTAAGTCAATTTTTTTTTAAGCAAGACCACATCAATCAGAGAGCCAGCTCCCAACTTTCCCTCTAGTCTCAATAATGATCTAAGTCAAGCTTTGTCGCAAACTCACGTATGAAATATTAAAGGTATTTGCTTCGAAATTTCTGTTTGCTTAATACAAGCGTTGAATTTTAGCTTTGTTTGCTCGGGAGATCTTAAATAAGGAGTTATACTAGGTAAATAAGAGTTAAATGTATATACATTTCGACTGGCTTGATGGCGTCGGTAGTGACTCTGCCCAATACGCCAAGATTGTGGATTCGATCCCCACCCAGGACAAACATTCGTGTGATGAATACTTTTGTATGTTCTGTGTCTGGGTGTTAATATCCAATATTTAAGTATATATTTGTAATACCACTGTTGATTCTGATATCTGTAACACAAGTGCTTAAGCTACTTACCTCAGAATCAGATCAATGTGTGATGTAGTCGGATATTTATTTATTAAATTTATACGTTACTGTAAAAGGTCGAACTAAGGTAAATCCTAAAATTTTCCAGTAAAACGTCAGATTTACCAACTCAAAAGTCCAAATAATTGTGCAATTCGAACTTTTACCATCACTTATCAAGTGGATAATTAATCTTAGGATTAGAACTAGGGTTAGGTTAGGTTTTCAACCTTTTTTAATAACGTCAAAAAAACCTTACCTAACCTAACCTATAAATCCTTACATTGACCAACTTATATCGGTAAATCTTAAGATTTACTGGTAAAACCTAAGATTGACCAATAAACTAAAAAAGCCTGTATGCTTTTACATTAACTTATATATGTATGTATATATATGTTACTGAAAAAGCCCATATATTGGTCAATCTTAGGTTTTACTAGTAAATCTTAGGATTTACCGACATGAGTTGGTAAATGTAAACATTTCCAGGTTAGGTTATATTATGGGTTAGTTAGGTTAGGTTTTTTAACATGATTAAAAAAACCTTACCTAACCTCACCTATAATATAACATTAAAAATATAACAGTAAAATTTTCCAAGTAAAGAATCCTAAGATTTACTAAGTAAATGGTGGTAAGAGTTCGAATTGTACACCTGTTCGGACTTTTACCGTTAAGAGATGGTAAATCTTAGGTTTTACTGGAAAATCTTAGAATTTACCATAGTTCGAGCTATTACAGCATATATACGTGAATCCGTTACCTTGAATGTATAACATAAACATCCTACTAATATTATAAATGGATGGATGGATGTTTGTTACTCTTTACGCAAAAACTACTGAATGAATTTAAATAAAATTTTAGAAGAATATAGCTCATACACCTGAATAATATATAGGCTATGTTTTATCGATGTACCACGCGAGTGAAGCCGCGGGCAAAAGCTAGTTTTTTATAATTTGGAACTAATTTCCAGTCCTAAGTGGACTTAAAAATAACGTGCCAACTGTATTCCTTGTCTAGCATGTTTTAAAAGGCGACTAATGGTGAATTGGGTTTCTGATTGTGTATTCGACGAGCTAGCCACTAGTCACTACTTTTCCATAAATTTCCATCAATTATTTTAAGTTTAGTCAAGCAAGTTAATTCAGTATTAATAAATGGGTATGAAAAACTAAATGACTAATCACTATCATGTTGCATAACATATATTTTCAGTCTTTAATAAAACGTTTATTTAAAACTAAACAAACATCCCGCCTTTTAAACTCAAAACCTATCACCCAGTAAGGGTTTCGACCCTTAAACGAAGGGACGGGGATGCGTCACCCGTAAATAGGGTCCTTTTGCACAAATGGATAAGTAACCCTTTACCCAGGAAAACATATTGGGGGAAGACTCACCCAATTTTTGCAGCAAACCTTTTTTGTACGTATGCTGGTAATTTCTTCGTTGGTAGGATTAGGTTTGCTGAATTTTGTTTAGCTCTTATCTCTTATCCCGACTTTGCGCGAAGTTTTCGTATATATTTAAAGGTTATATTTTCAAAAATTTCACGCTACAACCTCGTCTGATGTTGAATTTACATGTGAATGAAAATTTTGTGAATATTTATTGTAAAAATACTGAGATTATTGAATACAAAACAGAGATTAGGTTTTTATGTTAATTTTTTTATGAAAAATTTGACAATAAATAAAAAAGAAATTCTCCAGACTGACATATCAATTCCCTAGTTCCAAACTAAACTTATGCTTGTGCTATGGATACTAGGTGAACGGATAGACATACTTAAATACGTTTACAAACATCTATGACTCGAGTACAAATGTCCATGGTCATCACACGAAACGTTTGCTCCTAGCGGGATTCGAACTCGCGACCTTTGGTTTCATGGCCAGGGTCTCTGACTACTCGACGAACGGGCCTGTCAAAACATGAATCTAAGCTCCTTCGAGACAGTATGAGATATTTAAACCAATCAAAGTTAAAAAGAAGAAACAATTGGCTCGCTCGTCGCATACATAATGTTTAAACATTTCATTAACTTGTATCTGTTTTGTCGCCTTTACGACATGCTAGGCAAGGAACACAGTTGGCACATTCTTTTCAAGTCCCAGACCAACTTATGTCTTTAAACTATGTATGTACACATTCGCTTAATTAAATAACTAACTAACTAAACTTCATGCCACTTCCAAATCAGGTTTTATATTCACTTAATTAATTTAGAAACCTTACTTACTTTGGAACCCCTTGTTTTTATTATAACGAAGTTACGTGTATTCTCAATTTGTTGTATTAAGTTTTGTTTTAATAAACTTTGGCAGACCGTGAAAAGGTTCTCAAGTAGATCAAAATTTCAAGTTATTTAATTTGGGTAAAAGTTTCTCATACTAACTGTATAATGAAGATTCTTTTTTATTTGCATGTAAGAGGAATATTACAACGAATAATAAGCCACAAGAAAATACATAACATCTCGCCCATAATCCCCGAAGGGGTAGGCAGTCAAGGGGGCAGCAAGTCTTTGTAACCACATTTAGAGAAAAATTCAACTGGGTTAGATGAAAAAAAGTGGCTAGCTCGTCGCCTACACAATCACACACCCAAAACCTGATATACCATTAGTCGCCTTTTACGAAATCATAGGCAACAACACAGATGGCAAATTCTTTTAAGTCCCAGACTAACATGGGATAAAATGTATCCCATATTGGTCTGGGACTTAAAAAAAGTGTTGCCACCCAACACAAACTAGTTTTATTTTAAAGCTTAATGTAGTTAGAGGGGCAGCTGCCTCTTTTGACTATGCTTTCTCCTTCGGTGATTACGGGCGTTATGTTATGTATGTATTTAATTAAGGCGCTGCACATAAATGCTGTTAAAAGCACAACCTTATTTTATTTAATTCACCGTAGTTGAATAAAGAGCGGTGGTAGCTCAATGGTAAGGACACGCGCCTCTTAACCGAGGAGTGCGGGATCAAACCCGGGCACGTACCTCAGGATTTTTCAAATCTATGTACGTATTTATACCATTAGCTCGGCGGTGAGGGAAAACATCGCGATGAAACCTGCAAATTCAAACAACTTTGATTTGTAACCATGATCCAAAATTTGTCTGGTTCCCCTATCTTAGGGTTACGAAGGTCAGATCGGCAGTTACTTTAATGTAATTACCAGACTCGCTAAATCCTGGATTATGGTCTAAGCGGACCCCGTCTAAACACGGGAGAACGCTAGGAAGCTGAGTTGGATAAAAAAGCTTCCAAAAGCTCATTTAAAGTACGTAAACTGAATATTGATTGATATAATGATACTAATATAATAACATCCTTAGAAATCATTCATTAGAAGGAAATATAATTTAGACTTCTGCCATTAATTAGCCTGGCAATGAATCACATAAAATGTGATCTTTATTAATATTTCAATAATTGACTGGCCCGTTGGTTGAGTGCTAATAGATTCTGGCCACGAAGGCAAGTGTCGGGTTCGGAAAATGTTTCGTGTGACGAATATGGACATTTGTACTCGAGTCATGGATGTTTATAAACGTATTTAAGTATGTCTATCCGTTCACCTAGTATCCATAGCACAAGCATAAGCTTAGTTTGGAACTAGGGAATTGGTGTGTCAGTCTGGAGAATTTATATATTTAATACTAGCTTCTGCCCGCAGCTTCGCTCGCGACGCGAAAAAAAACTACTGAAGGGATTTTAATGAAACTTTAGAATAATATAGCTCATACACCCCAACAACATATAGGCTATGTTCCACCAATGTACCACGCAAGCGAAGCCGCGGGCAGAAGCAGGTCTCAAATATGCGTTAATAACAAAATTTATTCGACAACTGCATCCTTGCTACACAAAATTATATATGTCAACGCGAACAAAGACTTGCCCAGTGCGCATGCGTGGACAGAGCGAGACAGCAATACGGTCGAACTCTATACAGCTCTACGGGGTAGAAAGAGACGGGTATAGTCATAAATTTCAACAAGCTACTTCTAGATGTATAATTTTAGCTATATGTTAGAGATTGTATAAAGTAAGATGAAACATACTTGGACGGCTTAAAGTGTTATTTTTTATGCATTAAGGGCTGCAGGGTAGAAACAGGTCATTAATTCAAGGGGTCGCTGTAAGCAAATCAAAATATCTGCAAGGCTATTAATGTTTGCAAGAAAACTTCGTCTCGTTTCGACGGAATGCAAATGAGCTAGACAAAGTTAACACTGCGCTATTGCGCTAACTGAGTTATAAGCGTCGAGTTAACTCACTTTTTAAATGAGTGAGTTAAGAATTATGAAATTGACTGGCCCGTTGGTCGAGTGGTCAGAGACCCTGGCCACAAAACCAAGGGTCGCGGATTCGAATCCCGCTAGGGGCAAATGTTTTGTGTGATGAACATGGACATTTGTACTCGAGTCATGGATGTTTATAAACGTATTTAAGTATATCTATCCGTTCACCTAGTATCCATAGTACAAGCATCAGCTTAGTTTGGAACTATGGAATTGGTGTGTCAGTTTGAAAGATTTATTTATTTATTATTAGATTTATGAAATACGTTTCTTTTCAAAATATTGTTGCAATAATACTGTTAAAATACCGTTTCAATACTAAACTTAATTCTTTCTCCGTTTGTACCACCTAATCTTTTATACGACAGAGAAAACGTTGACAACTCTTTCACTGGCGGAAAGCTGATATTAAACGAAGTAACTTAAGCTACTACTTAAATATAAACTTAAGTATTAGAATAACTTAAGCAACCTAGAAAGAAAGAAAGAAAAAAAATATTTATTGACCATATTAAAAAACAACAACAAAAAAAAACTACTTACTTACTTAAATTTACTTAAGGTATTTTTAAAAAATTAAGTTCCATTAAAAAAAATAAAACATCCTTAAATTTTGGGATAACTACAACTATTAGTGTTAAACTTAAAGCAAACGAAGCCAAAGGCAGAAGCTTGTATTATTAAACCTCGAAGTTTGAGGGAATATACGAATGAATATTTATAACATTCGCATGCAAAATCTACAAAGAGGATTATGTCCAACTGTATAGTATTATACTTCAGAATAACATCACGCCCATAATCTCCGAAGGGGTAGGCAGAGTCAAAAGGGCAGCAGTCCCCTTTAACCACATTCAGCCAAAAATTAAATTGGGCTGGGTTAGATGGAAAAATTGTGAAAAAGTAGTGACAAGTGGCTAGCTTGTCGCCTACACAATCACATACCCAAAACCTAATATACTATTAGTCGCCTTTTACGACATGCTAGGCAAGAAACACAGTTGGAACATTTTATTAAGTCCCAGACCAACACGGGACATATAGTATAGTATTATACGTCAGAATAACATCATCTCCCTAGCGTTATGTCCCGTGCTTAGCCGGGGTCCGCTTAGACTGTGATCCAGGATTTAGCGAGTCTGGTAATAACATTGAAGCGACCACCTATCTGATCTCCGGAACCCCAGATAGGGAAACCAGACGAATTGGATCATGGTTTTTGGATGTGCTGGTTTCCTTACGGAGTTTTTCCTCATCGTCAAGCGAGTGGTATAAGACTTGTTCATAATTAAATGTGGTTTTGTGACATAAGTGCTTATGCTACTTAAAACAGTTTATAATTAGATTAATATATGTGATTGATATTTATTTTTTTTACTAGCAACCCGGCTTCGCAAGATTAGCACAAAACAATATATATAAACCTTCCTCTTGAATCACTCTATCTATTGGTGAAAACCGCATCAACATCCGTTGCGTAGTACAAGAGATCTAAGCGAACACACAGAAGCAGCAACATTGTTTAATACTATGTAATAAAGGTAATCCCGGTCTAATACAATCCATGCGCTAATTAACTTCACGCCAATTCCCGTGTAGGCAGAGAGAACCGCACGCCGGCACGGTCCTTGCACACCTCACTCGCTTTGACATTCATAACTCTTTTCAGACACATTCTAGGGTTATAATAAATAAATATAAATATTCCACGACATCACATACATTGATCTGACTCCGAAGTAAGTAGCTTAAGCACTTGTGTTAAGGATATCAGAAACAACAGTGGTATTACAAATATATACTTAAATATTGGATATTAACACCCAGACACAGAACAAACACAAGTATTCATCATACGAATGTTTGTCCTGGGTGGGGATCGAACCCACAACTCTTGGCGCATGGGGCAGGGTCACTACCGAATGCGCCATCGAGCTTATCAATACTAATATAATGGCTCCTAACATCACCTTCTGCTAACACACGATCATTTTTAAATGAGTTAACTTATTTGGCAGAAGTGTGTTAGCGCAATAGCGGGACTGAGTTACAAACGAAGCGCAGTGTTAAACACGTCTATAAAACTATTTAAAGCGGTACAGGACTTCTCTGAATATTTGGGTTCAAACTGTTTGTACGAGTTCTATTGTGTGGGGCGGTGGGGGGTAGGGGGGATGCTAGAATCGCTTTTGTTTTATTCATTAACACTCGCATGAAGTTTGGCGAGTATGAAACGGAGCGACGTATTGCGGCGATAAAGAGATAGGTTGACATTTGGGACAATTTTATTAAACATAGCAGCGCCCCGCGGTTTCACCCGCATAGTTCCTGTTCCTGTAGGAGTATGGGGATAAAATATATGCCTATGTTACTTCCGGATAATGTAGCTTTCCAATGGTGAAAGAATTTTTGAAATCAGCACAGTAGTTTTTGAGTTAATTCATTACAAACATACACACACACAAAAATACAAAAATACAAATCTTTCATCTTTATCATATTAGTATCAGTCACGGAGTAGTATTAGTAAAGATAGCAGCACTCCGCGGCTTCCCCCCGCAGTTCCCGATCCTGTGGTAATAGAGGTATAAAATATAACCTATGTTATTCGCTGATAAGGTAGTTTTCCATTGGTGAAAGATTTTTTATCAAATCGGTATTGTAGTTTCGGAGCGTATTCAATGCAAACTAGCAATCAATTTAAATCTTTCCTTTTTATAATATTAGTGTAGATTATTAAATAGTTTGACGTTAATTTCATGTTGGTCTGGGACTTAAAAAGAATGCGTCAATGAGGATTTACAAAAATACACAAACCGCCAGATGGCACGAGGGAGTCTCGTGGTCTTATCACTGTCACTATTGGCTCCTTGTTGACAGCATGTCAGTTTGGTCTGACAACTAACCAATGAGGAGGGTGACAAGACCGTACGTCACAGTTACGCCATCTATCTGATGTTTTAATTCAAAAAACCCTCATTGTGTTTCTTGTCTAGCATGTTGTAAAAGACGACTAATGGTATATCGGGTTTAAGTTGTATGTGATTGTGTAGGCGACGAGCTAGCCACCTGTCACTACTTTTCACAATTTACCATTAACATGAGATACATTTTACTTTGACTGGCTCGATGGCGCATTCGGTAGTAACCCTGCCCCATGCGTCAAGAGTTGTGGGTTCGATCTCCACATAGGACAAACATTCGTGTGATAAATACTTGTGTTTGTTCTGTGTTTGGGTGTTAATATCCAATATTTAAGTATATATTTGTAATACCACTGTTGATTCTGATATTCGTAACACAAGTGCTTAAGCTACTTACCTCGGAGTCAGATTAATGTATGTGATGTAGTCGGATATTTATTTATTTATAAAATTACTCATTATGCCTGTGTACAGTTTAGAGAAAGAGACGAAAAATTGTCTAATTATTAAGACATCTTATTGATAAGAAAAAGAGACAGAACATAACATTAGCGAAATAAAATCCAAGTCTGTTTAGTTACTACCGAGCACATTGAATCGAAAATTCCTTCCCCTTCCACCCCATAAGCCGTGGAATGGGACTTGGCGATTAAATCTAAAACCTTACTTAACCAAGCCAAATAAGGAAAGCAGACTAACACAACTTGAGACGATGTTGCTGTCACAGTTTTAAATAAGTCAGAAATGGATTCCACTCACGGACTAGTAAAAAAAGAAGGACTCCGCACTGTCATATAACAGCGTGAAGCCGCCCTGCATTCCAGACATTGGAAATCTGTCATTTGTAGCGCTTATGTCAATTTGTATTGTAAGTTGCGTGTCAAGTTGGAGCTCTGCAGGTGCCTCAATGTCTAGTTAGTAGCGCGGAGTCCTTCTTTTTTTAACAGTCCATGATTTCAATATGATTTCGTGAAATCGCCAACTGTCCAACAGAAGTCTTTTGATTTGAGAATAGGCAATACTTATCTATCCTAATATATAAAAAAGTAAAGATTTGATTGTATGAACGTTTGTAACGAATAAGCTCCGAAACTACTGGACCGATTTGAATAATTCTTTCACCAATGGAAAGTTACTTTATCAGCGGGTTATGTATGTATGTATGTTAAAACATTTTCAATATGTTTTCGACAAAGAACCTTTGGATTGAAATGAAATGGATCTACTATTGTTTGAAAAAGGTGAAGCACTAGAATACCTCACAAATACATACATAACTAACTAACTAAACTTCCCTCCACTTCCCGGGGTAGGCAGAGAGAACCGAACGCCATATGGCACGATCCTTACACACCCCACTATTTCAGGTGCATACATACATACATACTATCATACATAACGTCCGCACTCCCCGAAAGGCTAAACAGAGTACTGGGAAGGATAAGCTTCTCAATCACATTTATCACAAATAAAATTGGGTTGGATGGAAAATTGAGAAAAAAATTGTGAGAATTTGTTAACTCGTCGCCTACATAATTCAAATCTACATTTACAGGCACAGATCAACAGTTTTTCTTCGTAGTATCATTCTTAATAAATCAAGTTTAATTTTTTAATAAATATTCTTACAGAGAAACAAGAAAATTAACACATTCAATAGTATTTAATTAATGCGTCTCTTGTGGAAGTCCAAATTAATTTTCCCTTTAGCCAATACACAATTTGACAAAATATTCAAATTCACTGTGACTGCAACTTCAAACTCTTTGTCCTTAAAGGCATTTTAATTTACCCCCGTTTCAAATAAGGGTTGATGTTATTTTGCATTAGGCAAATGCTTTGGCTGTGTTTACTCAACACAAAACAAAGATGGGTAATGAGGCATGCCGTTAGAGTTGAACAGAAAGCATGGTCGATTTTACTTATTTATATACAAGCAGCGGTATCACACGCATAAGTTCGCGTTCCCGTAGGAATACTGGGATAAAATATAGCCTATGTTACTTGCTCATAAAGTATCTTTCTATTGGTAAAATTATTGTCCAAATCGGTTTAGTAGTTCAAGCGTGAAAGAGAGACAAACAAACAAACTCACATTCTTATTTATAACTAGCTTCTGCCCGCGGCTTCGCTCGCGTGGTACATCGATGAAACATAGCCTATTTGTTATTCGGGTGTGTGATCTATATTATTCTAAAGTTTCATTAAAATAAATTCAGTAGTAACAAATATCCATCCATACAAACTTTCGCATTTATAATATTAGATATTAGTTAAGATTTGAGTGATGAGTATGAATATTAGTGGATGGAGAGGAAGAGGAAGGCCAAATAAGAGATGGATGGATTGTGTGAAAGATGATATGAGTAAAATGGAAGTGGATAGCTTGATGACGGCTGACCGGGACGTATGGAAGAGGAAGACATGCTGCGCCGACCACAGATGAACTGGGAGAAGGGCAAGAGGATGATGATGATGATATTAGTTAAGATTCGAGGTATTGTTTTTTACCTGACTTTGGCGGAGCAAAAAGGAGTGTTTTAATTTTCATTGGGTTTAAAGATTTGAAGCTAATACAAAGTATATATACATAGCATAGCGCTTGCAACACCCGAAAGGATAGGTAAACTAATAGGAGCAATAAACTCCTTAGACCATATTATATCAAAATCTATTTGGGTTAGATGGAAAATAGGGGTGAATACTGCAACAAAAAACTTTCATTCTAATTCCGCCAGTTAGACCACAAAAATACAAGACACATATTTTTTGCTTTATCAAGTTAGCAAAAAAATTAAAAAAAAAACAGACCATAACAGGTTTGTGACGTCACTTTCAAGTAAAATTGCATGTGTGACGTCACGCGCAACTTGAATGCTGTATCTTTGTTAGTGTTTTTTGACAAATAAATAAAAAAATACGTGTTCAATATTTTTTTATAGCCTAACTGACGGACTGAACAGATTTTAGTCGCCTCGGCTGTGAACGTAGTGATTACCCGAAAGGATAGGAAGACTTCGAGGAGATCCTTAAGGAAGCGTTTCTTTACGGATATTCAGCCAAATTAATAAGAGTTTAATGGAAAATTATGAAAGTAGTGACAAGTGGCTCGTCGCCTACACAATCACATACCCAAAACCCGATACACCATTAGTAGCCTTTACGACATGCTAGGCAAACACAGATGGCACATTCTTTTTAAGTCCCAGACTAATAAGAGCATTCCTAACACCCAGGTTGAAATGGCACCAACGCTATACCCTTCATAAAAGGGACTCATTTAATCGTCAATAATGTCGACCCGGGTCAAGTGTCCCAAGAAAATGTGAGTCACTGTATACGTAATTAAATTTAAAATATCCAGGGTAAGTCACTACTTTGTACAATTTTCTATGAATGTTCCAACTGTGTTTCTTGCCTAGCATGTCATAAAAGGCGATTAATGGTATATAGGGTTTTGGGTATGTGATTGTGTAGGCGACGAGCTAGCCACTTGTCACTACTTTTTCACAATTTTCCATCTAACCCAGCCCAGGTTTATTTTTGGCTGAATGTGGTTGAAGGGGCCAGCTGCCCCTATGACTCTGCCTACCTCTTCGGGGATTATGGGCGTGATGTTATGTATGTATGTATGTACATTAACAAAAAAAAGAGAAATTGCTATATGTGCTTGTTGTACATCTTAGATCAGGAACAGTAATTGAACTAAGTCAGTATTAGCAATTAATAATAATAATAAATATCCTACAACATCACCTACATTGATCTGACTCCGAGGTAAGTAGCTTAAGCACTTGTGTTACGGATATCAGAATCAACAGTGGTATTACAAATATATACTTAAATATTAAATATTAACACCCAGACACAGAACAAACACAAGTATTGATCACACGAATATTTGTCCTGGGTGGAGATCGAACCCACAACTTTTGGCGCATGGAGCATGGTCACTACCGAATGCGCCATCGAGCGACTCAAACTATCGAGCTAGTAATTATAATTAGTCTATGTCCTTTTCCGTATTATAGACTATACAAACACAAAATTTGCTCCTCACAAGGCGAGGCGTTGACCCGTTAAAAGCGTACAGACATACACGTTCACAATACTAAATTAGTATAGATTCCGTATATATAGGTCGATGTTGTCAGTCGGTTTGATTCCAAATTCCTTCACGGAGAGGCTACTTGGGCGCGTAAATATAGAGGGTCTTGCCCTCCGTAATTTATGTGGAGGACACAGGAGGCCGACACCCGAGAGGGTTTGAGGATAGGGATGTGCTGAGTCAGCAATATCCGCGGATACATCGCATCTTCGCAAATCGTGTCATGGTACAAAAGTATATCGATTCATTTTATTAGCCAGGTGAAATCATCACCTGCGTAGTTCTTGTTTCCGTGGGCAACTTGTTGATAATGCTGGGCTTGAAGCTTTCTGCTTCTTGTATTTTTTTTTATTTAGTCTGCAATTGAGGGTGTGATGATACGCATATAAAAAGTTGTAAAAAGACGACTTAAAGTAATTGTATTGGTTTGTAATGATATGAATTAATAAATGTAACGTTATAAGAGATTAATAAATGTTAGTTTTGACTAACAGGGCGGTGATAGCTCAATGGTAAGGACATGCGCCTCTTAACCGAGGAGTGCGGGTTCAAACCCGGGCATGTACCTCTAGATTTTTCAAATCTATGTACGTATTTATACCATTAGCTCGACGGGGAGGGAAAACATCGTGATGAAACCTGCAAATTAAAATAACTTTGGATTTGTAACCATGATCCAAAAATTGTCTGGTTCCCCGATCTTAGGGTTACGAAGGTCAGATCGGCAGTCGCTTCAATGTAATTACCAAACTCGCTTCATCCTGGATCATGGCCTAAGCGGACCCCGTTTAAACACGGGACATAACGCTAGGAAGATGATTTGTCTAAGAGTAGTTAAAATAATAAATTTGATACTATAAAAGATTAGTTTTAGAGTCGCCATTTACGTATTTTATTCTCAAATATCCGTGGATACGTATCTCGGATATCCTGCACATCACTACAAGTGCACAAGGGGTAGCCACTTGCGAATTTGAGCCGCATAAGGGATATGATATAGTGAACACAGTTGTCACAGGATCTATACTAATGTTTGACGAGTTTGCTATAGTGTCGCGAACGTTCATGCCAATTGATCTAACGTCTGGATTGGAGGATGATATTTTACCCGACAATGTTTAAAAAAAAGATTATGAGTACAGTTTCGACTGGCCCGTTGGTCGAGTAGTCAGAGACCCTGGCCACGAAACCAAGGGGCGCGGGTTCGAATCCCGCTAGGGGCAAATGTTTCGTGTGATAAACATGGACATTTATACTCGAGTCATGGATGTTTATAAACGTATTTAAATATGTCTATCCGTTTACCTAGTATCCATAGCACAAGCATAAGCTTAGTTTGGGACTAGGGCATTGGTGTGTCAGTCTGAAGAATTTATTATAATCCCATGTTGGTCTGGGACTTAAAAATAATGTGTCAATTGAGTTCCTTGCATGGCATGTCGTAAAAGGAGACTAATTGTATGGTTTTGGGGGTGTGATTTTGTAGGCGACAAGCTTGCCACTTGTCACTGCTTTTTCACAATTTTCCATCAGCATTTTCCGGCTCAAAAAATCTATAAGCATAAATAAAATAAAAACAAAATTACTGCATAAAACTTTCTTGCTATTTACGTTAAAAACAGCAACAATTTCAGCGAATAACACTGACCATTCTGGCCGCAACCCCTATTTGAGGGCACTACCCTAAAGGGGGTAACGTTTAACGTTCAACAACCCTACCATCCCCTTGTGATGACGTCGTAAACTGTTGGCATTCCAGGAGCGCGGGGTTTTAAATTGTCCCGGCACGCAATGCTGAAATGGCCAAAGGATAGTGTTGTTTCTTGTTTATCGATAGAATGTGTCAATGGCATCGATACCATGTGTCAATTTCAATATCAGAGAACATCACATATATTGATCTAACTCCGAGGTAAGTAGCTTAAGCACTTGTATTACGGAAATTAGTACAACAGTGGTATTACAAATAACGGATATTAACACCCAGACTACACAGACATTTTCTCACATACACAACCACCTACGAATACATACACACATGACAGGCCTGTTGGTCGAGTGGTCAGAGACCCTGGCCACAAACCCAAGGGTCGCGGGTTCGAATCCCGCTAGGGGCAAATGTTTCGTGTGATGAACATGGACATTTGTACTCGAGTCATGGATGTTTATAAACGTATTTAAGTATGTCTATCCGTTCACCTAGTATCCCTAGTACAAGCATATGCTTAGTTTGGAACTAGGGAATTGGTGTGTCAGTCTGGCGAATTTATTTATTTATTTATCTACATCGCGCATATTCTTTTTTGCAACATTGTTATTTTAATCTGAATTTTTGTTAATGTTGTTAATCAGTTAAGAAATTGCCACCTTCTTTATTGTTAAACCTTATAGAACTTGACCCCCACGAGCCAGGCTTAGCCTAGTGTGGGAGTCATAGAATCTAAATATCTGAGACTTTTGTTTTTTGGTGAATAACACATTTTTATTTTTATTTATTACTAGCTGACCCGGCGAACTTCGTACCGCCTTAGCGTAGCATTGATGCACTACTTTATTTTGTATAGCTGACCTATCTTATGTATGAGTACCTATTCAATTTGAACTGGAATCTATAATATCCTCCATATAAAAATGAATCCTTATTTCGAACTTACCGTGATTAACAAACACACAAAAAAATATTATAGTATTAGCAAACAAAAAACTTCTTAGTCTTTAAAACAAATCGAACTTTATCAAAAAGTTAATAAAATTATTGTTAGCGCGGTTATGGATGGATGTGTTGTCACAGATTACCACAGATTTTTTGTTTTAAATTGAATGACGTTGACATTTGTCAGCGCGGTTATCGATGTGGTGTCACAGATTACCACAGATTTTTTGTTTTAAATTGAATGACGTTGACATTTGTCAGTGCGGTTATCGATGTGGTGTCACAGATTACCACAGATTTTTTGTTTTAAATTGAATGACGTTGACATTTGTCAGCGCGGTTATCGATGTGGTGTCACAGATTACCACAGATTTTTTGTTTTAAATTGAATGACGTTGACATTTGTCAGCGCGGTTATCGATGTGGTGTCACAGATTACCACAGATTTTTTGTTTTAAATTGAATGACGTTGACATTTGTCAGCGCGGTTATCGATGTGGTGTCACAGATTACCACAGATTTTTTGTTTTAAATTGAATGACGTTGACATTTGTCAGCGCGGTTATCGATGTGGTGTCACAGATTACCACAGATTTTTGTTTTAAATTGAATGACGTTGACATTCGTTACGCGCGTTTTTTAAAATATGCAAAATTAAATGTACTAATACTAATATTTTTCAATCTTTCTGAGAGATTTTCTTTATATTTTATTCCGTAAGAACCTTTCCGTAAGAAAAATCAGCCAAATCGGTCAAGCCGTTTTCATGTTATGTCGTGACAACGGAAAACGGGTTTCATTTTTATATATATAGATTTTTTACACAGAACAAACTCAAGTATTCATCACACGAATATTTATCCTAGGTGAAGAATGAAGACACTACGGAATGCGCCATCGAGACAGTCAACATTTACAAATGATATCGAGATCATGTGTCAATTTCATCGTAAATAAAAACCGTAGAGCTTGTATGAAAAGGATTATGAATGTTGAAGAGGCGAGTGAGGTGTGTAAGGATCGTGCCATATGGCGTTCGGTTCTCTCTGCCTACCCCGCTAGGGAAGTGGCGTGAAGTTTAGTTAGTTAGTTAGATTACTAATTCGAGTACATTAATACCGTAAGAAACCTCAACATTTAAATAACTATAGATGTGTAACTATGAATGTATTTGTCAGTTTTCTACTTAAAGGTTACGAAGGTCAGCCGCTTCAATGTAATAACCAGACTCGCTAAACCCAGGATCGTAGTCCAAACGGACCCCGATACATACATAACATTACGCTCATAATCCCCGAAGGGGTAGGCAGAGTCAAAGATGCAGCATGCCCCTTCAACCACATTCAGCCAAAAATAAAGCCGGGCTGGGTTAGATTGAAAATTGTGAGCGGTGAGTGAGTGACAAGCGGCTAACCTGTCGCCTACACAATTACACACCCAAAACCCGATATACCAATAGTCGCCATTTACGACATGCTAGGCAAGAACCACAGTTGGCACATTTTTTTTTGTCCCAAACCAACATGGGACTTAAGAAGTCTTTAAGAAGACTTTTTTTAAAATAATAAATAAATAAATTCTCTTGACTGACACACCAATGCCCTAGCTCCAAACTAAGCTTGTGCTTGTGCTATGGATACTAGGCGAACGGATAGACATACTTAAAAACGTTTATAAACATCTATTTCTCGAGTACAAATGTCCATTATCATCACATGAATCATTTGCCCCTAGCGGAATTCGAACCGGCGACATATGGCTTCTTGGCTAGGACCTCGACAATTCGACCGACGGGCCTATCAAAGAGCACTATGAATCTTTGCCACTTCTTCATTCATCATTTCTCCCTCACCTGTAACATTGAAACATCCCCTCCCAATGTTGATTAAAACGTTAAATACGAAACTCTTATTAGCATTCCAGGGGTGGGTGTCTGATTGAAACCTCCCCCCTCAGCGCGTGACGTATTTCCATAATCGATGGCAAGCCATCATCGTTCGACTGCAGGTGAACCCCAAATTTGGGGAAAAGGCTAGGCTTTCTGCTCGATGGACTTTGCCTACCCCTTCGGGGATTGCGGGCGCAATGAGATACAAGTTTATTATTAGACTAGCTGTGCCAGCGGTGTCACCCGCGTTTATGGTTAATATTATAAATACTATTTCCGTCATACATGATTTCTATGTAACTTTAACCATTAAGGCTGCACACGCGACGGAAGCTTAAAAAATGGAGTAACTTCTCCCGTTTTCCCAACATTTCCCTTCACTACTCTGCTCCTATTGATTGTAGCGTGATGAAAAGTATACTATAACCTGCCCAGGAGTATGAAAAATAATTGTACCAAGTTTCGTTAAAATCCGTCGAGTAGTTTTTGTTTCTTTAAGAACATACAGACAGACAGACAGACAGACAGACAGACAAAAATTTAACTGATTGCATTTTTGGCATCAGTATCGATCACTTATATCACCCCTGATAGTTATTTTGAAAATATATTTCATGTACAGAATTGACCTCTATACAGATTTATTTTAAGTATAGATTATGCGAAACCTCTTAACTACTTAATTAACTCATTATTCTAAGGAACCAATTTAAAGAATTTAAAAAAATAACATATTCATACAAAATAGTCAATCAGCTGAACAATTTTTGTATGGAAAGTAAAAAATGTTGCTATTTTTCTAAAATCGTTTAAACTAATTCCGTTGAATAATGTGTTAAATAAGTAGGTTAGTGGTTCCACATTAACTAACTAACTAAACTTCACGCCCTTCAGGCAGAGAGAAAAAAGCATAAACTAAAATTAAGATTATATTTATAGGTATGTTTGATGTAATATGTAGGTATTATTCGATAATATAGATAGGTATATGAAAATCCATCCATTATTTCCTTGATCTCGCCATAACTATTAGATATTCATTTACTCACCACTCAAATGTACATTGAAAATGTTAAATATTAAAAAGTATTAAAAAGAAATAACTATATACATATTTACAAAAAAGAGTAGTTGTCCGCCTCGCCGATCAAGGTACCCAGAATACTGGCAGCGTTGCCCCTTTGAGTTGCCAGGCTGAGGCGTTAGCCGAGGAAGCTTCCAGCATGGTCGCCAGAAACTTGAATAAGCCGGGCGGATAGCTCTTGGAACAGTTTGCGGGCCTCTGGACCCCACGGTCCAAGAGTTTCCACGCCAAATGGAACAAATCGGTAGCAGTTGTCGCGAGCAGAGTATTTGGAGAGCTTTCGAGCTTCTGCTGACGCTGCTGCTGCCCCCACGCACTCAGAAGTGACGTGGATATGGGAGGGTGCCTAAGTATCGCTGTGTTAACTAGTTCCCACTGACAGACCGACTCCTCTAACCAGCCGTACCTGTGAGCCGCACCCGCTCACTGGCGGACTCGCTGGGCTTCCCGAATGGTTCCACCTGGTGGGTCTGACCGCCAGACGGTGCGCCCGATTAGCGCGAGGTTGGGCTCTTTTGACTAAAGAGACCTTGTTGCCCCTCGAGAGAATAGGCTATTTGACAGTATGAAAAATAATAACGTCAATCGACGCCATATTGCCGAAGTGGGCGTTTTGACAGCTCCCATAATCAGTGTATTTTAAATTAAGGTTTTCTAAATGAAATACTTAAAATGAATAAAAATAAATATTATTTCTAGAGTCCTTATGCATTAATAAATAATATGCGATGGTTTTCAGAAACTAGTCAAATAGCATATTGAGGGAGAAAATGCCCGGCCAAAGGGCCCCAAAATTTTATTAATTTCACGTGGAAAATAATATTTTTTTGTAAAACTTGCCGACCTTTTAAATTTCTTGCGTGTAAGAGCACGGCTTGAATAGCTAAGACAGGACAATGTATGTCAAGTTAGCTTGTAAATAAATATTAGACAATATTACATACATACAAGGTCAGGTAAACAGCACCCTTAACCGACGAGCGTGTATGAAAGACTTATGAATGTAGAAAAAGCAAAAGGTGTATGTCAGGATCGTAGCAAATGGAAGTACGTGATCTCTGCCTACCCCCATGGGGAAAAGGCGTGACATTATGTATGTATGTATCACATACATTGATCTGATTCTGGGCTAAGTAGCTTAAACACTTCTGTTACAGACATCAGAATTAACAGTGGTAAGTAAGACAAATATACACTCAACTAACTAAACTTCACGCCACTTCCCTAGCGGGGTAGGCAGAGAGAACCGAACGCCATATGGCACGATCCTTACACACCTCACTCGCCTCTTCAAATACACACTTAAATATTAGATATTAACACCCAGACACAGAACAAATACAAGTATTCATCACACGAATGTTTGTCCTAGGTGGGGGATTAAACTCACAACTCTTGGCGCATAGGACAGGGTCATATGTTTTGGGCTTGTGATCAATGGAGGCGACTAGCTGGCCACTTGACACTACTTTTCACAATTTTCCATCTTACTAAACTAGATTTTTGGCTAAATGTATTTAAGGATCTATAATGCTCCATTGACTCTGCCTACCCCTTCGGAGATTGGCAACATGATAAATAAATAATTATCCAGACTGACAAACCAATTCCCTAGTCCCAAACTAAGCATGTGCTTGTACTATGGATACTAGGTGAATGGATAGACATACTTAAATACGTTTATAAACATCCATGACTCGAGTACAAATGTCCATGTTCATCACACGAAACCTTTGCCCCTAGCTAAATTCAAACCTGCGACCCTCGGTTTCGTGGCCAGGGTCTCTGACCACTAGATCAACGAGCCAGTCAAATGCACACGTATATGCTAAATCAAGGATTATAGTCCAAGCGGTCTTCAACAAAGATCGGGACAAAACGCCAATTACTATCAATAGCGCCCACAAACCAGCTGGAAATAGCCAGAAATCCTGAGTTTGTCGCTAATACAAATAAATAATTGTTGATAACACATTCCCTCCTCGCGGGTATTGAATAAAAGCCTTCGTGACTGCCTCGCGTGCGGTACTGGCGCGATATTAAAGCTTGCACTCCACTGAAATCTGAAGTGATAATATTAACAATTTATGGTTGATATCAAACCTTTTTATTACCACATGTAGCCCAACTCAAATTTATTTTTGGGTGAATGTGGTTCAAGGAACTAATCACTCATCTCCCCTCCACCCTACCTACCCCTTCTGCCTACCCCTTCAGTAATTACAGATGTCAAAGGTTTGTATGTGTATTTACATATATTTTTAATCTCCCATCTTTGTTATTTGAAAAAATGATCCAATGTAAATAAAATAAATTCTTCAGACTGACACACCAATTCCCTAGTCCCAAACTAAGCTTATGCTTGTGCTATGGATACTAGTTGAACGGATAGACATACTTAAATACGTTTAAAAACATCCATGACTCGAGTACAAATGCCCATGTTCATCACACGAAACATTTGCCCCTAGCGGGATTCGAACCCGCGACCCTCGGTTTCGTGGCCAGGGTCTCTGACCACTCGACCATCGGGCCAGTCAGTAAATTTAATCGTTTAATTATTATACAAGACATATTAGACAAAGCACATAATCATCTCGTGCTTCTTCTGCCATACCTAACATTCACTTTAATCGATTCAAATCACATATGCAAACATTTCTCATGAAAAAGGGCTACTGTAGAATTTAGGATTTTTTTAATGATGGGAATCTACAGTCTGCGCTTAAATTCTTGCATGGTCTACTCTTCTATTGTAATGTATTACATGCATTGTATATGTAGAAGTAGATATTAAGTAGAATTGTTATTATATACATTTAAAAGAGTAACTACCGAGTTTCTTGCCGGTTCTTCTCGGTAGAATCAACGTTCCGATCCTGGTGGTAGAATCACTTTTTTGTATTATTATGACTATTCATAAGTGCATTTGTGGAGCCTACATGAATAAAGATATTTCTATTCTATTCTAAATCATTTATTAGCGTCCCATGTTAGTCTGGGACTTAAGAATGCACCGACTGTGACCCTTGTATGTCGTCAAAGAAGACTAATTATTGGAGCTGGGTGTGTGATTGTGTAGGCGACGAGCTAGCCACTTGTCACTCATTTTCAAATTTGCTATCTGAGTAGGATTAGTATTTAGGTACTATTTGTTCAAATGTTGCCGAATAATCGATAGTTAAACGCTAAAATCATCTAGGTATACGATCGATATAGTATCGATGTCTCTGTTAATGCAATACTATCTGTAAACAGAAATACTATCGATAATTTCGATCGCTGCTAACCAATAAACTAACGATATTTTTTGTACTATCGATAGTTGGTATTGAATAGTAGTACTATCGACAGTTCATTAGTTGGCAGCGATCGAAACTATCGATAGTATTGCTGTTTACCGATAGGATTTCAGTATCGTTAAGCTATCCATATACAATCGATATAGGGCTATCGAGCGGCAACACTAATTTGGATTGAAAGAGATGATTACTGCCCTTTATACTCTGCCTATCCCTTCAGGGATTGTATGTTTGTTCATATATGGGTTTAGTATGAATGTTAGTGGATGGAGAGTAAGAGGAAGGCCGAATAAGAGATGGATGGATTGTGTGAAAGATGATATGAGTGAAATGGGAGTGGATAGCTTGATGACGGCTGACCGGGACGTATGGAAGAGGAAGACATGTGCCGACCATGTGAACTGGAAAAAGGGCAAGAGGATGATGATGACGATGATATGGATTTAGTTAATTTTTCAAAAAATATCGTATAGCCCGACATCTCCTCGCGGCCCCTGGGCGACGGACGAAAAAAATATAGTTTTCGATCGCGTGTTTACGTATCAAAACTAACAACAAACAGTGCTTGGAAATATGAAAATTAACTCGCTTTTGCGCCGGATACGTCTCTTTTAGTGATCGGCGGTGCTGTGGGAAAAACGGGCATTTCAATAATGATGTAGAGCATTCGATAATTCGACTGTCGATAATATAAAAACATAACATCACGCCCGTAATTCCTGAAGGGGTAGCAGAGTCAAAGGGACAGCAGTCCCCTTTAACCTTATTCAGCCAAAAATAAAACTGAGCTGGGTTAGATGGAAAATTGTGAAAAAGTAGTGACAAGTGGCTAGCTCGTCGCCTACATAATCACATACCCAAAACCCCATATATCATTAGTCGCCTTTTACGACATGCTAGGCAAGAACCACTGTTAGCACATTCTTTTTTTTTTGTCCCAGATCAACATGGTCCAAGTCCCAGACCAACATAGTACAACTAACTAACAAATATTAAAAAGATTTATATATGTTCATGCATAAATTAAGATATGCTGGCCTCTGTTTGTGTTAATGTTTTTGGTCCGTTTATTTCAAATTATGTCGAACCACGGACTAGGAAAAAAAGATGGACTCCGCGCTGTCAGCCACATTTATGCATTTGTGCGTGAGATTCTTAGGAATCGTTGCACTTTCTTACTGATAGTGATTATTTTTGCAGCATTCCACCACACACGTCGGCATTTTGATAGGTAATTGGTAAAATTTAAATACGCCGTGACTATACAAAACAAAACTGACAGGAGCTGTCATTTGGAGCAATAATGTCAATGTGTGATGTAAGTGAAATGTCATCACACGTGAGAGTAAATAAGTTAGTCACTCAAGTCACCTAACTCTGAGATAAATAGTTTAAGCACTTGTTTAAAGGATATTAGAATCAACAGTGGTATTTTACAAATATATACTTAAATATTTGTAGTAATACCCAGGCACAGAACGAACACAAGTATTCATCACACGAATGTTTGTCCTGGATGGGGATCAAACCCACAACTCTTGGCGCATAAGACAGGGTCACTACCGAATGCGCCATCGAGCGATAAAATTAATTAATAACCTCCCTCATCTAACAGTACTCTTTATTTTCATTCACACCATTTAAAAAAAAATGCCCGATATAAAGGCTTAGTATTTTTAAGCGGGCGAAGGGTCGCCGGTTCAATTCCGCCAAAAAAATGATGACGAAGACACATCGCCCCGGATGGGACGGAAACGTGCTATTTGGCCGGGTCTGGCGATCCGTCCCGCTGACAAATAAGTGACGTCATCTGTCAGTCGTGCTGTGAATTATAATGAAGACAGCTTCGCACCTCGTCTAGGGATAGTCTTTGTAAGACTAAACTTATCTCGTGGCGGCGCCCGTAAAATACTGTGTCTGTGGTATTATCGAGTGACCGCGGTATCTGCAAATTTGGCTTGATAAAGTAGCCCATAACCTTTGATTGGGTTCAGCCTTATTTCATGAAAAATGGTTCAAGTGTTTTATTTAAAAATGCATAGACAGAGTTACTCTTCCATTGGGACCAGTAAGATTATATTTACTGGTCCCATGTTGGTCTTGGACTTACAAAGAGTGTATCTACCAACCAACAGTAATAGTTTGCTTTCCATCCAACCCAGCCCACTGTCCCATGTTGGTCTGGGACTTAAAAAGAATATGCCAACTGTGGTTTTTGCCTAGCATGTCGTAAAAGGCGACTAATAGTATATCGGGATTTGGGTGTGTGATTGTGTGAGCGACAGGTTAGCCGCTTGTCACTGCTTTTTCACAATTTTCCATTTAACCCAGCCCGACTTTATTTTTAGCTGAATGTGGTTGAAGGGGCATGCTGTCCCTTTGACTCTGCCTACCCCTTCGGGGATTGTGGGCGTGATGTTATATATGTATGTATGTAACAGTGATTGTTGCTTGGCATGTCGTAAAAGGTGACTAATGGTGAACTGGGTGTAGGGTTTATGATTATACTAGTAGTGCCCGTGGTTTCACCTGCGTTTATGATTAATGTATGGTGGCGTGATGTTATATAACCAATAGTTTTCCTCAATAAATGACCTATTCAACACAAAAATTACTTTTCAATTCGGACCATTAGTTCCTAAGATTAATGCGTTCAACTAAACAATGTTTTTATATATTACTAAAATAAAATAAAATAGCTAACTATAAGCAAATAGAAAAATTGTCTATATAACATTTGACTGGCTCGATGGCGCATTCGGTAGGGACCCTGCCTCATGCGCCAAGAGTTGTAGCCTCGATCCCCACCCAGGACAAACATTAGTGTGATGATTACTTGTGTTTGTTCTGTGTCTGGGTATTCATGTCACTATCGAATTATTATTAATCAGTCACTATCGAATGCGCCATCGAGCCAGTTAACATGTCACATGCCACACAATTTTATGAAAATGTAAACTTACAGTTTGACAAAATTAAAACGTCAATGGCTCGAATGGAGCTATATTTTCGCGCCATGTGACAAATAGCGGCCATTTTGTTTTACGCTTCCATTCTATCAAGGATGCCAAAACCTATTGATGGGGTGATTTTTCGATAAAATGATAATAGATGAGAATTAGAGCTGCTTGAAATCCGATCACGTATCTCTGAATTTTTCAAATACATATAATAATAATAATGTCCTCCAAACCGATATC
The DNA here is from genome assembly GCA_951394215.1 of Glyphodes perspectalis. Taxonomy (NCBI): domain Eukaryota; kingdom Metazoa; phylum Arthropoda; class Insecta; order Lepidoptera; family Crambidae; genus Glyphodes; species Glyphodes perspectalis. Next base: position 4,917,259 of record OX596228.1, read on the forward strand.
GGTCACGGCGGCCAATCTCAACGAGGATTAGCCAAAGCATGAGATATTATAGTGCACAAGTGTGTGCGCCAACACAGGTGCCCTCTCTGTTCCATCACTCTCATAGTCCGGTGAGACAGCACCGACATGACCGGAGCGAGGTCAGGCGCAGGACCAACAGCTTAACGTGCTTTCCGAGGCATGGGGGTGATTAAACCATCAACTTCCTGACGGACTGTTAGGTACTGACTAAAATCGATATTGAAATACCCAGCCATAAATTTTGGCCCAACCCGGGAATTGAACCCGGGACCTCTTAGTACTTAGGCGGCGCATGCTACCACTAGACCAACAAGGCAGTCAAAAAAAACTATATAATTAAGTGAAGCAAAAACTTTGTACACCTTTTTAGGAGAATTACGCAGACGGAGGAGTATGAGATTTGGCACAGTTGAATTTTATATGGAGAAGAAGTGCAGGAAGCTAATATTTCAATAAATAATTTAAATAAAGAAAATCAAACAAGTAATGGTCGAATATCGACTAGTAGGTACATATAAATACAGTTTTATACCACTTGGAAAAATTAAAAAAAAAAACGCACTCGGTCAAGCCTAATATATCTATCATCTCATCTCTCTTTGGATCTAACTGAATAAGTCGGCTCATTGAGTTACCTATTGACGCTAAGATGTTTGTTAAGGTACCCATGCCTTTAATCTATTGTTTAGGTTTCTTGTAGGTATAAATGTACAAGGTTAATTTTGTTTTTTCCGAAACCTCTTACTTGCACGTTACATACATATTCATCACGCCCATAATCCCCGAAGGGGTAGGCAGAGTCAAAGAGGCAGCAGGCCCTTTTAACCACATTCAGCCAATAACAAAACTGGGCTGGGCTATATGGAAAACTGTGAATAAGTAGTGACAAGTGGCTAGCTCGTCGCCTACACAATCACTCAAAACACGACATACCATTAGTCGCCTTTTGCGACATGCTAGAGAAGAAACACAGTTGGACACATTCTTTTCAAGTCCCACACCAACATGGAGGATACATTTATAAATAAAATATCATTTAGGTATTTTATCAGGTATTCCAACTTCATAATCAAAAAATAATTCATGCGCATCGTTAATTTAAAACGCAACACTCTGTAAGTTGCCATCAATCAATATTTAACGATGGTTTCGCACCCCTATCCTGAAACAAAAGACGTCCGGGCGCACTAAGGAGCGCGCATTTGTCAACTGTCAAAGTGACAGCCCGCCATCTTGTGTTGCGTTCAACAGGTCGCCATGTTAATGGTTTGTTTCAATAACGGCTAGTTTGGTTTGGTGAGGAATGTGGTTTCAGGACTACTATCAGAGTAATTGTTCAAAGTCCCATGTTGGTCTAGGATTTAAAAAGAATGTGCCAATTGTGTCCCTTGCCTAGCATGTCGTAAAAGACGACTAATGGTATATCGGGTTTTGGGTGTGTGATTGTGTAGGCGACGTGCTAGCCACTTGTCACTACTTTTCAAAGCTTTACATCTAACCCAGCCCAGTTTTTATTTTTCGACTGAATGTGGTTAAGGGGGCTGGCTGCCCCTTTGACTCTGCCTACCCCTTTGGGGATTACGGGCGTGATGATATGTACCTACTGTCAGCGTTTTTGGTGTTAGAAAAGATGCAGAAAATACTTCATAATTCATAAATAATGTTTTTTATTGCACCTGTAGTTACATACAGATTGAACATTCTAAAAATACACATCCACAGACTACATCTCATACATTGATCTGACTCTGAGGTAAGTAGCTTAAGCACTTGTGTTACAAATATCAGAATCAACAGTGGTATTACAAATATATACTTAAATATTGGATATTAACACCCAGACACAGAACAAACACAAGTATTCATCACCCGAATATTTGTCCTGAGTGGGGATGGAACCCACAACTCTTGGCGCATGGGGCAGGGTCACTACCAAATACGCCATCGAGCCAGTCAAATAAGTGTGACAAGTGGCTAGCTTGTCGCCTACACAATCACACACCCAACACCTAATTTATTCTTACTAAGATTATAAAGAGGAAAGCTTTGATTGATTGTTTGTTTGTATTCAACAGGCTCCCAAACTACTGAACCGATTACAAAAATTCTTTGACCAATAGAATGCTATTTTATCAGCGAGTATTATAGGCTATATTTTATCCCCGGATTCCTACGGGAATAGAAACTACGCGGGTAAACTCGCGGGCTACTGCTAGTAAATAAATAAATTCTCCAGAACTGAAACACTAATTTTCAAGTTCCAAACTACGCATACGTAATATGTAAACATTCACGTAAATCACACGAAATATCACAAATACCATGCCTCTAGCAGGATTCGAACCAGCGATCTTTGATTTTACCAAGTTCTGTGACTACCGGCCAATACAACATAACACTATCGTCTATTACGCCATACCAGACAAGAAACACAATTGGCACTTTTTTTTGGTCTTAGACTAACATGGGCCAATACTTAATATAACACACATCGTTAATAAAAGATTTTTTTTAAATTTTGTTAAAAGTAGGTCATACTTTTAACAAAATTAAAAGAAAATTCTCTTAAGCGAACCTCGAACCAACTTTATCTACTTCGGAAACAAAAGCCCGCATCTGTAAACTGTCAAAGTGACATTGACACTTGCCGCCACAGGTGGTCGATTTAATGATCCTCCTTTGGAGTCTTTGCGACTGAGAAGCATTGATTTCTCGTAACTTCCATTTTGAAACTCGGGAGGTCTTAGCGGCGATGGATTGGGAGATCAGATACCTGTATTGTTTGTCATGGTAGGGAAAGAATTATGTTTAAATATTATTTAGACCACGGACTATTAAAAAAGAAGGACTAACTTACTAGACGTTGAGGCATCTGCGGAGCTCCAACTTGATACGCAACTTACATCACAAATTGACGTAAGCGCTCCAAATGCGCTCAAAAACTCTCACTCACACATGCATAAGGGTGGCTTCACGCTGTAATTTGTCAACGCGGAGTCCTTCTTTTTTTTCTAGTCCGTGTTTAAGATATTGACTAGCTTTTCGTCTGTGCAAACATAACATAACATCACGCCCATAATCCCCGAAGTAGACTGTGTAGACTTTAGCAATTTGGGTAAAGAAAATAATTGTATGGAACACAAATATTAAACGTGCCAGCTGTGGTTCTTGCCCAGCATGTCGTAAAAAGCGACTAATGGTATATCGGGTTCTGGGTATGTGATTGTGCAGGCGACAAGCTAGCCACTTGTCATTACTTTTTCACAATTTTCCATCTAACCCAGCCCAGTTTTGTTTTTGGCTGAATGTGGTTAAAGGGGCCTGCTGCCCCTTTGACTCTGCCTTCAGAGATTATGGACGTGATGTTATGTATATAGGTATGTATGTAAAACAATTAATAGTCACTCAGTTGAGTATGCTGAGCCGTTACGTCACACCTCTGTATTTCTATACAAAATCGATGGAGGCATTGCGTTTTGACAGCTCATGAAAAATATGTCCAATTATTGGTGGTGGTATACCCTATCCTTGGGTCTCAGACCAACATGGGACAATTTTCTCATTAAATTGATCGATACTAATATTATAAAGAGGACGATTTAATTGTTTGTATTGAATAGGCTCTGAAACTAATGGACCGATTTGGAAAAATCTTTTAGCAACGGAAAGCTACTTTATCAGCGAGTAACATAGGCTATATTTTATACCCGTCTTCCTACAGGAACGGGAACTACACGGGTGAAACCGTGGTGTGATGCTAGTATTTTATTAACATACAAAGAATGACCCTTAGTTTAATATCTGAACCAAAAAATCAAATAATGTATGCCGTAAATCACCCCTTTGTCCCTTATTAGGGATTATTTAAGGGTAAAACGGGGAGATTACGTGTTTTTGTCCGTTTGTGGACATATATAATGGAGACCCCATGTCAAAGAGGTTTAATTAAGTATGAATTTTTAATTGAAACTCATGACACTCAATTTGAGATCGGGCTGCAAAAATTTCTTATTATATTCTATTGTACAGAGTTTTATATGATTAGCTGTTTCATATGGAGTGGTAGTTGGGTAAAGACGCTTCTTATCCGAGGGTTGCGGGTTCAAACCCGAGCACGTACCTCTGGATTTTTTAAATCTATGTACGTATTTATACCACTAGCTCGACGGTGAGGGAAAACATCGTGATGAAACCTGCACATTCCAACAACTATGGATGTGTAACCATGATCCAAAATTGTCTGGTTCCCTTATTTAAGAGTTATGAAGGTCAGACCGGCAGTCGCTTCAACGTTATAACCAGACTGACTTTCAGACTCTAATTCTGATCATGATCTAACTAGACTGGTCCCCTAAGTTTACCTATATTATGCTTAAATTTTTTAAACATTGTTATTTTATATTTTGGTGTCTGACAAGCCGACTTCACGACATGGTTCAAATGCAAATATGATCTATACACCCCTGTAAAATATGTTGTTGAAAAGAGTAACTACCGAGTTTCTTGCCGGTTTCTTCTCGGTAGAAGCAACACTCCGAACCGGTGGTAGATTCATATTATTAGTTGATTTTCCTGTTGAATTGACGATTTACAAGTGTTTGTTTCAAACTTAAATAAATAAAGAGTATTTTGACTTTGACTTTGACTATAAATGCGATACCTTTCAAAACTTTAGCGGGACCGTCGGATTTGAATCAGAACCCCTCACAAATGAGCCACGTGACTCGCCATTGTGTTTCTAGAAGCTAGTTCGGATTCAAAACACGAGTCAACACAAATACAAGAGTGCTCTGTGTTGCTGACATCTGACCGTAGCATGAGGAGGGTTGATTTTGTCAAAATGGCAAATGGTTTTGTCAGAATTGTTGATGTCGCTTAATTGGCGTAAATCTGACTATTACAAGTAAATTAATTTAATTGTTATTTGTCCCGTGTTGATTTGGGACTATATAAGAATTTGCCAGCTGTGTTTCTTGCCTAGTATGTCGTAATAGGCGACTAATTGTATATCGAGTTTTGGGTATGTGATTGTGTAGGCGACGAGCTAGCAACATGTCACTACTTTTTCACAATTTTCCATCTAACCTATAGTCCAAGAAAATAGGGCTTTAAATACGAATTTGAGGTAAATACTTGAATTTTTGATATAAGTTACTTTGAAAGATTTAAAAACGAACTGTGTAAGTTTTTTGTAAAATCACCCCCGAGAACATTTGAAAAAAAAATAAAAAGTATTTGTTTTTGAAATTTTGGGAAAACGGTAAGTAGTAGAAAAAAAAGGTTCAAATAAAAGTTGTAGAGCATCAGATTTTATAAAGAAATGCCCTGTTTATGTTTTCGCTAACAATAAAATTATCCGAGATAGGGCGGTTAGAAGCTTGGGGATGATAGTAATAGTCCGGTCAGTTTTCCATTTTGATTTGAAAGGATAGAACCAACGGGAAAATTTGTGTGTGTACTAGATATTTAACAATCCAGAAATTCAGGTCTCTGACACATCAGGTTAGTTAAAAAAAAAAGCGCGGATGATCGAAAAAGGCAAATAATTCTTGAGTAGCGCAAAATATTGAAAAATGCTAAAGGTAAAAGTTATAGATAATTAAATTTCCTACAAAAATGGTATCTGCATATTTTTTCATAAGTGCGTTACTTTTCGCAAAAAACACGCCTAAGTGTAAAATTATTTAAAAATGTTTTTTATCTTTCAAGTTTTTCTCAATAAATAATAATGCGTATAGCTACATTATTAAGTCTATTTTTCAATTATAAGCAGCACTTTATAAAATATTTTTTCCTTACTAAGATGCAATTTTTTTTCTCATCTAGACGGGTTTTTAATGCAGAATTAAATCCTTTGGCTTATGCGAAATCCCTCTACTTAGTACCTGTAATTTATTAACTTTCATTGAATAAAGAGAAATGATCAGTAGTGACTGCCTGACCGAGTCAGGATTTCTTGCCAAAACCGAAACCGAAACCGAACATTAGGCAGCTCTCTTAGTTTTGGCTTAGGTCGACATAGCATGTTGAAATGAAGTGTATCTTTACTTTTATGTCTCCTAACCCGGTGTCTATCTGTAATAGTGAGATTAGAAAAAAAAAATGGTTTCTTTTTTTTCTTTTGTTCAAATAAATATGAATGACAAATACAGCGCGTTAAAGTTACCTGTGACGTCACTTGTTCCGTAAATGCGCTGCGCTCTAGATTTTTGAAGCGCTGTATCTTTGTTATTTTCCAAGTATTCGATAAAGCAAAAAATACGTATTCAATATTTTGATAATTTTACTTACGAAACAAAACAAATATTTGAGTCAAGTAAACAGGAGGAATCATCAAAATCAAAGAAAGCCAAAAAACCCTTCACAGTTTAACATTTTATCAAGAACAAAAGCCTAGAAATCCAACTCACTGAACAAGATCTTAAGCTAGACAAACTCATCGACCAAGCGAATATACCAATATACCAATACTGAGGAACCTCTTAATAACAGTAATTAATAAAATTATAATAGAGTAATGCCAGCTTATACAGTTGCTTCTTGGAACATCAATAGCCTGGTCGTTTATGTTATTATGTTGAAATTTTACTCCCATAGCATACATTGATGTACTGCTTGTCTCTGAAGCACAACTAATATTCAATCACATAAGTGCTTTATTGAAGCCTATGTAAATAAAGATAAGTTCAACAGCATTACAATCAAGGACTATCACATTTACTCAATCTTCCATCCAGACGGGACTGCTCATGCAGGAACTGCTGTGATTGGGAAAAGAAATATAAACCATAAAATACTACCAAAATACAAAACAGTACAGATGTACTGTTTTATATTTTGGTAAAACAGTATAGACGAGACTCCCATGCAAAGAATGTTGCATTTAAGTCTGAATTCTTTGCATGGGAGTCACGTCTGACTATTCCAAGAGGACGAGAGCTGAAGAAAAGCCTTGACAAGAACAACGTCTACGTATTCAGCACAGGTCACACAAAATATTCGACAAGCTCTATAGTGCATTCCGTAGTGACCGTTTTTTATTTTCTTATTTTTTTTCCCCGGGTGTAATCCGTCATGGATCTTCCACGGTTCGGGGGAACTGCGGAAGTATGTCAGACTCCTACTGACTAAAACACCCGGGGTGTTCCGCCGCATCGCTTCTGGAGAGGAGCCCTGGGAACGCTATGCCTACCAACGAACCCCTCCCACCTGCGGTTGCTCTTGCGAGGACGACTTTAACATTGCTCCATCGAGCTATACTTCGACTAGACGCCCCGGAACACAAGGGGCGTCTACGTCTGGCTAGGATGCCGGTGATGGACCCCCCGATTCATCACTAGCTAGCGCAGGTTAAGGCGGCATGCGTGCCGTGAAATGCGCACGACGCCGACCGGGCCTATTGCGGCGCATGGGCTGGGAGTTCGGGTCTCGCTCCGGCTCCCTTTCTGTCGTCTCCTTTTGCGCCATGACGGTGTCGCAAAATGTCACCATCGCGCGCCACGCCTCCCCACTGCCCACCATAGCTCGTGTGATTGTCCGCAGTGTGAGGTCTCCACCTATAACCGCAGACAGGTGACTGCGCGGGATTGACCATGCTGGACACAGCTCCCGGGTGTGCTGGGCTGAGCCTATAGCTCCAGTATGACAGTTATGGCAAACTGCCGTCGGTTCGCATCCTGCCACCTGGCACAAATATACCAAAACAGCCATGGCCAGTTAGTGTCTGTGTCAGGTTGAATGTCATTTCGCCATGTTTGCAGCTGACCCAGTCTCGGAGGACTTATTACATCAACTAGTTCCCGGCTAGGTCCCGGGTTATCAAGTCTTTCCGACCATATGAGGAGCAATGCTTCTCGCGCTTCATCCCGCCATGCTTGGACCTAGCGGGGGTGAAGACGAGGATTCTCATCCGATTCGATGGCTCGGTCTGGGTGTTAATATCCAATATTTAAGTATATTTTAGTATTACCACTGTTGTTTTTGACATCTCTATCAGAAGTGCTTAAGCTACTTACGAGAGAAAAAGAGACAGCGAATGAAGTATCTATATGTCAATGTTTTTGCGAGTAAGAGGCCTTAGCGTCCCGGTCTATTCTACGTCGCAGTGAAATTAGCGAATTTATGTATTAAACCTTGGATTATAATCGAGAATATTAAATGTGCAATTAAGGTGACTTGTTCTGTACGCGATTGTGAGGTTACACGACGGAATAATTCGAATAAATACACTTTTCACAGGTAAATACGATTTTATCATTAGATTTTTTCGAACCATATTTTGTCAAATTGTTGCTAGTAATCGGTTTAGAAAAATATGTTTACAATAGTATATTGATTATAATTGATCTTTCTAAGTATACATTGTGATTATAAACAGAACTGGGGAAAATATTGTGTAAAATAGTAAATAGTTTGGTTACGCTAGTGCTTAACAAAGCGGTGACGTCACGAGTATCGATAAAAACTTAATCGTCTTTTAGCGACATCATGACATGAATACAAAGTTATTTAGCCAAGTTATGTTGAAATATAATTATATTCACATTGGGAACTCATTATCTCCGTAAATTTGTTAGTTAAGTAACTGATAATTTTTCTAGGTTTCCAAGCAACCCAGCATTGTGTAAAAAGTGGATGCGGAGATATAGACAGACTAGATTGGACTCCCAATAAGAACTCCACTATCTGCAGCAAACATTTTGACGGCAAATGACAACAACTAAAAAATTGTTGCACTACATATTATTTTTAAATAACTAAATGTCACCAAATTAAAAGTTGCTAATATATTATTTGTTTCATTTCATTCCATCAGTCAAAGCTAAAGTCATGTCTTTTTGTCTTATAGGTATATATCATAGAACATATTTCTATTTTTTTCATTTTTTACACGCTGAATATACGAGGAATACATTTTACCATCTCATTGTTTATAGAACTGCTTAGAATGCGATTTCTTACCGACTAATTCCGATTTACCTAATATAAACAACTGCTGATTTCATCAATGCCAAAAATTAATCAAAAGTTTAAAAAAGTGTTTTAAATACCTATACTATTAGTAGGTATACAACTGCATCAGTCGATAATGTAAAAGTGCGTCTTTGACAACACTATTTTTAACCCACACATAGACGTCAACCAACACATGTTTAAATTTATTTTGGTCATGTCTCCGAGCCGTCATTGTGTATCTTGTACATCCTAAATCTATGGTTTTAGCTGACTGTATTCATCTTGCACCATGACAGATGTTACCTGCAGATGTACTGTTTTATATTTTGGTAGTACTTTATGGTTTATATTTCTTTTCCCAATCACAGCAGTTCCTGCATGAGCAGTCCCGTCTGAATGGAAGTTTGAGTAAATGTGATAATAATAATAAATAAATAATAAATTCTTCAGACAAACACACCAATTCCCTAGCTCCAAACTAAGTTTATGCTTGTGCTATGGATACTAGGTGAACGGATAGACATACTTAAATACGTTTATAAACATCCATGACTCGAGTACAAATGTCCATGTTCATCACACGAAACATTTGCCCCTAGCGGGATTCGAACCCCCGACCCTTGGTTTTGTGGCCAGGGTCTCTGACCACTCGACCAACGGGCCAGTCAATAGTGGTGATAGTCCTTGATTGTAATGCTGTTGAACTTATCTTTATTTACATAGGCTTCAATAAAGCACTTATGTGATTGAATATTAGTTGTGCTTCAGAGACAAGCAGTACATCAATGTATGCTATGGGAGTAAAATTTCAACATAATAACATAAACGACCAGGCTATTGATGTTCCAAGAAGCAACTGTATAAGCTGGCATTACTCTATTATAATTTTATTAATTACTGTTATTAAGAGGTTCCTCAGTATTGGTATATTGGTATATTCGCTTGGTCGATGAGTTTGTCTAGCTTAAGATCTTGTTCAGTGAGTTGGATTTCTAGGCTTTTGTTCTTGATAAAATGTTAAACTGTGAAGGGTTTTTTGGCTTTCTTTGATTTTGATGATTCCTCCTGTTTACTTGACTCAAATATTTGTTTTGTTTCGTAAGTAAAATTATCAAAATATTGAATACGTATTTTTTGCTTTATCGAATACTTGGAAAATAACAAAGATACAGCGCTTCAAAAATCTAGAGCGCAGCGCATTTACGGAACAAGTGACGTCACAGGTAACTTTAACGCGCTGTATTTGTCATTCATATTTATTTGAACAAAAGAAAAAAAAGAAACCATTTTTTTTTTCTAATCTCACTATTACAGATAGACACCGGGTTAGGAGACATAAAAGTAAAGATACACTTCATTTCAACATGCTATGTCGACCTAAGCCAAAACTAAGAGAGCTGCCTAATGTTCGGTTTCGGTTTCGGTTTTGGCAAGAAATCCTGACTCGGTCAGGCAGTCACTACTGATCATTTCTCTTTATTCAATGAAAGTTAATAAATTACAGGTACTAAGTAGAGGGATTTCGCATAAGCCAAAGGATTTAATTCTGCATTAAAAACCCGTCTAGATGAGAAAAAAAATTGCATCTTAGTAAGGAAAAAATATTTTATAAAGTGCTGCTTATAATTGAAAAATAGACTTAATAATGTAGCTATACGCATTATTATTTATTGAGAAAAACTTGAAAGATAAAAAACATTTTTAAATAATTTTACACTTAGGCGTGTTTTTTGCGAAAAGTAACGCACTTATGAAAAAATATGCAGATACCATTTTTGTAGGAAATTTAATTATCTATAACTTTTACCTTTAGCATTTTTCAATATTTTGCGCTACTCAAGAATTATTTGCCTTTTTCGATCATCCGCGCTTTTTTTTTTAACTAACCTGATGTGTCAGAGACCTGAATTTCTGGATTGTTAAATATCTAGTACACACACAAATTTTCCCGTTGGTTCTATCCTTTCAAATCAAAATGGAAAACTGACCGGACTATTACTATCATCCCCAAGCTTCTAACCGCCCTATCTCGGATAATTTTATTGTTAGCGAAAACATAAACAGGGCATTTCTTTATAAAATCTGATGCTCTACAACTTTTATTTGAACCTTTTTTTTCTACTACTTACCGTTTTCCCAAAATTTCAAAAACAAATACTTTTTATTTTTTTTTCAAATGTTCTCGGGGGTGATTTTACAAAAAACTTACACAGTTCGTTTTTAAATCTTTCAAAGTAACTTATATCAAAAATTCAAGTATTTACCTCAAATTCGTATTTAAAGCCCTATTTTCTTGGACTACTAGCCCAGTTTAATTTTTGCCTGAATGTGGGCTTGATGCCCCTATGACTCTGCATACCCCTTCAGGGATTACGGGCGTGATGTTATGTAATGTTATGTTATGTTTGTTATTCAATTATCTACATATATATCTATACTTATAATAAATCTGTAGAGAGGTCAATTCTGTACATTAAATATATTTTCAAAATAACTATCAGGGGGTGATTAGTGATCGATACTGATGCCAAAAATGTAATCAGTAAAATTTTTGTCTGCCTGTCTGTCTGTATGTTCCTTATAGAAACAAAAACTACTCGACGGATTTTAACGAAACTTGGTACAATTATTATTCTTCATACTCCTAGGCAGGTTATAGTATACTTTTCATCACGCTACAATCAATAGGAGCAGAGTAGTGAAGGGAAATGTTAGGAAAACGGGAGAAGTTACTCCATTTTTTAAGCTTCCGTCGCGTGTGCAGCCTTAATGGTTAAAGTTTCATAGAAATCATGTATGACGAAAATAGTCTTTATAACATTAACCATTAACGCGGGTGACACCGCTGGCACAGCTAGTTAAAAATATAATTCAATGTATGTATTTGTCTTTTTGTTCTGGGGTTTATAAACTTTGTGCCAATTGTGTTCCTAGCTTAGCATGTCATAAAAGGCGACTAATGGCATATCGGGTTTCGGGTATGTGATTGTGTAGGCGACGAGCTAGCCACTTGTCACTACTTCTTCACAATTTTCGATCTAGCCCAGTTAGTTTCATTTGTTGGCTGAATGGGGTTAAGGGGCCTGCTGTCCCTTTGACACCGCCTACCCCTTCAGAGATTACGGGCGTAGTGGGATGTATCCAAATTCAAAATCTGTTCATATATATAGGTTTCAAAAAAAGCACTTATAAATAGTCAATATGTACAGAAAAGACAATGTTATCACCGGTTCAGAAGTTAGACTCTATTGAGAAGAAACCGGCAAGAAACTCGATAGTTACCTACCTACTTACTAGGTACCTACTTTTGTAACTATTAATCTACATAATTAAATCGGTTCTCTCTGCCTACCCCGCTAGGGAAGTGGCGGGCAGTTTAGTTAGTTAGTTAGTTATAAATTAAAAATCTATGTATGTTGTATATATGGACTGACCCGTTTTTCGAGTAGTTAGAGACCCTGGAGTGAAGTCATGGATGTTTATATACGTATTTAAATATGTCTATCCGTTCACCTTGCATCTATAGCACAAGCTTATAAGCTAAGTTTGGAACTAGGGAATTGGTGTGTCAGTTTGGATAATTTATTATTTTATTTTAATACTAGCTGTCCCGGCGAACTTCGTATCGCCCAGTAATTGACATTTAATATTGACAGATACGAATCCCACCGTTTTATATGAGAAAATACTTTTGCTTTTATTTTGTTTTATCGTCAATTTTTCAATGTTTTTAATAGTTATTCTGTTATTCTGGACGAAGACAAATCCAACAAATCAAAAACAACGTAAATCGGTTCAGCCGTTCTCGACTTATAAGTGGTGTAACACAAACACGGCTTTGTTTTATTTATATATATATATATCACGAAGTACAGGCCTAAGCTAAATATCATTGCTGTATTATAATTATCAACTTCAACTCTATTAAATGAATCTACGTTGTTTTTAACATTCAAGCGCAATGTTAATCAAAGAGCGATATTAACGAAGGGCTCAAATGACAGCACTGAATGCGGGCTGTGAGCCTGTCAGCGGGTAAGCCGACCTAGAGAAGGGTTGCACTGTCAAAATGTCAAATAATTATTCGGGCGCTTTGTAATGAAAACAAATGTTGCGATCATTTTGTAATTAGAATGCGGTTTACGATTGACCGTTATTATATAACTATTTTTAACATTTGTTGTTGAAAAAAATCAATCTGTTTTAGAGATAATTCCGAGGAAACTATATTTTTTTCTTCTGGTATTTTTTTATGTTACTTCTAGAAAAAAATACTTAAATAAAAACGTACGATTTTATTCAATGAGACCAGTAGTTTTGTAATTAATTAAACATACAGAAATTTCTCTTAACGAAATAAGTAAAGAAAAAATTATATTACTAATTTTATAAACGCAAAAGTTTGTATGGATGGATGGATGTGTCGATGTTTGTTACTCTTTCACGCAAAGAGTATTGCATGGATTTTAATGAAACTATAGCTTATACATTAGAATATGTTTCATCGATGCGCCACGCGAGCAGCGCCGCAGGCAGAAGCTAGTATTTTCATATTTCAGTAAAGGTGTAAAAAACACTAACCTTCATTATAAATACCTAACTAAGGGTGTTAGAATGATCCAATTTATTCAAACTTTTTCAAATTTACTCAAACGTACGTAGTTTCAACGCAGTATCTAGCCAAATTCTTCACAATTTTCCATCTAACCCAGCCCAGTTTTGTTTCTGTCTGAATGTCGTTAAAGGGGCTTGCTGCCCCTTTGACTCTGCCTACCCCTTCGGGGATTATGGGTGTGATGATATGTATGTGTGCAAATCAAGGATCATAGTCCATACGGACCCCGACTAGGAACGGGACATAACGCTACTAAGAGATACAGTTAGGAACATCATTAGCATCTACATAGACAAAAGGTCCCATGTTGGTCTACTGAAAAAGAATGTGCCAACTGTGTTCCTTGCCTAGCATGTTGTTAAAGGCGACTAATGGTATATCGAATTTGGGTGTGTGATTGTGTAGGCGACAAGCAAGCCACTTGTCACTACTTTTACAATTTTCCTTCTAAAGCCAGCTCAGTTTTATTTTTTTTTGGCCGAATGTGGTTAAGGGGGCCTGCTGCCCCTTTGACTCTGCATACCCCTTCGGGGATTACGTAATGATATGTATTAATGTAAAAAGACAAACTAAAATACGGATTTAACAAAGCCTAATTACCCTCTCAGATAAAACATGGGTCTTTGTCAAAATGTCAAAATCGTACTCCAGCAGACTCTTTGCTGTCATTAAAAATACTACAAAGAGTCACAAAAAGGACGTTCGGAGAATCAAATGGCTTTTTTTGACATTCGAAAAAGGTCGCTTTACCATTGAATATCAAAGTATTCGTTTGTTGATGTAACAACGTGGATTTTTAATTCGCGTTTAGATTATTTATTTTGTTATTTTTACGGTTGGTTTGGTGGTCAAGAACTGTCAAATGAAAGACAGTTCGAATCCCGTTAAGGCAATTTTGTGGTCGCCACAGTAACTTGTTGTACCAGAGGGGTCGTCATGGATGTTTATTAACATATTTAAGTATATCTATACTTACTTACTAATATATAAGGCTGAAGAGTTTGTTTGCTTAAACGCGCAAATCTCAGGACCTACTGGTCCGATTTGAAGAATTCTTTCAGTGTTAGATAGCCCATTAATCGAGGAAGGGTGAATGTCGGGCACAGCTAGTCTATCAATAACAAGCATGTTTATTTTGGAACTAAGGAATACGGATGATGACATCATACACAAACAATCATCATCTTCTTAGCGTTATGTCGCGTGCTTAGTCGGGCCCGCTTAGACCATGATCCAGGATTTAGCGAGTCTGGTAATTACATTGAAGCGACTGCCGATCTGATCTTCATAACCCTTAGATAGGGGAACCAGACAATTTTTGGATCATGGTTACACATTTATAGTTGTTAGAATTTGCAGGTTTCATCACTATGTTTTCCCTCACCGCCGAGCTAGTGGTATATAAATAAATAAAATAAATATTTTTTTCAGACTGACACACCAATTCTCTAGTTCCAAACTAAGCTAATGCTTATACTATGGATACTAGGTGAACGGATAGACATACTTAAATTTATAAACATCCATGACTCGAGTACAAATGTCCATGTTCATCACACGAAACATTTGCCCCTAGCGGGATTCGAACCCGCGACCAACGGGCCAGTCAAATACGTACATAGATTTGAAAAATCCAGAGGTTCATGCCCGGTTTGAACCCGCACCCCTCGGTTAAGAGACGCGTGTCCGTACCATTAACCTATTACCGCTCCACTGTACACAAATAATTTAAAGTAAAGAAACATCATAAAGAGCCAAAATTCATAGCCTTAATTCTTACAATACTTTATAAACATTTCACAAAAGTATTGTAACAATTATGATAGGACTTTCTTTAAACAGATAGTTGGTGTTACGAAGAGTAGCTTATACTTTTTTAAATCTTACTAATATTATAAACGCGAAAGTTTGTATGGATGTGAGGATGTTTGTTATTCTTTCACGCAAAAAGTACTGCATGAATTTTAATGAAACTCTACAAATAGTATAGCCATGTCTGGTCAGTCACATACATTTTAGATTTCGTATAGACCTGACACAGACAGATGTCGCTACAGGCATCGTTTAAACTGATTGAGAGATAAAACCGAATAAAAACGTTATTATATCACGTTTAAGAAATGCTATTTTCATAAAAAAATATATTTACGTAATTTCTTAGATAATTTATTAAATTTAGGTGAAAAACATGAATATAAAATATTTTCTTCAGAAGCAAACTAAAATAATCTTTGTTTTAAAACCATGAATTTTACACAGATGGCGTAATATTACTAAGAAATAACTAACCTGTGCTTGTAGCGCCATCTTGACAAACAGACTAAATTTTGCTGTAGTTCCAACTACTCACCACTGTCGCTTTCTTGCGCGAGTTATAGCAGTAACTTTTCAAGTATGGGCAGTGACCCTCTGTTGTACGTAGTATATTATTACTATGTGATTTTACGAAGAGTAGCTTATACTTTTTAACCGACTTCAAAAAAAAGGAGGAGGTTCTCAATTCGACTGAATTTTTTTTTTTTTTTTGTATTTAAATCTTACTAATATTACAAACGCGAAAGTTTGTATGGATGTTTGGATGTTTGTTACTCTTTCACGCAAAAAGTACTGCATGGATTTTAATGAAACTTTACAATAGCATAGCTTATACATTAGAATAAAACATAAGCTATATTTCATTGATGTACCACGCGAACAAAACCGCGGGTAGAAGCTAGTTTTTATATGAATTGTTTTTCCGGAGTCCTACAGACATTTTTTTTATTCTATTGCAATTTAAAGCCAATTGTTAGTATTGTATATATTACTCACAGTTCACAGACAAGAAATGTTCCATGTCTAGAATAATAATGATTCCTAGTATATAGTTACAGGTGACCTAGACTGGTGGATCGATCTGATTGGCGATACCAATTGTACTTTCCCACAAATAATTATCCATGTGTACATTTTATACTACTTTTGCCCGCAGTTTTACGCACCAGTCGCAAAAATTTTTAAACTAAGACATCGTCCTGTATTGCAAACATACATAACTAACTAACTAAACATCACGCCACTTCCCTAGCGGGTAGGCAGAGAGAACCGAACGCCATATGACACGATCCTTACACACCTCACTCGCCTCTTCAACATTCATAATGCTTTTCATACAAGCTCTACGGTTTTTATGACTCCTAACATCACCTTCTGTTAATACACGACCAATCTGGTCTTGGTAGGTGACTTCGACTTTCGCATTGTATATCTGTTTAGTCAATCTTTCCTCATCCATTCTTTCCACATGTCGGAACCACCGGAGCGTGCCTCTTCTTACCTTGACTCCGGCACTGACGCTGAAATTTTAGTTAATTGGAAAAAGTGCATATAAATTCGTGTCTTTTTTCTATCTAACCCAGCCCAGTTTTATTTTTGGCTGAATGTGGTTAAAGGGGTCAGCTGTCTCTTTGACTCGGCCTACCCCTTTGGGGATTACGGGGGTGATGTTATGTATGTATGTTCCATTCTTCTGTGAAATAGACGATCTTCACTAGTTTTCGCCAAAACTGGAGTAGACAAAACGTTTTAATAAGCCGGCCAGTTTAAAACGAACACTGTATAAATACCCTTTGATGTAGGCGCCCTTTGTACCGTGCCCTTTGATCTCGCCGCCTTAGATATCGGAACAGGAGAATTTCTGGTTAAAATATCCAATTATGATGTGGAGTTGCGAAGAAAAACAGATGATTTTGTTGTATTATTATTTCATTAGGGATCCGTGGTGGAATGGGGATGGAAAAACGTCATGGTGTTACACTTTCATTCTTTAGAGGGTATTGGTAGCTTAAAGGTGAGAACGCGCGCCTCGTATCCGAGGGGTGCGGGTTCAAATTTGGACACGTACCTTTGGATTTTTCAAATTTATGTACGTATTTATACCACTAGCTTGACGGTGAGGGAAACCATCGTGATGACACAATTTATCTGGTTCCCTTGTCTAAAAATTACAAAAGTCAGGCAGTCCCTTCATCCCGGATCAGCACAGGACATAGACTACAAAGATGATAATATTAACTAACTAAACTTCACGCCACTTCCCTAGCGGGGAAACTTCATCTAGTCTTAAGTGTAGATTAATTAAGTTTACAAAATTGTATAATTGGCATTTAAAAGAGTAACTATCGAGTTTCTTGTCGGTTTCTTCTCGATAGATTCTACCTTCCGAACCGGTGGTAGTATTATTTGTTCTTTTTTTTTGTATATTGACTATTTATAAGTGCTTTCTTGAAGCCTATATAAATAAAAATATTTTGAATTTGAATTTGAATTTGAATTTAAAATATATATTTAACATTTTAAAGTCTTAAGCACTCGCGGTAAACTTAAATACTCAGTGTATCGCTCACAGACTGCATTAGGAATGATGATGTAAGAAAGAGAGTTAGTCTGTAGGACAGCGTCGGAGTCAAGGTAAGAAGAGGCATGCTCCGGTGGTCCGGACATCTGAGAAGAATGGATGACGAAAGATTGACTAAACAGATACACAATGCGAAAGTGGAAGGATGTAGGAGCCGCGGAAGGCCCATGCTCACCTACCACGACCAGATTTGTCGTGTATTAACAGAAGGTGATGTTAGGAGTCTTAAAAACCGTAGAGCTTGTATGAAAAGGATTATGAATGTTGAAGAGACGAGTGAGGTGTGTAACAATCGTGCCATATGGCGTTCGGTTCTCTGCCTACCCCGCTAGGGAAGTGGCGTGAAGTTTAGTTAGTTAGTTAAAGTCTTAAACACAAGTATTCATCACACGAATGCTTGTCCTGTGAGGGATCGAACCGACAACTCTTGGCGCATGGGGCAGGGTCACTACCGAATGCACCATTGAGCCAATCATTCTGATTCTGAACGGACAGGATACTTACTATCCCGGAAAAATTTAGAAATCCCCCGGGGTGGACAATAACGTCCCTACCGGATTTTTAGTAATCACAGTCCGGGAAAAGGCTTGTAGGATATATGTTAACCGGTTTCCTGCCGATAAAAGTAAAAGATTAACCCTCTCACGTGGCTGCACAGCTAACGTAATCCAAGGATTGGGGTCGAAATGATCCGTCTTAGCCAACCCTTCGGATGGTAATAAAAATATCTGTTAAAAAGGCGAATAGTGTTAGTAATGTGTTAGTAATGGGGTCCGCTTAGACCATGATCCAGGATTTAGCGAGTCTGGTAATTACATTGAAGCGACTACCGATCTGACCTTCGTAACCCTAAGATAGGGGAACCAGTCAATTTTTGGGTAATGGTTACAAATCCAAAGTTGTTTGAATTTGCAGGTTTCATCACGATGTTTTCCTTCATCGTCGAGCTTATTTTTGGCTGAATGTGGTTGGGACGGTTGCTCTTTAAGTCTCCCTCCCCCCCCCCCCTGTTCAGCATTATGACATGAATGTAAGGAACACTGAAAAAATACATACATACATACAAAATGTCACGCCTTTTTCCAAAATAAACGAATTATAATTTATCCACTTACAAAAACGCCTTGAATAGCCAATAGCTTGGTCACAGGCCTGTACTCCAAAACGACATTAAATAGGCCAACGTTACTTAACATCTCAACAGTAAACACTTAACCAAACTTAGATAACTTAACTTGAACTAAGAGAAACTTGAAAGGATGCCGCGGGAGATCAAAGGCCGGGCTTTGAAACAAGCGGGATCGTCAATTGTTCACACACAATGGGAGGGAGCGAGATAGCGATAGCGGGCAGGGCTTCCCAATTGTGGGGCCGCTGGGAAACGGGTGAGTTTCTTCAGATTGGGATTTCTTAACCTTTTTAAAGTGATTAACTATATGAAATAGAGGAAGAAATAGGGGGAATATGGCTTCTCAACTTGGGTTCGCTGTAGAACGAGGTAAGATTCTTATAATAAGGATTTAAGATCTATTTAAAGTTATGAATCACTTGCATGGAACATATCAATAGAAAGTATGGGACTTCTCAAGTTTTGGACCTCTGCGATTAAAGTTAAAATTAGATAAACACTTCATGACCTTGTTAAAGTGATTAACAAAATAGAGGAAAGTAAAAAATTGTGGAAACAGGGCTTCTCAATCTTGGGGCCGCATAGAAACGGTGTGGCACTGTTCAGGTGGATTTCTTAATCTATTTAAGCGAATGAGCCAGCTGCAGGCAGGAACAGGGCTTCTCAATATAAGGGCCGCTAAGAAGTAATTAGATTTAAAAAAAAATTATTGTAGTAAAACCATTACGTAAACATATTTACAAGGTCTTAAATGATTTTAAACTTAAAAACAACGACAATGGACCATGACAGTTTCAACACAGCCGAAACGTCAAGCTGCAAGTACTCATGAACTGCATAATGCAAATCGCGTTTAGTCCCATCAGTATTGATACTAGATTCCTTACTCTTTGAACTGGAGATTTATTTCTATTATCTTTATTGCTAACTTAAACTGTAGTCACTCACTGACCACTGCGACACAGGCCTGCGAGCCTAGTGCAGGAGTCACCGGATATTGTCATTTTTGCTGCGATTTTAGCCAATAAAGTTTTTTATTATTATTATTATAGTTATACGTAACTTAGGTAATTCTATTTTTAACCGACTTCAAAAAAAGGAGGAGGTTCTCAATTTGACTGAATTTTTAGCCAAAAATAGTTAAGGGACCTAGCTAGGTCCCTTAACTATTAGAGCCCAAGGAGTAGCTACTCCTTGGGCTCTAATTACCCCCTCCCTTGTAACCCCCAAATTTGTATACTGTTGTTGTCCCCCCATGTTTACTAGATCCCCCCCCCCCAAGCGCAACAAAAGCTAGTTAACCTAATAAGCCAGTAACCACACCGCTCCAACAGCCTCTCTCAACTTCGAGATCAAAGGCTCAGATCAAACGCCGACAACGCATTGTGCTTTTTAGTCGAAAGCTCGCAAAAGCTCCTTTAATGACCGTAATGGGATGAGAAAGTTGCCTTCCGGTAATAGTTTGGCTACCTAGAAATACAAGATTAGGCTTTTTTAGGAAAATCTAAGATTTGAAGCCCAGGCTCACCTGATTTGTCCCCTGTTGGTCTGGGACTTAAAAATATTTTCCAACTGTGTTTCTTGCCTAGCATGTCGTTAAAGGCGTAGCAAGGTCGTACATGGGGCTTTGGGTATGTGATTGTGTAGGCGACGAGCTAGCCACTTGTAAATATTTTTCACAATGTTTCATCTAACTCAGCCCAGTTTTTTTTTGGCTGAATGTGGTTAAAGGGGCCTGCTGTCCCTTTGACTTTACCTATCCCTTCGGGGATTATGGGCGTGATGTTATGTAATGTTATGTTATAAATTAACCCAGTGACAACAAAGAAGTGTCCCAAGACACACACAAAAACAAAACATAATTATTTGGATGTGATAGTCTCTCAATCGCGTGCGCATAAGAAATTGCTTATTATTTACATGAAAATAACAGTATTAATTTAAATGTAAATGTAAATAAATCATAGTTTGAAATAATTTTCCTTTTTTATCAGTATTCAAAATTAAATAGTCGATTTAACTGCCCTAGAACTTTATATACGGATGCTTAACTATTAACGTCAAATTCAAAGTGTCACAGAACTTATCTATATGAAATGGACTAGTTTGACCATTGAGCTATTATTACTACGTTCTACGCTAGTATTAATATTTCTTTGAGTATGACCTGATTATTGTTTTATGTATATGAAGTTATGCAGGTCTATTGCTTTTATTGCTGTGTGGAGTAATTATTATTATTTGTTGTCTCCTTTTGGATATCACGGGAAGTGTTACCTTCCCGGCCCTTTGGAAGGCTTGCATGGGGGCACAGGCCCAACATTTAGAGGCCCCTTGATGCATTTTAATATGAGTATGTGATGGAGTACACCGGCCGGTTCTTACTACTGAGTATACCAATACACTCAGTAGTAACACCCGGCAAGTGCAACACTATTGCAATAAGGTGGTATCAAAAATATGGGCTATTGCAATGGATTCTTGTGGAAAGAAAAACTGGGCTATGTGGTGAGATTACGGTCGCCTGCCATTATTATTATTATTATTACCACCGGTCTTCATTACGTCACAATACAGCATGTTACTAAAGATGTCTAAAGTAGTCTGTATCCCTAAGCCTACTAAAGTGTAATCGACCGAACGAGACCTAGAGCTCTCTCCATTTCTAGATAAATATATCAGCATCGCACAGGTTGACCTTCCTCAGGACGTTCAGTAATATGTTTTCGCGAGGCGAAATGTAATGATATTTATATATATGAGTATCTACTTATATATATAAATATCATGCTCGCTTGTATATAGATTATATACAAGAGGTCCTGTTGGTCTGGGACTATAAAAGAATTTGCCAACC
The DNA here is from genome assembly GCA_951394215.1 of Glyphodes perspectalis. Lineage (NCBI taxonomy): Eukaryota > Metazoa > Arthropoda > Insecta > Lepidoptera > Crambidae > Glyphodes > Glyphodes perspectalis. The sequence goes on from OX596228.1 coordinate 4,939,232, forward strand.
GTGTTTCTTGCGTAGCATGTCGTAAAAGGCGACTAATGGTAATGGTATCGGGTTTTGGGTGTGTGATTGTGTAGGCGATGAGCTAGCCACTCGTCACTACTTTTTCACAATTTTCCATCTAACCCAGCCCATTGTCCCGTGTTGGTCTGGGAATTTAAAATAATGTGCCAACTGTGTTTCTTGCCTAGCATGGCGTAAAAGACGACTAATGGTATATCGGGTTTTGGGTGTGTGATTGTGTAGGCGACAAGCTAGCTACTTGTCACTACTTTTTCACTATTTTCCATCTAACCCATTCCAGTTTCATTTTTGGCTGATTGTGGTTAAAGTGGACTGCTGCCCCTTTGACTCTGCCTACCCCTTCGGGGATTATGGGCGTGATGTTATGTATGTAAGTATGTATATACAAGAGTGTATAAAGCCAAGTTCAAGAAAAGAGTATATTTATACGTAACTATTTTGAGGCACTTTTAATAAATAAATAAATCCTCCAGAGTGAAACACCAATTCTGTGGTTCCAAGCTTAGCTTATAATAAATATCCGACAACATCACATAGGTACATTGATCTGACTTCGAGCTAAGTAGCTTAAGCACTTGTGTTACGGATATCAGAAACAACAGTGGTATTACAAATATATACTTAAATATTGGATATTAACACCCAGACACAGAACAAGCACAAGTTTTCATTACACGAATGTTTGTTCTAGGTGGGGATCGAACCCACAACTCTTGCCGCATGTGGCAGGGTCACTATCGAATGCGCCATCGAGCCACTCATGAATAGCTTGTGCTAAAGATACTAGGTAAATGGATAGACATAGGTACTTAAATACGTTCATGAACATCTGTAAGTCGAGTACAAATATCCATGTTCATCACACGAAACTTTTGCCTCTAGGAGGAACAAATCTTAAATATTCATAAAGATATTAACGCCCAAATATTGTAATTTTTATACATTTATCATCACACCCTTAATCCCAAAGGGTAGATAAAGTACACGGAGCAGTTACTTCCTTAAAACACATTGAGCCAAAACTGAAATCGAGTTGGGTGAGATAGAAAATTGTGAAAAAGTAGTGACAAGTGGCTAGCTCGTCGCCTACACAATCACATACCAAACACCCGATATACCATTAGTCGCCTTTACGACATGCTAAGCAAGAAACACAGTTGGCACTACATTAACGAATTCCTTTCCAAATACTCTTCACAAGAACGGTAAACTGGCTCGATGGCGCATAAGGTAGTGACCCTGCCCCATGCGCCAAGAGTTGTCGGCTCGATCCCCACCCAGGACAAACATTCATGTGATGAACACTTGTGTTTATTCTGTGTCTGGGTGTTAATTTCCAATATTTAAGTATATATTTGTAATACCACTGTTGATTCTGCTATACGTAACACAAGTGCTTGAGCTACTTACCTCGGATTCAGATCAATGTTTGTGATGTTGTTTAATATTGATATATTTATTCAACCAACATGGTTTTAAGAATACTCCCGTAATCATTTCCCTAAGGATAAACATGTAGATGTCCCGATAAATCCTGTTTAAATTGCGGGATTGTGTATTCATACCTTGTTATGGGGTTTGCATAACATAATAAAATGGTATATGGAACACAAATCGGAGCGGTTGGCACGCGCCTGGAGGGTGCGGGTTCAAACCCGGGCACGTGCCTCTGGATTTTTCAAATCTATGTACGTATTTATACCACTAGCTTGGCGGTGAGGAAAAACATCGTGATGAATCCAACAACATGGGATTTGTAACCATGATACAAAAATTGTCTGGTTCCCCTATCTAAGGGTTACAACAGTCAGATCAGCAGTCGCTTCAATGTAATTACCAGACTCGCTAAATCCTGGATCATGGTCTAAGCGGACCCCGACTAAGCACGGGACATAACGCTACGAGGATGATGTTGATAAGTCCTGGAAATACCTTAATACATAGATACTACATAATACTTATGTTTGCAATTATGAACAGTCTTCTTTGAGTGAATATTTCATAATTCAATGTTTCTGAATAACTAATGAGGTCTTAGTATGAATATATAAGTATAATAAAACAAACGTGAATTCAACAACTGTTCGCTTATGTGATGTTTAGTTAAGACATATAAAGTATATTATCTATACTTATAATAAATATGTAGAGAGGTCAATTCTGTACATGAAATAAATTGTCAAAATAACTATCAGGGGGTGATTAGTGATCGATACTGATGCCAAAAATGCAATCAGTAAAATTTTTGTCTGTCTGTCTGTCTGTATGTTCCTTATAGAAACAAAAACTACTCGACGGATTTTAACGAAACTTGGTACAATTATTCTTCATACTCCTGGGCAGGTTATAGTATACTTTTCATCATGCTACAATCAATAGGAGCAGAGTAGTGATGCGGAATGTTGGGAAAACGGGAGAAGTTACTCCATTTTTTAAGCTTCCGTCGCGTGTGCAGCCTTAATGGTTAAAGTTACATAGTAATCATGTATGACGGAAATAGTCTTTATAATATTGACCATAAACGCGGGTGACAGCTGGCACAGCTGGTCTACACTATTATTATAAAGAGGAAAGATTTGTGTAGCGTGCGCTGCGAAAAATGCAGACTGCATTCGGAATGATTATGTAAGAAAGAGAGTCGGTCTGAAAGACAGCGTCGGAGTCGAGGTAAGAAGAGGCATGCTCCGGTGATTCTTATATATTTCTTGAATTCAACGCAGATGCACTCGGAGGTAACATATTTGTATTTGTATATAATAGTTGTCCCATGTTGGTCTGGGACTTAGCCCATGTTGATCTGAGACAAAAAAAATAATGTGCCAACTGTGGTTCTTGCTTAGTATGTCGTAAAAGGCGACTAATGGTATATCGGGTTTTGGGTGTGTGATTGTGTAGGCGACAGGTTAGCCGCTTGTCACTGCTTTTTCACAATTTTCCATCTAACCCGGCCCGACTTTATTTCTAGCTGAATGTGGTTTAAGGGGCATGCTGCCCCTTTGACTCTGCCTACCCCTTCGGGGATTATGAGCGTGATGTTATGTATGTATGTATACTAGCTTCTGCCCGCGGCTTCGCTCGCGTGGTATATCAATGAAACATAGCCTATATGTTATTCGGGTGTATGAGCTATATTATTCTAAAGTTTCATTAAAATCCATTCAGTAGTTTTTTTGTGAAAGAGTAACAAACATCCATCCATACATACAAACTGTCGCATTTATAATATTAGTAGGATAGCTTGTATTATCGAATTCAGTTTATAACCCCTTCTCACCCGGTAAAAGGGAGTTACAATGATATAAATATATCCCCCGGGGTATATAGAGGGGTATTTTATTGACCACTAAAGTGACAGAGGCCATATTTTTGGTTCCTTATCGTAAAACTACTTATGGAGGAAAAAATGGGAAAATGGAATTGAAAATATAAGGTCAAGTGTGTGTCGTTTTTTGAGTAAAGAGCTTCTGGTATTATTTGTCTGTTAAAATAAATTCTGTATATATAAAACTTCTATCATATGTTTTAACAGAAAGATAATAATAAATAATAATAATAAATTCTTCAGACTGACACACCAATTCCCTAGTCCCAAACTAAGCTTATGCTTGTGCTATGGATACTAGGTAAACGGATAGACATACTTAAATACGTTTATAAACATCCATGACTCGAGTACAAATGTCCATGTTTATCACACGAAACATTTGCCCCTAGCGGGATTCGAACCCGCGACCCTTGGTTTCGTGGCCAGGGTCTCTGACCACTCGACCAACGGGCCAGTCGATAAAATTATGAAAGACTTAATGATTTAAGTGGTAGGATGTAGGAGCCGCGGAAGCCCCAGGGTCACCTACCACGACCAGATTGGTCGTGTGTTAACAGAAGGTAATGGTAGAAATCATAAAAACCGTAGAGCTTGTATGAAAAGGATTATGAATGTTGAAGAGGCGAGTGAGGTGTGTAAGGATCGTGCCATATGGCGTTCGGTTCTCTCTGCCTACCCCGCTAGGGAAGTGGCGTGAAGTTCAGTTAGTTAGTGAGTTATATATTATATAATTTAATATATAGATAGGTAATATAAAAATATTACAGAATGAAATGAATCGTCTTCAGAACGTTATTGTCCCGTGCTCAGTCAGTGCTCTAGATATTAATTCATGATATTATAAATTGAACCTTCAGATGACGAATTATTTATTTATCTACACTCTTAAAAGAGGAATATTTGTATGTATGCCGAAAATCGATCAAAATGGCGAACATTTGGAAAGGCCTATGTCTATCAGGCTAATGATGATGATGTGTGTAACGAATAATCTCAAAAACTAATGGACCGATTTTCAAAAATTATTTCACCATTAGAATGCTACATTATCCCTGATTAACTTAGGCTATAAAATATTTTAACTTTTGTAACCCTTAGATACAAGACAAATTAGATCATGGTAACAAATTCATAGTCATTTAAAATCAGGTGGCATTACGATCCTCACCGCCGAGTATTCAAATATGTACTAATACTTTGATTCAAAGCTGCCCAGGATTGAATCAACACACCTCGCATGCGACATTATTAACCAACGCTCCAACAGTCTCACAAAATTGAATATTCAAAACCAATCTGACTTTGAAGCGAATTTATTATATTGCTCTATTACAAAATTGAATTGGGAAAAATCTGGAACCATTTGTTCGACAAAATGTCGCTATACATTAGATTCGAGTTTCAACTAACTAGGGATGGGTGAATTAAATCATATTATCGATATGACTGGCCCGTAGGTCGAGTAGTAGGCTACGAAACCGAGGGTAGCGGGTTTGAATCCCGCTAGAGGCAAATGTTTCGTGTGAACATGGACATTTGCACTCGAGTCATGGATGTTTATAAAGTAATTTAAGTATGTCTATCCGTTCACCTAGTATCTAAGCACAAGCACAAGCTTAGTTTGTGACTAGGGAATTGGTGTGTCAGTCTGGAGGATTAATTGATTGAATTGATGTTTAAAGTGTAAAATCTGTACATAGTATAAAACAAAGTCACCGCTTTTGTCTGTTCGCTTAGATCTCTTGAGCTAAGGGATGTTGATGCGATTTTCGCCGATAGATAGACTGATTCAAGAGAAAGGTTTATATACATAGTTGCATATAGCTTTGTGCTCACCGCGCGAAGTCGGGGCGGTCGCTTTTATACCTTACTAACTAACCATTTTGTAAATGCCAAAATGACGGCTGAAGGAACATGGATGAAAATCGCTGTTTTTTATTCGGGGAATTTTAATAAATCCTGGGACAGACATATATGTGTCAGACTAAGCATAGTCAGAATATTAAACATTTGGAAAATTAACGTAATAATATCTGGCGTTTAAATGTCTCTGCCTACCCTGCTAGGGAAGTGGCGTATGTTTATTTAGTTAGTCAGTTACGTTAAATCATTTGATAGTTTTACCAATTAAAAAAAAAAAAAAATATTTTCCCGATATTAACTTATTAAGCATTCTAAATTAAATGGTCTGGTATCAATATGATTATTTACTGATTATCAAATCAAATCAAATCATTTATTGCTTCAATAATTTTGTTACAGTAATTACATTAAACTATGGACCCAGGCGGACACTGCAAAATATTAGGAGAGAAGAAGAGGATACAATAGTTTAAACTTTTCCTATTATTAGTTATTGTGTATTAAAAATATTATATTAAATGTTTATTATAAATTTGTGGAGTTGTGTTGACTTTGGTTTAGTGTATATAATTAATGCAAATTTGATTAGTATATGTACATATTGTCTGTAATGTAAATGTATTATTGATTTTATGAATAATTAATGATTATCTTGTACATATATTGAATTTGACACGAATTTTATACTCTCGGATAAATATGGCAAATTGACTGACATAAAGAAAACAGTAACATCTATGATACGTATCGATACAAACTAAACTAACTAAATACACTTCACTATTTTCTAGCACGATATGACGCGCTCCTTACACACCTCACTCGCTTCTTCAAAATATATCGATACATTTCTGCAAAAATATCGATATATTACCCGGGCCTACTGCCACTCAACCCTCGGTTATCAGTTACAAACGGACGTAAATCAAAACGATCGGATATCCCCGGATATTATTATTGGCCCGGATAAAACAAAATACCTTTTACTTTACAAGCTACAGCTTTGAGAACAGTGGCGTAGCTACCCAGGGGCAAGGCGGGGCAGGGCCGCTTCTTTTTTGCCCCAGGGCCCTTTGTCACCTAGCTACGCCACTGTTTGAGAACAACCATTGGTTGGGATTGGTGTACAAAACTATTTATGGTTGATGCGTAGATGTTTCTAAGTGTATTTAAGTATTTTTTACACTAGCTATGCTCGTGGTTTTTCCCGCGTTTTTGGTTAATGATATAGCCTTCCCCGATATATGGGCTATCTAACACTGAAAGATTTTTTCAAATCGGGCCGGTAGTTCCTGAGATTAGCGAGTTCAAATAAATAAAGTCTTCAGTTTTATTATATTAGTATGTGTATCATCAGGTATGCAATTCCCGAAGGGGTAGGTAGAATTCAAGGAGGATCAAGTTCCTTCAACCACATTAAGCTAAAAAATGTTCGTTCCTTCGAGTTCAGTTTTATGGAAAACTGAGAAATTTATGACAAGTGGCTAGCTCGTCGCCTACATAATCACATACCTAATACCAGCCTTTGACATATATTTGTTATTAGTGGGAATGAAGACACGGCCAAAAACTATTTCCATATTATCAAAACTTAAATTACAAACTGAAAACTTAGTTAATTTATTCTTAAATTTTGTTAACATCGTTATTTTATATTTTGGTGTCTGACAAGCCGACTTCACGACATGGTTCAAATGCAAATATGATTTATACACCCTTGTAAAATATGTTGTTGAAAAGAGTAACTACCGAGTTTCTTGCCGGTTTCTTCTCGGTAGAAGCAACATTCCGAACCTGTGGTAGATTCATATTATTAGTTGATTTTCCTGTTGAATTGACGATTTATAAGTGTTTGTTTCAAACCTATATAAATAACGAGCGAATTGGTACGTTTTTTAAGTCCCATACCAGGCTTTAATATCCATAACGAATATTTCACTAAAAGCACAAATTCGAACGCAAAGATTAAAACTCCAATAAAAAAATTATTGAAATCCAGACCCTCTAGTATCCGGACCGATAATTAATATCCGTAACCGTATCCGGAGACGATTTATGTCTGCAACCGGAGTTAGGGAGCGGTTGAAACCGGACCCTGAAATATGGGGATATTCAGATTCTTACACCAATTGAATATTGGTGACAATGGAATGAGATAGTGCTGTGTGGCTAATAGTAGTTTTATACATACATACATAATATCACGCCCATAATCCCCGAAGGGGTAGGCAGAGACACAGTTGGCACATTCTTTTTTAGCCAACTGTGGTTCTTGTCTAGCATGTCGTAAAAGGCGACTAATGGTATATCCGGTTTTGGGTGTGTGATTGTGTAGGTGACAGGTTAGCCGCTTGTCACTGATTTTTCACAATTTTCCATCTAACCCAGCCCGGCTTTATTTTTAGCTTAATGTGGTTGAAGGCTATGCTCCCTCTTTGACTCTGCCTACTCCTTCGGGATTTATGTGCGTGATATTATGTATGTTTGTATGTATCTAATATGGTGCATTCGCTCTAGAGCTATGCGTATACATTTCGAGGATACATTTTTATTAATATAGATTAGTATAGGAAAAAAATAATCAGTTCTCCATACTAATACATACACATAACATCACGCCCATAATCCCCGAAGGGGTAGGCAGAGTCAAAGGGACAGCAGGCCCCTTCAACCACATTCAGACAAAAACAAAACTGGGCTGGGTTAGATGGAAAATAATAACACCTAATCAATACCACACGGCCGGTACCACAAGCAGTAACTAGTCTTATACCCGAAGCCGAAAACTTTTAATTCCCACAAAACGGAGTCAATATTCCTGTATCCCGTATTACAAATTATAATTTCTGAGCACACCTGGCGCTTGGCTTTCAGCCAACGGGCTGCACCTGGGATGACCCGGTCGAGAATACAACTATATGAATAATATATCTTAGTAAGATGAGTGTTATTTTATTTATTGTGTACTGAAGTCTAATAAACACTGAAGGAATTAGACTTCAGTTCTATGTAGATCTGGGACATAAAAACTCACTCTGCTCTTGAGGTTACGTGTCAAGAATACTACTATATTACTATAAATATTATATCTTAGAAGGATGAGGGCTATTTAATTTAGCTTCTAGGAAAGTCTCATAAACACTGAAGGACTTAAATACTAGATTTTAAATCACGCGAGCGCACGAGCGAGTTGATTGATAATAAATATCGTTTTGTTGGTTAATATAAGTTGATAAATATTACTCAAAATTAGATTTTTCATATATGGTGTAACTCCAAAAAATATAGTTTCTCTATATGTACCTTGAACACCTAAAGGTTGCGGAACATTGTCTGTCTAAGTCAACCCTCCTAGTCAAAGAAATATCTTATGCTACATTATTCGTAGCAGCCTCGTAGCCGCGCTATGAAATCTAAGTAAACGCTGAGGCTCGTAGCTCGACTAAGTTGTCCATAGCAGCTGACTACGCTAAGTTAGCGAATGTCTAAAGTCTTACAATTGGTTTCTGGTTTAAGAATCTATCTATGTAGATCTCGAAATCAATGTTAAGGCTTTAGGTAGATAGATAACACATGTTTATTAGTAACTAGCAGCGACCCGCAGTTCACCCGCGTAGTTCCCGTTCCCGTGGGAATACGGGGATAAAATATAGCCTATGTTACTCGCTGATAAAATAGCTTTCTATTGGTGAAATAATTTTTAAAATGGGTCCAGTAATTTTGGAGTTTATTCATTACAAACATACACACACACCAAAAATACAAAAATTCAAATCTTTCCTCTTTGTAATATAAGTAAGTAAGTATAGACAGGCAAACATCAACACTAATATTATAAAAAGGAAAAATCTGATTGTTTGTTTGTATCGAATAGGCTCTGAAACTACTAGACCGATTTGAAAAATTCTTTCACCAATGGAAAGCTACTTTAACAGCGAGTAACATAGGCTATATTTTATCCCCGTATTCCCACGGGAGTGGAATCTACGCGGGTGAAACCGTGGGACGCTGCTAGTAACAAATAAAACTCTTAGGCATACAATTAAAAAAATATACCCATGTTGGTGTGGGACTTAAAAATAATGTACCAACTGTGTTTATTACTTAGAAAAAAGGTGTCTAATCGTGTGTTGGGTCTGAAATTATGAAGGCGACAAGCAAGCCACTTGTCACAAATTTTTCACAATTTTTCATCTAACCTAACCCAGTTTTATTTCTGACATGATTAAGGAGCTATTTTTCAGTTTATTTCATAACTAGATTCTGTCCGCGGCTTAGCTCGCGTGGTCCATCGATAAACGTCAGCCTATATGTTATTCGGGTGTATGAGCTATATTATTCTGAAGTTTCATTAAAATCCATTCAGTAGTTTTTGCGTGAAAGAGTAACAAACATCCACGCATACAGCCTCTCATTCATCCGTACAAAATTGCGCATTTATAATATTAGTCAGAAGTAAGATTTCATCGTATTTTTTTTAAATCTAACGATTACTTAATGGTTCTCACTAAGTACTCCTCCTTTTTTTTGAAGTCGTTTAAAAACATTGTTGACGTATTTTTCTTTTGTCCCGAAAACAAAACGCGACGAAAACACAGCGCGTTGAAATTTCGCGTGACATTACAAAATGTCCCGCTTTGTGACGTCACGCGAAATTTTAACATGCTATATCTTCAATTTTTTTTGTAATTAATGAAGTAAAAAATACCTGTTTCATATTTTTAGGGTTTCGTACCCAACGAGTAGAAACGGGTATCACTAAGACTCCACTGTCCGTCAGTCAGTCTGACACTACGCTGTGTCTCATGAATAGTGATAGCTAGTTTTGATAATCTTAATCAAACATATTGTGAAAAAGTAGTGTTAAGTGGCTAGCTCGACGCCTACACAATCACATACCCAAAATTTTACCATTAGTCGCCTTTAACGACATGCTAGGCAAGGAACACACTGGACTTTGACTGGCTCGATGGCTCATTCGGTAGTGACCCTGCCCCATGCGCCAAGAGTTGAGTTCGATCCACACCCGGGACGAACATTCGTATGATGACCACTTGTGTTTGTTCTGTGTCTGGGTGTTAATATTTAATATTTAAGTATATATTTTGTAATACCACTGTTGTTTCTGATATCCGTAACACAAGTGCTTAAGCTACTTACCTCAGAGTCAGATCAATGTCTGTGATGTAGGCGGATATTTTCATTCATTTTCATTAAACACAGTTGGCTTTCTTATTCTTTTTCAGTCCCAAACCATACTTGACAACCAACATATTTGATAATTTTTTGTATCCCAACTGACCTATAATATTGTTTTTTACGCACAAAACATCCCTATGAACAATAAGGGAGTCGGTGTTAGAATACCGATTCCCCTATAGTCTTATCTAAATAATTCCTGCTCAAAAGTGATATACTATCGAGCAACTTACGTAGAAACCACCATCTTGAAATATTTACTCAAAGAAATTGAATATCAGCTGAATGCTTAAAATCGATGTGCCTAGCGAAATACGGTACAGATGAATTCGAGACTTATGTCTAGTAGATTTTAAGTTTAATATCTTTTGGCAAAAGATTCGTTTTGAGTTAAACTTTTACTATGACGCGAAAATTCTTAGAACGTATTCCACTAGCTTGGTAAGTTAATCGGAGCTTAGTATGGCATGTACTTAAGTTAGACTTAGGCGGGTTAGAGCTAAGTTCTTGTGGAATAAACTGAAAGAGAGAGAGAAAGAGGCGGAGTTTGACGGGCTCGATGGCGCAATCGGTGGTGACCCTTATGCGCTAAGTGGGTTCGTTCCCCACCCAGGACAAGTATTCGAATGATGAATACTTGCGTTTGTTCTGGGTCTGGGTGTTAATTTATAATATTTATGTATCAGTTTTCTTTGCCTACCCGGCTAGGAAAAACTAGTTTTTTAAGTAGGTATATATATTTTGACCTATGTTGGTCTAGGACTTGAAAATAATGTGCCAACTGTGGTTCTTACCTAGCATGTCGTAAAAGGCGACTAATGGTGTATCGGGTGTTGGGTGTGTGATTGTGTAGGCGACGAGATAGCCACTTGTCACTACTTTTTAACAATTGTCCATCTAACCCAGTTCAGTTTTGTTTTTGGCTGAATGTGGTATAAATACGTACATAGATTTTGAAAAATCCATTGGTACGCCCGGGTTTGAACCCGCACTCCTCGGTTAAGAGGCGCGTGTCCTTACCATTGAGCTACCACCGCTCCTCTCATCCATTCAAAATTATACTGATCTATTTTAATAATTCAAAAGTTTCGCAAACCGCGCCTTTTGCAAAAATGGCCGAATTCTATAGAATGTTAACAACAGCGCTGCCGGTGTTCAACCGAAATTGAACTTTAACACGTCGCAAAAAGGCACAACTCCCTCTCGAGGACCGCCGAAGTTAATATATTTACAAAACTTAGTACGGAGTGGGCAAAACTCGAATTTTTCATTTGAATTTCAAACAAGAACGATTTGGTTTTACTTCTGTTAAGGGTTGGCAGTTTAATAAATAAATAAATATCAGACTACATCACACACATTGATCTGACTCCGAGATAAGTAGCTAAAGCACTTGTGTTACGGATATTAGAATCAATAGTGGTATTACAAATATATACTTAAATATTAGAAATTAACACCCTTGTTGATTCTGATATCGTTACACAAGTGCTTAAGCTACTTACCTCGGAGTCAGATCAAGGTATGTGATGTAGAGTGATATTTAATAATTATAGAGTGGGTATGTAAATATGTAGACGACGAGCTAGCCACTTGTTCTCACCTAATTCCCATCTTACGCAACTTAATTAATTTTTTGGCTAAATGTAGTTTGAAGCTTAGGGTAGATGAATTATTTTTTTAAAAGTTGTGGTAAATTGCTTCGCCTACATAATAACAAAGCCTGTATAACCAGTCCGTATTAATTAATTTTACGATATGTTTGTCCTATGTTGGTCTGGGACTTGGCCCATGTTGATCTAGGACAAAAAAAATGTAGACGACAGGTTAGCCGCTTGTCACTACTTTGTCACAATTTTCAATCTAACCCAGCCCGGCTTTATTTTTGGCTGAATGTGGTTGAAGGAGCATGCATGCTGCCCCTTTGACTCTGCCTACCCCTTCGGGGATTAAGGGCGTGATGTTATGTATGTTGTTAGCAAATAATAATATACATTATTTCCCTTTTTATTTAGAGACCAACATGAGACGATAAGATTTCGCCTTAGATATTAAATTTATGGCTTAATTCTAATACGTCTGTGACAACCCTGCCGCCATCTAAAACTTAGTTTAAAAAGTAAGATTTTAACGGGTTTCAATGGGTAACCGCTTATTTTAGAGTTCGAGTGGTAGCTCAGTGGTAACTATATATATTTGACAAGCTCGATGGCGCATTCGGTAGTGACCCTGCCCCATGCGCCAAGAGTTGTGGGTTCGATCCCCACCCCGGACAAATATTTGTATGATGAATACTTATGTTTGTTCTGTGTCTGGGTGTTAATATCCAATATTTAAGTATATATTTGTAATACCACTGTTGATTCTGATATCCGTAACACAAGTGCTTAAGCTACTTACCTCGGAGTCAGATCAATGTATGTGATGTAGTCTGATATTTATTTATTTATTTATTTATTTATATAGCTCGTATGCAAGAAGTTTCTGTTCGAAGGACATTTTTTGGCGAGTTTACGAATCTATGTACAAAATACCACTTATTCAGCTATGGGGCCACTTGGTTATTCAAATAACTATGAATGTGTAACTTCACAGGTATCTAAGGTAATTGCATCTAATCAGGGGCGGGTTTTTGGAAATCGTTATAAATCAATTTTGGGAAGTGTGTTAATATGTAAGATATTTGATCAAATAAACTGTTTTTATTCGAAAAGAAAATGTTGTACCAAAATAAGACACGAATGGCCAGTTATTTACAATAAAAGTTTTTTAAAAGCTTGTCTATGGTCTTTATTAGGTACTAGAGCTCTAAATAAGGTCCATAATTGAACTGCAAGATTTTAGACGATGAGTAACTAATTTTCTGATGTATTTGGGTTCGTATGGTCAGAAATGATTTACTGGGCGTACGCAGCTTTTGGTCCAGGGGGGGAAATATAGGAGGTGGGACAGCTCTCCCCCCCCCCCCCCCCACTCGCGTACGCCCATGACTGCTTCAATGTAATTACCAGGCTTACTACATGGTCCATTTATACCTTGATGTGAGACTGTTAATTACATTAAAGTGATTGCCGATCTAACCTTCGTAATCCTTAGCTAGGGAAACCAGCAGAATTGTATCGTAGTTATACTCGTAATCCATATTCGTTTGAATATGCAGGTTTCATCACAATGTTTTCTGAGCACATAGATTTGAAAAATATAGAAATACGGCCCGGATCTTTAATATCAAAATAAAATAAACTATGTTTATTTCTTCATCAATGTTTCCTTACAATCTTATAATATATATATTATTTAGGGATCTTTTTTCGTTTTTTATTCTTTTTTTTTCTTCTTCTTCTTCTACATATGTGAACTCCTTGAGAACAGTGAGCCACTGTTCCATTGCCACGTTAATCAAAACATTTTTAAACGGTTTTTTTTTATTGACCTGCTTGTTTAGTTATTTATCAAAGTAAGTAACGGATCTGAATCAACACACCTCGTATGAAAGGCGCGTTTACCATTCACCTACCACAGCTATCACTCAATAATTTCAATTTGGCCAGCGCAGCACTTTGACAGGTCGTCAGCGGCCATCTTGTCCGCCATATTGGCTGTTTCCCGCGCGAATTCACGTCACGTCCGTGGCGTCGGGAAACGGATATTTGTCTGCGGGCTTTTTTGTATTATTTGCTGTGTGTATAAAAATATGTGAATTAAGAAAATTGTTTCGTTTCTTGAAGGAAATGGCGATCTGACACACTGGTGGTTTGGTTTTGTGGAGTAATGTATTTTTTTTTTTGAAGTAATGTAGCATTATGTTTAGACGAGACCCTTTGACTTTTCCTACCCCTTCGGGGATTATGAGCGTGATGTTATGTATGTATGTTATATACGGTTTATTGTATTTTTACTGTGAAACATGCAAGTTCCACGGAATTGTAAAATTTAATATTTGATTAACTTCAACTTGATATCTTTACGTTCGTAAGAAAAATAATTTTGATAGACAGACAGCAAAGTGATTCTATTATGGTCCCTCTTTTCCTTTTAAGGTACTTTGTAAAGTCCAAAGCTTAAACCCGGGGTCGAACCGAAACCTCACACATATGAGTCCTTACCTTGTAAAAAAGGGAAACTATTCATACAAACCCTAGTTCGCAAAACATTTTTGCCCATTCTGTATCGAATCTTCGTAATTATCGCTTAGAGCATCCTAGCGGTAGAACTGAAAGCATGCATTACTGCAAGCGATATTCAGCCTTACTCCCCCAGAATACGGACGTAGCTATAACTGTTGGAATCAAGGCTTAATGGATGCGACTGACCCAATTACTTAATGTACGGGGTGATCAAAAACGCGAATGTGTAGGTATGGAGCGTTCGCGGTTTTGACGCGCAATTTCAGCGTATGCCGTTTCAGATGGAAGTAGGTCGCGAGATGGGATCCCACTAGATATTGAGGGAGAATAACCTATGTGCTGTTTTGTAGGGTACGCGTACCCTGTGGGGTACACTGGTTGCTGCTAAAAGGTACAGAATGGATGACAAAACAATAAAACAGAGCTACATACGCATTCTATTATGGAAAACTAGATTCCGCCTGTTGTGTGGTGTTCCGCAAGGCTCCGTGCTAGGCCCACTTCGAAACATAGCATACGACTGGCCATGGCTCGCGTAGTACATCGATAAAACATATTTCTTATTTGTTATTCGGGTGTATGAGCTATATTATTGTAAAGTTTCATTAAAATCCATTCAATAGTATTTGCGTGAAAGAGTAACAAACATCCATACATCCTCACAAACTTTCGCGTTTATAATATTAGTATGTTGATTCGGACATGTGGAAAAAATGGATGACGAAAGATTGACTAAACAGCTATACAATGAAAAAGCGGAAGGATGTAGGAGCCGCGGAAGGTCCAGGCTCACCTACCACGACCAGATTGGTCGTGTGTTAACAGAAGGGGATGTTAGGAGTCATAAAAACCGTAGAGCTTGTATGAATAGGATCATGAATGTTGAGGCGAGTGAGGTGTGTAAGGATCGTGCCATATGGCGTTCGGTTCTCTCTGCCTACCCTGCTAGGGAAGTGGCGTGAAGTTTAGTTAATTATTTTTAATGTAATGGAACTTAAAAATAATGTGCCAACTGCGTTTCTCACCTAGCATATCGTAGAAGGGGACAGATGCTGTATTAAGTATTAAGTAAGTAATTATGCAGGCGACGAGTTAGCCACTTGTTACGATTTTTCATCTAACATAACTCAATTCAACTTTGGCTTAATATAATTTAGACAGCTAATTGCTGCTTGAACTCTTACCCCTACAGAAATTGCAAGCCTATTGTATGTATATCTCCAAATCTATGTACACTGTACAGCCCGGATTCGAACCAACACACCTCATATGAGAGACATGTCATTATCATTCAGCTACCGCCAAAGGTCCTGACATCCTCACAGCACAATCAATCAGGGATGAGCAGCCATCCATTAAATAAGATGGATAATTAAACGTCATTATGGAGGGGGCGAGGGGGGGTGTCCACCCCCACGGAGGATGTTAATTGTCCTATCAAAGTGATGTAATGCGAAGGTTTTTAATATTTTTTTTTTCGGTTTTCTGAATGAAATTGGTTGCTGTTATCTATGGACGGCTGTGATAACTTAGCTTGCCGAGTCTAAGTTAATTGTTAAGTACTACTTACATAATTACTATCAAGTCAACGGGACAGGCCCGTTAGTCGAGTGGTCAGAGACCCTGGTCACGAAACTGGGTTCAAATCCCGCTAGGAACCCGCGACCCTTGCTTTCGTGGCCAGTCTCTGACCACTCGACCAACGGGCCAGTCTAATCCATATATAGATATCAAAAATACATGCTCATGATTGAATTAGAACTTGTATTTACGCGTTACCATTGAAGTACCTACCTCCCAAAGCACTTTAATTAATCATCTTCCTAGCGTTATGTCCCGTGCTTAGACGGGGTCCGCTCAGACCATGATCCAGGATTTAGCGAGACTGGTAATTACATTGAAGCGACTGCCGATCTGAACTTCGTAACCCTAAGATAGGGGAACCAGACAATATTTGGATCATGGATCAATATTGAATTTGCAGGTTTCATCACAATGTTTTCCCTCACCGTTGACCTAATGGTATGAATACGAACATAGATTAGAAAAATCCAGAGGCGCGTGTCCTTACCATTGAGCTACCACCGCTCCTAAAGCACTTTAATTAATGTATGTAATTAATTAATGCATGCGCAATCAGTGGTATTAATGGGAGTCAATCAGGAACTCTAATTATCCATGGGGTAGTGTGTATCTTGTCCCATGTTGGTCTGGGACTTAAAAATAATGTGCCAACTCTCTTCCTTGCCTAGCATGTCGTAAAAGGCGACTAATGGTATATCGGGTTTTGGGTGTGTGATTGTGTAGGCAACGAGATAAACTTTTTGCTATATATTGACTATATATATTGACAGGCCCGTTGGTCAAGTGGTCAGAAACTCTGGCCATGAAACCAAGGGTTGCGGGTTTGAATCCCGCTAGAGCAAATGTTTCGTGTGATGAACATGGACATTTGTACTCGAGTCATGGATGTTTATAAACGTATTTAAGTATGTCTATCCGTTCACCTAGTATCCATAGTACAAGCTTATAAGCTTAGTTTGAACAAGGGAATTGGTGTGTCAGTCTGGAGAATTTATTTATTATTTACTAGCTGTGCCAGCGGTTTATGGTTAATATTATAAAGACTATTTCCGTCATACATGATTTCTATGTAACTTTAACCATTAAGGCTGCACACGCGACGGAAGCTTAAAAAATGGAGTAACTTCTCCCGTTTTCCCAACATTTCCCTTCACTACTCTGCTCCTATTGATTGTAGCGTGACGAAAAGTATACTATAACCTGTCCAGGAGTATGAAGAATAATTGTACCAAGTTTCGTTAAAATCCGTCGAGTAGTTTTGTTTCTATAAGGAACAGACAGACAGACAGACCTAAATTTTACTGATTGCATTTTTGGCATCAGTATTGATCACTAATCACCCCCTGATAGTTATTTTGAAAATATATTTCATGTACAGAATTGACCTCTCTATAGATTTATTATAAGTATAGATGTTTATGTATGTACAATATTTCTTGTGTCCTTAATATTTGTTGTAGGTTAAGTTATTTGCGCTAAAAAAAATGGTTTTCTTTATTTCTTTCATTAATCATATACCTTTGTTAATATTATATAGCTTTGTACCTTTGTTAATACTGTTGTCGGCTTCTAGTCGTCAGAATGAACAATAACAATTTGCGAAAGAATTATATAGCTTTATCTGTGTTTGGCGATTTATAAATGTTTCTTTGAAACCTATATGAGTCTAAACTAATATTATAAAGAGAAAAAAATTGTATTTTTGTCTTTGTGTGTGTGTGTATGTTTGTAATGAATAAACTCAAAAACTACTGCGCCGATGTCAAAAATTATTTCACTATTGAAAGCTACATTATCCAGAACTAACATAGGTTATATGTTATCCCTATATTCCCACGGGAACGGGAACTACCCGGCTGAAACCGCGGGGCACTGCTAGTAATAAATATTTTGACTTGAACTATTCCAGAAAAATCATTGGAGACGATAGAGTTTCTGTCACAAACAAATTTCGGCCCATAACTAGTACTCAAAATAGGGCGCCAGTACAAACTAAATCTAACGTGGTTCCCAAAATAAATAGCTAAACTCAATTATTTCTAGCGAAAACAACATTGGCCGTGTTTACATTGCGTATTTGCCAAACTGATAATCAATCACTAGTGATGGTGAGTCGTCGATGTACATCTATCTATAAATAGTACTAAGCTAGTATGAAATTAGTTTTTCATGTTAGTCTGGGACTTTGAAAAATTGCCGTGTTCTTCCTAGCATGTCGTAAAAGGCTACTAAAGGTGTATTGGGTATTGGGTTTCCATAAAATAAAATTAATATCCGACTACATCACATACATTGATCTGACTCCGAGGTAAGTAGCTTAAGCACTTGTGTTACGGATATCAGAATCAACAGTGGTATTACAAATATATACTTGAATATTGGATATTAACCCAGACACAGAACAGACACAAGTATTCATCATACGAATGTTTGTCCTGGGTGGGGATTGAACCCACAACTCTTGGCGCATGGGGCAGGGTCACTACAGAATGCGCCATCGAGCCAGTCAAAGTATGCATGTGAATTTCATCATCATCATCTTCCTAGCGTTATGTCCCTTGCTTAGACGGGGTCCGCTTAGACCGTGATCTAGGATTTAGCGAGACTGGTAATTTCAAAGCGACTGCCGATCTAACCTTCGTAACCCTAAGATAGGGGAACCAGAAAAATTTTGGATCATGGTTACAAAACCAAAATTGTTTGAATTTGCAGGTTCATCACGATGTTTTCCCTCACCGTCGAGCTACTTGTATAAATACGTACATAGATTAGAAAAATCCAGAGGTACGTGCCTGGGTTTGAGCCCGCATTCCACGGTTAAGAGGCGCGTGTCCTTACCATTGAGCTACCACCGCTACGCTATGCATGTAAACTTGCGCTTCATTAATCTCAATGCATCTAGACCGCTAGTTACACTCGTTAGTGTGAAATGACGTAATGCACTGCGCCGGATCAGTCGCTTGCCAAATCAACTGCTAAATAGATTACATCTGGATATTGTTAATCGATTGGATTGTCTGTCTCTGTTGCCCAATTATCGGCGCCATTTCGTGACGTCATTGTTCAGTATTATGATAGTTTGAGTTCAGGAAAAGCTTATATCGTGGATTAGTTGTTGTTTCTGGAGCTATTTTCAAAAAGAAGAAATTATACTTAATCTACATTAATTTATGTAAAAATAAACCTCTATTTTTCCCGGTCACGCTTGAGAACGTCTTTACCGATTTTATTTATCTTTTTTTCAAATATTTTCTAATACTTTTTAGAAGATTATTATGTAAGAAAAAAATAAAAAAGTTACGCGTCAAGGTAAGAAGAGGCATGCTCCGGTGGTTCGGACATGTGGAAAGAATGGATGACGAAAGATTGACTAAACAGATACACAATGCGAAAGTGGAAGGATGTAGGAGCCGCGGAAGGCCCAGGCTCACCTACCACGACCAGATTCGTCGTGTATTAAAAGAAGGTGATGTTAGGAGTCATAAAAATCGTAGAGCTTGTATGAAAAGGATTATGAATGTTGAAGAGGCGAGTGAGGTGTGTAAGGATCGTGCCATATGGCGTTCGGTTCTCTCTGCCTACCCCGCTAGGGAAGTGGCGTAAAGTTTAGTTAGTTAGTTAGTTACGCGAAAAATTATAAAAATATAGAATGGAAAATCCTATAATAGGGCATTACAAATTTCGCCGGGTCAGTAGTATAATATAGTAAGAGGAAAGATTTGATTGTATGTTTGTTTGTATCGAATAGGCTCCGAAAATACTGGACCGATTTGAAAAATTATTTCACCAATGGAAAGCTACTTAATCAGCGAGTAACAAAGGCTATATTTTATCCCCCTATTTCCACAGGAACTGGAAGAATTTATTTTTATTTCGGAGTATTAATAGAGATTGAAAGTTTATGCAAAATGATCTTTGATGGAACTAAATGACATCTGACAATTGACCTGACTGCGGGGTAAGAAGCTTAAGCACTTGTGTTACGGATATCAGAAACGACAGTGGTATTTTAAATAAATACTTAAACATTGGATATTAACACCCAGTCATGAAACAAACACAAGTATTCATCACAAGAATTTGTCCTGTGTGGGGATCGAACCCACAACTCTTGGCGCATGGGGCATCGAGCCATCGAACTTGTCAATCTTATGAATTAACAATGGGATTATCCCGAAAAAACTAATATGATAAAACTGTAGATAAAGTAATTTGATTTATGATGTTTGTTGTCGTTGAGTGTTTGTTTCTCTTTCACAGAAAAACGGAACATGTTCACGAAACTTCACAGTCATACAATTTTAACATTAGAATAAGAACTAGACTCCTATTAATAAAAACACTGCATAATTTAAAAATTGTCGCAAAAAAGTGTTATAAACGCCTTAATAAAACGTATCTTAAAACGAGTCAGAACTCGCCAGTTGTAGAGACCTCAGACGTGTAGAGCTCTTCAGAGCGTCGAGGGCGGCGAAGATGGCGAGCACTCGCTTTTGACTCTACCGACTCTACACTGCATAACTGCGTAGGTTAGCAATCTCTACTGCCAACATAATAATGTAAAATTCATTTCACTTTTATTAAATGAATAATTTATTACTTATTAATTTACACATCTAACCCAGCCCATTGTCCCATGTTGGTCTGAGACTTAAAAATAACGTACCAACTGTTTTTCTTGCCTAGCAAGATAAAAGACGACTAATGGTTTATCGGGTTTTGGGTGTGTGATTGTGTAGGCGACGAGCTAGCTACTTGTCACTACTTTTTAACAATTTTCCATCTAACCCAACCCAGTTTTGTTTTTGGCTAAAAGTGGTTAAAACAGCCTCTTCTTTGACTCTGCCTACCCCTTCGGGGATTATGGGCGTGATATTATGTATGTATGTATGTAATTTGTTAAATAACTTTATACTTAACCTACCAGTCTTGTGAAGTCCTAGATCCTGTGTTTATTTCGAGTGTTAAAACGATGACAATCAGATTTTTGGATAAAGTTATGAAAGTTCTTGCCTACATAATACAGTTTAGTTCATATCCTGACTTAATTTACCTTACTAAGTAATGTAAGAAATGCGACAGTAACTCTATCTATCTGACACGTTTTCCCACTTAAAGTAATTAACCGACTTGTGACAAATTTGAAACATTGAATGGTTGGAACTTATGAAGGGACATAGGATACTTTTCATCCCGGGAAAATTGGTAATCCTGGGGGACACGTTATCATCACTTCGACAGTTCGAATTTCACGCAACTATAGCCTATTTAAAGCATTTCCGATATTTTAAACCATTTATGAGTTATTTAAAAAAAACGTTCTTTTTTTTTTTAGCTAACCTGATTAGTCAGGGACCTTACTTTTTGGAGTATTAAATGTTGGTCCCCTCCTTTCAACTCAAAATGGCAAAGTCAAGGCTTTATTGACTGGACTAATTGACAAAAACTTGTCGCCAAAATATTGTTAACAATGTCTATAGTCGATTTCTACTCAGATGAGTTCCGTGACACTTTGAATTTGACGTTAATAGTTATGCATCCGTATGACAGCCATTCGATTTGTTTTTTAATTCGATAAAAACTCTAGGACAGTTAAATCGACTTTTTTTAGTTATTTTATTTTGAATACTGATTAAAATTAAAATTATTTTAAACTATGATTTATTTTTATATTAAAACTGGTATTCTCACGTATTTAATATGAAGATATATCTTCAGCGCTCGCGATTGTAAGACTCGGAATCATCCAAATAAGCATGTTTTGCATTTGTTCGTGTCTTAGGGGACACTTCTTTGTTATCACTAGGTTTGGAACATTTTTCGGTTGAAATGTACGCTTGAGGAATATCTTTAGTAAAATATCCTAATTTGATGACAAGAAACCCGCCATATCGATTAATTATGTCATGTGAATAGTAGTGTCAATCTCAATGAGTAAACTTTCCGATTCTCGTAGTATGCAATTCATACGATATTTTTGCTGAATTTTAATGAGTAACTAATAAATTTAAGAAGAAAATTCATTAATAAATGGAGATTATTAATTGATTTTACAATAATGTTAGCGTATATAGTTAAATATGTTTGAAACTGAATATTTTGAAACGTAGAAAGTATGATGCATGAAAAGTAGTATTGACACCTATCACGGGAGTCACCTTAAATGAGACGGACTATAGTTATACTCACTTAGCATATATGCTTAAGTATGAATAATTGTAACCTATGGCTTAGGTTAGTATTAAAGACTAAGTGTAAGCTAGCTAGGTTCTAAGACGCTCCCAGAACGTCAGAAGACGGTTCTAGAGGGCGCTACTTACTTAACTCCCATTATTTATTTACAGAAATTACCGCCAAACACGCGTATCTCAAAACCACCCTTAGAAGAGCCAGGAAGTGGCGGAATGTATATAAATATTACAGGGTAACAAAGCTTCAGGAAGAAGGGGAGAATACAATGCTGAAAAAAAATGGCCCATGTTGGTTTAAGACTTAAAATGAATGTGCCAACTGTGTTCCTTACCTAGCATGTCGTAAAAGGCGACTAATGGTATATCGGTTTTTGGGTATGTGATTATGTAGGCGACGAGCTAGCCACTTGTCACTACTTTTTCACAATTTTCCATCTAATCCCTGTTTTATTTTTAGCTGACTGTGGTTAAAAGGGCTTGCTGTCCCATTGACTCTGCCTTTCCCTTCAGGGATTGCGGGAGTAAAGGTATGTTTATACTATTTGAAAGTGGCAGGTACCGCTGAAGTCCTGGACTCACCTACCACTATCAAATTGATCGAGTGAGGTGTGTGAGTACTATGTCTTAGCGCTCGGCTCTCTCTGCCTACCATGCTAGGGTATTGCTTGAAGATAGTAATTTTTTTTTTGCCTATGTTGTTTTGGGATTCGAAAAGCATGAACTATCTGTTTGACTGGCTCGATGGCGCATTCGGTAGTGACCCTGCCCTATGCGCCAAGAGTTGTGGGTTCGACCACCCAGGGCAAACATTTCGTGTGATGATTACTTGTCTTTGTTCTGTATCTGGGTATTAATATCTAATATCTAAGTATATATTTGTAATACCACTGTTAAATCTGATATCTGTAACACAATTATTTAAGCTATTTAGCTCAGAGTCAGGTGGAAGTAGCAATCTGATGTGGTTGGATTTGATAGAAATGCTTTTTCCACAGAAACATGTTTTTTTTTTTGCAAAATGGATACTAATAGTATTAGTAATTGGGTTTTTCGTAACACTATACATTAATAAAATATCTTATTTAGTTCTTTAAACGTATTATCTTCTATATAAATAAAACAAAGTCGTGTTTGTTACACCACTTATAAGTCGAGAACGGCTGAACCGATTTACGTTGTTTTTGAATTGTTGGATTTGTCTTCGTCCAGAATAACAGAATAACTATTAAAAACATTGAAAAATTGACGATAAAACAAAATAAAAGCAAAAGTATTTTCTCATATAAAACGGTGGGATTCGTATCTGTCAATGTTAAATGTCAATCGACAAATCAATGTCAATTTTCATTTACTGGGCGATACGAAGTTCGCCGGGAAAGCTAGTTATTAAAGATTAAAGATAACTTTATGTTCACCCCTATGTCTTATAACATTTAAAGGGGTGTAGATGTGTTACCACCCTCTTAAGCTAAGTGTATGTTCGCGTCTAGAATGTTCGTAAGAGGAAGAATATAATATTGTATAGTAAGTTAGGGTAATATGTGCCAAGCTCTCATTGTATCCATGTTAACTTAATAAATTGTCAATAAATGTTAATACTTACTTAACTTAAGATTAAGTTTCCAAATTGAACTTTTAGAAGGACGTAAAAACTGATTTATTTTGTATTACTAAGGTACCTTTTGATTTTGTTAGGAAATTGATTGTTATAAATCATCATCATCACCTCTTGCCCTTCTCCCAGTTCACCTGGGGTCAGCGCAGCAAGTCTTCCTCTTCGATACGTCCCGGTCAGCCGTCATCAAGCTTTCCACTCCCATTGCTTGTTGTTATAAATAAAATAAATAAATGAATTCTCCTGAATGACACACCGATTCTCTTACTCCAAACTAAGCTTATGCTTGTGCTATGGATACTAGGTGAACGGATAGACATGCTTAATAAGTTTATAAACATCCATGACTCGAGTACAAATATCCATGTTCATCATACGAAATATTTGTCCCTAGCGTGATTCGAACCCGCGACCCTTGGTTTCGTGGCCAGGGTCTCTGACTACTCGACCAACGGGCCAGTCGAGTGTTATTAAGGTATTGTTCTTATCATATCCTTATTAGCAGTGTTATAATATGTTGGTCTGGGTCTAAAACTAATGTCCCAACTGTGTTTCTTGCCTAGCATGTCGTAAAAGGCGACTAATGGTATATGGGGTTTGGGGTATGTGATTCTGTAGGCGACGAGCTAGCCACTTGTCACTACTTTTTCACAATTTTCCATCTAACCCAGTCCAGTTTTATTTTTGGCTGAATGTGGCTTGCTGCCCCTTTGACTCTGCCTACCCCTTCGGGGATTACGGGCGTGATGTTATGTATGTACCTTATAGGATATAATCGAGACAACCGTTTTTTATTTAAAACTAGCCATTTCTATCTGGCCTCACTTGAAGTTTTTAGCGGATTTTTCAAGAATTTCTCATAAACCTTCCTTCGACTTGAAGATAATACGAAACAGAATTTTGGCAAAGCGGTCCATTGGTCTCATATTTCGCTATTAGGAGCACAAGCTATAATTTTTATTTATTATTAACTAGCTGCCCCGGCGAACTTCGTATCGCCCAGTAAATGAAAATTGACATTGATTTGTCGATTGACATTTAACATTGACAGATACGAATCCCACCGTTTTATATGAGAAAATACTTTTGCTTTTATTTTGTTTTATCGTCAATTTTTCAATGTTTTTAATAGTTATTCTGTTATTCTGGACGAAGACAAATCCAACGAATCAAAAACAACGTAAATCGGTTCAGCCGTTCTCGACTTATAAGTGGTGTAACAAACACGACTTTGTTTTATTTATATAGATTGATGATTTACATAATACGGTTTTACGTATTGAGTAGGTATGAGGTAGGTATACACTGCCTGGTCTATTAACGTATTCTTGTGGTACTTTCTCCATATGACCAAGTATTAAATTTACTCCAATAACGTCAAAGACTAGACCTTTACTCCTAGCAGTTTCATCAAACGTCTTTCTTGTGATAAACATTTACAGCTATTAAGCCAGTATTGATGAATATAATTCCTTAATAATTATTTGTACTAAATTATTAGCTCAATATAAAAAAAAGATTAAAAGACACTCATAGTATTAATAACATCTAGGTATTTCCCGGGATTTGTCAGTTAAAATTAGATAATATTGTAGAATGTATTGTAGAATGAAATGAATTTACCTTTTACTTCTAATAATACTCGGCTGAATCTTTGACGAACATTAACTGTATGACGTGGTATTCATATTAACTTAATCTGTAAATTTTAATTTTTACATTCAATCTGGCATTGAAAAGAGTAACTACCGAGTTTCTTGCCTGTGGTAGATTCAAATTGTTCTACTATGTACTTACTTGACGATTCACAAGTGCTTTTTGGAGGCCTACGTAAATAAAGATATTTTGACTTGACTTGACTTGAATTATAATTCATTTAATTCTAAGCTTATTTTCGCATTAATGACTATTAATTTGACATCATTAAGGAAGTATTAATTTATTCATAGAAATTATAAGCGAGAGCAGATTTCTAGCTTATTTTAATTTTTACACACATTTAAAAATTCACTCTGAAAAAACAATTAACCTGTAATTTCCAACAATACTTAAGAAAGATAATAAAACGAAAATCACATAAAAAAAAAAAAAAAAATAAACACAACAAAAAAGTATTTATTAAAAAGCAACGCAAACAAAAATACATTTAAAAAAAACATACAATACTGTCTTCAAAAATAACATCAGCAATAAATAAAATAAAATAAAGTCGTGCACACACAACCGGGATCCGTTTTTTGTACCGTTTTCTAACAAATCCGTTGTCAAACGTCCAAAAACGGATCAATAGCACAACACTAATAAATAGCATGGCAGACAGCATCTGCCTCGGAACCGCAATCCCGCAATCCAGCACAAAGCGCGCAAAAAGCACAGCACACAAAATGGCTGAAAAACAGTCAACACAGAACTCGACTTACTGTCTTTCAGAACTGCGCAGTCCGGCAATACAAGCAATGCAGTCGGGAACAAAGGATCGTGCACCCCCTCCCCCGCTGTGCACAGGAAAAAACCCCACAAAATTCCGTTTAAACAATAATTTTCCGAATTAACACCACTTGAAAATACCACCACGGTGGCGGTAATGCGGGAATTGTACCACTCTGGTGTGTTTCTCTTTTCGCAATTCGAAAAACCCCTAGGTTCTGGCGCGATCTTTTGTTAGGAGTCGGCCACGGGCGTTCGATTTTCAAACGCGCCACGTTCCGTTTTCGAAATTCCGGCGACGTCAACCGTTTTTTTATTCTTTTCCCGTTGTGGGGTTAACCGTTTTTTGTTTGATTAGCGGTTCTTTTTATGAATTTTAAATTGTTTTTTTTTAACGAATACACACACCACCTGCTTGGAGAGTACGCGACACACTGAAGTGTCTGCAGGCTTCGTGAAGGCTGTATGCATTGATTAGGCGTAGCTCACTCCCTCTATACGTCTCTCTCCTGCGCGCAGTCGCTATCTCACTCGCACGTCCATCGTTAGCACGACGAATTTTGGCTTCGCAAAGCTCTACGGTTCTCAAACGTTGAACAAATTCAATTATGTTCGGGTTTTTTTTTTGTATGATCGATCTCATGTTTGCAAGCGATACATTTCAATTGGTGAATAAAATGTTTCGCTGCGTCGTGCTTTTCTCTTTCGTTTGTAGAATTAAGAGACATGTATTTGACTGTTAAATAATTTTATTGAGATACAGTTATTATTTCGGCTTTTATATTTAAATTTTTCTTGTGAATTTTTAAATACTGTTTTTTAAATCGAACCTTAATAGTTAACAACAAGACTGTAAATTTAAAATGACTACACGTTGGGCGCCATTTTAGATACAAATATGTGTTTTAAAGTTTTTTTTCTCATTCATAGAATGTATTAAATTACTTTTCGTGATATTTAATGTTGTTCTGTTGGTTTTTAAGTAAAGTAATTTCTATAGTTCTCTATAAAGTAATAGGAATTCTATAAAAACTGTACTTGACCTTATTTATAATATTATATTAAGTTAGTGATTAAGTAAGCGATGAACTAGCCACTATAATTTTCCATCTAACCCAACCCAGTTTTATTTTTGGCTGAATGTGGTTAAAGGGGCCTGCTGCCTTTAATTACATTCAGCCAAAAATATAAATGGGTTGGGTTAGATGGAAAATTGTAAAAAAGTGATGACAAGTGGCTAACTCGTCGCATACACAGTTCTTTCCTAGCATTTGGTAAAATATGACTAATAATGTATCAGATGGTGGGTTTGTGATTGTGTAGGGAACGAGCTAGCTTAGAAATAAGCTTATTAAACAACAATTAGCTAAAATAAATTCGACCTGGGTTAGATAGAAAAATGTGATAAAGTGACATGTGGCTAGTTCATCGCTTACTTAATCTCTAACTTAATACTCTACTTACCCCTTCGAAGATTACGGCATGGTATTTTGTGTGTATCGACAAGCTCAATGGCGCATTCGGTAGTGACCCTGCCCCATGCGCCAAGAGTTGTGGGTTCGATCCCTTACCAGGACAAAAATTCGTGTGAAGAATACTTGTGTTTGTTCTGTGTCTGGGTGTTAATATCCAATATTTAAGTAAATATTTGTAATACCACTGTAGTTTCTGATATCCGTAACACAAGTGCTTAAGCTACTTACTTCGGAGTCAGATCAATGTATGTGATATCGTTGAATATTTATTTATTTTATTTATTTATGTAGGAAATAATCATCTTCCTAGCGTTATGTCCCGTGCTTACACGGGGTCCGCTTAGACCATGATCCAGCAATTAGCGAGTCTTGTAATTACATTGAAGCGACTGCCGATCTGACCTTCGTAACCCTAAGGTAGGGGAACTAGACGATTTTTGGATCATGGTTACAAATCCAAAGTTGTTTGAATTTGCAGTTTTCCTTCACCGTCGAGCTAGTGGTATAAATACGTACATATATTTGAAAAATCCAGAGGTACGTGCCCCGGTTTGTAGGAAAGAATACAACTGGCATATTTCTTACGTCCGAGATCAACATGGGACCAATATTTATAGGATTAGCTATATCCAAGAACAAATTAACCACCCCTTTTTTAAGGATGGGCGTAAGTGTCCCGCACCCCTATTTAGGGTGGTCGCAACTGGGGGCTGTACAGTTTGAGAGCCAAGTCCGTTCACACTGCACCCCTCGGGGATAAAATTAACACACGGCATTATTTAATATTTTTATCTAGATTAAATAACTTTATCAAATCAAATTATAACTATAACTACAATGAGGCTGAGTGCCACTGGTTTTAAAATGAGGGGGGAGGGGAGGAGTGATTTGATAAAAAAAAATTATGTACGAAATGAAATTTGTCTTTATTAACATATGCTTTAAAAAGGCACTTATAAATCGTCAGAAGGAGATCACATATTATCACGCCCGTAATCCCCAAAGGGGTAGGCAGAGTCAAAGAGGCAGCAGGCACCCTTTAACCACATTCAGCCGAAAACAAAACTGGGCTGGGATCAATATCTAGTATATTTTATTGTAGCTAGGTAAGAACCACAGTTAGAATATTCTTTGTAAGTCCCAGACCAACACGGGACATTGGGTTGGGTTGGATGGAAAGCTGTAAAAAAGGAGTGACAAGTGGCCAGCTCGTCGCCTACTCAGTCACATACCCAAAAGCCGGTAAAACATTAGTCACCTTTTACGACATGCTAGGCAAGAACCACAGTTGGCACATTCTTTTTTTTGTCCCAGATCAACATAGGCCAAGTCCCAGACCAATATAGGACGTGGTTCTTGCCTAGCATGTCGTAATAAGCTACTAATGGTATATCGGGTTTTGGATGGGTAATTGTGTAGGCGACAGGTTAGCCGCTTGTCACTGCTTTTTCACAAAATTTCACTTAACCCAGTCCGGCTTTATTTTTGGCTGAATGTGGTTGAAGGGTCATGCTGCCCCTTTGACTGCCCCTTATTATAGCAACACGCCCTTAATCCCCGAAGGGGTAGGCAGAGCTAAGGGGTCAGCTAGCCCCTTTAACTACTTTCAGCAAAATCAGACTGGTCTACATAGACTAGCTATTTATAAGCTATTTATACATAATATATAGTACATACTATATATTATGTATAAATAGCTTGTGACTAATGATAAATAGGTATTACAGATATTATATGTACGGTTTTGAATTCAATTTAACTAAATTCACTAATTGAAAGTATGCAATATTGTCTAGGATATTTATAATACGATGGCCAACAGTTTTTATAATATTTATTTTTTATGATGATGTATGAAAGAAAGTCGGTCTGAAAGACAGCGGCGGAGTCAGGTAAATAGAGGCATTTTCCGGTGGTTCAGACATGTGGAAAGAATGGATGACGAAAGATTGACTAATCAGATATACAATGCGAAAGTGGAAGGATGTAGGAGCCGCGGAAGGCCCAGGCTCACCTACCACGACCAGAATGGTCATGTATTAACAGAAGGTGATGAAGGTCTGTCAAAATTATCCATATTTTTTTTTATATTGTGTATTTTTCAATCTATTTTAAATTTTTATATGAGCCTACAGGACACTTGATACAGCTGATGTACTGACTTCAACGAAGGCGAGTCGCCGGCAAAAGCTTGTCGCATGTAACGTTGAAAATCTTCAACGTTTTGAAAATATATAACTTTTAATTTAAAAATATGTTAACATATGCCATGCCAAGATAATATATTGAATAAAAATATATGGAAATGTTTTATCTATCCTATTCTCTCGAGATATACGAACTCTCTCCATACCGTTTCATTGAAAACAATATTAATATATTGACAATTTTCTATATAATTTCTCAGGGGTGTGATAAAATATATTTTCATCTTTATGACTTACAAATTGTTCTTTGAAACGTATAAAAGTATACCTTAGCTACACTTACAAGAGTGGTAATAGCTCAATGGTAAGGTCACACGCGAAGTGTGTTGATTCAAACCCGGGACTGTACCTCTGAATTTTCCAAATCTATGTACGGATTTATCCCACTTCCTTAGTAAGGGAAAGTCAAGTTATGAAACCTGCACATTCAAGCAACTATGGATATGTTACTATGATCTAAATTATCTGGTATCCCCTCTCTAAGATAACAAAAATCAGATCGGCAGTCGCTCAATGTAATTTCCAGACTTGCTAAATCCTAGATCATGGTCTAAGCAGATCCTGAACATAACGCTAGAGAGACGATGAAACCAATGTCAAGATAAATAAATATCAGACTACATCACATACATTGATATAACTCCGAGGTAAGTAGCTTAAGCACTTCTGTTACGGATATCAGAATCAACAGTGGTATTACAAATATATACTTAAAGACACAGAACAAACACAAGTATTCATCACCGGGGAATCGAACCCACAACTCTTGGCATATATGGTCACTACCAAATGCGCCATTACGCCAGTCAAAAGGTATTACCATACCGGTATTACAAGACCAACAAAACCGGTTATCAAAATAGCTATACCTACCTCAATACCCGACCTCATATTACAAAGGCGCCGTAACTTCTAATCTCCATAAATGTAAAAATCACCTGCATTTTTCTCCAAATTGAATATTACTACGAAATACGTAGCGATACTACGTCGTAGCCGAAGCTGCTACGAAGAATTACGCTACGACTGCTGAGAGCAACATGGCGCCGGATATTTAGAACTAAATTTTTTGTTAACAATCAGTTAATAGATATACTTGCACTGCGTACTTTTTTGTTTATAAAAAATAACCTTACTAGCGTACCATATTGGTCTGGGACTTAAAATAATGTACCAACTGTATTTCTTGTGTAAGTCGTAAAAGGCGACTAATGGTACATCGGGTTTTGGGTATGTGATTGTGTAAGCGACGAGGTAGCACTTGTCACTACTTTTTCACAATTTTCCATCTAACCTAGTTTAGTTTTATTTTTACCCCCTCAGGGGTCCTGCCTACTTCAGGGGTTACGGGCGTGATGTTATATATAAATGTGTATGTATGTAAAACTCAAACAGTATTTTACGTTGAGATTTTTCCAACATTTTGAATGGCAAGAAAGTATAAAGTATAATTTTTGGAGCGCTAAAAACATGTATATCTATATTGACTGGCTCGTTGGGCGAGTGCTCAGAGACCCTGGCCACGAAACCAAGGGTCGCGTGTTCGAATCCCGCTAGGGGCAAATATTTCGTGTGATGAACATGGATATTTGTACTCGAGTCATGGATGTTTATAAACGTATTTAAGTATGTCTATCTGTTCACCTAGTATATATAGCACAAGCTTAAAAGCATAGTTTGGGACATGGGAATTGGTGTGCTAGTCTGAAGATTTTATTTATTACTATTATTATTTATTTTATTTTGTCCCATGTTGGTCTGGGACTTGGCCCATGATGATCTGGGACAAAAAAAAAGAATGTGCCAACTGTGGTTCTTGCCTAGCATGTCGTAAAAGGCGAGTAAAGGTTTACGGGCTTTTGGGTATGTGACTAAGTAGGCGACGAGCTAGCCACTTGTCACTCCTTTTTCACAGCTTTCCATCCAACCCAGCCCACTGTCCCATGTTGGTCTGGGACTTAAAAAGAATATACCAACTGTGGTTCTTGCCTAGCATGTCGTAAAAGGCGAATAATGGTATATCGGGTTTTGGGTGTGTGATTGTGTAGGCGACAGGTTAGCGCTTGTCACTGCTTTTTCACAATTTTCCATCTAACCCAGCCCATCTTTATTTTTGGCTGAATGTGGTTACAGGGTGCACACTGCCCCTTTGACTCTGCCTACCCCGTCGCGGATTATGGGCGTGATGTTATGTATGTATGTATGTATTATTTTTTGTTATATTGTTATTTTTTATAAAAATTCCCATATTCAGATTTGGAGAGCGGTTTTATTGGCATCTTCAATGTATACATTAAAGATTATTAGTTCACCTCTTGGCTCCCCGTCTATTCCCGAGCATAAGCGAACGTTATTTCTTTCAATATATCCCTGTTAGAACACGCCATTGCGTTCCTATGAAAAGCAACAATAACATATGCAATAAGTCACGTGTTTCCCTCTCGCTTACACTCCGTATGTGCGAGAGGGATGGGAGCTCTGAGTAATAGGAAGGCAGATGGTGCCCAATATGTGGACATTCTGTGAGGTCCTAGAGTGGTAACTGTGTAGTTTTTTGTTTCTCTTGAAAATATATATAAATAATAATTTGTCCCATGTTGGTCGGGGACTAAAAAAAAATGTGCCAACTGTGTCTCTTGCCTAGCATGTCGTAAAAAGCGACTAATGGTATATCGGGTTTGGGTATGTGATTGTGTTGGCGACAAGCTAGTCACTTGTCACTACTTTTTCACAATTTTCCATCTAACCCAGCCCAGTTTTGTTTTTGGCTAAATATGGTTAAAGGGGCCTTCTGCCCTTTTGACTCTACTTACCCCTTTGGGGATTATGGGCGTGATGTTATGTATGTATATATGTGTGAATAATATCAGAATGAACAGTGGTATTACAGATATATCCTTAATATTGGATATTAACTCCCAGACACATGGGGCAGGCTCACCACCGAATTCGCCATCGATCCAGTCAGTACAAAATTTTTACCATCCTCTCTGAAAGGAGGTCAAAATAGCCATTCCAAAATCAACTTATGACGTCACAAAGGTCCAAAATAAAGCCTATGCCAAACAGGACCAAACTAGCCTTCACTTTTAAATTCACATTGTTAATACAGTACAAACAACCCTGTATAATGGCGCGCTCGGAACGCTAGCGGTAAAATAGGAGCAAAGTCTTGTTCGCTGTTGGTTTATTTTGGAAGCCCAAAATTTGGTCAGACTTCGCCTTTAAATTTTAGGACTTGGGCTTTGTTTCAAAAACAACCATCTGTGTGTGCACACATATAGACAAATGGTGGTGTTTAAAACATATTGAGGTGCAATTTTTTTTATGTTAATTTCCAAAATACACATAAATAAATAAATTAAAATTAAATTCTTCAGACTGACACACCAATTCCCTAGTCCCAAACTAAGCTTATGCTTGTGCTATGGATACTAGGTGAACGTTTAAATACGTTTATAAACATCCATGACTCGAGTACAAATGTCCATGTTCATCACACGAAACATTTGCCCCTAGCGGGATTCGAACCCGCGACCCTTGGTTTCGTGGCCAGGGTCTCTGACCACTCGACCAACGGGCCAGTCAAGTAATTAGTTTGCTTTTAAAAGTATTTTTAAGTAGTCTGATTAAAAGATAAAGACTACCTTTAGATTTATTTTTCTATCTTACGGTATATTATAATATATTGAACAAGTCCCATGTTGGTCTAAGACTTTAAAAGAATGTGCCAACTGTGGTTCTTGCCTAGCATGTCATAAAAAGTGATATCGGGGGGGAATGAGGTATATCGGGTTTTGGGTATGTGATTGTGGAGGTGACAAGCTAGCCTTGTCACTCTTTTCATAATTGGGATGTTGCCACCATTTATATTTAATTTTGAAATATTAATTCTGAAAAAGATAGTATCGTAGTATGCTGTTAAGCCTTATTGATTTTAAGATTTATATATTGAATCTAAGATTTATAATTTTACAAAAACTGCCTAATATTAAGTCAGTTGACTATACAAACTAGTGACGTCACACGTTGACAAACCAAATCTATGAAGTGATTTCGTTTTGACAGCTCTTAAAAAGTATCAATTGACTAGCCAGTCAAAATCCCTATTTTCCATCTAAACCAGCCCAGTCTTATTTTTGGCTGAATGTGGTTAAAGGGGCCTGCTGCCCCTTTGACTCTGCCTACCCCTTCGGGGATTATGGGCGTGATGCTATGTATGTATGTGTGTATGTGTGTATGTTGAACAAGTTGAAATAGTCTAATGACAAATGTTTAACCATGACTTAAATTGTACAGTTCTTAGGTACAAGGGTTACTATCGCCTACTAAAAATTGGATAAGAAAAAAACATATTTATACCTACTCGTCAAATAAGTGCCATGGTCCAAGCAGACTTCAACCCGAAACTGGCAGAGGAAAAATCAATCGGAACAAGAGAGAGAAGGTTGTGAAAATCATTATGAATATATGTGTATTTCTTTCAAAAGGCTTCAAAAACTAATGAAAGCTTAGATAAAGACTTTGCCGTCGCACTGCCGTGCGCGCCGATCTCAGGCCGGCCAGCCCAGCTTAGTTGCTCAGTAATTCGTGAGTAAGTCGTGAATTTTGCACGCGGCCGCGGGGCGCGCGGGTGTGTGCTTCTTATTTGGGCCAAGTTACAAACGCTTGGGAAAATAGTATTATTAAGTTACTTAAATCAAATATAACATGGTCTGGGACTTAAAAGAATGTGCCAACTGTGTTTCTTGCCTAGCATGTGGTAAAAAGCGACTAGTGGTATATCGGGTTTTGGTTGTGTGATTGTGTAGGCGAAGAGATAGCCACTTGTCACTAACCACTAACCAAAAAAACTGGGCTGGGTTAGATACAAATTTGTTCAAAAGTAGTGACTAGCTCGTCGCTTACACAATCACACACCGAAAACCCTCTAAACTGTCGCCTTTTACGACATGCTAGACAAGAAACACAGTTGGCACATTCTTTATAAGTCCCAGACCAACATTGACAGATCAGCTACTTAATAATATCAATCATCCCCGCTGTCTCTCCCTCCCTGGCCCATAATATAAGGGCACGTACCGGGTGGGTGTGCTATATGTAAACACACGTTGATTTCCCAAATGAATCGCCCGGGGCGATACATCGCCCGCCCGGACCAGGAAATTTAAATTTGAAATTAGGTCTAAGACCAGCCTTCTAAGCACACTTCACTCGTGTCTCGATTTAGAAGATCCAATATCTAGAATTTTGAAGGGTAAATCGATTTTTAAGCGGTATTTAAAAAAGTTTTTTGGATTCGTAGATAAGGTATCATCATCATCTCCCTAGCGTTATGTCCCGTGCTTAGAAGGGGTCCGCTTAGACCATGATCCAGGATTTAGCGAGTCTGGTAATTACATTGAAGCGACTGCCGATCTGACCTTCGTAACCATAAGATAGGGGAACCAGACAATTTTTGGATCATGGTTACAAATCCAAAGTTGTTTGAATTTACAGGTTTCATCACGATGTTTTCCTTCACCGTCGAGCTAGTGGTATAAATACGTACATAGACTTGAAAAATCCAGAGGTACGTGCCCGGGTTTGAACCCGCACTCCTCGGTCAAGAGGCGCGTGTCCTTACCATTGAGCTACCACCGCTCCTGGTGGATGAAGTATGATAGATAATAATATCTAGAACGGAATTGAGGTGGTTGCGCAGTGGTAACTACACGCGCCTCATACCCGAGTGGCGCTGGTTCTAACTCGAGCGTAAATACTAGATTTAGTACAAACATAACATACATAGCATCACGCCCATAATCCCCGAAGAGGTAGTAGGCCCCTTTAACCACATTCAGCTCAAACAAAACTGGGATGGGTTAGATAGAAAATTGTGAAAAAGTAGTGAGAAGTGGCTAGCTCGTCGCCTACACAATCACATATCCAAAAGTCATATACCATTAGTCGCCCTTTACGACATGCTAGGCAAGAAACACAGTTGGCACATCATTAAGTATCCGATCAACATGGAACAATAGGCCAGATTAAATAAATGTAGTAATTATAATGAAGCAACTACCTGACCTTTGTAGCATTTCTCAAAATTAGTGTCACATTGTGTTTTATTAGATGTTGTAGAATTATTTTGTCCCATGTTAAAAATAATGTGCCAAATGTGTTTCTTACCTTACACATCGTAAAAGGCCACTAATGGCGTATTGGTGTTAGTTTGAGATTATTATATTGACAAGCTCGATGACGCATTCGGTAGTGACCCTGCCTCGTGCGCCAAGAGTTATGGGTTTGATCCCCACCCAGGACAAATATTCGTATAATCAATACTTGTGTTTCTTATAAGTCTGGGTGTTAATATACAATATTTAAGTATATATTTGTAATACCACTGTTGTTTCTCATATCCGTAACACAAGTGCTTTAGCTACTTACCTCGGAGTCAGATCAATGTATGTGATGTAGTGTGATATTTATTTTTATTATTTGTTTATTTATATGTTGGCCACGAGTAAGCTACTTGTCACTACTCTGTTCAAAATCTTTGATCAAACCCAACTGAATTTATTTTTAAGCTAAAATTGGTTTAATAAACTTTCTGATCGTTGAACTTAGCCTACCTCCACGTCGTTTGCGAGTGTCATCATATGAACATACAATATACTCATACATTCCACGTTAATATTTAGTATTTGTTCCAAA
Organism: Glyphodes perspectalis; assembly: GCA_951394215.1. Lineage (NCBI taxonomy): Eukaryota > Metazoa > Arthropoda > Insecta > Lepidoptera > Crambidae > Glyphodes > Glyphodes perspectalis. The sequence goes on from OX596228.1 coordinate 4,975,965, forward strand.
AACCTCTAACATCTATACTTATAATAAATCTGTAGAGAGGTCAATTCGGTACATGAATTATATTTTCAAAATAACTATCAGGGGGTGATTAGTGATCGATACTGATGCCAAAAATGCAATCAGTAAAATTTTTGTCTGTCTGTCTGTCTGTCTGTATGTTCCTTATAGAAACAAATACTACTCGACGGATTTTAACGAAACTTGGTACAATTATTCTTCATACTCCTGGACAGGTTATAGTATACTTTTCATCACGCTACAATCAATAGGAGCAGAGAAGTGTAGGGAAATGTTGGGAAAACGGGAGAAGTTACTCCATTTTTTAAGCTTCCGTCGCGTGTGCAGCCTCAATGGTTAAAGTTACATAGAAATCATGTATGACGGAAATAGTCTTTATAATATTAACCATAAACGCGGGTGACACCGCTGGCACAGCTAGTAGTTAATATAAATTAATGTAAATACAATAAAATACACATTGTAACGTAATACAAATTCATAGGATACCGTTCTTAGAATACAAGAATACAGTCATGATTGTTTATTTAAAGTCTTTTTCTGTAGCAAAAAGGTTGAATATTTTTTTAACCGTCAAATACAAAGCTCGGATGAGAGATATTTATTTAACGGGCTTTTAGTGATGATTTAATTTTCATGGGTTCTATAGGAGTAATAAATAATTATCTTATCAAACAGGCTTGGATAATTCAGTAAAAATATTTGTAGCGAAAACTGGTTTGTACTGTTCTATCAGACTTTTTATTTCGGTTTGTTGGTATGAATCTAAATGATCAATTAACATTTCAAAGCCATCCAAATTAATATGTCAATTAAAATTAATTTCACATTTATCTATATGTTTCGTTTCTTGTTTTAATATCTTAGAGTGTGTGAATAAAAATTCTTCATTTTTGTCACCTAGTACATTAGGAATGTCGACATTTGTAATTGTTAATGTTTCACTCTTTGTATAGTTATTTTTACATAGTATGATCTCTAAATCTTCATTTTTCATGTAAAAAGATTTTAACAAAAAATTAAACCGCTAAAATAACTGAAATGCGATAAATAATAAGCTTTTTTATTCCATCTTAATAAATAACTAATGTAAGTATACATAAATATATATTTTTGTTATTATTTTGAGTTTTAAATTAACTTTAATAACTAAGTTCTTTAAATAATGTAAGTATACCTAAGTATATATTTTTAAATAATTTTGAGTTTTAAATTAACTTGAATAACTAAGTTCTTAAAGTAATGTAAGTATACCTAAGTATATATTTCTGTAATTATTTTGAGTTTTAATTAACCTTAATAACTAAGTTTTTAAAGTAATGTAATACTTAAATTACTGACTGACTGAAAATTTCTTTAATAATTTTCAGTCAGCGCCAAACTTATTTGCTATATGAACCTATCAATAATATTTTATTCTCTTCCTCCCTGGACCAAAAAAAATGTATTGCCCCTCCCCCTCCACTCCCCTCCAAACCAAAAGCTGCTTACTTAAGTTAATACTTGATTTTTCGCCTAATCACCCATATACGAAAGACCTGGTGATTTTTCTTCACATTAAATAAATAATAAATAAATATCCGACTACATCACATACATTGATCTGACTCCGAGGTAAGTAGCTTAAGCACTTGTGTTACGGATATCAGAATCAACAGTGGTATTACAAATATATACTTAAATATTGGATATTAACACCCAGACACAGAACAAACATAAGTATTCATCATACGAATGTTTGTCCTTGGTGGGAATCGAACCCACAACTCTTGGCGCATGGGGCAGGGTCACTACCGAATGCGCCATCGAGCCAGTCAAACATTACACATACATACATAGCATCACGCCTGCAATCCCTGAAGAGGCAGGCCGAGTCCAAAAAGCGATAAGTACCCTAAACCACTATCAGCCAAAAATAAAACTCAGCTGGTTTAGATGGAATATTGTTAAAATTACAAGCGGCTTACTCGTCGCCTACATAATCTAAAGCTCAATACACCATTAGTCGCTTTTTACGACGTGCTAAACAAGAAACGCAGTTGGCATATTCTTTTAAGCCCCAGACCAACATGATATTGCGGTCACTGAGTTACCACTCCGGTTTTATATTATATTATATTTATTATAAATGGTACACGAACAGCAATACACATACTCATTCATAGTAAAGTTTAACAGAGGTTACAGTTTAAATATGATCGCCAATTCACTAGTCAACAAAATTACACTCTTTTTTTGCCACATAACAATTTAATACTTTTTTCTAATTATCACTACCAGCATAATACCATTATATTATAAACATTTTCCCATCACGTCACATTTTTTTGTCATTTGCCTAGAAACATTCTAATATCTGCCATTGACACGATTTTTGTTGTATTATTTAACAGCATAAAGATTATTAAAATGTAAACATAATACATGCGATTGATAGTCAGGATGCTGAACATTTCAATGTACTTCGAATTAAGTTTCTACTATGATTCTATGCAAAGTTAAGTCTAATTAAGCTTTACCATAATTTTTGCGTACATTCCAAGCTGCGCATTTTATATGGAGGAATTCTTAATACCATTCTAATGCGAATATTTTGCGATACATTAGTATAGCAATATAATTTACACTGTTAATCAACAATTTGGGATTATTTCTTTCCACAAAAGACAATAGATATGAAAAATTTTGTATTTATGAATTGATTTATCAATACTGAATTCAGACCTTAAAGCCAATTTAAGTAACTTTGTTCTCTAATATCTCAAAAATGTGACCTGATGATCAAATTTGGATGACTGAATCTGAATCAGCTGTTATTGTTTTATCAAAAAGGCAATGAGTTGATTCTGTGCAAAAAAACTGTTGACTAGTATTATAGGTATACACAACATTCTCTAAAACAGTTGTTTTCCAGTAACTAGACTAAAATTAATATTAAGCAGCTTAATTAATATTTATATTTAAATTTAAGGTAAGTTATATAAACACATAATATATAATGTATTTAATACTAACTCAACTTGTCCACAGATTAAATCAGTGTTAGGTGTCAATCTATGTGCTTGTAGACCAAGAACAGTAATAATGGATCAATTTCTTTTTAAATGTTTTGGAGGAGTCATTGAAAATGTCAACCATTGGTACACTGTGTTGTATTTCATTATACTCTTTGCAAATTCTTCGCAGATTAGGGGCCGTCCATTAATCACGTGATGTTTTTAGCAACTTTTTAGACTCCCCCTCCCCCCTGGTGATACGTGGTGAGGTTTTGTACTACCTCCTCCCCCCAGCTAAGATCACGTGTATTTTTTTATACATACTAAGTAGGTATGTTTTATTGTAGGTACTTAGGTAGGTTTTCGCGCAACACGCAGAGAATTTCTCTCGACCGCGTAAGGATGCCTAAGTTATTTCTTGGATTATTGACAGGACAGGAATTAACATGATTGTTGACATTTTGCTTAGTACCTACTTCATAAAAAATAAGGTTATCAATTTACGCAATTTTGCAAGATTGTGAAAACAAATGTAATTTCGGTTTCGAAAATAAATACACGTGATATTTATTTCCTTTAAACCCCCCTCCCCTCTTGTGATATTTCGTGATTTTTTTTCGGATCTGCCCTCCCCTCTTAATGCCTCACGTGATAAATGGACGGCCCCTTAACGCATTTTCACCAAGTCATTTTCTTAAAAAAAAAAAATACGTTTATTTACTTAGAAAGTCAGTCAGCGATCAAAACAGCGCTGTCTACGAGCCGAGTCCGCTGACACTTGCGGCTCTTCAATTAACACATCAGTTTTCGCTGATTAACCCATTAGCACCCAAGTCTTAATTTTTTTATACGTTTTCTTAATTTTTTTATACGTTTATTTACTTAGAAAGTCAGTCAGCGATCAAAACAGCGCTGTCTACGAGCCGAGTCCGCTGAAAGCGCACGAATTATTCAGTGACTACCTCCCTACCTCCCCGTGAAGACACAGGCCCGGCCGAACTAATTGTGTGATCAAATATTCACTTTCCGGAGTGAGCACTATCGCGATAATTAATAGTACATGCGGGGTGGGCGATACTAACGGTTGTTCGGGGTGGAAGTTGACTCTGGGTTAGGTGGTAACTGTGGTTAAATAATAATAACTGTGGTTAACTATCTTTGAATTCTTCTTCATTGTACTTTAGACTTTTTCATGTTAAAAACCATCTAACCTGGAATCATAGAAGGCAGAGTCCAAAAAGTAATTAGCATTCTGAACCACATTTAGCCAAAAATAGAATTGAGTTTAGTTTAAATGGATAATTGTGAACAATCTATACTAATATTATTATTACTTTACTAATATTATTAAGAGTTTGTTTGTTTGTTTTCTTGAACGCGCTAACCTCAGGAACTACTGGTCCGATTTGAAAAAATCTTTCAGTTATAGATAGCTCATTTATCGACATTAACCATATACATACATACATAACATCACGCCCGTAATCCCCGAAGGGGTAGGCAGAGTCAAAGGGGCAGCAAGCTCTTTAACCACATTCAGCCAAAAACAAAACAGGGCTGGGCTAGATGGAAACCATATAACCTTAACTATAAATACAAGCGAAACCGCGGGCACAGTTTGTTAGTCATAAGAGGCTAGCTCGTCGCTTACTTAGTCACAAACTTAATATACAATAAGTCGCTTTTACTACATGCTAAGTAAAAAACATTAAAATAGAAACTTAAATGTTCGAAATCTTGGAAACCACTCACATTTGACCCCCAGTTGATAAAGGTCAATTTGCTGCAAATGACCTCTAGCACAACCACTTGTACGGAATAGATTCAATTACCAGTCATCCTTTATATATACTATTATGCTTCCAATCCCCGAAGGTATGACAGAGTCCAAAAAGCCATAAGGTTCTTTAACCACCTTCAGAGAAAAAGCGACAGTTCCATAAAACAAACATATCATCACGCCCGTAATCCTCGTAGGGGTAGGCAGAGTCAAAGGGGTAGCAGCCCAATAACCACATTCAGCCAAAAATAAAACTGAGCTGTGTTAGATGGAAAATTGTGAAAAAGACAAGTCGCTAGCTCGTCGCCTACACAATCACCCAAAACCCGATGTACCATTAGTCGCCTTTTACGACATCCTAGACAAGGAACACAGTTGGCACATTCTTTTTAAGTCCCAGACCAACATGGGACTAGTAAACGGTTACACAAAAATACTTAAAAATCCAACCACCGTTAAGACTCTCTTACTAACTAACTAACTAAACTTCACGCCACTTCCCTAGCGGGGTAGGCAGAGAGAACCGAACGCCATATGGCACGATCCTTACACACCTCACTCGCCTCTTCAACATTCATAATCCTTTTCATACAAGCTCTACGATTTTTATGACTCCTAACATCACCTTCTTTTAATACACGACCAATCTGGTCGTTGTAGGTGAGCCTGGGCCTCCCGCGGCTCCTACATCCTTCCACATTCGCATTGTATATCTGTTTAGTCAATCTTTCGTCATCCATTCTTTCCACATGTCCGAACCACCGGAGCATGCCTCTTCTTACCAAGACTCTCTTAATTATTCTTTAAACAAGGATTACCTAACCCTCGCTTAACAGCCCTTGTGCTACCCACCCCAGCTAATCCTGATACAGTCTGTTTAACTTCATTTATAAGTAATACCCTTGATAAGTATTTACCATCGCTGTGACGTATGACCGTGTATCATGTTCAGCCATTCATTCATTCATTCACTTGTTGAGTGAGTGTACTTCTAGTTGAGTATATTGGGTGTACCCAGAAAATGGTTGGAGCATTTCATTCAAATTCAACAGATGTTAGATGCGCACATTAATACGAGCCACTTGTCTGATGGCGAAAGATTTTGGTACAATACTGAAGAGCGTAGGTTTGAATCCCGCTAGAAGCAAATATTCGTTTAATGAACTTGACGTTCATGTTTAGCCATCAATACGCTCAATTATCGCATCTTCTTAAATCACAACATCCATTATACGAACTTACTCGTAATTTTTCTTTATCATCATGTCACTCAACAGTTGTATAATACCATAATTATACATTTATCACTGATACAGTCATTGTCATTATGGATACCGATAATCATCATCATATTTATCCATCGCAGAGCCATTTTACTGAGCCATCACTCCACCCGACCAATGTTCGCCCAAAACTACCATAAATGAGGATGGACAGACAAACGCTTGATTAAAAACAAACAGTTGTGGGAGTAGTCGGCTGAAACAACAGTGTCTATGGAAGGCGTTTTACTCTGTAATCTATTACCTAGTTCGGGTATAGAGTAAAAAATAGAGCGGATACGAGCGTTAGGGGTGTTAGTTTTAGGGGTGACGAATCGTTCGTTTTTTCCATTTAAAATCTATTGACAATTTTTAAGGATTATAGATACACGTCATGTCTGGTCAGTCACCTACATTTTAGATTTCGTATAAACTTGACACAGACAGATGTCGCTACAGGCATCATTTAGACTGATTGAGAGATAAAACCGAATAAAAACGTTATTATTTCACTTTAAAAAAATGTTTTTTCATAAAATGGGTTATTTACGTAATTTCTTAGATAATTTATAAAAATTTAGGTTAAAAACATGTTTATAAAATATTTTCTTTAGAAGCAAACCAAAATAATGTTTGTTTTAAAACCATGAATTTTACACAGATGGCTTATTATTACTAAGAAACAACTTACCTGTGCTTGTAGCGCCATCTTGTATTATTCGTGACAAACAGACTAAACTTTGCGGTAGTTCCAATTACTCACCACTGTCGCTGTTCTTGCGCGAGTTATAGCAGTAACTTTTCAAGTATGGGCAGTGACCCTCTGTTGTACGTAGTATATTATTACTATACACTATTATCACGCTCGCAATCCCCGAAGGGGTAGGCAGAGTCAAAAGCGCAGCAGGCCTCATTAACCACATTTAGCCAAAAACAAAACTGGGCTGGTTTAGATGAAAAAAATTACTCTGATTTAAAAATCCGAGTTTGAACCAACACACTTCGCACGAAAGCCTCGCCTCAATCGTTCAGCTACCAGATTTCACTAATTTATACATCTCTAAATTATATTCATAATTCTCCGCAGTAACTAGTTTCGGTTTCCATTGTAATAAGATAACTCTAAAAGCAATTAAGTTGGAAAAACGTATTAACGATTTCAGGTATAGTGTAATGTTAATGAGATGGACAGACGGACGGGCGATTAAATATAAACAGTAGCGAGAGAGGACGCCTGAAACAACATTGGTCGATAGATAGATTCGTATAATCAAAGTCTCATTTGCTATGTTTTTGTGAACGTAAAAAATCTATTATTCTTATATATTTTTTTCTTTTCTTTTTATTCTTCACAGGCCCGTTGGTCGAGTGGTCAGAGATCCTGGCCACGAAACCGAGAGTCGCATATGTTTCGTGTGATGAACATGGACATTTGTACTCGAGTCGTGGATGTTTATAAACGTATTTAAGTATGTTTATCCGTTCACCTAGTATCCATAGCACAAGCATAAGCTTAGTTTGGAACTATTGAATTGGTGTGCCAGTCTGGAGAATTTATTATTTATTATTATATAAAAAAGATGGAAATAATGTTTTGCTAAAGTTTTTGCCATAGTCTGAAAAGATATAAGTAATATTTGGATCTAATGTAACTATCGAGTTTCTTGCCGGTTTCTTCTCGGTGGAATCTACTTTTTAACCGATTGCTGTAGATTTTGTTTTGACGATTTATAAGTGCTTTTTTGAAACCTATACAGGGTTATTTTAAATTTATGCAAAATGTCTTACCTACTTGTTTAATTCATTATTCAAATGCACCAATTTAAAAGATTAAGGAAGAGCAAAAAATATTTTTTATACGAAACAGCCAATCACCGTTTTTCGTAAAATAAAAAAAAATGGGTCATTCTCTAAGATCTTTTAAATTAGTTCCTTAGAATAATGAGTTTATAAGTGTTTTTGCATAAAGTAAAATAAACCTTGTATAAATAAAAATAATTTCATTTCATCGATTGATTTCGAAATGTAATTATGTACCTAATTCTTAAGCAGAAATTCCCATATTGCCTCTAGTATTTGCTCTGGAATCAAAATTAATGTACCAACTGTGGTTCTTACCTAACATGTTGTAAAAGGCGACTAATGGTATATTATGTTTGGGTGTGTGATTGTGTAGGCGACGAGCTAGCCACTTGTCACAACTTTTTCACAGTCTTCCGTCTAACCCAGTTTTATTTTTTAACTGAATGTGTTTATGGGGGCTTCTAGCTTCCCGTGAATTATGGGAATTATGGGCGTGATGTTATGTATGTATGTATGTATAAAAGGCATTTGAAAGAGTAACTATCGAGTCTCTTGCCGGTTTCTTCTCGATAGAGTCTACCTTCCGAACCGGTGGTAGTCTTATTTGTTTTTTTTTTGTAGTGCTTTCTTAAGTGCTTTCTTGAAGCCTATACATATAAAAAATATAATATAAACATAGATATTTGAAATTTGAATTTGAATTAGAATTTATTTGTTATGATTATAATACCAAAAACAAACTTCTACGTGCAAACTTAAGTATGTAGTGGTTTAATTTCTATTGTATGAACTGAGTTAGATATGTTAATGAATGTTGTATTTAATATAATTCTTTGCTTCACAGAGCCATTCACCGCTCGCAAACGAACCTCAATTTCAAAGACCTTAATACTTTTTCAGCCATCGCTTGGCTGGGCCATTCGCCGCTCGCAACAAGCCGTGGTGTAATTGCTTGTACTTTCATCGAAATTTCAATGAGTAGAAACATAAACGCGGCTTTGTGGCCGCCGCTGCCGCTTGCGCGCTTCCTGCTGCTAGTGATGGGACACGAGCGTAATTATCGATATCGATAAATAAATTAAAAATTTAATTTTTAATAGTTGAAATGCCTTCTTTGATTTCGTCTAAAATGTAGACCAGACCAGTTAATGAACTGTGTCTTTCTGTATGTCTGTCTGTTACGTTTAACGCACAAAACCTTGTATAATTGTATGAATTAATTCGCCAAAAACTTGTAACAGATTATTACGAAATTTGGTTCAACAAAAACGAATTGTAAAAAACCAAATTTAACGAAACTGCAAGCAAAGGCTAATTGGAAAGTAATTGTTGATTGCAAATTTCTTACAATTCAATGTGTCAACCGTAAATGAAGAAATATAATGCATTCGGTTCTCTTTGCCCGTCCTGCTAAAGAAGTGACGTGAAGTTTAGTTAGTTAGTTATATACTGGATGACTTTTTTTACCGTCAGGAAAATTTACATGTGAGATAGGTAAATGATATAGATGACGATAGCATGATCACTTTAAAAAAAAAATTTTTTTTTAAATTTTTTTAATAGATAACCTATCCTCATAACCATCTAATTCTAACTTAATTTTGACTAACATAACATTTAAAAAACAAATATTGGAAAAAAGATAATAAAAATACGAAATCACCAAAACTCAAACGCATATTCACCCTACTCCGAATGCGCTAAACATCAATGAATTCGCTCGTGTTTATCTATTTCTTTGTTGCGCAGCGCACACTTATTATTATTACTGATTTCAACCCCGCGCGCCCGCGCACGCACCCGCGCCGGCCAGGCGGCCCCTTTGACCTTTCTTCAGTCACTCACCTGTCGTGCCTTGTGATATACGCGTGACCGTGTCGGAAGTACCTATCGTTCGCTCGCCGTAATTACGTAGACGTACGTTATAAAAACTTACGAATATTCAAATGTGGAATACCTAGCAATGGTTAGGTGTTATATTCAGTGTAGTGAAAGTGTAGAAGCAGCGCAACGAATGTACGCAGAACCGAGCCATCTACAATCTTTGCGGAACAGTGGTATTTTGGCTCCGAGGATTCCTAGTACAAATTTAATTTTGAGAATCTACCAAAGATTGTCAAATCTGCATCCGTACCATTTTACACGTGTACAGGCATTACACGCCGCTGATCCCGGACCCCGCATGGAGTTTTGTCGCTGGCTAACCTAACCTATGGAGCGACGAATCTATTTTTACCCGTGTGGGCATTTAGTATGTTCATAATGAACACTGGTGGAGCTTCCGAAACCCACATAAAATAAAAGAAGACTCGCACCAAATCAGGTTCAGTGTCAATGTGTGGGCTGCGATAATCCACGATCGTATTATTGGGCCGGTCTGGATTGAAGGACGATTGACAGGTGCTACATACCAACAGATGATTCAATCGGTCATTGACCCTCTGTTAGATGACGTTCCCCTGACTTATTTACGAGGCCTCTACTTTCAACACGACGGTTGTTCTGCCCATTACGAACGATCTGACCGCCAGTATTTGGATGCTGTTTTCCCTGATAGGTGGATAGGCCTTGGCGGGCCTGTGAACTGGCCCGCGCGTTTACGGGACTTAACGCCGCTAGATTTTTATTTGTGGGCCGAGTTGAAGCGGCTAGTGTACACTGAGGAAGCACAAAGTGTTAATGACTACAAAACAGCGAATAATAGACGCTTTCGATATTATAAAAAGTGATAGAGACACTCTTCGCAGTTTAACAAACAATTTGCAACGATGTGCTAGTTTGTGTTTGGAAAGAAACGGATAACATTTTGAACAACTGTTAAAATATCGTTAAAAGGTAAGTTTTAATTAGTAATGTAAATACAATCAGTGTGATTTGTAAATAAGTTGATTCCAATCTTTAAGTACGCCTCAATCCATTCCAATACAGCGTGTTGTAAATAAGTTAATAAGTCGTATGTAGGTAGGTACTAATTTCTTTTAACTTAACAAAATGTAGGTAACAAAATGTAACCTACTGCATCTTTGGCGGTCCTAAGTCCGTAAAAGTATGAAGGAAGGATTGAAATTTACTTTAAATTTATCCTATGAATAACACGAAAAAAATTTGCGATTTTTTGTCTCGCTGGTTTTTTTTTTTGCAAGGATTCAAAATGAACGACATTCAATTCATTCACGCACACGCGGGGCGGGCGGCGGCCGCGCGTCCCCCGCGCCGCGCTACCGCTACCATTTTACTACATTTCCTACAAATAATACGCATGCACTAATGTATTTAAAATTCATGATTTTTTTTGGATATTCCAAAATTTATAAAATCAGTTGTATTTTATAAACACACACATGTATAGAAATGGTTTTAGGTACACATTACACAGTTCTTTTTTCCTGACGGTAAAAAAAGTCATCCAGTATAAATATTGTCAAGGATACAAGAAATGACAGGACATAGAGTATATTTCATCCAGAAAAAGTACCGTCTTTGGGTAAAAAATACTTTAAGATATTGAACCGGCATGACAACCCAATTGTAAAATCTAATCAAGAAAATCTAACGTCACCAAAAATATCGATAAAACCAACGACACTTACCCACCCTTATCGTCAGTGCAGGTGAACTTACCGTTAACTATCTCTCCAGTACATCACTTTAGTGTGACAGCTCTCAATATACCACACGCGAAACTAGACTCCATTCCGTTCACATTAAGACTCAAAATAGCACACCATAATATTGGATTTTGGTCCTTCCAACCCAGACATCTGGTTTATCTTTTATGGAACGATGAAAGCAACGAACTTTGGACTGTATTTTTAAGCGCATAGAGGGTATATTCCCTTGGGCATGCAAATCAGATAGTATATTGTATATTTAAGAAAATTAACATATACTTCTATATAACGCAGTATATGCGCGTTGGTGGATATAACATGTTGAATTCGAGTACTTGGTTCAATTCTCGGGTTAAGTAAAGTTTATAAGGAGAGTTCTATTTTAAGAGTTAATGATTAGATATGTTTTCCTTCGTTAGACTGGTCCTTAAGAATAATTTACCAACTATGTTCTGTCTAGCGTGTCGTAACAGACGACTAATAGTTTATTGGGTATTTACTTTGTGATTGAGTTGGCGACGAGATATCTCCTTGTCAATACCACAGAGTAATAATATACTACGTACAACAGAGGGTCACTGCCCATACTTGAAAAGTTACTGCTATAACTAGCGCAAGAACAGCGACAGTGGTGAGTAATTGGAACTAAAGCAAAGTTTAGTCTGTTTGTCAGGAATTATACAAGATGGCGCTACAAGCACAGGTTAGTTGTTTCTTAGTAATAATACGCCATCTGTGTAAAATGCATGGTATTAAAACAAAAAATTATATTGGTTTGCTTCTGATAAAAATATTTTATATTCATGTTTTTCACTTTAATTTAATAAATTATCTAAGAAATAACGTAAAAAACTTATTTTATGAAAGAAAAAGCATTTTTTTAAAGTGAAATAATAACGTTTTTATTCGGTTTTATCTCTCAATCAGTCTAAATGATGCCTGTAGCGACATCTGTCTGTGTCAAGTCTATACGAAATCTAAAAAGTATGTGACTGACCAGACATGTCAATACTTTTTCACAATTTTCCGTCTAACCCAGCCCAGTTTTATTTTTTCAGCTGATTGTGGATAGTCTAGCTACCTCTTTGACTCTGCCTACCCCTTTGGGGATTGCGGACGTGATGATATGATGATGATGATGATATATCAGGTTTAAAGAATTTATTCTCATAAGAACTTATAAAATTACAGTTCACTTAAAATGAGACTTAAATAACTTATAATTACAGTTAGAATTTAAATGGCGCAGCGCAGCTATTTTATGTACTTAATTAAACTAAACTATTCACCTTGTATTCACAAAATATTACCACTATTATATCTAGTTTAATAACATTTGCTCAGCAGTGAAAATCTAATCTATAAATCTGCTCAATTAAGCAACTTTAAGTTGGTCACAGTAAAAGTTGCTTACCTTGGAGTCAGATCAAATCAATGTATGTTATATAGTCTATACATACATTAATCTGACTCCGAGGTAAGTAGCTTAAGCACTTGAGCTACCAATCTCAGAATCAACAGGGGTATTACAAATATATACTTAAATATTGAATATTTACACCCAGACACAGAACAAACACAAGTATTCATCATACGAATGTTTGACCTAGGAGGTCAAACCCACAACTCTTGGCGCATGGGGCAGCGTCACTACCGAATCCACCATCGAGCCAATCATCAACTAGTCAGACAAGTATGTCTAACTAACTAACTAACTAAACTTCACTCCACTTCCCTAGCGGGGTAGGCAGAGAGAACCGAACGCCATATGGCACGATCCTTACACACCTCACTAACTATGACCAAATTTGTCCGGCTCCCTTATCTAAGGGTGATGAATGTCAGGCAGTCCCTTCAATGTAATAACACTCATAAACTCCAGGATTATGGTCCAAGCAGACCAAAGTTAGGGATGGGGAAATCCAGTAACCTGGTCCTATTAGACGTTAGGGAAAGGGGAGAAGAAGAAGACTTACCCTTAGCAGAGGGGATGTTGGCAGCTGTGCTGGGTACCACCACTGGCATCATCGGTGCTGGTATCTGAAAAAAATATATAAACTTGAATCTACATATATCTACAACAAAAATAACGTATAATGTGTCTGTTGTACAAAAAACAGCGTATATCTAAATTCATATGAAATTATGTACGGTACTAATGACAAAAAGCTATTGTTAAAGTTTTTTCGTCTGCCTGTTTTATCTAACTAAGCGTACCTATGCTTGTGCTATGGACACCAGGTGAACGGATGGATATACTTACATACATAGCATTACGCCCATAATCCCCGAAGGGTAGGCAGAGTCAAAGGGGCAGCAGGCCCCCTTAACCACATTTAGCCAAAAAAAACTGGGCTGGGATAGATGGAACATTGTAAAATACACAATCACATACCCAAAACCCGATAAACCATTAGTCGCCTTTTACGACATGCTAGGCAAGAAAGTTGGCACATTCTATTTAAATTCCAGACCAACACGGGACAATGGGCTGGGTTAGATGAAAATTGTGAAAAAGTAGCGACAAGTGGCTAACTCGTCGCCTACACATCACGTAATAGACATACTTAAATATGTTTATAAACATTCATGACTACGAAACCACAAAACCTGGTCATTTGTATTGACAAATGACCAGGTTTCGTGGCCAGGGGTCAGACCACTTGACCAACAGGGCTAACGAATAACGTGACCCACACGAATTCCAAATTTTCGGCTGAAGCTTCGTTTCTACCGAATTTATATAAGTATTTTTTAACACTCGAAAACGAATCAAAAATAGCAGAAAATGGCAATTAAAACTAAACTTTCGTCGGTCACTAACATAAACTATTCAAATTCAATTCAAATTCAAAATATCTTTATTTATATGGGCTTCAAGAAAGCACTTATAAATAGTCAATATACATAAAAAAAAATTATAAGAAATAATACTACCACCGGTTCGGAAGGCAGACTCTATCGAGAAGAATCCGGAAAGAAACTCGATATTTACTCTTTTAAAAGCCAAATTTTGCAAATTTGTAAACTTAATTATTATATACTTAGACTATGTAGATATCACTGCAGGTGAACACTTCATTAAGAAGTTAACCATAAATCCTTGTCATTGAGGTAATCTTGTAATAACCCTTACTCATTAAAAATGATTTAATATATAATTTGAACTTATCTAAGGGTAATGTTATAATACTTTGTGGTAGTTTACTAAGACCTGATCCTATCCATCGCTAGATTCCTAGCTCCATCCCCTGGCCCACCACCGCCACCCGCAAGACGGTGTTTCGCGTTTGCCCCAGCGTTGTTAACAGCAAGCCCCAGGGGTACAACCTGACTAATTAGGGAGGGATGTAACGTTGGGGGTGCGTGTCCATTGTAAAACAAGGCACGGGATTGATGGGACGAGATTTTGTTAACTTGTAAGCAAGTTCCCTTTGAAACATAGATTATAACGTACATTGACTGCCTCATTGGTCTAGTGGTAGCATGCGCCGCTTTAGGATCAAGAGGTCCCGGGTTCAAATCCCGGGTCGGCCCAAAAATTTGTGGCTGGGTATTACAATATTACTCAGTAACAGCCCGGAGTCAGGAAGTTGGCGGTTTAATCACACCCGTGCCTCGGAAAGCACGTTAAGCCGTTGGTCCTGCAGGTTTCAGCTGCATTGCATCGGCTTGCTGACGTTTCAGACATAGCGCGATTATTTTTTTTTAAATGTTCTATTTTTAGTGACGTTTCGGACACCATTAAATTATTGAAGCTGCTTAATACAGTCAAATAATAATTGGTCACAAATGATACTATATAGATAGATATCTTTACTAATAATAATAGTCTGATAGTTCTCGGTCACAGCGGCCAAACTCAACGAGGATAAGACGCAGGACATAAATAAATATGAAAAAAATATTAGACGACATCACATACATTGATCTGACTCCGAGGTAGGTAGCTTAAGCACTTGTGTTACGGATATCAGAATCAACAGCGGAATTAGAAATATATACTTAAATATTGGATATTAACACCTAGACACAGAACAAGCACAAGTATTAATCATTCGAATTTTTGTCCTGGGTGGAGATCCAACCCACAACTCTCGGCGCATGGGGCAGGGTCACTATCGAATGCGCCATCGAGCGAGTCAAAAACATATGGAACATTATTTTCAAGTCCCACACCAAAATTGGATATTGGGAACCTCGTATGTCGTCTCGTATGTAACAATGGATACAAACTCGCCCTGCAGGCTACACCGCTTATATAGTTAGTTGTTATTGTTAAGGCTAATGGGAAATTCTTTGGCGAGTTATTACAAAGAAATTATGAGAATTCATTATAAGGAAAAATAATATGGAGGTTAGGTTACTTTACGTTGTGTTTTAATTATTCATCTCATCTTTGATGATGTGATTAGTTTTAAATTGGGTTGTTAAGGGCTGTCTGATGGGGTGGTAGTTGAGTGTTGAGGACATGCGGTTCTTAAGCGAACAGTGTGGGTTCCGGGCATGTACATCGTATAGACGTACGTATTTATACCACTCTAATCAAACGATTACGGATGTGTAACCATAATTTAATATGTCTGATTCCATTCATCATCTTTCTAGCGTTATGTCCCGTGCTTAGACGGGGTCCGCTGAGAATATGATCCAGGATGAAGCGAGTCTGGTAATTACATTGAAGCGACTGCCGATCTGACCTTTGTAACCCTAAGATAGGGGAACCAGACAATTTTTGGATCAAGGTTACAAATCCAAAGTTATTTGAATTTGCAGGTTTTATCACGATGTTTTCCCTCACCGTCGAGCTAGTGGTATAAATACGTACATAGATTTGAAAAATCCAGAGGTTTTGCCCGGGTTTGAACCCGCACTCCTCGGTTAAGAGGCGCGTGTCCTTACCATTGAGATACCACCGCTACTGATTCCATTAATAATGTTTTTTTTAATAGTAAATCTTAAATAAAAATATCATAAATTTTCACCGCCCCGTGGTTTTACCCGCGTAGTTCCCGTTCCCGTGGGAATACGGGGATAAAATATACCCTATATTACTCGCTGATAAAGTAGCTTTCCATTGGTAAAAGAATTTTTCAAATCGGTTCAGTAGTTTCGGAACCAGTTCCATACAAACAAATATTGCAATGCATCTGTAGCTCTGTCTGTTATTTTTTCTTGTCTACACTCCTGCGCATAGTTGAATTTGTAATGAAAGTTTTATACAAGTTTGAACGTTAAGAAAAAGCCAAAATTTAGGTTATAATTATTTTTCTAAAAAAAAACACCTAACAAAACTTTTGCAACTGTTTGACTGAACTACTGAGGCAGAGCCGAAACCTAGTTATTTATTTATTTAATAATAAATAAATAAATTATTCAAGCTGACAAACCAATTCCCGAGTTCCAAACTAAGCTTATGCTTGTGCTATGGATACTAGGCGAACGGATAGACATACTTAAATACGTTTATAAACATCCATGACTCGAGTACAAATGTCCATGTTCATCACACGAAATATTTAAACCCGCGGCCCTTGGTTTTGTGGCCAGGGTCTTTGGCCACTCGACCAACGGGTCAGTTAAGTTTATTTATTAAGTCTTACTTACACATTAAATTAAAACAGACGTCCGTATTTATATAATGTCAGAAGAAATTTGAGAAAATGCCAACCCTAGTTATCATTTTAATTTTTTGCACAAGAAATTAAATGTAATTATCAAACGAAATGTTTACTTTATGACCTTTTATATTTTTAACAAGATGAAATAAAAATTATGTTTTTAAAATACTAGCAACGTCTCGCGGTTTCACCTGCGTAGTTCCCGTTCCCGTGGGAATACGGGGATTAAATATAGCCTATGTTACTCGCTGATAAAGTGGCTTTCCAATGGTGAAAGAATTTTTGAAATCAGCACAGTAGTTTTTGAGTTAATTCATTACAAACATACACACACACACAAAAATACAAATCTTTCCTTTTTATAATATAAGTATAGCGTAATTAGTCCATATTTAAATAAATAAAGCCTTTGTGATTAAACTACTTAACAAATAGTAAAACTATGGCAATAAAGTACAAAGAAATTTAATAATATAAATTAACTGTTTAGGTATTTTCATCATCTTCCTAGCGTTATGTCCCGTGCTTAGTCGGGGTCCGCTTAGACCATGATCCAGGATTTAGCGAGTCTGGTTGAAGCGATAGCCCGATCTTCGTAACCATTAGGGTTAACCAGATAAATTGGATCATGGTTACACACCCATAGTTATTAAGTAAGGGCTACTAACTAACTAACTAAACTTCACGCCACTTCCCTAGCGGGGTAGGCAGAGAGAACCGAACGCCATATGGCACGATCCTTACACACCTCACTCGCCTCTTCAACATTCATGATCCTTTTCATACAACATTTTACGTAGGTACTTATTTAACTAATTATTCTATAGAATCAATTTAAAGGATTTTATAAAATGAGTCCCATGTTGGTCCGAGACATAAAAAGAATGTGCCAACTGTGTTCCTTTCCTAGTATGTCGTAAAGGCGACTAATGGTATATTAGATTTTGGGTGTGTGATTGTGTAGGCGACGAGCTAGCCGCTTGTCACTACTATTTTACAATTTCCCATCCAACCCAGCTCAGTTTTATTTTTGGCTGAATGTGGTTAAAGGGGCCTGCTGCCCCTTTGACTCTGCCCACCCCTTCGGGGATTATGGGCGTGATGTTATGTATGTATAAAATATAAGCAAACATTTGTTTTTTACTTTACATACAAAATTTTATCAGCTGATTGGCTAGTCTGTATGAAAAGTAAAAGAAAAATTGCTTATTTTCTAAAATCGTTCAAATTAGTTACTTAGAATAATACGTTTATTAAATAGGTAACACGTTTCGCATATAAGATAAATAACCTTGTATACAAATCCACAATTTTCTCCTTATTTGTATAATCTATTTCTGTGCAAAGAACTCTCAGAAAGGCCCTATATTTAATTCATACTATGAAAATATCACCCTACAACATTGGTATTACGGCCAGAGTATTGATATAACATATTATTATTGTGGTCCGGGCGGGGCAGTCAGGCGGCAGGAATGCGTAAGTCAAAAAATAATAATTTAGAGTTCTCAGTAATAAAAACCGTAGAGCTTGTCTGAAAAGGATCATGATTGAAGAGGCGAGTGAGGTGTGTAAGGATCGTGCCATATGGCGTTCGGTTCTCTCTGCTTACCCCGCTAGGGAAGTGGTGTGAAGTTTAGTTAGTTAGTTAGTTAGTTAGAGTTCTTAAGAGAGCGTTTACTCAAATATTGTACTAAAATATTTCAAGAGGCCTTCAAATATCTTATACATTATACTCGTATAATATCCATTTTATGTCATATGTACTGAAATTCATAATTTCCCATGTTGGTTTGTGATAAAAGAAATATAAATATTAAACAATTAGTAGATTTAAACAACTACATATATTTCATACTCATTGAATGTAATATTTAATTTTTATTTTATTTTTATTTTTTTAATAATAATAATAATAATATTAACCAAGTAATTCCTAATTAGGTTATATCTTATGAAACCGTATTTCTCGTTTGAATTCCTCGAGATATAGAAATATTTAAGTAATTTAATATCTAAGTTCATAAACACTTAATACATTGTCTCTTGGACATACATACATAACATCACGCCCATAATCCCCGAAGGGGTAGGCCGAGTTATAGGGGCAGCAGAGCCCCTTCAACTGCATTAAGTCGAAAATAAAGCTGGGTTAGTTAGTTATTGTGAAAAAGTAGTGACAAATGACTAGCTCGTCGCCTACACAATCACACACCCAAAACCCCATAAACCATTAGTCGCCTTTTACGACATGCTAGGCACGAAACACAGCTGGCACATTATTTTTAAGTCCCAGACCCACGTAGAAATTCCTTTGCTACCACACATTCATAAAATAAAAACAAAATATATATTTTTTTACAAATGCCAAAAATCCTTTTTTTTTCGAAAATGTAAAAAGTTCACTTACTCGCTTTCAAAACTCCATCGTCAATAGTAGGTTGGATAAATATCCTTAGGGATCTCAGATCAATAGTACTTTGTGATTTAACAAAGGAAATACGGGATTCTTGAGTCTCGAGCTTGTTAGTTCGAAAGTGAGGTGCTGCGACGGCGAATGGTGAATTTTACTCGATAGTAGAAGAGAGGTAATGTGTTTAGAAAGTATATATCGCATCTTTAGTAATACTAGCAAAAGTCTGAGTTAACTGAGGGCTCAGAGTAGTTTTTATCTAAGTATTTATACTAAAATTAGAATGCTGAAGAGTTTGTATGTTTCACCCGCGTTTATGGTTAATGTTATATAACTTAGATATGTTATACTTCTATATATACTCCTATATAAGTAGCGGTGGTAGCTCAATGGTCAACACGCGCCTCTTAACCGAGGAATGCGGGTTCAAACCCGGGCACGTACCTCTGGATTTTTCAAATCCATGTACGTATTTATACCACTAGCTCGACTCGTGAGGGAAAACATCGTGATGAAACCTGCAAATTCAAACAACTTTGGATTTGTAACCATGATCAAATAATTGTCTGGTTCCCCTATCTTTGGGTTACGAAGGTCAGATCGGCCGTCGCTTCAATGTAATTACCAGACTCGCTAAATCCTGGATCAAGGTCTAAGCGGACCCTGTCTAAGCACGGGACATAACGCTAGGAAGATGATGATATACTCCTATATACACTCCTATATCCTGTCGGTAGAATATTTATTTTGTTTTGTTATGACTATTCATAAGTGCTTTTGTGGAGCCTACATGAATAAAAATATTTCTATTTATATTTCTATATGTTATATAGTTTTATAGCCTTCCTCGTCAAACGGCTATCTTACACTGAAATAATTTTTCAAATCGGATCAGTAGTTCCTGAGATTAGCGAGTTCTAGCAAACAAACAAACGTATATTTAAAACTATATAATGTAACAATACATAATGTACAATGGTTATTTTTTATACATCTAACATAGTTAAATTTCAGTTCCTTAAGCCATATCTACTCTTTTATTATTTCATAAATTTGTCACTTTTTAAATTAAAACTCATAAAACCGTTTATTAACTATCGAAAATTTTTAGATATTTGTAAATGCGACAAATCGACGCATGTTATATGCTGTGTTCCTCGCCTGCATGTCGTAAAAGGTCGTAAAACTTATCGATACCTCCTACGTAAGTTGTTGTATCTCCAAAACTACAATTTTACAGGAGAGCGTTTTAAAGATTCAAATTAGCCTACAAACTTCATTTTTTAACATATCTTTTTAAAATTTCGTAAATGAGTATAATTTATAGTATTCTTGACTGTGTTGAAAGATAATTAGAAAAATATATGTATTTTCTGAGATATGGTTCTTACAACACTTTACTACGGAATACAGGCTGCCCTCGTAGTTGTATGTCACACTTACACCATTATTCTGCGAAGTCTAGATTTCTTCAATTGTTGTATCTCACACTTAAAATATTATACTACGGAATTTAGATTACGTTTATTGTTTTATATGATACTTACAACAATATACACTGAACAGTTTAAGCTTAATTCCATTGTATGTGACAATTATAGTAAATATAGATTACAAATTAAGTGTGTATCATTGCATTTGAGCAAATTTTAGGTTAAAAATAAAAAAGAAATATTATTAAAGCCAAATTTCTCTACTTTTTAATAGGAACAACATATTATAATACTAGATATTTTTAGAATATTTTAATGAACCTTTGAACAAAAGTTACATAGAACAAACATTAAGTTACATAGAACGAACATTAAAAAACAAATACGAGTAATACTCGTATCTTCCACTACTAGGTGATAAAATAAAAATCATCTTATTTAGCAACTTAAAAACATAACTCACTCTTCTTTAGAAACAATTAAAATAAAATCCTAAAAAAAGAACAATATGGAATATAAAACAAATAATCATTTGACTTATTTATGAAATCTTATAATTTCTATGAGATCAACTTAAGACAACTAGAAATCAGGTAACCATTTGTAATTATTGCCATTATAAATATTTTTGGGCATAATACAAAATACTAATTCAAAACTTTCAAATCAAAAAACCTATTTGTTGGGTTGGTTAATTGGAGCATTAAAAGAGAAAAAATCTTATTACTTTTAAAATCAGTCAGAGCATCAATAATAAAAATGAAGTGTTAAAAATAAATTTAAATAAATGTAAAAAATAAATCTAATTTATACTATTCTGAATCAGACGTTTCATTATTATTAGTGCCAGCAACGTAAGATAGACTCCAAAAAAATCATGATAAGTGGCTGGAATAATTCCATTGTTACAGAGACTCATTAGGTCATCATATTTTGCCTTTGTTAAAGGAAGACGGTTAGGGTAGAGAGAACTTAACTCTGCAATGCTATTTCTCTGGCGTCTTCGAGTATTGGTATTAATGGCAATCGTCATGTCATAGCATTACTCTTTGCCAAATCGTATCGATATTCAATTTTAAAAGGATCTTCTCCACATACCCGGACTTCTTTTATTTTGGTCCACTTAACTACGTCTCCACACATATTTTTTGACCAATTACGCGCGTCTAAAAGTTTTTTATAGTTAAAGAATGCGGTATGCTTCATTACTATGACGTTATAAGGCTTTCCTTCCTGTTTAGCCCATCTTACCAAGCTAAACCATTCTAGAGGTGTTTAAATAAGTTTATTTTTAGACGAACGTTCTATTACAGCGTGAACGCTGTCCCCCTCTGCTTGGGTATGCCCTTTTTCGAGGAAGGTATGTTTTATCGTAATGTTAAGTTTCTGAGCAATATACACATAAAATGCAAGCACTATGCGATTGCGGTTCTGGCCAGTACAATTGTCCGACCAGAACCTGAATTCTCTAGCACCCTGGTCATGCATTTTGTGTATAAAATCTGAAAGATAGCTTGATACCTCGTTAGAACCACGTTTAGCTTCTCCCTCGTGCCACATATAACAATGGCCCTCTTTGTTTGCCTAATATTGTCACATACACTGTTTTTAAAAGAATCTGTTAGCTTTACAGGGTGATTTGAATGTTTTCCTCTTAGATCTGGGACTACTACTCTAGTTGTCTTGTCCATCTTTTCTAGAGCCTTATTAATAACCTGATCACTGACAGATAAAGTCTCTAAAAAATGTTTTTGGCACACATCTACATAATTAATGCTATTCTCATCATATCCCACTGGTAATGAATATTTTAATGTGTAATTACGTTTTGAGGTAGTGTCTGTATACACTCTTCGTTTATGTTCCTTCTTCTAAGTTAGCCACATACATCCACTGCTTTTCTCGATTGCCTAAACTCCAAAAACTCTCAAATTATCAAAACATTTCTTTCGACAGCAACATGGCGGGTCCATTTTTCTACTTGGTTGTATTTTACCTTTTATCGTCATATATTATTTTCCCAAATTAGTTAAAACCTTATCTTATTATCTATCCATTCATTAAAATTTATTTTTCTCACATTACCTTTATCTTTCCTTGATTGACGGCGGCGGTTGGCAGTTGACGTTCTGGGACAATTATTAGAAATATCTGACAGTGGACTATTATTCATTGTTGTATACGTTGAGCAGCTAGAAAGACATGCAGGTGAGGGTTGAGGTGAAATATCGAACGCTGATAAATTTTCCTTTTGTATGTAATATGGGCAACAATCATTATCACAGTCGTAATCCAAGTGATTGATACTACAAGTAGGGGAAGGATGCGGTGTCTCAAAATTTGCAGTATTAAAATCTGTTGCAACATCTGAGTTATTATCAAAGATGTCACTATCTATCATTTTTGTAAGCTCATTCATTTCTGATTCGTTAAAACTTATTGGCAATGGAGACTCTGAAACAGTAATTACATGTTTTAATTTTATTGTTTACAAGCAGCGCTCTGCGTTTACGGCTCTGTATTGGTAACTATGTCAATCAGTCAGGATAGAGCACTTTAAATATTAGTTAAATGATAAGATTTTAAAAATACCGCCCTCTTGTTATAATACCTGTACGTTTCATTGTTATAAGTTTTGAAATAATTAAATTACGTAAGTTGTTTTTAAGAGAAACTTAGCGCGCTCGATACGCATGGGGCCGGCTCAATGTCCGGCGTGGTCTGTTGTATGCGGCCGATACAACCAGCGAACGCGCGATTCCCCCCACCCCGCATCCCGCGTAAGCCGTTGCAAAGGACTATACAACGTTATAGTCCGTTGTTGTTCAAAAGATACAACAACTTACGTCTATAAAATTCATTATAAAATCGTGTTTTCGTTTTTTTTTCACTTTGAATGCATAGATTACTACAAAATTAGGCTATTTTTAGTAAAAACGCTAAAAGCCATTTTTGTGGGATACAACACCTTACGTGGGAGGTATCGTTATGGTATATCGGGTTTTGGGTACCTAGGTGATTGTATAGCACATGTGTAGTCAACCTAGCACTTGTCACTATTTTTCACAATTTTCCTTCTAACCCAGCCCAGTTTTGTTTTTGACTGAATGTGGTTAAAAGGGCTGCTATCTATGTACTATGTATCTATGTTCATAATAAAACAAATACTTTTGAACTTTGACATCATGTACTAAATATCCAAATAATAATATTTTCATGATAACTAAAAACAAAAAAATAGAAATCTAAACATAGGCATTGGTGTTGATACTACTAACGCCATCTATCGTTAGAGATTAGAAACAGTTCAAAAAGAAAACGCGGGGAAAACTGCTATGAGGAAACCGCCCTTTTCCACTACAACGTAGTTCAACAGTTCGGTAAGAGATGGCGCTATTCAGCAGAAAATTATATTGTTTGGGAAATTCATTTCAGTTTTCACAAAATGAAAACAGTTTGGATAACACAAACATTTTCCATTGTTATCAAGTTAGAAGTTGACTATTGTTCTACCAAAGTGAAGTTAGGATAACGTGACGTGTTGATTTTCGAGCTACAAAGTGCTCTATAGTGATTTTCGTGTCTTGCAATAAATGTCTAGTATAAATGTCGACTTAAAAGTTATTAAAAATGCAATAATTACATATTTATGTAATTATAACTACGTAAACTGTGTTAATGTATTAAAAAGATATTGAAACATTAAGTTATCAAACTGAAGCGTGAAATAATTTCGTAAAAACAATTGCATCTAAACTATTTTCATTAAAATTACAAAAGATCGTCAAAAATGCCGTTAGACTTTTCCAATCACAAATTTTAAAGACATTGAATTGTAAAAAAATACCAACAGTGTTAAAAAAAATAAATAAAAAAAACATGTGGGTTGAATACCTTCTTTTCACAATCTTGACAGTCACAGTAAAATCATCACACATTCCCAAAAATGGCTCCGACATCGCCAATGACGTCATTGTCACCTACTCCGGCCACGCCGAAGCCATAGAGCCCCCAAAGCCGATACCTACCCCAAACCCCACCAATACCCAAACAGGTACTACCCAAAAAATTAAAATACTGGTACCCGAATCTTTCGCCACCGAAACCACAATATTTTATGAAGACGATACAGAATCGGTGCTTTTTGTGCCGAATGATAAGCCGGTGTTCAGGAATGGGGATTATCACGATAATAAGGTCAATATTGGAGATATATTGGGACGTAAAACCATTGCTGATGTGTTTAATGATAAGAAAATGCGTTTGGAAACTGGTAAGTATTAAGTCTTTTGAAAGTTGCATCCATTACATTATTTTTGCTCTATATGTAGCCTATGACAATAAGGCTTAAGTAATCATTCCAATGACACCTTTATTATTAAAATCGGTTGATTAATTTAGCCAATACAGTCGTTTAAAACCCATAAAAATACCCAAATATGTTAAATTTCCATTGCATAAACTAACTTACTAGTCTTGTTTAAACATATAATGGATGATGAAATTCAACCATAAATTCAATCAAGAAACCGAAAATATTTCATACACACTTTGTTACCCCTTTTCAACTCGTTAGGAGCAAACATTTCAGAAAAAAAGCCAGCTATGTCCATTATTAGAGTTTAACCTACCTACAGACCAAATTTCATGATCATCAATTCAGCGGTTTTGCCGTAAAAACGTTACAAACATACACCGAAAAAATTTCAGAATCACCGCCCGAAGATATCCTATTCATTTCTGGGAAAAATAACGAAAACGTTGAAAAACCATCAAATCAAGACACGCGTAGAACTGCCAACCAACCTGGCTACGAAATAAGAAAGAGTGAGAAGAAAAAACTCAAAATGATATCGCTGGACTGCTCTAACTTAGACTGCAATAATACTCTGAAGTCAGTCTGCGGTGCTAAAATAGAAAATCGGCAATGGAAGTACAGGGTCTTCCTTAACGAATGTTATTTCAGAAAAGTGAACTGCGATTTTAAATATGAAACTAATAGTAAGTACCTTTAGCTTAAAACATGGATTTATTTGATACTTACAGACTGTTTTATACCAGAATATCCGACGACGACATCACATACATTGACCGAGATAAGTAGCTAAAGCACTTGTGTTACGGATATCAGAATCAACAGTGGTATTACAAATATATACTTAAATATTAGATATTAACACCTAGACACAGAACAAACATAAGTATTTATCACACGAATATTTGTCCTGGATGGGGATCGAACCAACAACTCTTGGCGCATGGGGCAGGGACACTACCGAATGCGCCATCGAGCTGTTCAAAACCATGGAGGTAAAATAATAATAAATTCTCCAGACTGACACACCAATTCCCTAGTTCCAAACTAAGCATATAAGCTTGTTCTATGGATACTAGGTGAACAGATAGACACACTTAAATACGTTTAAAGACATCCATGACTCGAGTACAAATGTCCATGTTCATCAGACGAAACATTCGCCACCCTTGGTTTCGTGGCCAGAATCTCTGACCACTCAGCCAACGGGCCAGTCTTAGGGCAAACATGCAACCTGATGATACCCCCTCAGAGAAGCAAGCGTAGTGTTGAAATCCCCAATAAAATGCGTTAGTCTTGGACAAATTGTCCTTCGAACTGATATCGGTCTCGTTGGCTAATCTCAACGAGGATTAACCAACGCAGGAGATATTACAGTGCACAAGTGTCTGCGGAAACACAGGTGCACTCTCTGCTCCTTCACTCTTATAGTCCGGTAGAACCTACCGGAGAAAAGTCAGGCGCAGGACCAACGGCTTAATGTGCCTTTCAAGGCACGGGGGTGATTAAACCGCTAACTTTCTGATTTTGGGATAATATTGAGTAATTTTAATACATATTGAAAAACCCAGCCACAATTTTTTAGGCTGACCAGACATTCGAACCCGGTTCCTCTTAATCTAGGTTGTGCATGTCAACAACAGGCCAACGAGGCAGTCAGGCTAGGACATAACATCATCCTCCTAGCGTTATGTCCCGAGCTTAGTCGGGGTCCGCTTAGACCATGATCCAGGATTGAGCGAGTCTGGTAATAACATTAAAGCGACTGCCGATCTGACCTTCGTAACCCTAAGATAGGGGAACCAGACAATTTTTGATCATGGTTACAAATATAAAGTTGTTTAAATTTGCAAGTTTCATCACGATGTTTTCCTTTACCGTCGAGCTAGTAGTACAAATACGTACATAGATTTGAAAAATCCAGAGGTACGTGCCCAGGTTTGAACCTTTGATTAAGAGGCGCGTGTCCTTACTATTGAGCTACGACCGCCCCCGAAAGAAATAATAATTGACCAATATTTTTTTGTAATTTCAATAATAGACTTTAAAACAATTTTGAATAAACTCTTTGGATCATAGTTACACATCCATAGTTAACTATGATCCATAGAATGTGTACATTTCACGATGACTGTCCCAGAATACCGAGTGATGCCCAACGAAATGTGCAAGCCAGTTGGCGCGCACTACTCCGAGCGACCCTTCTCCTACAACCCCCCACAGCCTGTCCTGCCGAGGGAGGCCCCAGCAGCCCCCCCTCAAGTGAGGAGGAGCTTCTCGTCTAGAAGGTAATGTGACATTTAGGTTTGTATCGAAAATGGAAGCACTTTCTCCGAGTTCTATGCTGTAGGTTTATCTGTATTTAAGGATTTATAAGTTTTTCTTTGAAACCTGTAAAGATAAAGAATATTTTGACTTTGAATTTGACTTTGTGAACTAGGTCTGATAATAGTCTATTATATGATTCTTATTCTTTTTGTATATAATCCTGAATACTGTTACTTTGTAATGCATCTCACGAGTTGTAAACTGTTGCTAAATTGTCAACTGTTCCATACTATTTAAAATACAACATTCATTTTCGATAATTTAATAGCATAAGCAATCCATATGAAACCGTCAAATCATGGTGATGATGTAATGATGAAGTATCATGGCAGTCTGATACTTCATCATCACGCCATCACGACTTGTGCTCGGCTCGAGAGATATTCTACGTATATGTTTAATTATCTGTTTACTTTTAAATTTCCTAATGCAGTATGTATCTAAATAAAATCAGCCTTCCTCCTTCCCATCCTTCGTTATATCCTTCCATACAGCTTCCTGACTTCCGTTATTCCTTCCTTCCACATTTTCTGATTACATCCTGTCTTACATCCTTCTTCTTTACGATCCTACCTCACACCCTCTCTCTCTTTCATCTTTACCCTCTCTACCAACCCTAAATCCGCCCCATCTACCTTTCTTTCTTTTTTACTACCTTACTTCATTACATTCTTCCTTCCTTCCAATAGTAACGACTAAATACTTTCTACCCAGGTCTCTTAACATCGACGTGGACGGCTCCTTCTGCTCACACGCCTGCCCAGCCGCATGTCCTGAGGACTACTCCCCGGAGTGCGCTGTGACCAGCACAGGCCAGCGGAAGGTCTTCGTCAACCACTGCAAGCTGGACTTCAACTCTTGCTCGTATGGGACCGGTAAGAGGATCCTGGGTCACCATGCCAGCATTTAAATTGAAATCCAAAGTCAATGAGCCTTTGTATGATTTTAAAATTTCGCGTTGCATTATCACTAGAAACAATACTATCGATCGACACTAAACGCGATATGCACTTAGTAGTACATGAGTACTTACAGCTTGATGTTTCAACCGTGTTTCAACGACCTTGGTCATAAGCAGACCGCTGCATTATATAGAACATAAAGCATATCGCGTTTATTCTTTACTAGCTGTGCCAGCGGTGTCACCCGCGTTTATGGTTAATATTATAAAGACTATTTCCGTCATACATGATTTCTATGTAACTTTAACCATTAAGGCTGCACACGCGACGGAGCTTAAAAAATGGAGTAACTTCTCCCGTTTTTATAACATTTTCCTTCACTACTCGGCTCCTATTGATTGTAGCGTGATGAAAAGTATACTATAACCTGCCCAGGAGTATGAAGAATAATTGTACCAAGTTTCGTTAAAATCCGTCGAGTAGTTTTTGTTTCTATAAGGAACATACAGACAGACAGACAAAAATTTTACTGATTGCATTTTTGGCATCAGTATCGATCACCAATCACCCCCTGATAGATGCTAGCCCCTACTAGAAACAATACTATACTCAGTGGCGGATTTACCCTAAGGCCTAGTGTGGCCAGATATTAGAAGCGGCCAATCGTGATAAAAATTAAGTGATGACTCTTTGGTTCTGAGAATTATGGTCTGGGGCCTAGGGCGGCCAAGATTGTAAATCCGCCACTGATTATACTTTATTATTGTTTCTAGGTATGAGCCTTTTTGATACTGACCGACACATCATCTCCCTAATTCTAAACTAATAAGCTTGTGCTATGGATACTAAGTGAACGGATAGACATACTTAAATAAGTTTATAAAAATCCATGACTCGAGTCCCAATGTCCGGTGAGACGGCACCGACATGAACGGAGAGGCCAGGCGCAGGACCGATGGCTTATCGTGCTTTCCGAGGCACGGAGGTGATTAAACCGCCAACTTCCGACTCCAGACTGTTACTGAGTAATTTGAAATAACCAGCCACAATTTTTTGGTCCGACACGGGATTTGAACACGGGACCTCTTAGTCCTTAGGCGGCGTATGCTACCACTAGACCAACGAGGCAGTCAACCCAATTAAACAATGTTTAAATCAGGACAACCTCATTTAATTTCCAACAATATTTATTGTATTATAATCTTGTTTAAATTATGTAAATATATTTGTTTCAGTATGGCACAGGCGCCCTCTCTCAGAATGCGTGGGGAATCAGAAAGCAGATATCCGTCAAAACAGAGCTTTCATTGGCTGGATGCAGAAAATAGGGATTGTTGATGGAAAAGGGCGACTTATGATGGAGTAGACCATGGTTTCTACAGGCTTACACCACGAACTACTAAAGAAAATAATGTGTAATGAACTTTAAAAGAAATTGATAAAAAAATACAAGACATTTTGAAATATAAATTGTTTTTTATTACCGTAAAGTAGGCAAACTTATTACTAAATATAGGTATTTGACCTAGAACCCATATTGGTATGGGATTTAAAAATAATAAGCCAGCTGTGTTCATTGTCTAGCATGTCGTCAAAGTCGACTAATGGTTTTTTTTTTTATTTAAAGTAATGGCTTGTTTTATTTGCGAGAGTTTTTAATTAGGGGTTCGTTTGTAAAGAATTAACTTTATCTAAATTTAATAGTTGGCTAGAATTTTGATTCCTGCTATTGGATACAGGAAGGGGGGTTTTTATTCGAAGTTTGAAATAATAGCTCAGGTTTTATTAATATTTTTAAGTTTGTTAACTATGAGACACACCAGTTTGAGGAATTCGTTGGTGGCCTCTTCGCTTTTTAACATGACATTACAAACTTATGGACATTGTCCATTGACAATGGACCATTGAATTGGACAAACTTATGGACATTGTCCATAAGTTTGTATGGCTCGACTTTTCACAGATTACAGAATTACAGAATTACAGAATTTCGTCACAGATTACAGAATTACAGAATTACAGAATTTTCTGCGCTCGTATTCGAAGATGCTGCAGTCCCTCAGGAGGTGATCAATATCTTGAGTGGAAGAGTTGTTGCACGGGCACCTGTTGTCGTTGATAATTTTAAAGCGTTCAAGGTATGCCTTGTGGTACGCGTGTCCAGTAAGAATTTGTGTGAGCTCAAAAGATAGAGACACTTGCTTCCGAAAGGCTGCAACATCCTCAATGGTTTGTGATTATGTAGGCAACGTGTAAGCTACTTATCACTTCATTTTCACAATAGTCCCAGACCAACATGGGACAATGGGCTGGGCTAGATGGAAAATTGTGAAAAAGTAGTGACAAAGTGGCTATTATTCATCTAGTTTGCTGAAATGTTCTTTTTGCAGAGTGACCTTGATTCAGTCGACTTATTTACCTAATTAGATTCAGATATGGCTAATAGTATATTTTATGTACGACAGTGTCACCCTAGCAGAGCGGTGGTAACTCAATAGTAAGGACACGTGCCTCATAACCGAGCGGTGCAAGTTCAAAACCGGGCACGTAGGTACCTCTGGATTTTTCAAATCTATGAACGTATTTATACCACTAGCTCGGCGGTGAGGGAAAACATCGTGATGAAATCTGCAAATTCAAACAACTTTGGATTTGTAACCATGATCCAAACATTGTCTGGTTCCTCTATTTTAACGTTACGAAGGTCAGATCGGCAGTCGCTTCAATGTCAACCAGACTCGCTAAATCCTGGATCATGGTCTATGCGGACCTCGGCTTAGCACGGGACATAAAATTAAGAAGATGATGAGAAATCATTTTTATGAAAAATGTCTGGCTCGACGAGCCATTCGGTGGTGACCCTGCCCTATGCGCCAACAGTTGTGGGTTCGATCCCCACTCAGGACAAACATTCGCGTGATTAATACTTACTTGTGTTTGTTCTGTGCCTGAGTGTTAATATCCAATACTTTTATTTAAGTATATATTTGTAATACCACTGTTGTTTCTGATATCTGTAACATAAGTGCTTAAGCTACTTACCTATCACTTAGTCAGATCAATGTATGTAATGTAGTCTGATCTGACCTTTTTAAAACCATTACGCACTACTCACTGGACAATTTTTTACAGCTCATTCTAAAACCCCCAAATACATTCAACAAATCCCTTCTCGCCCTAAGCGAAATTTAACCCCCCAATTTACAAATTAGCTTCTTCGACATCTGGCCGTGTCCATGGGGTGTCCCATGGCGATCTTAAATTCTAATTAGCGAAGATAATATTCTGCACCGTAATCTCCGACCGTTAGGAAAATTTAAACTTTAATTTTGTGGAGGGATTAGCAAAGGTTTGGTCTAGCTTGGGTTTATTTATGGTTTTTACGAATCCATAACATAAAGTGATTACCTAAGTTTATAATGATTAGACTAGTTGATGACACAGTCATTTTCTCTATGGTATTTAAGAAAATAGTTGCACAGAACCCTAGTGATTTATTTACACTAATAACAATAGTATCTAATATAAAAAGAAAGATTGAATTCGGTGGTGACCCTGACCTATGCACGAAGAGTTGTGGGTTCGATCCCCACCCAGAACATTTGTGTGATGAATACTTGTGTTTGTTCTGTGTGTAAGTATTAGTGTCTAATATTTAAGTATATATTTGTAATACCACTGTTGAATGTGATATCTGTAACACAAGAGTTCAAGCTACTTAACTCGGAGTCAAATCAATGTACTTATGTGACGTTATCCGATATTTATTATACATACATAACATCACGCCCATAATCCCCGAAGGGGTAGGCAGAGTTAAAGGGGCAGCAGGCCCCTTTAACCACATTCAGCCAAAAACAACACTGAGCTGGGTTAGATGTAAAATTGTGAAAAAGTAGTGATAAGTGACTAGCTCGTCGCCTAATTTATTTTATATTCCCAATTTAATTTCCTAGCCAATCTCAACATATTATTTTTCATTATAATTTATGTAATTTTAGGTTCAGTAATATGCACCAAATATATCTTTCAAACTATACTACTAATAATAATACTTAGCACCTGTCTTGAAAAATTTATCCCAAATTTATTCTAGCATTAAAGAAATTTTACTTCGTACGTTAGATCATTTTTGGTGGTTCGACTAATGGGCTTAAAAGCTCGCTGGCTCCTAACAGCTTTTAGTGGGCTTTTATCGGCAGACTACGGGTTCGATTCTCGTTAAAAGGTGTCGGAATTGTGCCAAATGAAAAGAGAAGACTACCACTGGATGAAACATTAGGAAAGACATGTTCAGTAAACACTTATACATTTTTTACCGACGAAAAAATGGCGGAGGTTATCAATTCGACGTGTATTTTTTTTGTATGTATACCACGCATAACTTTTAACAGAGTAGTCTCATTTTGATAATTCTTTTTTTATTCGAAGGGGTATTATTCCAAGGTATAATCCCATATAAATTTGGCCCCTTGGCCGAGTGGTCTGAGACCCTGGCCACAAAACTAAGGGTCGCGGGCTCGAATCCCGCTAGGGGCAAATGTTTCGTGTGATGAACATAATAGGGATGATGTCTGCATTAAAAACTATAATTCTATTTAGTCCGTCAGTCAGATTATACAAAAATACTAGACACATATTTTTCGCTTTATCAAGATAACAAAAAATTACAAATATAAAGAGCATCAAAGTTTTGGAGTGGGGGCTTGCGACGTCACTTGTAAGTAAAAATTGTACCTAGGTGTGACGTCACGCGCTATTTGTATGCGTTGTATCTTCGTCAATGTTTGTTTGACAAATAAATAAAAAAATACGTGTTCAATATTTTTTTATAATCTAACTGACGGACTAAACAGATTTTTTTAGTCATCTAGCCTCCACCTAGTATCCATAGATCAAGCATTCGGTTAGTTCTGAACTAGGGAATTAGTATCAGTCTGAGGAATTTATAAAATTTAATAAATGTTATGTTAAATTTTGAGGAGAATCGGGATATATCGCTAAGAAGATGCTGTATTTCCAAGAAAACTCAATATTAGTAAATGACGGATGTCCATCGCAGAGAAGACAAATGGTTTAGGACGCTTATAACTCTCAGTTAGACGCGCGGCACTCGTCTACCTATTGTGCTCCTGCCAAATGGCTGCAATGCGACTTGTCATCAACAAATTACTTGCGAATTACCACAGGACAGTAGTTTGACAAACACCATTAAGAATCTCCTAACGAAAAACAGAAACTACAGCAATGATATCTATAAAAAAATGAGTCACTGAATGTGTTGCTAAGCGCAAATCTCGAGAACAGCTGAACCGATTTCGCTAATTATTTTTAATTGTGTTTGTTATTATCAGGTGAAGGTTCTTATGAAAGAAATAATAATAAAGTTGCACGGAAAAAAAATGGTAATTGAAAATCCGAGAACGGGGCGTTACGAATTGCGCCGGGGCAGCTAGTTGCAAATAAATAATAGTCAGATTAATCATAGGTGCTTCTGATTTGAATTCTCGAAAAGATCTAAATTGGGTAATTTTTTCTATAGTTCAAATATATTGTTTAAATCACGCTATCATTTTGTTATTGTCTGACAATGTGCTAATAATGAACGAAAGGTGTGTTTATGGTTTGCGGCTGAGTTGGGAACGTTTTTTTTCGGTTGAAATGCCATATTTGTCCCATGTTGGTCTGGGACTTAGCCCATGTTAATCTGGGACAAAAAAAAAAGAATGTGCCAACTGTAGTTCTTGCCTAGCATGTCATAAAAGGCGACTAATGGTTTACGGGCTTTTGGGTATGTGATTGAGTAGGCGACGAGCTAGCCCCTTGTCACTACTTTTTCACAGCTTTTCATCCAACCCAGCCCACTATCCCATGTTGGTCTGGGACTTAAAAAGAATATGCCAACTGTGGTTCTTGCCTAGCATGTCTTAAAAGGCGACTAATGGTATATCGGGTTTTGGGTGTGTGATTGTGTAGGCGACAGGTTAGCCGCTTGTCACTGCTTTTTCGCAATTTTCCATCTAACCCAGCCCGGCTTTATTTTCGGCTGAATGTGGTTGAAGGGGCTGCCCCTTTGACTCTGCCTACCCCTTCGAGGATTATGGGCGTGATGTTATGCAATATTTATGGTAAATAGGCATTGGATAAACGTCATTTAGACTCTCGCAGCGAACGATAGGGATTCCATCAATAATATATTTAATTTTACTATGAATGTCTAAGGCTCACAAAAAAATCTACATTCCAATGACATATTTGAAACATTGACAAACAATTTAAAAGAAAAGCGTGATTTATACAGTACCTACGCAAAAAAGACGTCTATCTAATCATCATTCATCATTTTCCTAGCGTTATATCCTGGGGTCCGCTTAGACCATGATCCAGGATTTAGCCAGTCTGGTAATTACATTGAAGCGACTGCCGATCTGACCTTCGTAACCCTGAGATAGGGGAACGAGACAATTTTTGGACCATGGTTACAAATCCAAAGTTGTTTGAATTTGCAGTGTTCATCACGATGTGTTTCTTAACCGTCGAGCTAGTGGTATAAATACGTACATAGATTTGAAAAATCCCGAGGTACGTGCCCGGGTTTGAACCCGCACTCCTCGGTTAAGAGGGGCATTGAGCTACCTCCGCTCTTAGTCGTCCATCTAATCATGCGGATTCATGCCGTAAATTAATATAAACGTCAAAAAGATCCCAATTGAGATGTTTCCGAGTCTCCAGATTGCGCGCGCTTATGACATATCTGTATTCAAGTGTTGCCGAAAAATCTATAGTTTTGCAATCGATAGTTAAACGCTAAAATCATAGTCCGCTATACGGACATCGATAGTATCGATAGTTATAGTATGGATGTCTCTGTTAGTGCAGTACAGTGCAATACTATCGGTAAACAGCAATATTATCGATAGTTTCGATCGCTGCCAATTAATGAATTGCTCTTTAATATCGTATAGACACAGATAACCTCCAAATTATCTGTGCCAGTGTCAATCAGTATAGACTACTGATATTGAGCTATCGAGCGCCAACACTACTGTATTCTTATTCGTAACATCTGCTTACCTCTTGAGGGATTGCAGGCTTTTTGATATCTATATATATATGAAGAAACTTTCTTCGCTATTGTTGTCCGGCCCGTCTGTCAGTGTGTCCGAGCACGGTCTACTAATAACAATATAAATAGCTCGCATTAGTCCGAGCTCGTTACACGTGAGATGCTCGTCTGTCTGTCTGTCCTAAATTAACTGGACGTTAATGTTGACATTTTAACGTATTGACTTTGATGGCATCTCGTAACAACGGGCGTTAAATACTTTTGATGGTCGCAGACAGTTCAACGAAACTAATGTTTGATATTTTTTTACTATAATTTATACATACATATACGAGAAGGCAGTATAAAGAACAATCATCCTCTTAGCGTTATGTCCCGTGCTTAGACGGGGTCCGCTTAGACCATGATCCAGGATTTAGCGAGTCTGGTAATTACAATGAAGCGACTGCCGATCTGACCTTCGTATCCCTTATATAGGGAACCAGATAAGTTTGGATCATAGTTACACATCCGTAGCTGTTGGAGTGTGCTGATTTCATCAGGATGTTTGCCCACATCGCCGAACTAGTAGTATAAATACAAACATACATTTGTTAATCCAGAGGTACGTGTCAGGGTTTAAACCCGCACCACTCAGTTAAAAGGTTTCCTTACCACTGAGCTACCACCGCAACTTAAACCACATTTAGCCACAATCACGAGCCAAATTCACCATTAGTCGCCTTGTAGGATATGCTAAGCAATGAACACAGTTTTCCTCAATAAAGAATGGCTGATGACACATTCGATAGTGACCCTGCCCCATGCGCCAAGAGTTGTTGGTTCCATCCACACCCAAGATAAACAATCGTATGATGAATACTTGTGTTTGTTCTGTGTCTGGGTGTTAATATCCAATATTTAAGTAGGTATATATTTGTAATACCACTGTTGATTCTGATATCCGTAACACAAGTTCTTATGGATATTTATATAATATATATAAATTCCAAACCAACATGGGATTAACATTTAACACAATTTTGTATCTGACCCAGCTTGATACAATTTTTGGCTAAGTAAGGTTTAATGAGCTAGCTACTCCTCAAAGTCTGCGTGAAAATCAAACGTACTACTGCTCAGAATCGAACCATTACCACACGCACGCCGCTCACCCACTAATCCTTTCGAAACCGAAACGGGACGCACTCCACATTTTAACGACAAAGGGGTGGGTCCCTTAAATTCATAGCCTAACTTGAAGTGGTTTAAATCATTTGGCACATTAGCTGTCACAAGCACTAACACCCTGGTTACCCTCCTCTAAAGTACTGCGCCAAGAGTTGTGGGTTCGATCCCCACCCAGGACAAACATTCGTGTGATGAAAACTTTTTTTTTTATGTGTCTGGGTGTTAATATCCAATATCAAAGTATATATTTGTAATACCACTGTTGATTCTGATATCCGTTACACAAGTGCTTAAGCTACTTACCTCGGAGTCAGATCAATGTATGTGATGTAGTCGGATATTTATTTTACTTATTTAAAGTATTCAATTATTTTTTATTAAAAAATCCCAATTGAATATTCCAACTTTAACAATTATTTACGAAATCATCTTTTTTTACAAGCATTTTTCTAATCTATTCGGGAAATTTAACAAAAAAAGATCTCCACTTTTCCCCCGCAGTAAAGAAGCTAAATTATTCATGTTCCATGAATATGCAATGAATTAAATACAGCCATTGTTCTGTTATCTAGGGGGGAGGTGGGGGGATTTTACTGGGAAAAGAATGAGACGCCGAAGTTCGAGTACGGAAAAAAGCCAACGGATATTAAACTTGCAATACATACACATACTTTCAAGCCGCAATCTCTTAAGGGATTGTGGCTGGCACTCCCGAGATTTGAACCCTATTCCCTCGCTACCTCCGTCCCTGCACCATTCGGCTATCATACTAATTTTAGAGAAAAAAAACTTGATTGTTTGTTTGTATTGAATAGGCTCCAAAACTACTAGACCAATTTGAATAATTATCTCACCAATGGAAAGCTACTTTATCAGCGAGTAACATAGGCTATATTTTATCCCGGTATTCCCACGGGAACGGGAACTACGCGGGTGAAACCACGAGGCACTGCTAGTAAAATATATCATGATAAATACATACTATAAAACCTTCTTAAATTTGGTTTGTACAAAAGGAGGAAGAAAAATGTCAACCAAAAATCAAAGCTCTGTGACAGTAGGCGGTAATCCAAGAGAATTTACAAAATTACTTTAAAATATGGATTTTTAGCTTTTAAGGATAACTTAGCATGATTTAACTTAAATACAGTGTACACGGATTTAGAGGAATTGAGAAATCTATGTATTGTAATAATGGAACCAGCTATAGCAACGAGGTAAATAAAATGTGTACTTACATAATTTGAATAAATAAATTAGCAATTCTCCAGACTGACACACTAATTCTCTTGTTCCAAACTAAGCTATAAGCGTATTCTATGAAAACTAGGTGAACGGCTATCTAGCCGTTCACCGTATATAACTATCTAGTTAAATACGTTTATAAACATACATGACCGAATACAAATGCCCATGTTTATCACACGAAACATTTGCCCCTAGCGAGATTCGAGCCCGCGACCCTCGGTTTGGATGCCAGGATCTCTGACGTCCACTCGACCAACGGGCCTATTAAATATAATAAATCTAATTATTAATTTCTCCAGACTTACACTTCTCCAGACAAGCCTAAATCTTATCTAAGCATGTTATGGGTTGATCCCCATCCAGGACAAAGATTCGTGTGATGAATACTTGTGTTTGTTCTGTGTCTGGGTGTTAATATCCAATATTTAAGTATATATTTGCAATACCACTGTTGATTCTGATATCCGTAACACAAGTGATAAATATTTCAAATGAGAATGGACATTTGTACTCGAGTCGCAGATGATTTTTAAAACGTATTTAAGTACGTCTATCCGTTCACCTAGTATCCATAGCACAAACATAAGCTTAGTTTGAAACTAGGGAATTGGTATGTCAGTCGGAATTTATTTATTTATTATTAACTTATTTCCAGTGACAGCCGACCAAAACTCACATATATTCTTATCACATTAAACATATTGGGCGTCATAGCGTGTGTTTTTAAGACTATATTTCTGATGCTTTGGGCTCTAAGTAAGTTATTTATATACATAATATAACGCCTTAATCCCCGAAGGAAGAAGAAGTCAAAGTGGCAGCAGGCCCCTTTAACCACATTCAGCCAAATAATACTGGATTGGGTTAGATGGAAAATTGTGTAAAAGTAGTGACCAGTGGCTAGTGACTAGTGAACCATTATCCAAAAATTGTCTGGTTCCCATATCTTAGGGTTACGAAGGTCAGATCGCCAGTCGCTTCAATGTAATTACCAGACTCGCTAAATCCTGGATCATGGTCTAAGCGGACCCCGTCTAAACACGGGACATAACGTTAGGAAGATGACTTAGATTTGCTATCTGCCCGAATTCTAACCGATACTGTTCATACGTCAGGCGAATGCTAAACCTAACATCTATTGCAGAAATAATATTCCCTGAACCGGACACCTCGCCAGTCCTTCTCGCCTTCATCAAGAACTACAAAGTGTCCCACCACTCCAACAGCTCTGAGAGGATTCTGCGTCTCCCAATGACAGGCACCATCAACCTGCTCGGAGAGGACTATGGGGATTACTTCTTGACGTACGATGACACCATGGGATAGTATACGGTAAATAACATACATACATACATAACATCACACCCATAATCCCCGAAGGGGTAGGCAGAGTCCCTTCAACCACATTAAACAAAACTAACGGAACTAATGCATTATGTAGTACTCGAGTACTTACAGCTCGACGTTTCGGCCGTTGCAACGACCGTGGTCACAAACAGACCGACCAAATCCTGTTAGTATTGTTTTTAGTGATTATGCCACGTTAAATTTAAAATCATATAACTATTTTAATTTAACCTACTATTTAACGATTCCCCCGTGTTGGTCTGGGACTTAAAAATAATGTGCCAACTGTGTTTAGACTTTCTTGCCTAGCATGTCGTAAAAGGTGTCTAATGGTATATCGGGTTTTGGGTGTGTGATTGTGTAGGCGACAGGTTAGCCGCTTGTCACTGCTTTTTCACAATGTTCTATCTAACCCAGCGCGGCTTTGTTTTTGGCTGAATGTGGTAGAAGGGGCATGCTGCCTCTTTGACTCTACCTACCCGTTCGGAGATTATGGGCGTGATGTTATGTACGTATTTTCTCCAAGAGAGTCCCGTTGGTTGGTACATCTTTCGAGCCGGTTACCCTGACAAATGACGACTAATCCCCCCACTCATAAAATCATTACCTTATAGCCACCACAAGCTCACCTGACGTTAAACAGATCACACAGCCACCGGTTCGCAAACCGCCATCTTCCGGCTCTGTATTGCCTCTGAAAATATTACCCGTCTGCACCTACGCGTGTTTGTGCGGGCTAATTGGAACGGGTTGCCGCGAGCGGTGCTGCAGGATGGGGGTATAGCGGTTGTCGATCGACACATCGATAGATAATAATAATAATTATAAATAAATAATAAATTCCCCAGACTGAAACACCAATTCCCTAGTTCCAAACACGGACTAGTAAAAAAAAAAGGACTCCACGCTATCATACTATAGCGTGAAGCCACGTTTATGCATGTGTGAGTGAGATATAAGGCTACCAGATATCGGATATCTGTCATTTGGAGCACTTATTATGTCAATGTGTGACGTAAGTTGCGTGTCAGGGTGGAGCATCTGAGGAGCTTTAATGTGTAGTTAGTGGCGCGGAGTCCTTCTTTTTTTACTAGTCCGTGGTTCCAAACTAAGCTTATGCTTGTACTATGGATCTAGGCGAACGGATAGACATACTTGAATACGTTTATAAACATCCATGACTCGAGTACAAATATCCATGTTCATCACACAAAACATTTGCCCCTAGCGGGATTCGAACCCGCGACCCTTGATTTCGTGGCCAGGGTCTCTGACCACTCGACCAACAGGCGAGTCAATGATATATCGACATTAGTCGTAGCTAGATAGATAGATGATATTACTTAAAAGAAGAGCATAGGTATGTCATAAGCGCGCGATATGAA
This sequence comes from Glyphodes perspectalis, assembly GCA_951394215.1. NCBI lineage: Eukaryota > Metazoa > Arthropoda > Insecta > Lepidoptera > Crambidae > Glyphodes > Glyphodes perspectalis. The sequence continues at coordinate 5,016,663 of OX596228.1, forward strand.
GACTCGAAAACGTCCCAAGATTTGTGACATTTGTTTTCGTTTACGCATATCTATTTAATAATACATACATGAATATCATTAATCGTAATCCCCGAAGGGGTAGGCAGAGTCTAAAGGGTAGATATCCCCTTAACCACATTCACCAAAAAAATTAAACTATAGGGTTAGAAGGAAATTGTGTGAAAGTAGTGACAAATGGCTAGCTCGTCGCTGACACTATTCGTCGCCTTTTACGACATGCTAGGCAAGAGACACATTTGGCACATTATTTTCTAGTCCCAGACCAACATGGGACTAATCTATATAAGTATTTATAACACTAACTCAGCGGTGAGGGAAAACATCGTGATGAAACCTGCAGGTCAGGTCGGCAGCCGCTATAATGCAATAACAAACTCGCTAAATCCTGGATCATGGTTTAAGTGGTCTAGAACTACGTGTTGGGGTACAGGAAAACGTTATTGGCCCGTAACACAGGGGGGTCAGAAATCTTAAATTAAATTTCGTGATACTTAAACGGTCCCTAAGCACGGGACATGACGCCAGGTGGATGATGATAAATCAAAATAATCAGAAAAGTGTCCCTTATCGATACCGTTTCAACCCCATCCCTGCAGGTTTCTTGTTTAAATATTAATACAAACGACAAAGGGTCGATTGTACCCCGCCCGCTATTGTTCTATATTCACCGCGGGGGTGGGCTGCAAACAAGAATGTGTGCGATTTTTGGTACCTGCAAACAGAGCCACAGGAACAACTAGTATGTTCTGTGAAATTCGACTGGCTCGATGGCGCATTCGGTAGTGACCCTGCCCCATGCGCCAAGAGTTGTGGGTTCGATTCCCCCTCAGGGCAAACATTCGTATGATGAATACTTGTGTTTGTTCTGTGTCTGGATGTTAATAGTTAATATTTAAGTATATATTTGTATTACTACTGTTGTTTCTGATATCCGTAACACAAGTGCTTAAGCTACTTACCTCGGAGTCAGGTCAATGTATGTGTGTAGTCGGATATTTATTCATCAGGATTGGCGTATCGCAGTGGTCATATACTATAGATTGGATTCTTATATGCATTTGCATATGATTTACATTCAACTGGCCCGTTGGTCCAGTGGTCAAAGACCCTGGCCACGAAACTAAGGGTCGCGGTTTCGAATCCCGTTAGGAACATGGACATTTGTACTCGAGTCATGGTTGTTTATAAACGTATTTAAGTATATCTATCCGTTCACCTAGTATCCATAGTACAAGCATAAGTTTAGTTTGGAACTAGGGAATTGGTGTGTCAGTCTGGAGAATTTATTTGTTATTATTTTATACTAGCTTCTGCTCGCGGGTTTACTCGCGTGGTACATCGATAAATCATAGCCTATATGTTATTCGGTTGTATAAGCTAAATTATTGTAAAGTTTAATTAAAATTCATTCAGTTGTTTTTGCGTGAAAGAGTAACAAACATCCATGCATACTTACAAACTTTCGCGTTTATAATAATTAGTAGGGAAAGTGATTAAGGGAAGTAGGGATTGTGTCGCAGCTATCTGGAAATTGCCCTGTAAAATGAATGCTTAAGACCTGGTCTAGGCAGAGTCCATGGTCTAAGGTATCTTTACTACTTTTGGACAACAATAAAATTCAGCTAACTTTTGTGACAATTTTAATCATCATCCTCCTAGCGTTAAGTCCCGTGCTAAGGCGGGGTCCGCTTAGACCATGATCCAGGATTTAGCGAGTCTGGTAAATACGTTGAAGCGACTGCCGATCAGACCTTCGTAACCGTTAGATAGGGGAACCAGACAATTTTTAGATGATTACAAATCCAAAGTTGTTTGAATTTGCAGGTTTCATCACGATGTTTTTCCTCAGCAACACAACACATTCAGCCAAAAATAAAACTGGGCAAGTTTAAATGGAGAATTGTAAAAAAATAGTGACAAGTGGCTAGCTCGTCGCCTACACAATCACACAGCCAAAACCCGATATACCATTAGTCGCTTACGGCATGTTAGGCAAGGAACACAGTTGGCACATTATTTTTAAGTCCAAGACCAACATGGGACTTATATACAACTACTTTGACTGGCCCGTTGGTCGAGTGGACAGACACCACCAAACTAAGGGTCGCGGGTTCGAAACCCGCTAGGGGCAAATGTTTTGTGTGATGAACATGGACATTTGTACTCGAGTCATGGATGTTTATAAACGTATTTGTTACGACCTTTTTGGCCTGACCAACGACGGTGAGGTGACATATAGACGAAAAAGACTATGACATTGAGTAAGACAAAAGACGACGACCAATTTAGCTGACAAGACGACGTATTTAGCTACAATTCACGACCTAATATGTTTATTTATACAAATAAACATTTATACCCATTCTAGACCTTCTTTCTTACAGTATTTAAGTATGTCTATCGGCTGTAGCCTATCGTAATTCGTTCACCTAGCATCCATAGCACAAGCATAAGCTTAGTTTGGAACTAGGGAATTGGTGTGTCAGTTCGGAAAATGTATTTATTATTACTAAGGGTATATTAAGTATGTACAAGCTTATATGTTTTAGTATACATCTCTATGCTGATTTTTGATTTTAACAAACATCTCTATACAGGGTGCCCCTTCGTCGCTACAGGGGCCCCACAATTAGCGCCCCGTCACGCGCCGCTCCCGATGGTCGGGAAATTCCTGTTATTTTTAATTAAGACCTCTAATTGTGGATCGGATTGTCTCATCTGTTGAGAGTTTGGAATTTCGACTTTATTACGGGACTAGGCGTAGCCTGTGACTTTGTTCGCGTTTTATGGTTTGTTACATCTTTAAAAGGATTATGAATGTTGAAGAGGCGAGTGAGGTGTGTGAAGGATCGTGCCATATGGCGTTCGGTTCTCTCTGCCTACCCCGCTAGGGAAGTAGCGGGAAGTTTAGTTAGTTAGTTAGTTACATCTTTATGTTTAAAATTACAAATATACACTTAAATTTTACTTGTCTAATCATATCTAAATTGATATTAAAGTATATGCGAATATTATAAAAAAAAATTGTCAGTTTTTGTTTTCTTGCCAGTTAATATCTAAGACGGCTGAACCGACTGGGATGAAATTCCCTAGCAGATAGATTGCATAGAGTAAATACGCTAATTTTATTAAAAAAATATATTTCAATTCCGCGCAAAAAAATATATTTTTTTAATTTCTCAATTCCATTTCATTCCCCAATTCTGCGCGGACGAAGTCGGAGGCAACAGCCAGTATTAAACATAATTCGAACCTTGTACCTCTCTCGGCTGGCTGGCACCGACCCTATGAATACTCGAACGCGCCCCGCCAAGTTTTTAATTAAATATTTAAATTCAGCATACAACCCGAGATAAAGAGGCGGCGAGATGGTGTACCGCGACTGAAGTGTTTGATACTTGACGGAGAAATAATTTGATACTTGACTCAACTCCAATGAAAAATATTGTTGTGATATTATTTTATAAATTCACGTCAACAATAGTTAATTTAATTCTATTAAGTGCCTACATAAATATAAGTAAATAAGTTAATGATATTAATAAGAATAGATTATGAAATATTTTTCTATTAGGTACCTACTTAAGTATATTTCTACACCCTATCAGGGTGCATGTAACTGCATTTCAAATGTATTTTTATGTGTGCAATTATGAATAAATAAAATAATAATAATTGATCCTTTTTTTTGTCCCAGTCCACTCCACCTGGGGGGCGAAGTAGTTATGTGGGACTCTTCCCCATGATAAAGGAGGTCTACCCACTAAAACTCAGGGGTGTTCTCGAATCGCTTGGAGAAGGGCCTGGACCGCTACACACCAACGATTCTCTCCCAAAGCATTTGCCTCGACGCAATTAGTTCGCTTCTCGAGCTCTGCAACACTAGGCGGCCCAGGGTGCTTGGCCAAATGCGCGTCAGCGATTCCATAACGAACTTCGCTAACGCTCGTATCGCGCCACTGTTCGGGTGGACAAATCGGGAACTAACACTGAGTTCCGCACTATGAGTTCTTAATAAACAAGTTTGGGGCGCGATACGAGCGGTAGCGAAGTTCGTTATAGAATCGCTGGTTGGACAAATCGGGAACTAACTCCGAGTTCCGCACTATGAGTTCTTAGTAAACAAGTTTGTGGCTACGAGCGGTAGCGAAGTTCGTTATGGAATCGCTGGCGCCTACATCCGGACTTGAACCGCAGGCGGTGGACCCCCCGGCCCATCGCTCGCTAGCCCTAGAATAATAATTGACTTGACCTCTATGACTTGACTAAAAATATTAATTTTTACTTCGGCTGTGAAATTACAAAAAAATATTGCGTATTTTCTTTTGCTTAGCAAATTAAAAATTACGACGTGGAAGCGCATTAAAATTGGGTGAATGCCTCCTTCTCCTCTGGAAATTTTATGGCAAGGCAAGATAGATCCACATCAGAGAGCGGTGATAGCTCAATGGTAAGGACACGCGCCTCTTAACCGAGGAGTGCGGGTTCAAACCCGGGCATGTACCTCTAGATTTTAAAAAATCTATGTACATATTTATACCACAAGCTCGACGGTGAGGGAAAACATCGTGATGAAACCTGCAAATTCAAACAACTTTGAATTTGTAACCATGATCCAAAAATTGTCTGGTTCCCCTATCTTAGGGTTACGAAGGTCAGATCGGCAGTCGCTTCAATGTAATTACCAGACTCGCTAAATCCCGGATCATGGTCTAAGCGGACCCCGTCTAAGCACGGGACATAACGCTAGGAAGATGATGAAGATAGATCCACATCAGTGTTCAACTTTTCAGCCGACTTCAAAAAAGGAGGAGGTTCTCAATTCGGCCGTATCTCGTATTTATAATTTTTATGTGTGTTCGCTAATAGTCCCATGTTGGTCTGGGACTTGGCCCATGTTGATCTGGGACAAAAAAAAGAATGTTCCAACTGTGGTTCTTGCCTAGCATGTCGTAAAAGGCGACTAACGGTTTACGGGCTTTTGGGTATGTGTCTAAGTAGGCGACGAGCTAGCCACTTGTCACTCCTTTTTCACAGCTTTCCATCCAACCCAGCCCACTGTCCTATGTTGGTCTGGGACTTAAAAAGAATGTGCCAACTGTGGTTCTTGCCTAGCATGTCGTAAAAGGCGACTAATGGTATATCGGGTTTTGGGTGTGTGATTGTGTAGGCGACAGGTTAGCCGCTTGTCACTGCTTTTTCAAATTTTCCATCTAACCCAGCCCGGCTCTATTTTTGGCTGAATGTGGTTGAAGGGGCTTGCTGCCCCTTTGACTATGCCTACCCCTTCGGGGATTATGGGCGTGATGTTATGTATGTATGTGTGTTCGCTAATAAAATCTTCGTTTATGAACCGATTTTGATGATTTTTTTTTATTGGAAGGGAGATATCACCACTTCAAATTTATAAGTATTAAAATACATATTTTTATTAGTTTTCTTTTGATGTCGTTCTTTTTTTTATTTTATTACCAGGGAGCTGGCTTCTTCAAAATTCTTTCAACCGCATTTAACCGAAAATAAAATTAAGCTTAAGTTAGTTGAAAAATTGGGAAAACTAGTACACCATGAATCAGCTATTACGTCATGCTAATCTAGGAATACAATTGGCACATTTGTAAGTCCCAGCCCAACATGAAGTGTGTGAAGCGATGGCTGACACATACGTCATACTTGGAAACAGGTGCCGCTTTTGGAGTCTGCTCAGGTCGGGCCAAGTTTTTAGTTCGTAATTACATTTTTACTTTGATACTCCACAACAGGCCCACACTAAAACATGGTTCAAAGTTAATTATGATTCATACACCTTTGTATAAAATGTGTTTAAAAGAGCAACTACCCAGTTTCTTGCCGGATTCTTCTCGGTAGATGCGACATTCCGAACCGGTGGTAGAATCATATAGCTTTACATGCATTTGACGATTTATAAGTGTTTCCTTGAAACCTATAAATATAAAGAATATTTTGACTTTGACTTTGACTTTGAATATGGGCTAATAGACAAAAGTATCAAGACACCCAAATCCTCGTACAAATCAACGGGACAAGTGTAAAATGTGTAAGTCGTTGAGATTGCGCGGCGGGGCGTTATCAGATGACGTCACGGGAGCTTCCGCGCCATCTAGCGGGAACTGGTAATGTCGAATCGCGACTTGCTGCACGAAGTTAGTGGAAAAGTCAAATGGGTTTGAGAAAGTCAAGCGACCGTTGATATGGTCGAAATGTGGATGGGTGACCGTTTTTTTTAATATACTTAGTTTGGTGGTAGTAGTAGGTGAACGATCGTAAGGAAATTTGTCTTATATGGGGTTGAACTCAGGATCTGTAGATTCTTAAAATTTTAGTTTTAAAAATCTACAGATTCTGTTTTTTCTTTTTAGGATATTTTTACTCGGCGACAAGGGATTAAATACATAGTTAGAAGATCTTCATAAAGTTTCTGTGTAGCCATAACCCAATTTTTCTTATTCGCCTAAGTATCTAAGGAACGTTAGATACCAGTCGCTTCGACGTGGTAGCTGGAGTCTCTAATAGAAATAGTGTTCCAAAGTTGGATGTAAGACTCTGTGTAAAAAGTAGTGTCAAGAAGACAGCTCGTCGCCTACATAATCACAAACTCATAACCCAATCACAGACTAGTAAAAAAAGAAGGACTCCGGGCTGTCATACTACAGCGTGAAGCCACCCTTAGGCAGTGAGACTTGATAATAATGTTCTCCTAACCGATATCGGTTACGGCGGCCAATCTCAACGAGGATTAGCCATCTGCGCAGGAGATTATAGTATTTATTATATTATTTATTATAGTGCACAAGTGTGTGCGCAAACAGGTGCACTCTCTGTTCCTTCATTCTCATAGTCCAGTGAGACGGCAATTCGACATGACCGGAGAGAGGTCAGGCGCAGGACCAACGGCTTAACGTGCTTTCCGAGGCACGGGGGTGATTAAACCGCCAATTTCCTGGCTCCGGGCTGTTACTGAGTAATTTCGGTATTGAAATACCCAGCCACAAATTTTTGCCCCGACCCGGGATTTGACCCGGAACCTCTTGGTCCTTAAGCGGCGCATGGTACCACTAGGCCAACGAGGCAGTCATAACACATATTGGAAATTTGGAGCGCTTATGTCAATGTGTGAAGTAAGTTGCGTATTAAGTTGGAACTAACTAACTAAACTTTACGCCACTTCCCTAGCGGGGTAGGCAGTCGACACCTCACTCGCCTCTTCAACATTCATAATCCTTTTCATACAAGCTCTACGGTTTTTATGACTCCTAAGATCACCTTCTTTTAATACACGACCAATCTGATCGTGGTAGGTGGGCCTGGGCCTTCCACGGCTCTTACATCCTTCCACTTTCGCATTGTATATCTGTTTGGTCAATCTTTCGTCATCCATTCTTTCCACATGTCCAAACCACCGGAGCATGCCCTTCTTACCTTAACTCCGACGCTGTCCATCAGACCGACCCGTTAAGTTGGAGCTCCGCAGATGCCACGTCTAGTTAGTGGCACGGAGTCCTTTTTATTTTACTCTGCGCACCCAAAACCTTTAGTCCCATTTTATAACATGGCACATTATTTTCAAGTTCCAGACCAACATGGGACAGGAACAAATTATTTCTTCAATAACCCTCTTAAACTTTCCCCACCCTGCATAGCATCGCATTGTTTGATTTTAATTTCGAACTCGTTTCTTCTCATTAATCATTCTTTTTGACTTGTTGAGCGTGGGCGAGGGAGACAGTGTTATACGAGTGAAGGAGACGGATGGTGTTGTTAGGCTAAGCTTAATGGAATGAAAACAGCGTTATTTTATGTCTTTGTTGAATTTATCTGAGAATAGACACGATGCTGTTACGCATAAGTAATTAGGTACAAGATATAATTTATTTGACTGGCTCGATGACGCATTCGGTAGTGACCCTGCCCCATGTGCCAAGAGTTGTGGGTTCCCCACCCAGGACAAGTATTCCTCTGACGAATACTTGTGTTTGTTCTGTTTTTGGGTGTTAATATTTAAGTATATATTTGTAATACTACTGTTGTTTCTGATATCCGTAACACAAGTGCTTAAGCTACTTACCTCGGAGTCAGATCAATGTATGTGATGTCGTCGACTATTTGTTGTTGTTGTTATACCCGATCTTAAACTATATTATTATCTATGACACGCATACAGAACATCACGCTCATAATCCCCGAAGGGGTAGGCAGAGTCAAAGAAGCAGCATGCCCCTTCAACCACATTCAGCCAAAAATAAAGCCGTGAAAAAGCAGTAACAAGCGGCTAACCTGTCGCCTACACAATCACACACACAAAACCCGATATACCATTAGTCGCCTTTTACGACATGCCAGGCAAGAACCACAGTTGGCATATTCTTTTTAACTTCCAGACCAACATGGGACAGTGGGCCGGGTTGGATGGAAAGCTGTGAAAAAGGAGTGACAAGTGGCTAGCTCGTCGCCTACTCAGTCACATACCCAAAAGCCCGTAAACCATTATCTATGACATAATTAATTAATCAACTCCAACTGGCGTATCTCCTAAGCAATTTTACAAACGTGTGTTCCTTCACACGATGAATATATACTCCCCCTAATTCCATACAGATCAATAGTCGCAATAAATAAAAGATACTCATCTATCCACCGAAGGTTAATTGAAAGGGGTGGGGGTGGCAGGGGGTGAATAGAATCACCGGATCAGCGGTTTGACCACTGTCCGACGTAAAAAGATTTTTAACGAAGAGATCAAACGTGTTTGCATTGAATTTTTTAGGGTTAGGTAATCTAAATTGGACTGGGATTATTTTGTGGCGTTTGCATTATTTATTAATTGAGTAGGCAATAGTTTTAGCTTTGACAAGCCCGATGGTTGAGTGATCAGAGACCATGGCCACGAAACCGAGAGTCGCGCGTTTGAATTCCGCTATGGGCAAATGTTTCGTGATATGGAAATGGACATTTTTATTCGAGTCGTGGATGTTTATAAACGTATTTTAGTATGTCTATCCGTTCACCTAGTGTCCATCTATTTTATTATTGTATTCCCACGGGATCGAGAACTACGCGGGTGAATCTGCGGGGCGCTAGTCTTAACATATATAAATTACGCGTCACGTTGTTTGTCCGCGATGGACTCCAAAACTACTTAACCGATTTTAATCAAATTTGCACACCGTGTGCAGTTCGATCCAAATTGAAAGATAGGATAGCTTACATATCAATTTATTGTGTCAATGACTGTTAGGCGGAACGAAGTCGCCAGGTCAGCTAGTATTCTAAAAAAATAAGCGATCTGAGTCCGATCATAAAAAAATTGTGTAAATTACACTCGAAAAATTAATTATGACTCCGCTTTAAAATCATTTTTTTTTTGTTAAATTACACTCGAAAAAGTGGCGTGCAACAGTTAGTTTATCATATAATATAGGCTGTATTATCCGTAAAAAATTGTACTTTGTGTCCAAAAGTTTAACCCTCCATACTTAGACGGTCTTGTTAATATACAATTTTCCCATTCGAACATTCCCATTATTTCTGGCAGCATCGACGCCCCGCGCCGTATATCACATCGTGAATATTACATTTGGTCGGCACATGTGTCCTTTAATATCTTTCTTGGATCCCCAGTCGCGGAATATATGTTTTTCGAGGGAAGAGATTCGACAAAATGTTATTTTGCTTTTTATAAACTTTTTTAGGAAGTAATCGTGTCCTATGTTGGTCTAGAAATTGAAATACAATTATCAACTGTGCCCTCTGCCTAGCATGTCGTAAACGCGACTAATGGGTATACCGGGTTTTGGGTATGTGATTGTGTAGATGACGAGCTAGCCACTTGTCACTTATCTTCCTAGCGTTATGTCCCGTGCTTAGTCGGGATCCGCTTAGACCATGATCCAGGATTTAGCGAGTCTGGTACATTGAAGCGACTGCCGATCTGACCTTTGTAATCCTAAGATAGGGGAACCAGACAGTTTTTGGATCATGGTTACAAATCCAAAGTTGTTCAAATTTGCAGGTTTCATCACGATGTTTTCCCTCACCGATAACTAGTGGTATAAATACCTACCTACATAGATTTGAAAAATCGTAATACGTGCTCGGGTTTGAACCCGCACCCCTCGGTTATGAGGCGCGTGTCCTTACTGTTGAGCTACCACCGCTCAATAGTCACTTGTAATCACATTTTTTTCAATTTTCCAGCCCAGTTTTGTTGTTGGCTGAATGTGGTTTCCTGCTCTTTAGCCTCTGCCTACCCCTTAAGGAATTTGAGGAAGTGATAGTGTTTTATGTATTTATGTTGTCTTTGGTAATTTTGCTGTAAAATCGAATAAGTACATAAGCAAATATATCCGCTATAAATATTAATTATTAAAGCAAAAATATACTGGACGCATGTTTCATTATCATAACCTTACTTCTTCCGATTGAGAAGATTTTTTAACCTAACCTTACTTTTTTTTAAATATTCTATAGCTTATTTTAATCAGAGATAATGTAACATTCTAATGGTGAAAGTATTTTTAAAATCGGTCCGGTAATTTTGAGTTTATTTGTTACATACATACATACATACAATTATTATAATTATAGTGTAGACTAGCTGTGCCAGCGGTGTCACCTGCGTTTTAGTTAATATAATAAAGACCATTTCCGTCACACATGATTTCTATGTAACTTTAACCATTAAGGCTGCACACGCGACGGAAGCTTAAAAATGGAGTAACTTCTCCCGTTTTCCCAACATTTCCCTTCACTACTCTGCTCCTATTGATTGTAGCGTGATGAAAAGTATACTATAACCTGCCCAGGAGTATGAAAAATAATTGTATTAAGTTTCGTTAAAATCCCTCGAGTAGTTTTTGTTTCTATAAGGAACATACAGACAGACTGACAGACAGACAAAAATTTTACTGATTGCATTTTTGGCATCAGTATCGATCACTAATCACCCCCTGATAGTTATTTTGAAAATATATTTCATGTACAGAATTGACCTCTCTACAGATTTATTATAAGTATAGATAGTGTAGGTAGATAATTGTATAGTTCTCGAATGACGCACGATAGAATCTCTGTGGCAGATCAAATCCTCTTCAACCTCGTTATTCTCCAGAAGCCCAATCTTGTTTCGATTATTCGTTCGTCTTGTAATTGAATAAACCGGAATTACACATAAAACAGCACATTTTGTTCCAACGAAATTTTCCTTTGAATACAGCGAAAATAAAAACAGTAGAATAAATTTACCAATTTGAATATACTGAATTTGAAATTATTTCATGAACTGGTCTTATATTAGAGGTAAATAATAAATAAATATAAATAGATAAATATCACACTACATCACATACATTGATCTGACTCCGAGGTCACCTTTTGCACTTGTCTTAAGGATATCAGAATCAACAGTGGTATTACAAATATATATTTAAATGTTCAATATTAACACCTAGACACAGAACAAACACAAGTATTCATCACACGAATGTTTGTCCTGTGTGGGGATCGAACCCACAACTCTTGGCGCATGGGGCAGGGTCACTACCGAATGCGCCATCGAGCCAGTCAAAGGTTCTGACTATGTTATATTTAAGTTTAAAAACTGATTTAGTCTGAAAAATTCGGGGTCGAGGGACTCATCGCCTAGGATGTACATTCCATGCCTTTATGGAAGGCACCCCGCGGGCACAGCTAGTCATTAAAAAAATTTGATCAATCATTCGTATGTTTGATCAAATAACCCCAAATATTGCGCCCCATCCTAAGCGGCAGAAACCGACGCTACGCCACGCCACAACCAACACGTACGAATTTTAGACGATGTACAACGCCTCGCTAATCCAGATAGCTGGGTATGTGTAACCATAATCTCAAATTGTCTGTTTCCCCTGTATTCTAAGGGTTACGAAGGTCCAATTCAACATAATTACCAGACTCGCTAAATCCTGAATCATGGTCGCACCCCGATTAAACACGGGACATAACGCTATGAGGATGATGTATAATGCAATTTTTTTTTATATTGAACTAAAATGAAATGAAATGATCTACTTGTATAAAAATAGGCTTCAACAAAGCATTTATAAATCGTCAAAACAAATTCAATATCAACCGGTTCAAAAGGTAGCTTCTACCGAGAAGAAAACGGAAAGAAACTCGATAGTTACTCTTTTAAATTCCAAGTCTTATAACTAATAATAGTTACAATTTTTATACAAGTTAAATCTATTAGTGCAGGTGAACAGCCTATTATGAGGTCAACCAGCTATTGTTATCATTTAAATAGTCACCTACCTTGTAGTAGGCCTTTTTAAACAAACAATTTTTTATTTTTCCTGGGAAATGCGTTAAATTAAGTGGTTATGTGGGACTCTCGCCCATGATATAGGAGGGCCTACCCACTAAAACCCAGGGGTGTTCCGCCAATTGATGTACAATGCCTCACTGGTCTCCTCTTCACTGTGCCCCACCCAGACGTCGCTAATTGACTATTGCCAGACCCCGCGTAATTTTTCTCTCGTTTTTGGCCAGATGACGCCTGGGGGTGGGGGTGTGAAGGATCTCCATGTGGAACGGGCTGTAGTGGACATTTTTGACCCGTGCTTCGGCGGAGGGTTGAGGCTTGTGAATTTTGATGTATGGTATTTTTTAATGGTAATTATCGTTGAAGAGTTTTTTTTTATCACTGATTTATGTTGGTCTGGGACTTTTTTTTATGGTAAGATGGGTTTGCTCTTGGCTTCACACTGAACTATAGGATTGAGAACAAGTCTTCTATGGAGCAAGCTAAACCAGAAGCAACCTATTCAATCTAGCTTTTAAAAATTACTTAGAAATAATGTAATAATAACGATGTTTCTAAGCAATGTAATAAAAAAAAACGAACAGTGTATAGTTTAAGTAAAGAGTTATTCACCTATTGTAAAAAAAAATATCGTATTGAACCCAATTTTATTGTTAGCTACATACATACATACATAACTTAACTCCCATAAACCTCGGAAGGATGCATCTCGGAGTTTTACTGAGTATTATACCCCGGCCGTTACCAGCTTGGCCGGAGAGGAGGTCTCCAGATGCAGAGGTCCCTGGGAGTCCTACATAAGCATTTGGTCCCCTTGTGTGTTGGTTGGTGTAGGATCTTAATAAAGAATACCAATGAACTTCACCTTCAGTTGTATTTATTATTATGTTAGGTCTTGCATTTCATCATCATCCTAGCGTTATGTCCCGTGCTTAGACGGGGTCCGCTTAGACTATGATCCAGGATTTAGCGAGTCTGGTAATTTACATTGAAGCGACTGCCGATCTGACCTTCGTAACCCTAAGATAGGGGAACCAGACAACTTTTGGATCATGGTTACAAGTTCGAAGTTGTTTGAATTTGCAGGTTTTATCACGATGTTTTCCCTCACCGTCGAGCTAGTGGTATAAATACGTACATATACTTGAAAAATCCAGAGGTACGTGCCCGGGTTTGAACCTGCACTCCTCGGTTAAGAAGCGCGTTTCCTTACCATTGAGCTACCATCGCTCAATGGTAATTCTCATGTTAGGTCTTACATTTATAAATTATTAAAACTATGGTTAGGACGCCATGTTGGCTGTCTGACAGCCCGCCTTATTTTATGATACTAGTGATGTTCTCTACTCATAACACCTTGAAGGGAGGTTGTATGTGTAACGCATTTCTCCGGGTGATAAAAAAAAATCTATTTGATACTTGGTTGATTATTGCCGTGAAAGTATGTAAGTGTGCACGTAAAATTTAATGTGTGTTCAAGTCAATGAAAAATTGCATGTCTTTCATTAAATTCCGTTCAGTGTTGTTTAAAATTAATAACACGATATCTCATTCCACGTTTCTTCCATATAATACTTTAAGTCACCTATTATAATATTCACAATACATTTAATTTCCTCTTCATTCGCGAAATAACCTAAAAATACCCTCAAATTTCATTTCATCCATTCCCCAATTAACCCTAAAATCTCGGGGGTCGAAACGACCCGTCATAAATTGTTCACGCGCTTCTAATGATGGCAGGGTTGACGATTTTGTTTTTTTTTTTTAATAAAGACGTTTTTGTTTAATTTCAAATAACTTCGTTAGCACATTGTAGAATGTACGCCGTGACTTTGCATCGGTTGATAAGCTTATTAAAACAATGCGCTTGACCTCCTAGGTCATGTCGGTGCCGTCTCACCGGACTATGAGAGTGAAAGAACAGAGAGTGCACCTGCGTTTGCGCAGAGACTTGTGCACTGTAATATATCCTGCGTTGGCTAATCCTCGTCCAGATTCGCCGCCCTGACCAAAATCGGCTAGGAGGATATTATGTTGAAGAGGCGAGTGAGGTGTGTAAGGATCGTGCCATATGGCGTTCGGTTCTCTGCCTACCCCGCTAGGGAAGTGGCGTGAAATTTAGTTTAGTTAGGATATTATTATTTAGCCACAAGTGCAAAACTTCGTTATATTTAAAGCCAACTGCCCACTTTAAATTTAGCAAGTAGCAACCCTACAGCAGCGGCAGGGTTAATTGACATTCCTAACCCTCCAGCGACGGAATTTAGTTACGGGCCGTAATGGCCACGGTTTATCCGTCAGGTGAGGTGTTGTGTGCGTTTAGGATTTATTTTGTTTCTCTACTGAGTAGGAGTTGAGAAAGTCTCAAATGGGGGTAAAGTCATTATCTTCCTAGTTGTCTTTGACGTTTTTTTTGTTAAGTATAGCCAAACCTATCACATTCATAGTTATAAATAAACAATAAATAGTTAGTCTGGAGAATTCCATAGCTCTCAACTAGGCTGTATACAATACGCTTGTGGCATACTTAAATACGTTTATAAACATCCATGACTCGAGTACAAATGTCCATGTGCATCACACGAAACATTTGCTCCTAGCGTGATTGGACCCCGCGACTCTTAGGTTCGTGGCCAGGGTCTCTGACCACTCGACCAACGGGTTTGTCAAATTGTCAAGTTGTCCCGTACTTAGTCGGGGTTTGCTTGATGACCTGAATTTAAAGAGTCTGATAATTACATTGAAGTGACCACTGTTACTCGACAGAGGAACCAGACAAATGGATCATAGCAAAACCTAATCCAGGACCCAGACCAACATTAGACACCTTTCTCTCTAAGACCCAGACCAACATGAGATACCGTTCTTTCTAAGACCCAGCTCAACATGGGACACTTTTCTTTCTAAGATCCAGACCAACATGAGACACCGTTCTTTCTAAGACCCAGCCCAACATGGGACACTTTTCTTTCTAAGATCCAGACCAACATGAGACACCGTTCTTTCTAAGACCCACACCAACATTGGACACCTTTCTTTCTAAGACCCAGACCAACACAAGACACAATCGCAAACTCAAAAACATTGTCATAACCATTGGCATAGATTAAAGAGCGTCGGGGCTCGCAATATAACGATCAAGAGAATCACGCGGCAGACTGGTTTCAATTTCACGAGTCGAGTGTTCCGGTGGTGTTAGTTTTGTCAGGATAAGCCTAGCTTGAATGGTTTATTGAAAAGAAATACATGACCGTGTCCGCAATCTCCGAGGGAACGCCCTGGAGGAATCTCCTGGAACGCCCTTTTACTTTTAGCTAAAAAAATTAAATTAACTGGGACTAGATAAATATTACGAAAAAAAAACCCTCAAAAATTACTTAAATCGTCAGTTTGAGCAAATCTATAAAACAATGACAATGCTAAGTTGAGATTACTTAAAGCTCTTGGCTTTTACTTTGCTCCCTTTAGTAGTTAGTATAAACTATAAAGAAGTAGAGTTCACATTTTTTTGTTCAACGTCATACTTGTGCTTTTTCCTAGATCTTTTAATCGTCCCATGTTGGTCTGGGAGTCCGATGTTGTCTGGGACTTAAAAGGAATGTGCCAACTGTGTTTTTTGCCTGGTATGTCGTAAAAGGTGACTAATTGTATATAGGGTTTTGCGTATGTGATTGTGTAGGCGACTAGCTGCTAGCCACTTGTCACTACTTTTTTAATTGTTCAGAAAAAATATAAAGTTATATCTTAAATATTATAAAAGATTTATGTATATTATAAAAACAAAAAACATATGGGTTATAATAAGGTAATGATTTTTCGCCTAAATAGTTTAATTGAAAGTCTTATCCACCCTATTCTTTCGCGCACGAAAAGAAATAATATCTCAAGTAGCGGAATGTTTCAATCTTGTATATTTAAGCCCCCCCTCCCCCCCCCCTGTCCATGCAAATACGCCCCCTTTGTTTTTGAGAAAAATGTCCCCGAATTTATTCGGCTGTTAAACTAATTCAAGATCATGGGGGTTGATTTTTCTCCTTCACAGGGGGAAGTTAATTTGATTCGTATTGTTGTAGAATGACTTGTGTCATTGGTATCAACAATGACGATTGAATAATTTGTTTTATTACATTAATAAACATCATACATAACATCACAAAGCTCCTCGACCACATTCAGCTAAAAAAATAAACTGGGTTGGGTCAGATGAAAAATTGTGAAAAGTAGTGACAAGTGGCTAGCTCGTCGCCTAACACAATCACACACCCAAAACCCGATATACCATTAGTTGCCTTTTACGACATGCTAGGCAAGAACCACTGTTGGCACATTCTTTTTAAGTCCCAGACCAACAAAGATATATAGAATAGTGTTGCCGCTCGATAGGCCAATATCATATACCTAATTATGTCTGGTCAGTCACATACATTTTAGATTTCGTATAGACTTGACACAGACAGATGTCGCTACAGGCATCATTTAGACTAATTGAGAGATAAAACCGAATAAAAACGTTATTATTTCACTTAAAAAAAAATGCTTTTTTCATAAAATAAATTATTTACTTACGTAATTTTTAAGATAATTTATTAAATTTAGGTGAAAAACATGTATATAAAATATTTTCTTCAGAAGCAAACCAAAATAATCTTTGTTTTAAAACCATGAATTTTACACAGATAGCGTATCATTACTAAGAAACAACTAACCTGTGCTTGTAGCGGCATCTTGTATTATTCCTGACAAACAGACTAAACTTTTCTGTAGTTCCAATTACTCACCACTGTCGCTGTTATTGCGCGAGTTATAGCAGTAACATTTCAAGTATGGACAGTGACCCTCTGTTGTACGTAGTATATTATTACATACTATGTGATATAATCAATATCATATTATTGTGTGTAGTTTTTGGAAACAATTAATAAATTAATGAAAGAAATGAAACCAGAATGGATAGAAGGATAACGGTTGATGATGTAGCGCTGGAACAGGTTAATGAAATTGTATATCTAGGATCTGCATTTAGCAGAGATGGAAAGTACTCCGCTGAAATAAAAGAAAGAGTGAATGCAGGGAGTAGGGTGAATGGAGCGTTAGGACAACTTCTAGGCAGTAAAGCCTTAAGCCAGAAGGCCCAGCTCGCTACACACAATGCGGTGCTGATTCCTACGCTAACATATGGAAGCGAGAGTTGGGTATGGCAGAAAGAGCATGAAAGTGGAATAAACGCGATCGAGATGCGTGCGCTGCGGAAAATCTGCGGTGTATCGTTCACAGACTGCGTTCGGAATGATGATGTAAGAAAGAGAGTCGGTCTGAAAGACAGCGTCGGAGGCAAGGTAAGAAGAGGCATGCTCCGGTGGTTCGGACATGTAGAAAGAATGGCCAAACAGATATACAAAGCGAAAGTGGAAGGATGTAGGAGCCGCGGAAGGCCCAGGTTCACCTACCACGACCAGATCGGTCGTGTATTAACAGAAGGTGATGTTAGGAGTCATAAAAACCGTATAGCTTTATAAAAAGGATCATGAATGTTGAAGAGGCGAGTGAGGTGTGTAAGGATCGTGCCATATAGCGTTCGGTTCTCTCTACCTACCCCGCTAGGGAAGTGGCGTGAAGTTTAGTTAGTTAGTAATTAATTAATTAATTAATTTACTTCTATCAAGTTATTTTTCTTGTAATTCGTCGTAAAGAAAGCCTTTTAAATTAAAAAATAATGAAAGCTATTAACCGAAACAAAGCTTTAAGTTACAAAGCCATATCTCTATGAATGTCAAACTTCTAAAGCTCTCGCCACGCTCGGAAGCTTTGTAAGCTTAGCCGAAACTTGTAACTGCCGCGATCTCGCAAGCTATAAAAGCTCTTTTTATAATTAGACTTTGCTCGTATTTTTTTTTCTTAAATGTCACGTTTTTGGTCTAAGTGAAGAGATACGGCGATTGTTAAGCCAGATTATGTAGTTGTATGTTACATAATATGTATATTTTTCATTTATATATTAAGCTCTGCCTACCCCTTCAGGGATTATGGGCGTGATGTTATGTATGTATGTATTTAGCTCTTACATAAGTCAATTGCATATTATTTTAACCTATATTTACATGTTAACAGAAGGTAATGTTAGGAGTCATAAAAACCGTAGAGCTTGTATGAAAAGGATCTTAAGTGTTGAAGAAGCAAGTGAGGTGTGTAAGGATCGTGCTATATGACGGTACTCCGGCTACACCACTAGAGAAGTAAAGTGAAGTTAGTTCCCAAATGTAACGAACTAACTTCACATTACTTCGTGAAGTCTTTTGAATATGTATGCATTTGCATTGAAATGCACGAGTATACCAATTAGAATGTTATATCCGCAAAAAAATGGAATTTAGAGTCTTATATAATTATAAGTGAACTTACTTACTTATTTTTTAGTAAAGTAATTAGTAATATTAAGTAAGTATGTTCCATGTTAGTCTGGGACTTAAAAATACTGAACCAACTGCGTCCTGTACCTAACATGTCAACAACAACATAACATCACGCCCATAAGGCCCCTTGGTTGACTGGTCAGAGACCCTGGCCACGAAACCAAGGGTCGCGGGTTCGAATCCCGCTAGGGGAAAAGTTTCGTGTGATGAACATAGACATTTGTACTCGAGTCATGGATGTTTATAAACGTATTTAAGTATGTATCCGTTCACCTAGTATCTATAGCACAAGTATAAGCTTCGTTTGGAACTAGGGAATTGGTGTGTCAGTTTGGAGAATTTATTTATTTGTTACATAGGCGACAGTTTATCTCGTCTTACTCCTATCCCTTGTCCCACAGGCTAACTCTCCGGGAATAGCCGTGAAGTGTCTCCTCGGCTCTAATAAGCATGCAAATTGATCTTGGGAACTCTGCTAATCACTGTTTGCGGAGCCATCGAGGGTGGAACACGGGGGTGCGGGGTGAAAAATTAGTTATTAGTAGTAACACGTTTAAGCGGTGGTAGGGCTATTGTATGAAACAAGATTCTTAGTGTCCGTGTTGAGAAAGAAGATTGACTTAATGGTCATCGTCATCGTTTAATCCTTAGCAGACCCCGTCTAAGCACGGGATATAAGTCTACGGAAGATGATGATGTTATGAGCTCTCTTTTAGACTGTGGAACCCTATTTCTACATACATATATAACATCACGCCCATAATCCCCGAAGGGGTAGGCAGAGTCAAAGGGGAAGCAGTCCCCCTTAACCACATTCAGCCAAAAATAAAGCCGGGCTGGGTTAGATGGAAAATTGTGAAAAATTTGTGGCAAGTGGCTAGCTTGTCGCCTACTCAATCACATACCCAAAACCCGATATACCATTAGTCGCCTTTTACGACATGCTAGGCAAGAAATATAGTTGGCACATTCTTTTTAAGTCCGAGACCAACAATTGGCTCCAAATCTATTATTAAATAAATACCTATCAGTGGACATCACATACATTGATCTGACTCCGAGGTAAGTAGCTTAAGCACTGGTGTTACGGATATCAGAAACAACAGTAGTATTACAAATATATACTTAAATATTATAACACTCAGACAACAAACAGAAGATTTCATCACATGAATGTTTGTCCTGAGTGGGGATCGAACCCACAACTGTTGGAGCTTGACAGGATCACTACTGAATGCACCATCGAGTCAGTAGAATTCTCATAGTTTTTCGCCACCTATACCTGAGAATCCCATCCCCCCTCCTATTCTCATTCCATCCGTGTGTTTGTCGGCGCTCTATCTGCGGCGCGCACGCGACCACTACATCGGATCAAGTATTGGACAGTCGGGAACGAAAGTGTTAAAGTTTTTTTAGTAAATAGCTTTTTTAATAAACTATGAATCTTTGTAATTTCCTGTATAGTGCAAACTTTGACCTGTAGCTCTGCCTGCGTATGATTCGGTTTATTATTGAGTAGCTAATGCTGCAGTAACTTTTGTAAGTTATATTTTGGCGAGAGGGCCACAAAGATAGTCAAGATTATAGCTTCAATAATATGTAAACAGATGACGTCGATCGAACATGCAGCGATGCCATACAATCCTGCATCGCGCTAATGAAGTTATTCTCGCTACAAGCATACGTATATACAATACACCTCACGGTTAGTCGGATCTAGGTCCCCGAGCGAACAACACATAGTTCGGCGGAAGTACTTCCACTTTTAGTGCGAGCGCGTAGTTCGCACATTGGTGACACCGACGTGATATGCACACGTAATCTTTACATCAACCGTCTTGACATACTTACCACTTGGTAACGTCCTCATTATTCTGACGTCAGCAGCCATAAACAGCCAGAAACAGAGTCAACGACTTTCCTACCTCAGCGCTACATCTGCAGTTTCGAGCGAGCCGTAATCAGCGCCTTACAGAGAAATTACAGCCTACAACGCTACTTGGTTCCCCGGTTCCCGCGTGCACACCCAGTAACGCAGCCCTACGACCGGACACAAGCCGACACTCGGCGTGTCAGCAGCTGCACACTGCATTCCACGTCACGCGCACCCCTACTCATCGGTTTAGAACGTGTCCCGGCTCAAGCACAGATAGACTGCTCAACTCATTTATGGGGGGAGTGCTGTGGCGACCGCGCCAAAAAGATTGTTTAGCACCAATATAATTATATGTTATCTGTATAATAATAATGTCCTCCTAACCGATATCGGTTACGGCGGCCAATCTCAACGAGGATTAGCCATCTGCGCCGGAGATATTATAGTGCACAAGTGTGTGCGCTAACACAGGTGCACTCTCTATTCCTTCACTCTCATAGTCCGGTGAGGCGGCAATTCGACATGACTGGAGAGAGGTTAGGCGCAGGACCAACGGCTTAACGTGCTTTCCGAGGCACGGGGGTGATTAAACCGCCAACTTCCCGACTCCGGGCTGTTACTGAGTAATTTGGATATTGAAATACCCAGCCACAAATTTTTGGCCCGACCCGGGATCCTTTATTGCTTTAATATTATATCTGTATAATATTAAAGCAATAAAGGATTTTATTGTAAAATTTATAAGAATCTAAGTATATGTGACTACGTCAATCCAAGACCTTTGTATCCATAAAGAAGTTTCGTGGATGGAAGAAAATAAAAATATTAGATTTTTGTACTTACCGTACAGAAATCTGATATTTTTATACTTAAAGCATTAGAGATATTTTTTTATTATTAATACAATATTACCCATGAGCGGTGGTAGCTCAATGGTAAGGACACGCGCCTCTTAACCGAGGAGTGCGGGTTCAAACCCGGGCATGTACCTCTAGATTTTTCAAATCTATGTACATATTTATACCACTAGCTCGACGGTGAGGGAAAACATCGTGATGAAACCTGCAAATTCAAACACCTTTGAATTTGTAACCATGATCCAAAAATTGTCTGGCTCCCCTGTCTTAGGGTTACGAAGGTCAGATCGGCAGTCGCTTCAATGTAATTACCAGATTCGCTAAATCCTGGATCATGGTCTAAGCGGACCCTGTCTAAGCACGGGACATAACGCTAGGAAGATGATGATAATACAATATTACCCATACTCCGAGCACTACTTTTTATATAAATACTTGAACTCATAATAATGAAAACAACAAATAATTACTTACTTTTGAAGTTAACCGCGTACATACATTTCGGCGATTCATTTTTATTTGCCCATATCATTTGAAACTTACAAATTTACCATATAACGAGGGAATTTCAACCACAAGTCCACTACAAGTAAATAAATAGTAGTAAACTAAAAATACGTTAGCGCTTGCGTCGCCGACTGTACGTGTACAATAAGACCGCGATCTCACTATCTGCCGGACGCAGCTAAGTAAAGAAAATGTTATTTTTGACGACCGCACCCCCATCCCCTACCCTTAGCCGTTAGCCCCGGGGACGGACCCGACGCGTTAAGAAAATACAGACGGACAGAAATACTGCGCGTTATGTGTATATGAAGATTGACCGTCTTATTGAACATTTTTGTTTTAGAATGGTTTTTTAGTAGTCTTTCCTATAGCAACCAGAAAGGTTATTAGGATTTAAGGTACCGAATCCTTTGCTGTATTAAAGACTATCATCATCTTCCTAGCGTTATGTCCCGTGTTTAGACGGGGTCCGCTTAGACTATGATCCAGGATTTAGCGAGTCTGGTAATTACATTGAAGCGAAGTAGGTACATGTGATAATATTTCTGTAGGTATGTAAGTTCCTTCTATACGCCTCTACCGACTATGATAAAATATGACACATATATAGTCTTTAATATAGAATGAGAGTGGTGGTAGCTCAATGGTAAGCACACGCGCCTCTTAACCGAGGAGTGTGGGTTCAAACACGGGCACGTACCTCTGGATTTTTCTAATCTATGTTCGTATTTATACCACTAGCTCGACGGTGAGGGAAAACATCGTGATGAAACCTGCATATTTAAACAACTTTGGATTTGTAACCACTAACCATGATCCAAAAATTGTCTGGTTCCCCTATCTTAGGGTTACGAAGGTCAGATCGGCAGTCGCTTCAATGTAATTACCAGACTCGCTAAATCCTGGATCATGGTCTAAGCGGACCCCGTCTAAGCACGGGACATAACGCTAGGAAGATGATGATAGTAAAGATAATTACAATACTTGTATATTGTTTATGTTTGTTTAATACATACATACATAACATCACGCCCATAATCCCCGAAGGGGTATGCAGAGTTAAAGCATGCCCCTTCAACCACATTCAGCCAAAAATAAAGCCGGGCTGGGTTAGATGGAAAATTGTGAAAAAGCAGTGACAAGCGGCTAACCTGTCGCCTACACAATCGCACACCCAAAACCCGATATACCATTAGTCGCCTTTTACGACATGCTAGGCAAGAACCACAGTTGGCATATTCTTTTTAAGTCCCAGACCAACATTATACAGTGGGCTGGGTTGAATGGAAAGCTCTGAGGAGTGACAAGTGGCTAACCTGTCGCCTACACAATCACACACTCAAAACCCGATATACCATTAGTCGCCTTTTACGACATGCTAGGCAAGAACCACAATTGGCACATTATTTTTTTTTGTCCCAGATCAACATGGCAAGTCCCAGACAAACTTGTTTAATACTATTATATTGTTTATAGGTGTGCAGGCATGAGTCATACATAAATTCACATCGTATTTCTGTATGATACGCCATTATTTCTTCGTAGTCAAAATAGGTGGGGTTTACTTTGAGTACAAAGAAAAAATGGCGGGGACTTTAAGAACAAAATGTATGGAGTTACACGCATTATTCCGGAATATGATATTCATTGCACGAGCGGCCGTGTACTGCGCTCAGCCACCTGACTCTACAGGCTGTTGCCTTTGTACATACCACCACCCTCCTTTTGTCCCATGTTGGTCTGGTACTTAAAAAGAATGTGCCAACTGTGTTTCTTGTCTAGCATGTTGTAAAAGGCGACTAATGGTATATGGGGTTTTGGGTATGTGATTGTGTAGGCGACGAGCTAGCCACCTGTCACTACCTTTCACATTTTTCAATCTAACCCAGCCCAGTTTTGTTTCTGGCTCCATGTGGTTAGAGGGGCCTGCTGCCTGACTCCATCTCTCTCCACCTGACTCCAAAGTAAGTAGCTTAAACAGTGTTACGGACATCAGAAACAACAGTGGTATTACAAATATATACAAAATATGGGATATTAACACCCAGACACAAAACAAATACAAGTATTCATCATACGAATATTTGTCCTGGGTGGGAACCCACAACTCTTGACGCATAAGGTAGGGTCACTACTGAATGCGCCAGCAAGCTTGTCAGTAAGTAGTTTTAAAGACCTAGACCAAAATATGATTTGTTTTTTAAAAATTAACATCCCCAGTAAGTAGTTTTTAAAGTCCACCAAAATAGGATGTCTTTTTTAATAATTAGCATCCCCATCGTCAAACAGAGCACCCTGTATAGTCATAAACCTTCGCAGGCTATAATAAAGAGAGTAGCGCGCTTTATAGCGTCTACGTGAGACGCGAAATATGAGGGAGTGCGAGACCTCCTACCAACTGTTTTGACAATTATTTGTGTGTTTAAACATTTTTTTGTGAACGTCAGAATGGCGGGTTTATCACTATTTCTATTAAGTATTTCTATTGGTAGAAATACTAGATCTGATTAGGACTAATTGTCCCACTATTTCTATTACTGTCGGCTGCGACTTTGTCGCAAAATTATTTGTACCCAATGAAAAATAAGTTATGAAATAAGTATGTGTTTTTTGTTATTTGGGGACATTTAATTTCGTTCAAACGAGTATTTTTTTTAATACCGAGTAGTCGTTTTTTATTTTTTATCAATACAAAACAAATACCTAACATAACTGCGTTTTTTTGTAACGATAGAAAAAATCTGTAAAAAACGCTGGTCCAAAACGAATAAGAGCAAAACCGCGCATTCGAATAGTAGTTGTAAAGCAGTCGTGCTGGTAGCGTTTTTTGTCGCAATAGAAATAATGGGATAAAAATTAAAAATATCGCTTGTCCCACTATTTCTTTTTTGTATTTCCATGGAAATAGTGGGATACACCCCAGAATGGCGGGTGTACTTCTCAGATTAGCCTAAACATATTGCCGATATTTGGTACCTTCTGTGTACTTTTACGTACACGGAGAGCGGTAGTAGCTCAATGGTAAGGACACGCGCCTCTTAACCGAGGAGTGCAGGTTCAAAGCCGGGCACGTACCTCTGGATTTTTTTAATCTGTGTACGTATTTATACCACTAGCTCGACGGTGAAGGAAAACATCGTGATGAAACCTGCAAATTCAAACAACTTTGAATTCGTAACCATGATCCAAAAATTGTCTGGTTCCCCTATCTTAGGGTTACGACGGTCAGATCGGCAGTCGCTTCAATGTAATTACCAGGCTCGCTAAATCCTGGATCATGGTCTAAGCGGACCCCGTCTAAACACGGGACATAACGCTAGGAATATTATGTGTACTTTTACGTACCTCTCCTGAAAATTTGTGCACCTATGTCCATACAAAGTTATTGGTCCACCCTATAGCTATAACTTGAGAACGGCTTTACTGATTTCGCTAATTCTTTTTAAGTTGTGTTTGTTATTATCAGGTGAAGGTTTTTATGAAAGAAAAAATAAAAAAGTTGCACGGAAAAAAAATGGGTAATGAAAATCCTAGCACGGGGCGTTACGAAGTGAAAAGAAAGAAAGAAGAAAATATTGTAGACGTTATGACGTGTGTATGTGTGTACGAAAATATTAATGTGAAAGAAAAGTTATAAAAATAACAAAACCATTGTTAAAATACTTAGTCTAACATGTCAAGATAAAAAAAATATTATACATTTTTACATTAGTATAAGTGGCCAGACACAAAAAACAGATCTAACATAACTTTCTCATCTACATCTTGTATAAAACCACACTTGATGCTAAGTAGTTTTTGTATGGATTTTTTCAACATTTGACAGAAATTGGCAGATTTGTAACGTAAAGGGTGCTCCCCCATCGCTATAAATCTGTCAAAACCCACAACTACAGCACTCGCCACTTAGATTGCGACCCCTCCGACAGAATCCTAATGCCTAATAACAGGATAGTACAGGTGACTGACAACTTGTCAGTCCTCTGGCAAACAATTGTTCACAATCTTTTTACCTGTCGAAGCACGGAAAAATTAGCACGGAAGCTAGTTAAAAATAGAATACAATTAATAGTACGTGAGAAAATTTATACAATCTTATGTTGATATAAGAGTCAAAAATAATGTGCCAACTGTGTTCCTTGTCTAGCAAATCGTAAATATATTAATGTTGTATTGGGTTTGTGATTCTGTATAAAGCAGTAGTCGGTTACATATTATAATTTATAAGCCAGTATATAATCTTCTATAATATAAAAATGAATCGCTGAATGTGTTGCTGAGCGCAAATCTCGAGAACAGCTGAACCGATTTTGCTAAGTAATTCTTTTTTAGTTGTGTTTGTTATTATTAGATGAAGACAGAAAAAGAAATAAAAATGTTGCGTGGAAAATTAAAAATAAATGGTTATTGAAAATCCGAGAACGGGGCCTTATGAAGTGCATTGGGTTAGCTAGTAGTATATATAATAATCCTATGGTGATCTGGGAAAAGAATGTGTTTCTCGTCTAGCATGTCGTAAAAAGCGATTCAATGTGTTTCGTTTTGTGTGTTCGGTTTGATACTAGCCACTTTTTATATCTAACACAACACAATTTAATTTAATTTTTAGCTAAATGTGGTCGAAGGAGATGTATGTAATTAAATTTTAAAAAATCGGTCCAGTTTTTTTAAGCCTTATCATACAGATACATACATACATAACAACACGCCCATAATCCCCGAAGGGGTAGGCAGAGTCAAAGGGACAGCAGGCCCCTTTAACCACATTCAGCCAAAAATAAAACTAGGCTGGGTTAGATGGAAAATTGTGAAAAAGTAGTGACAAGTGGCTAACTCGTCGCCTACACAATCACACACCCAAAACCCGATATACTTAAGTACGATAGTCAAAGTCAAAGTCAAAAATATCTTCATTTACGTAGGCCTCAAAAAAGCACTTGTAAATCGTCAAGTAATAGGTACAAATTAGAACAATTTGAATCTACCACCGGTTCGGAATGTCGCATCTACCAAGAAGAAACCGGCAAGAAACTGGGTGGTTACTCTTTTCAATGCCAGATTGAATATAAAAATAAAAATTTACAGATGAAGGTAATATTTATACCAAGTCATACAGTTAATGTTCATTGAAGATATTTTTAAGTCCCAGACCAACACGGGACTAATCATACAGATAATCTAATTGTTTGTCTTCTTAATATTGTAGACTTGCTATACGATATGGATAATCTATCTTGTAAGAAACAGAGGGAAAAAAGGAGCCATCTTCCCTCTCTGGGAGGGAAATAAATGCTAATACATTCTCGCATTCCTCTCCGAATATATTTCAAGTTTATACTGCATATAAATTTAAAAGGCAACTATAATTTTATTCATAGACTTTTCTTATTCTGCCGAGGGATATTTGACGGGTGAATTCAATTATTGTTTATGGTGCGACTGCTGACGTTAGGTTAATTTGTGTTATCACTTTCACTTAATGCAGGTTTAGGATATCTTTAACACTGCATTACACTACACGTATATTTGCGCTAAATTAATCGTACTAATATTATAAAGAGGAAAAAAAATTATTATATATTTGTTTGTATTGAATAGGCTCCGAAACTACTGGACCGATTTGATAAATTATTGTAACAATGGAAAGCTACTTTATAAGCAAGTAACAAAGACTATATTTTATACTTGTTTTCCCATGGAATCGGGAACTAAACGGGTGAAACCCTGAGTCGCTGCTAGTCGATAATAAATATCCAACAACATCACATACATTGATCTGACTCCGAGGTAAGTAGCTTAAGCACTTGTGTTACGGATATCAGAATCAACAGTGGTATTACGAAATATATATACCTAAATATTGGATATTAACAGCCAGACACAGAACAAACACAAGTATTCATCACACGAAGGTTAGTCCTGGGTGGGGAAATAACTCTTGGCGCATGGGGCAGGGTCACTACCGAATGAGCCAGTCAAGTAAAGTAAGTTAGACAGAGTTTAAACCAACGTTGTAATAAAGCTATATTTTTTCCACTTAAACCAAAACTACCCCTTTCGCGTACACCCTTAGGGTGAACCGGTAAGTAGCACTTGCCGGGATCATCGTAAATCCGTCAGCGGTCAAGTTGCGCTTAAGCTACTAAGTTATCTGAGACAAAGGAATCTCATGCAATATTGGTAAAAGGTATATATTATATATGTATGTATGTAGGCGAAATATATTACCTTTTATTCGGGTCGAAGGCCCAGACTAACGTGGATTCAATGAATGTGCAAATGCTAAAACGAATTTTAAACCCTTGTAATCATAACGAAGAGTTAATTGAGGCTTAATCGTTTTAATATTTAGTGATTCTATGTCTGGGACTAAAAAATAATGTGGAAATTGTGTACCTTGCCTAGCATGTCGTAAAATGCAACTAATGGTGGTGGTGTTGGGTTTCTGATTGTGTAGGCGACGTGTTAGCCACTTGTCACTACTTTTTTTTACAATTAAATGCCAACTTAATCTTCAACCTAATGGAGGTCCTGGGCACATTAGGAAATTGATTGCTTTCCATCCAACCCAGCCCACTGTCCCATTTTGGTCTGGGACTTAAAAAGAATATGCCAACTGTGTTTCTTGCCTAGCATGTCGTAAAAGGCGACTAATGGTATATCGGGTTTTGGGTGTGTGATTGTGTAGGCGACAGGTTAGCCGCTTGTCACTGCTTTTTCACAATTTTCCATCTAACCCTGCCCGGCTTTATTTTTGGCTGAATGTGGTTGAAGGGGCATGCTGCCCCTTTGACTCTGCCTACCCCTTCGGGGATTATGGGCGTGATGTTATGTATGTATGTATGATTGTTCTGTTTACCAATAGAACAATTAATTTCCTCATGTGCTCAGCCGCATTGTTGCACTAGGGGGCCCTCACGTGCCCAGTGTGCCCACTGGGAAAGAGGGGCCTGCTCAATGACGCAAATCAATTTCGTTTTTGACTAAATACTTATTGCTCTGCCTACCCTTTTGGGGGTCTCGTATGTAGTGGTATTTATACGTATTAAGTATATAGGTTTTATGAGTGTGAGCGGTGGTAGCTCAATGGTAAGGACACGCGCCTCTTAACCGCGGAGGTGCGCGTTCAAACCGGGACACGTACCTCTGGATTTTTCAAATCTATGTACGAATTCATACCACTAGCTCGACGGTAAGGGAAAACATCGTGATGAAACCTGCAAATTCAAACAACTTTGGATTTGTAACCATGATCCAAAAATTGTCTGGTTCCCCTATCTTAGGGTTACGAAGGTCAGATCGGCAGTCGCTTCAATGTAATTACCAGACTCGCTAAATCCTGGATCATGGTTTCAGCGGACCCCGTCTAAGCACGGGACATAACGCTAGGAAGATGATATAGGTTTTCTGAGATTTCATTGTATTGCGTTGTTATGGGTATTTTTATCGTTGGGGCAGGAACAAAAAATGTGGGAAGTCATCTTGAAGACACGTTTTAAAGGTTCTGTTTTATACTTAAGCATATATATTTAACTTCATAATGAAGTGTTCACCTACAGTGTTGTTACCTAATAAGTATAGATTATTAATTACGAAATTGTAAATTTTTGCATTTAAAAGAGTAACTATCGAGTTTCTTGCCGGTTTCTTCTCGATAGATTCTACCTTCCCAACAGGTGGTAATTCTTTTTCTGTTTAAATTGACTAATAAGTCAATTTGAGTTTTTTGAAGCCTATATGAATAAAGAGATTTTGAATTTGAATTTGAATTTATAGATGCATTTAATACCACTCCCCATTTTTATTTAAGTATCGTTAATATATCATATTTGTGAAAAAAAAGACTAGGTAAACAATAAAAAATATCTTGTGCGTCGGCGCGCAGCAGTATCTAAAAACGTAGGTTTTTAAAAATAACTTTGTGATGACATAACTTAATATTTTTGTAAGATGTGACATTAAAAGAAGAAACATATATTTCGTATTTTTCCTAACAATAGGCAAGATAACTAACTAACTAAACTAACTAAACTTTACGGCACTTCCAATAGGCTAGATGACCAAAAAATTTTGTTTAGTCCGTCAGTTAAATAAATAAATAATAAATAAATTCTTCAGACTGACACACCAATTCCCTAGTTCCAAACTAAGCTTATGCTTGTACTATGGATACTAGGCGAACGGATAGACATACTTAAATACGTTTATAAACATCCATGACTCGAGTACAAATGTCCATGTTTATCACACGAAACATTAGCCCCTAGCGGGAATTGAACCCGCGACCCTTGGTTTCGTGGCCAGGGTCTCAAGTAGCCAGTCAGTTAGATTATAAAAAAATATTAAAAACGTATTTTTTTATCTGTAAAACTAACATTGACGAAGATACGTCGCAATCAATTTGCGCGTGACGTCACGCTTTCGTGCATTTTTTACAAAATAGTGACGTCGCAAGCCGCTACTCCAAAACATTGCGATTTTTTGTTAGTTTAATAAACAGAAAAATATGTGTCTAGTATTTTTGTATAATCTTACTGATGGACTTAATAGAATTATAGTTTTTTAATGCAGTCATCATCAATACTGCCATATTAAAATTTTGAGAAAGGTTTTAGTTGCATCTTGTTTAATAGAGGCAGAAAACAAGTACAGCGTGTCTCCTGATGGTAACTGATCGCCACCACCCATGGACAACTGCAGCACCAGAGGAATTGCTGACGCGGGCCCTCAAGGGGTCAGATGCGGCACTCTCTACACTGCGGCACTCTCACTGCTTTTTACGTCGACATATACTTATTTGACTCTGCCAACCCCTTCGGGGATTATAGGCGTGATGTTATGTTATGTACTCATTGTCATGCGAGCTTTGGACCCCGTTTTACTTCTTTAAGGGGTGAATTTTGAACAATCCTTTCTCAGAAAATGTCTACGTCATAATAACTATCTGCATGTCAAATTTCGTGGTAAGTCGTTTGAGCTGTGTTGATGGATCAGTTTTCAGATTAGATTGACTGGCTCGATGGCGCTTTTAGTAGCGACCCTGCCCTACGCGCCAAGAGTTGTGGGTTCGATCCCCACCCAGGACAAACATTCGTCTGATGAATACTTGTGTTTGTTCTGTGTCTGGGTGTTAATATTCAATATTTAAGTAAGTATATATTTGTTATACCACTGTTGTTTCTGATATACGTAACGCAAGTGCTTAAGCTACTTACATCGGAGTCAGATCAGTAGGTGCGATGTAGTCTGATATTTATACATACATAACATCACGCCCATAATCCCCGAAGGGGTAGTCAGAGTCAAAAGGGCAGCAGGCCCCTTTAACCACATTCAGCCAAAAACAAAACTGGGCTGGGCTAGATGGAAAATTGTGAAAAAGTAGTGTCAAGTGGCTAGCTCGTCGCCTACACAATCACACACCCAAAACCCCATATACGTCGCTTTTTACGACATGCTAGACAAGAAACACAGTTTTTAAGTCGCAGACCAACATGGGACAATAGTCTGATATTTATTTATTATCATATAGCCAGTAAGAGCTGCCTTTTATAGATATGTATTATACAGAAGACTACTTCTATTCTTAAAATCTAGTCTATAATATAATAAACCTATCTCTCACCTTCTCACTAACTTTAGCCGGCGGCTTAACTATATATGGGAAACCAGGAACAGGTCCGAATATTGAGGGCATCATGGCTGGAGCGAAGATCACTTTAACTTGACTTTGACTTTGACAACCGCACTCCGACACTTTCACTTCGCACTTTTGAGTTTCACTTTGACAGCAGCAGTGGTGGCAGACTTTGACAGGTTGACTTTGACAGCAGGTCGACACTTCACTTTCTGACGATTGGATAGACGCGTTTCTCATTTCAGAACTGTCTTTTGCTGTCTTCTGTTGTTGTTCCTGTGTTGTTTCAGTTGTTTCGTTGCTGAGTTGTTTCTTGTTGACAGTAGTTTGTTGTTGTTTCTCTTTGTTCTTCTCTATGTAGCGTTTGGGTTTTTTGAACTCTTCTGGTATTTCTAGCAATGGAGTTTTCCTTTTTAAGTCTCTCGGTGTTTCTAGTAAATACGTTTTGGGTTTGGGCGATTCTGCTTCAGAATTTTTGAACGGATGAACGAGTAATGTTTTTGGGGTATTAGTTTGAGGTTTAACGGGTTTTTGGGAGGCCCCAGAAAGGGCCTCGGGGTTGCTTTTAGTATCCAATTTGACTGATTTTTAATAAGCACTGATTGAAGTTTGAAAATCTAGTCCAAATTGTCTTTCGAGTAATTCTTCATCAAATCGTATTTGAATACTATTTTAGTTACTTTTTTCAGTTAGTAGGTAGGTATTTTTTAAGCTTTATTATTGTGTAATTTAAAAAAATATATTTTTTTTATTTTGCTTTTGACAGAATGTCTGTAACTTAATTATAAATTAATCCTTAATTGTTTTATTTTCACAAGAATCACTATTTGTCTTTTTTTTTTCTAACTCACTAAATATCTCTTGAAGTTAGTTTACGAGTTATACCTACAGTATAACTTTATCTTTTATTTTTTGATAAATTGAATTGTAAGCTTAGTAGGTAGTCACTGCACTAGTTTAAGTTTTTGTTAATAACTTTATAAATCACATGCAATGTTCATCTGTCCAATTCCTCTCTGTACACTATTGAAGTTGCTCAGTTCTCTATATAATTCACCGAAAATCACTTTAAATCACCAAATTATTGTTATTAATTAACGATTTAAATGATTTACGCAACAATCACACTTCAATTCACCGAGAAACCAAAAAAAAATACAGTCTGACCTTCATCCCCCTTTCACCAAAACAAAAAGTTCAACGACCTCAAAGTGTACACCACGTGACACTTGTTTACAAACAACGTAAACAAATCCGCAACTGTCAAAAATCCCTTAAAAACGTTGAATTTAGAACCGCCACTGTCAAATTAGCGTCCATTTTGAATGTCAACGGTTAATTTTAGCGGGAAATTGAATGAAAACCAACTTTTGTGGTCACTTTTCCGCAATCCGGGGAGGGATACGTCCTCTCGTCGCAGAAAACGGGGTTAAACTGAATGTTGAATGGGAGGGGGCGTGGCGGGGGCGTGGCTAAGACACGCCCAGTGCGTTTAGGTTCTAAATTATTTCGATGTCTAGACTTGCCAAGATGGCGGTGTTTATGTCAAAAGAGCGGGTTTCTTGCATTTGATTTGCAGGTGAATTTGTCGGCTCGCCAATGGCAGAGTCTTCCAAGTTTATTTAAAATAGCAATGATTAACTGTGGTATTTGACATAATATATATTCATACCACCATTTATATCATTACGCCTGTAGTCCCCGTAGGGTTAGGCAGAGACCAAGGAGCAATTAGCCCTATAAACAACATTTAGCCAAATCTATACTAATACTAGCTGACCCGGCGCACTTCGTAACGCCCCGTTCTCGGATTTTTAATACCCATTTTTTTTCTTTCTTAAGAACCTTCACTTGGCAATAACAAACACAACTAATAAGAATTAGCGAAATCGGTAAAGCCGTTCTCAGGTTATAACTCTGGGGTGAACCACCCTTATCACGTATGGGTATGAAAAATAGATAACAACCTATTCTCAGACCTACCAAGTGTACATATAAAGTTTTATCAAAATCGGTTAAGCCGTTTCTGAGGAGTATGGCAACTAACACTGTAACACGAAATTTGTATATATATAACGATTTAGAAAGATCATAAAGAGTAAAGATTTGATTGTTGAATTGAATAGGCTCCGAAACTACTGGACCGATTGAAAAATTTAAGAGGGGGGGGCACCACATGCCCCCGTGGGTGCTACTTGAAGCCTAGCCTACATACAGAACATCACGCCCTCAATCTCCGAAGATCAGGGAAGACAGAATCAAAGGGACAGCACGTTATCCAAAAATAAAAACTGGCTTGGGTTATACAGAAACTGTAAAAAAGTGGTGACAAGTGGCTAGCTCGTCGTCTACACAATCCGGGGGATATAGTGAAGGTATGAATAAAGTGATGAAAGGTTTATCAACAGTTCCACGTTGGTCTGCGACATAAAAATAATGTGCTAACCACGGACTAGTAAAAAAAGAAGGACTCCACGCTGTTATACTGTAGCGTGAAGCCACGTTTTGCATGTGTGAGTGAGATACTTATGGATACCAGATATCGGATTCTGCCATTTGGAGCACTTAATATGTCAATGTGTGACGTAAGTTACGTGTCAAGGTGGAGCACCTGAGGAGCTACAATGTCTAGTTAGTGGCGCGGAGTCCTTATTTTTTACTAGTCCGTGGTGCTAACTGTGTTCCTTAACTAGCATGTCGTAAAAGGCGACTAACGGTATATCGGGTTTTGGGTGTTGTAATTGTGTAGGCGACGAGCTAGCCACTAGTCACTACTTTTTTTATAATTTTCCATCTAACCCGGCCCAGTTTTATTTTTTGGCTGAATGTACTTAGATGAGGAGGCCAGCTGCCCTTTGACTCAGCCCACCCCTTCGGGGATAACGGACATGATGGTTTGTAAGTATTATAAAAACAGTAAGTTTACAGTTGATATAGATATCAGTCGAATAATTGAAGTTCCAATGCAATAATTAAAGTCTCGGATGGTTTGAAATCTAAGTCTTTCGTGTACCTAGGTAATAGCAAATGACATACATAAATTGGGTTACTTTATTAGTAAAAAATTTTTTTTTTTGGTAAGAAAAATATATTTCAATGGAAAAATAAAATCAGGCCTTAATTCGAAATTGTTAGAGCGGTAGTAAGCTCAATGGTAAGGACACGCGCCTCTTGACCGAGGAGTGCGGGTTCAAACCCGGGCAAAAGAGGTACGTCCTCTGGATTTTCAAATCTATGTACGTATTCATACCACTAGCTCAACGGTGAAGGAAAAGATCGTGATGAAACCTGCAAATTTAAACAACTTTGGATTTGTAACCATGATCCAAAAATTTACTGGTTTCCCTATCTTTAGGTTACGAAGGTCAGATCAGCAGTCGCTTTAATGTAATTACCAGACTCGCTAAATCATGAATCATGGTCTAAGCGGACCCCGTCTAAATACGGAACATAACGCTAGGAAAATGATGAATTTAAAATTGTTCACTAACAAAAAATTTTCCAGTGAATTTTCCTTGTACCTATGTATACCCCAGATTTTTAAGAGAATATGGAAGAATTTATCTGTGATCGACTTTTTTGCCTTTTAAGGAATGGGGGTTGTAAATTGGTAAAACAATCGAATCGTTACAGCTGTTGATTTTCCGGGAAATGCCACACGGCATATTAATGATGGGGAAAACCGGGGGTCGCTCAATTAGTTCAGCCGGATTCCTAAATATAGGGTATTTTGTATTTAAAGGCGAATTATTTTAATATTTCATAATTTTATCCCATGTTGGTCTTGGATTTAAAAAGAATGTGCCAACTGTGTTTCTTGCCTAGCATGTCGTAAAAGGCGACTAATGGTATATCGGGGTATGTGATTGTGAAGGCGACAAGCTAACCACTTATCATTACTTTTTCACAAGTTTTCAATAAATATAAATATTAGACTACATCACATACATTGATCTGACTCCGATGTAAGTAGCTTAAGCACTTGTGTTACGGATATCAGAAACAGCAGTGGTATTACAAATATATACTTAAATATATTTAATATTAACTCCCAGACACAGAACAAACACAAGTATTCATCATACGAATACTTGTCCTGGCTGGGGATCGAACCCACAACTCTTGGCGCATAAGGCAGGGTCACTACTGAATGCGGTATCGAGCTTGTCAAATACGTTTTGCCAATACATTCTGAAGAAGTGAATTAACACATCTTCACACTGAACTGCGTTGCTGTTCCCAAGTAACACAGATAGCAGTATAAGGTCTTAGTAACAGCAAACCCGGGAGCGATAAGCTTAAAAAGCTGTTGATTAATGTCTGAGTAAACGTGTACTCAGCTCTAATTCAAGCAAATTGGGCACACTTTTAAATGCTTTAATTTGAATAATAGCAATATAAAATCTGAGTAGTAGCAATGTAATTGTCCACATAGCTTAATAACGTCTGAAAAACGGCAGTCGTTACTTATACACAGATGTTTTATCATGTTTATTCAGATAAATATTTGTGGCTGTGATATTCAAAAACTACTCAGCTATAAGCACATTTGTACCACACTATTTCAAACAAAATGTGTGTTTCCTTCAAGAAATTGTTGACATCATTAATATTTATTAAGATATTAATGTGGACGGAATGAATACTTGGAATTGTTAAGTAATTTTTAAAAATACGAGTTTTAGCTATTATACAAGTGAAATAATATTGCGCAAGTAATTTTGTCGTCAATAACGTATGTCCTGTAACTATTGGTTTTACGCGCCGCTTCAATATCGAAGTTTAATGATAGAAATAAGTTAATGTACAAGACAGAAATAAGGCAAAAAAAAACTTTTAGCGTAATTCCTTATTTTAGTGTTTTAAAAGTAATAATTAGTTTATGTATAATACTCGAATTTGTATCTGAATTAATAAAACAGAGCATTTGATAGTAAAAACAATTCCAAAAACATTTTTTTTTGAGGTTATAATGGCGATTCCTATAAATCTGATTATTAGCTGCTCACGGAGCTGTTTTACCGAGCTGCTGCTGAATAATAGTTTTGACTCGTCACATATTAAGCCTTTATTTGGCAAAGCGCGGTATGGCGGAATAATTTCTTAATAACAGTTGAGTATTTGTTCACATGTTTTATTAAACAGCTTATTAGGGTTCAAAACAGAACAATCAAAAACTAGAATTTCGTGGAAAAATGATTAGGTGATCGATCGAACTTTATTATTTAACTATTATATAATGCAATCATTTCACTTAAATAAAAAAAAAAATAATTAAGCAAATGAATTAAAGCTATTTAGGTATACCAATCTAACGTAAAAAGGATGTAAAATATTTTTTTTATTTTGTTTTATTTAGAAAAAAAGCTGTGGTAATGTTTTTTTTTTTCAACTTACGTACCTATGTCTAGTTTGAGTTAACTACTCGTATGTACTGCATACCTTATTAAAAATGCTAAAAAGGGAAAAGAAACGAGGTCTCTTCTGGTTCCCCATCTATTCTAATGATAATGTAGCAATTTTTCATTGTCTGAAAACAAACGGATATTATACCTACACTAGCTGTGCCAGCGGTGTCACCCGCGTTTATGGTTAATATTATATAGACTATTTCCGTCATACATGATTTCTATGTAACTTTAACCATTAAGGCTGCACACGCGACGGAAGCTTAAAAATGGAGTAACTTCTCCCGTTTTCTCAACATTTCCCGTCACTACTCTGCTCCTATTGATTGTAGCGTGATGAAAAGTATACTATCTGCCCAGGAGTATGAAGAATAATTGTACCAAGTTTCGTGAAAATTCGTCGAGTAGTCTTTGTTTCTAAAAGGAACATACAGAAATACAGACAGACAGACAGACAGACAGACCAAAATTTTACTGATTGCATTTTTGGCATCAGTATCGATCACTAATCACCCCCTGATAGTTATTTTGAAAATATATTTCATGTACAGAATTGACCTCTCTACAGATTTATTATAAGTATAGATAAACGGAAACCTAAAACAAAATTAAACCTAGCTAGATAGATTAATTGCCCCCGAAACCCCCTACATACTAAATTTTATGAAAATTCTTGGGAGCCGTTTTCGACATTGAGATTACAATATAGATAGGTATACAATAGTTTTTTTATTTAAAGATACGTATTAATAATATCATAATGACACATAATTTGAGTATACTATACAAATTCAAAACCTCGGACACAACAAAAGGTAGATTTATACTACCGCATTGAATGTACTACAAATACAAAACGCTAGAATAAAATGATTCGGACCGCGCGTATTTTTGAATTCGTTAATATTCTCATCTGATTCATCTCCACTAGATGTGTAATCATCGTCACCCACACAGTCTGTATATGAAATTGCGGGTACGGAACACTCTTCTATGTACGATCGCACTTGACTGTTAAGATTAGCTTGACCGCTTTCTTCCACAGCTAGTTTACTAAACACTATGCTGCCTACGCCCAACTTACAACAACTAACGTTTAATAAATATCTACAAATAAAGCAATTTTCAGCATTCTTCTGTGTAAATACTGTTTAACTAACTTTAAAACTGCTAGTTTCGGTATAAGAATAGAAGTATGTGTAAGAGAGTTATAAACTATGTCTACATTTCTTTTATACCAATATAAGCTTAATTAGAACCCAGAAAATACTTTTTATCAGCAGCTGAATAATTCGCAAAATAAAGAACCTTATAAGATTTCAAAATAATATTAAAGCTGTTATTCAGATACAAGCATTTTAAAACCGAATTTTAACACTATTATTCAGCATCTAGTTGCTGAGGGTACTTTATACAGAATATAGCATTTTTAACAGCAATAAGCTTAATAATGTTTGTATAATAGTATTGTACATTACGTTTATTCAGCTTGTTATCTTTTAGCTTACTGTTATGCAAATTAAAGCTATGTGAAACTCTGTAAGCTTAGAAACGTTTGTGTAATATTGAGAATAAAAGTTATAACTAAGCCTTAAGAAAGAAGCCGAAATTATACAAATTTTACTAAGCTTAAAAAATTATAATAGCCGTAATACAACGTTAGTCAGAATTTAGCTATTTCCTTAACTGTAACACAAATGTTACGTAACTATTAACTGTGTTATGAGTCGCATTAGTACTGTTATCATGCTTGTGTGTTACTTGGGTTTTCCATGATTTCCACGTGGTACGAACGAACCACCCACAACACGTGGACAAGTCCTAATGAAAAACAAATAATTGCTTCCGATCCTTTGATCAGTGTGCAGAAACAATGTACCGCAGAGTGATTACCGTTAATTACGTTTGACCCTTCGCCGAGGGCGGTTATTCTATAAGCGGGGGGACCTCTAGTCGACAGAGTTGTTGTCGATGGAATAAAATGGAGAATCGCGCATTTGACTGGCTCGATGGCGCATTTGGTGACCCTACCCTATGCGCCAAGAGTTGTGAGTTCGATACCAATAACGAATACTTGTGTTTGATCAATGTCTGGATGTTAATTAAAACAATTCAAAATTCAAAATGTCTCTATTTATGTAGGATTCAAGAAAGCACTTATAATACGTCAAATTTACATAGGTGATCCTTAAAGTTACATGAATCTACCACCGGTTCGGAATGTTGATTCTACCGAGAAGGAACCGGCAAGAAACTCGGTATTTACCTACTCTTTTCAGCGTCAAAGTATTAATTTTACAACTTACTTTGAGGTCTAGACCAACTCATACCATTAATGTCCTTTGGAGGTACGATAATATTTAATATTTAAGTATATTCGACTGGCTCGATGGTCGAGTGGTCAGAGACCCTGGCCACGAAACCGAGGGTCGCGGGTTCGAATCCCGCTAGGGGCAAATGTTTCGTGTGATGAACATGGGCATTTGTACTCGAGTCATGGATGTTTATAAACGTATTTAAGTACCTATGTCTATCCGTTCACCTAGTATCTATAGCACAAGCATAAGCTTAGTTTGGAACTAGGGAATTGGTGTGTCAGTCTTAAGAATTTATTTATTTATTTTATATACGTATTTAAAATACCACTGTTGATTCTGATATCCGTATACCTACGTACTTATATGTCCAAGTACTACAAAAAATACCCCAGTTCGGGTTGGGATCAAAGATATTTTTATTACTCTTAATAATAAGTAATTATGCATCGTTTGTTTTATAACATTATTGCTATATTGCCAATTTGGAACACGGACTAGTAAAAAAAGTAGGACTCCGCGCCACTAACTAGACATTGAAGCTCCTCAGGTACTCCAAATGACAGATATCCGATATCTGGTATCCATATGTATCTAACTCACACATGCATAAACGTCGCTTCACGCTGTAGTATGATAGCGTGGAGTCCTTCTTTTTTTACTGGTCTGTGGGTCAGCATAAGTTAGCTAAATAATTCAATGGTTAAGAGTAGGTAGTTACATAGCAACCATTTTTTTATCTTCTTTCAAAATTTTTCAGCTTAAGTTATAGTTATATACTAACATAGACCCCATCACTACTCGTGAATGTAAACCATTTTGTTTCACGGCTCAGCAAGTTACCCTGTATCAACTTAATTGTTGCTTAAGTCCGAACTAAGTTATACGGGACCCTTTCATATACCTACCTACTCTTACAGTTTATTGAGAGATAACTTAATGTAGGTGCTTGCCTGTAGCACAGTTACTTAAGTTAATAGGTAAAGGTTTTGTCCTGTGTTGGTCTGGGACTATAAAAGAATATGCCAACTGTGTTTCTTGCCTAGCATGTCGTAAAAGGCGACTAGGTATATGGGGTTTTGGGTATGTGATTGTGTAGGCGACGAGCTAGCCACTTGTCACTACTTTTTCACAATTTTCCATCTAACCCAGCCCAGTTTTAATTTTTGGCTGGATTTTGTTTAAGGAGGCTGCTGCCTCTTTGACTATGCCTATCCCTTCGGGGATTATGGGCGTGATGTTATGTATGTATGTAATTAAAAAGAAGGAGAATTTTGAATTGAGATTATGAG
The DNA here is from genome assembly GCA_951394215.1 of Glyphodes perspectalis. Lineage (NCBI taxonomy): Eukaryota > Metazoa > Arthropoda > Insecta > Lepidoptera > Crambidae > Glyphodes > Glyphodes perspectalis. The sequence goes on from OX596228.1 coordinate 5,057,308, forward strand.
GTAGTAGGTACTTAAATATGTATTGAGGCTGGTTATTTCAATATTGAAGTTACTCAGTAACGGTACGGATTCAGGAAGTTGGCGGTTTAAGCATCCTCATACCTCGGAAAGGACGTTAAGCCGTGGTCCTGCGCCTGACCTCTCACCGGTTATGTCGGATTACCGTCTTGCCAGACGGAGTGAGTGCAGGAACAGAGAGTGCATCTGTGTTTGCGCACACACTTGTACACTATAATATCTCCTGCGCAGATGGCTAATCCTCGTTAAGATTAGTCGCCGTGACCGATATCAGTTAGGAGGACATTATTATTACATAGATATCACTAATCCTTGACATGCATACCAGAGGCGCCCCATATGTATAGGGGCCCCAATCATCATCATCATCTTCCTAGCGTTATGTCCCGTGCTTAGACGGGGCCCGCTTAGGCCATGATCCAGGATTTAGCGAGTCTGGTAATTACATTGAAGCGACTGCCGATCTGACCTTCGTAACCCTAAGACAGGGGAACCAGACAATTTTTGGATCATGGTTACAAATTCAAAGTTGTTTGAAAGTGCAGGTTCATCCCTTTGTTCCCGTTGTATTTAAAAATACTTCCCGTTGTCCCCGTTCATTGTCCTCTTAATATAGTTGAATAAAATAAGTATAAATGATTGCCCACAGTCCCCGTATTTTCTTATTCCTTAAAGAAAAGTGTATGGGATATTGGTAGATCAGTCTTGGTGCCCGGTAGATTAATATAAAGGATTTAGACCTTGTTTTCATCACGGTGTTTTAATAAATAAATAAATATTCAACGACATCACATACATTGATCTGACTCCGAAGTAAGTAGCTTAAGCACTTGTGTTACGGATATCAGAAACAACAGTGGTATTAAAAATATATACTTAAATATTGGATATTAACACCTAGACACAGAAAAAACACAAGTATTCATCACACGAATGTTTGTCCTGAGTGGGGATCGAACCCACAACTCTTGAGGCAGGGTCACTACCGAATGCGCCATCGAGCTTGTAAAATTTTGTTTCATACAGATTAAAGAACAATTCTTAAAGAAAACTTATACAATATAACCTTTGAGAACCATTACCTATTCGATAACCAAAGACGTACTTGTCGGACATACGAACGAAACCGCGGGCAATCGCTAGGGTGAAGTTAAAAGGTTAATGCGTCAAGAACACGCGGCTCCCTTCGGTTCACCCTTATCGCTGGGGTGGCCATAAAGTTGATACTAAAACTGGGATAACTTTGGCTAGCGGGACAAATTGATTGTAATAATGTAAATAAGCAGTCTCAGATGAAGCTACAAATCAATGACATTGTAGTGTTCACTAGGAATGTCAAAATAGCATCGTTTGAATAAATGTACCTAATTTTAATTTTTTTTTGACTAAACATTTATTTAAAACTAGCTGTGCCAGCGGTGTCACCCGCGTTTATGGTTAATATTATAAAGACTATTTCCGTCATACATGATTTCTATGTAACTTTAACCATTAAGGCTGCACACGCGACGGAAGCTTAAAAGATGGAGTAACTTCTCCCGTTTTCCCAACATTTCCCTTCACTTCTCTGCTCCTATTAATTGTAGCGTGATGAAAAGTATACTATAACCTGACCAGGAGTATGAAGAATAATTGTAAATTGTACTTGTGGTTAAAATCCGTCGAGTAGTTTTTGTTTCTATAAGGAACATACAGACAGACAGACAAAAATTTTACTGATTGCATTTTTGCCATCAGTGTCGATCACTAATCACCCACTGATAGTTATTTTGAAAATATATTTCATGTACAGAATTGACCTCTCTACAGATTTATTATAGTACAGAAGATAGATAGATTTTTGATTGTGTAAAGTAGGGAATTTGAAATGAAAATACAGATAAATGTGCAAAACAGGCGCGCAAGCAATGACGGAGCGGAATGTGATATATAGGTAATTATAAATAATTAAATAACTCTCCGGACTGACACACTATTCCCTAGACCCAAACTAAGCTTGTGCTTGTGCTGTGGATACTAAGTGAACGGATGGACATACTTAAATACGTTTATAAACATCCATGACTCGAGTACAAATGTCGATGTTCATCACACGAAACATTTGTCTCTAGCGGGATTTGAACCCGCGACCCTTGGTTTCGTGGCTAGGGTCTCTGACCACTCGACCAACGGGCCAGTTATAAGTACAAATAGTATAAAAATAAACTGGCTTTACGGCAAGGTGACTTATACTGACTAAAAACATACGTAGTAAAGCATTAGCTGACGACAGGACTGTCCTGATAAACTTCCACCATTTGGCCACCCTACCAACCGCCCTTATAAATTGTAAATCAAAGATCGGCATCCACTCCATTGTCCAACTCGCACGGAGTGCTCAGGACAGCTGTATTATCGGAGGGATAGATAAGAGCGTGAGTTTAGCCAAGTGTAGGCATATCATTATCTTTACTGGTATTATAAACTAGCTGCCTTTGGAACTGAAGCCGAGGGCACAGCTAGTATTAGTATATTTACGACATCTTCCTAGCGTTATGTCTCGTGTTTAGACGGGGTCCGCTTAGACCATGATCCAGGATTTAGCGAGTCTGGTAATTACATTGAAGCGACTGCCGATCTGACCTTCGTAATTCTAAGATAGGGGAACCAGACAATTTCTAGTCCATGGTTACAAATCCAATGTTATTTGAATTTGCAGGTTTCATCACGATGTTTTTCTTCACCGTCGAGCTAGTGGTATAAATACGTACATAGACTTGAAAAATCCAGAGGTACGTGTTCAGGTTTGAACCCGCACTCCTTGGTTAAGAGGCGCGTGTTCTTACCATTGAGCTACCATCCGCTCTTTTTGTATATTAAGTACGTTATGAAAGTTCGGACGCTATCAGACACTTACTATGCAATGCATAAAAGGGTACTTACATAATTAACATTTTCAACGAATAGGTACTATCTACTAAATATTATTTTAGTCTTTCTTTAATCTACAAAGATAGTTTAATGACCCTAACGTGCGACCACTTGGGAGGCTCGAACATCAGGTCGATGTGGTTGAAACTGTTTCTCTTCTTCAGATAGCCGTAGTTGGTGAACCGTCTTCGGCTGGTGCTGAACGGGAAACCAAGAAGCGTAGGTAGAATCACTGGAAAATACAAACGGAATCTCGATGGCAATAGGGTAGGTATTACAAGGGTGGATTTAGCTTACAAATCATGGGGGGTCATTTAATCAAGTCGACTATTGAGTTTCTTGCCGGCTCTTCTCGATAGAATCAACCGTTCGAACCTGGTAGTAGTTTAACACATTTATTACTTACTTATAACATAACATCACGCCCATAATCCCCGAAGGGGTGGGCAGAGTCAAAGGGACAGTAGGCCCCTTTAACCACATTTAGCCAAAAATAAAACTGGGCTGGGTTATATGGAAAATTGTGAAAAAAATAGTAGGTATCAAGTGGCTAGCTTGTCGCCAACACAATCATATTCTACCAATCCAAAACCCGATATACCATTAGTCGCCTTTTACGACATGCTAAGCAAGCAACACAGTTGGCACATTATTTTTAAGTCCCAGACCAACACGGGACATACTTTTAATGAATTGCATGAATTTTCCCGCAATCACGGACTTGTAAAAAAAGAAGAACTCCCCGCCACTACTTAACTAGACTTTGAAGTTCCTCAAATGCTCCAACTTGACACGCAACTTACGTCCCACATTGACATATAAGCGCTCCAAATGACAGTTAACCGATATCTGGTATCCGTAAGTAGGTATCTTACTCACACATGCATTAACGTGGCTTCACGCTATAGTATTACAGTGTGGAGTCCTTCTTTTTTTACTAGTCCGTGTAAGTAAGTAAATAATATTTTTTATGCTCTACTAGAAACTAAATTATAGTGTAACATTAAATAATAATAACTAAATACTCACATAAAATAATAAAAAAATATATTTTCATATTAACGACAGAAGTTTTAAACTCGTCTCTTCAAGAAATAAAACCTATTTTTTCTTGTTTTCTTAATAATGTGTTGTTATTAATAATAAACCATGAAATTACTACATAACATACCATTAATATAACCATTTTCAATTATGTAGGTATAGTACATAAGTAAATGGTCATTAGGTAGGTATATTGTTATTTTCTATTGGAAAATGAAAATGGATTTTATACTTATTGCACTTTATATGTCCGACCACATTGTTTATTTTGCTGACGAACAAACTTAATTATTTACATATATCTATTTTTGTAAATTAATACACTTACTTGCCTATGCTACAATTTTGATCATAGTATTGTCGTAGGATTATATTATTTCAAGTTTTATACTATACTTAAAATTTTATAATTTAAAAAAGTTGCTTACTCCTGGACTAAGTCATTTTTATGGCATTGAAATTCAACAATTAGTCGGTAGGTCCTTCAGAAATTTGTATGGATACATTATATACATCAGAACAATATATATTCCTATACAAATCCTATGGAGAAAAAAACAAACAGGTGTAAGATTGCCACCTTTTTTTGTGTCAAATAAAGTATATTGTCTAGTTAGGGTAGTAAAAAAAAAAATGTTCTGTCCAAATAAAGTATGATTTATTTTAACTAACTTCTAGTTTTACTTTGTTTTTGGCTGAAAATATTTTTTGCATTACATTTAGCATCTTTTATCAGGTAATTGTCACTGCTAATCAACCCCAGTAACTGTCATTCAATTCACAAATATTGTTACAATTAAAACCAACATCTTTTTTTGTATAATAAGTATACGTAAAATCTATCCTAGAAAAATCAAAACATGCAAATTAAAGTTTAGAGTACAATTAACCAAATTAATGTACAATACTTTTTAATAAACTACGGTTGGCACTAAACAGGTGATCTAATACATACAATCATTTGACAGAGGTCAGGCGCAGGATCAACAGGTTAACACACTTGCGAGGCACGAGGGTGCTAAATTTTGGCCCAACCTGGCACCACTTGGTCCTTAGGATATTTTCCACGATAAGCTGCGTAGTTTTAAACACAAACTGATCTCAAGTATTAAGATATGTTAAGTTATTATTAATTGTCCTTTAATTCTTTCTTTTGTACAATTGTGTTTAACTTTGTTTTTAATTTTTTAAGAAGATATGTTCATATTATTTTCGTGTAAACTTCTTTTGTTTTTTTTTTAAATTTTAATATGCAGGCAGAATACAACATACGCTGTACCTATATTACTGCGAATGCTGTGTACGCCTCTTATTGGTATACATATAAGATCTCATTTATATATAAGTTATAAGTTTACAATAATGTTGATTTGTTTACTGTTGGTATACCTTTCTAAATAAATAAATAAATATGCTATCACTAGACCAACGAGGCAATTATCATAATATGAGTCTTCCAACAATAGGTAAAATAAATTATGTAAGTATTTTGCTTCCTATTATACACAAAGATAAAGTGGCGGTTAGATAGGTAGGATATTTGTGTAGGATTTTTATACCATTATATTTATATAGCAACCAAGAGTAACTATGGCTTGCCTAATGGAAAGCAATCATCACAGCTCATGGACATTTACTTTACCAGAAGTAGCAAGTGTTATGACCATCTTAGATGTACCATTATAATCTCCTATAGAATATAGAGATGATAGAATTTTAATTCAGTTATAATTCATAAATATAAGAAATCACTATGACGTGAAATAAAACCAAGATATAACTTACAGAAAACCTTAATTTATTTAAAATACAGCAAACAGTTCCTAAATTACTTTTTATTTTTATTCTGTGGATTTCTGCCGGCGTTCCCGCCACCTCGCGATAAGGGAGCAGGCCTTCCGCGGTTTCCGAAAGCGCCCCTGCTGCCTCCTCTACCAGATCTCATGTTGTTACCGCCTCCACGGCCCTTGGAAACCTCACTTCGTCCTCTAGCTTTGATTTGTGTTTCCTCTTTAACCATGTCAATAACTTCATCAGGTATCCTCAAATACTTGATCGTACTCCCGCGAATGTAACATTCTGGCATCCTCCAGAACTTGTCACCGTCTCTTGATGTGCAGATCACTTCTCTCAAATTTATATTCATCCAGTTATCGCAACTCACTAGATGCCCGTTGTAAGTTTCACCATTTTTCAATTCCACTAGCATCGGATGATTTTGCGCCGTGCGTAGCAATGATAAAGGCAGCATTTTTGAAAGTTATTTTAAATACGGTATCAAATTAAGCAAATTACGTGGATTTCGTTTATTTGTTTGTGAAAACAAATTCTTATACCCTTCGCTCGATTTTCACTTTTGAGGTTATAAAATAAAGTCATTTATGATGTCAATCATTGACAAATTAAATTAACGAAGCAGCTTGTGTCAAATTTGGTTACAATGTTATGACATTGGACTTATTCGATTTTATTTAACATTTGAGGTAAGCTCAATGCAAAAATATATTTTGTGGTTAATTCATTAGTATCTTCAAAGAAATGTATTTGATTTTATTAGTAAAATCTTAACAGAACGAAACTGCCTTAATTAAGTTGACACTATAAAAGACTTATTGGAAAGTAACCGTGTTCCTTTTCGAAGTTTCTATTAAGATTAACTCACTTCCAAATTCATAATATTTATCCTATGCTACGGTACAAATAAAATGGTTAGGTACAAACATATACTAATGGAGGAACAGAGTTTGACAGCTGATTGTCATGGCCGCCATACAATGATATAGAAATGATTTTATACCCTATCTCATTTTAATTAAGTCTATAATAGTACGTGGCATGTAATCTAGAAAGTACCAAAAATGTTGTTAACTTCACCCCCTCCCTCCTCTTAAACTGTCAAGTCCTAGCTGAACTTCAAGGAAGGAATATTCCGCCGCTACTTGTTTTCGTTAGAAACTATTGAAATAGCTTATATTCCAGCTTAAAAAGATACTGTTCCAACTTCGGATAGCCTAAGGTAAATATTTATTTATTTATAAACAAACTATTTTCAGTTTTCACTTTTATCTCTCCGCGTGTTCGGCGGAAAATATTTTCGTGTTTTTACCAAACTTTGCGGTTATTTTACTAAATTATTATAAAACTACAGTTTAATACTAGCATTTAATCTACAGTTATGCTTCAAAGTGCTTTGTGCAGTTGAAAAATGTTAATAAAAAGCAAAACTAACGTTTAATAAAGTTCCCACGTTTTTATCGACCTTAATCAGACTCAAGATTGCCTTTCTTTTCCGTTACGAAGATCGTTTGTTTGAACCCTGTATTCAGGCGTGACTGAATCCAGAGTTTAAACATACGATCTTAACAAAACAATATAAGATATACTGCATTGAAATTGATCTATTAAGTAGGTGTTTAAAAATTATACTAGCTTCTGCCCGCGGCTTTACTCGCGTGGTAGATCGATGAAACATAGCTTATGTGTTATTTTAATATATAAGCTTTACTATTATGAAGTTTCATTAAAATCCATGCAGTATTTTTTGCGTGAAAGAGTAACAAACATCCACACATCCACCCATCCATCCAAAAAACTTTCACATTTATAATATTAGTGAAAAGTAAAAAATCAACGAGTTAATTTAATATGAATGTTTCCTTCCAATGTTTTCCCTCAAACCCTCCCTCTAAAAATCCAAAAGTATATGCTTCTATTTGCAACAGCACTCCTCACAAAGAGATGTTGTATGCTGCCTTAAACTATCATATGATATATCACAAGTGAGTTATGTAATTTTTTTGGTACAGGTCATCTTCTCAAGATGCCGCAGGCCCGCCGCAAAGTCCCTTTCAGCGGGAAAGCAAAGAAACAGCAGCTGCAGTCTAAAAAGAATAAGACTCTTTTGCTGTCAAGTAAGTTTTAGATTTTATTTTGTTCTTTTTTACTTACATACATACATAACATCACGCCCATAATCCTTGAAGGTAGGCAGAGTCAAAGGAGCAGCAAGCCCTTTCAATTACATTCAGCTAACAATAATACTGGGCTGGGTTAGATGGAAAATTGTGAAAAAGTGGTGACAAGTGGATAGCTTGCCGTCTACACAATCACATACCCAAACCCTATATACCATCAGTCGCCTTTTACGACATGCTAGGCGAAAAACACAGTTGGCACATTCTTTTTAAGACCCCAACCAACATAGGACTAATATGAACAATTGGAAATGCATGCTGGATGCCTCCGGTGCTGCATATGTCCATGGATAGTAGGGATCTCTTGCCATCAGGTAAACTGTTAATCTCATCCTACCCCTAAGTTATATAAAGAAACAAATTATATATCAATTTGTTGACTGGCTTGACGGCGCATTCGGTAGTGACCCTGCCCCATGCGTCAAGAGTTGTGGATTCGATCCCCACACAGGACAAACATTCTTATGATGGACACTTGTGTTAGTAAAGTGCTTGAGCTACTTACCTCGGAGTCAGATCAATACATGTGATGTAGACGGATACTTATATTTATTTATTTATATCAATGTTGTTCTTGCAGCATCATCGGGTACCAGCACATGTGACGTGGTATCCGTGAACTACCAGCCCCGAAACCGGGGTGGCAGAGGCGACACCAACCGTTTCGCGCTCAAGTTCTACCGGGAGACGGAAGAGGAGATGAGGCTCAAGAAAGAGGATGCGCTGTGAGTCAAAGTTCAGTTTATTTGAGAGCTGATTGTCGGCAACGACTATGTCAACAAAAGTATCAAGTATTATTTTTGCCTTATTTTAGTTTTTTAACAAAACTAAGCCTAAGTTCGCCTTCAAGGCCTTATCTATATCTGCTAAAATTCATTAATATATATGTTAAGCCGTTTGAAAGTGAATCCAACATATGTACATAAAATGGATCCATGATAGGACTAATAATATCATAAAGACTACTTTTCAAAATGAACTCCTTAAGCCCAAGAGTTCTGAAACAAAAAAACATTGGTAGACATAGTACTACCTCGCTTCGGGGGGACGAGATGCTTATGTGGGACTCCCAGGGACCTCTGCATCAGGAGACCCTCTCTCTGGCCAAGATGGTAACGGCCGGTTATACCTACTAAAACTCTGGGATGCATCCTTCATGCCGACTGAGGCCCCTAAGGAATCCTCCGTGAAGCTGAATCAGCCCTACATGTTTCTGAAACCCCCACTAGACGGATCCAGTTTTTATGGAAAGAACAAAAGGGTATAAATACTCTGTCTCTTTCCAGCAAGGCCCTCAACCCGGTCCCGGAAAAGGCTATGGAGGTAGACCCGGCGGACTTCTTCCCGGGGGACTTGTCGTTCCCCAAGCGGCCGCCGTGGGACTTCAAGATGACGCCCGCGCAGCTCGATGCGCAGGAGCAGAGGTACTTTAAGGTGGGAACAGTGTACTGCATCTTTGAGAACTTTGGTCACACATTGGTCATCTTCATCTTCCTCAGTAGGTAAATAAAGATGTCCAATGGGATGTAACACTTTATATCTCAATCTTAGTTGCGGCGCCATGATCCAGGATTGAGCGAGTCTGGTAATTACATTGATGCGACTGTCTATCTGACCTCAGTAACCCTCAGATGGGGGAACCATACAGTTTGGATCATGATTACACATTGTTTGCAGATTGAAAATAACTATGCATGTGTTACCATGATCCCAATTGATAAGATGATAATATTAGAGTTGGATTCATCACACCAAGGGACTGGACGAAGTCAAAGAGTCAGTCCCTTTAATTACTTTTGGGCGTTATGTTTTGTTTGTTAAAAGAGTAACTACCGAGTTTCTTGCCGGTTCTTCTCGGTACAATCAACGTTCCGAACCTGGCGGTAGAATTATTATTCTTGTATTATTATGACTATTCATAAGTGCTTTTGAGGAACCTACATGAATAAAGATATTTCTATTTCTATTCTAACCCGAAATAGCGTGAACCTAGACAGATATTTTAGTTTATATTTGTATGTATTTGTAATGTATCTCCTCATGTAAGCAATAAGTTTATGTACCTGGACATCAAGCTGAATTCAGTCAAACAGGAAATTGAATCCTATAGCAGGAAATATCAGAAAAGATTAGATAACCAAAAAACGACCTCGCCGCCCAGCTGCACGGCACTGGTAGCCTCAATTTCTCCAGACTGTAGAGACATGGCATCCCAAACCTTGCGATAAGATTCGCCGATCCTAATAATTGAGAGATGGATCACTGGACACATCTCTCCAATCAACTCCTAAATCAGATTGTTTCGGACATCAAATTGAATTATTGTTTTTAAAAACAGATTTTAAAGAAGCGGGTTAGAAAAAAAAAAAAGTTAACATTTGTACGGTTTTTGTTCCAGAACTACGTAGACCAGCTGCAGGCGTCAGAACATTGGAGGGACATTTCCTACTTCGAGCTAAACCTGGAGACCTGGCGGCAGCTGTGGCGCGTGCTGGAGATGTGCGACGTGCTGCTGCTCATTGTGGACGTCAGATACGCGGTGAGTGCGGCTGTGGACCAGGTGCCGGCTCCAGCGCCCGCAGGGGGCATGAGGGTGCCGTAGTACTTGACCCAGCTTTGGGCCTGATTCAGGATTTGTCACGGGATCTCTTGGTATTTAAACAGCGATTGGAATAGCTCATCGAACTAATCGTAGTATATGCATCTCTCCGGACTATGAGAGTGAAGGAACAGAGGGTGCACTGATATCGTTCACAGTAACTATGGCCTTGGTGGGCGTCATCGGGGCACATTGCAAGCACCAAGCACAATGATCTCCGTTTCGTACTATTTTTATTCAGCTTAACAATAATTTTAGAAATAAAACGAAGCAAGACTGAGCCGTGACTTCAGGGAACTGATCTTACTTTTACAGCCAAATTCACTTTATGATCCAACTCGATCCGCCGATCCCAAAAATGTCCCGCGAAACAATTTGCAATCTGCAAGTGAAGATGGCGCCTCGACCTCGCTCGAGACGCGCGCTCTGCTCTGATTGGTCATTACGGTAGTCACAATATTTTTAAATTATAAAAAAAAATTAACAAATGAATGAAATTACATAAAGCCGAAGAGGCTAAAGTAATTAACATGTAAACAAACAATATTAGACATTATGCATGAAAACAACGGTCAACTCCACTCATAGTTCCCTTCGACATATATATATATATATATATATATATCTTAGGTGACTCTATATATTCTCTTTTATCACCAGGGCATGATGTTCCCCCCCTCTCTCTACCACTACGTGGTGACCGAACAGAAGAAGAGCATGATCCTAGTCCTAAACAAGATCGACCTGGTCCCAGCTAGCGTAGTGGCGGGCTGGCATCAGTACTTCACCGGCAGCTGTCCAGGGTTGAGGGTGGTGTACTTCACGTCCTGCCCCGGGTACAATTTGAGGGGTGCTACGAATGACAAGGCTGGTGAGTGAGCTTTTCTTTTGAAAATTGGGATGTTGACACCTATTATATTTAATTTTGAAATATCAATTCTAAAAAAAGAAAGTATCGTAGTATGCTGTTAAGCCTTATTGATTTTGTATTATATTGAGTTTTTAATTTTACAAAAACTGCTTAATATTAAGTTAGTTGACTATACAAACTAGGGACGTCACACGTTGACAAGCCTATACAAAATCTATGAAGTGATTTCGCTTTGACAGCTCTTAAAAAGTATCTCAATTAACTAGCCAGTCAACATCCCTATTAAATGAGTTATAAATATAATTCTTACTTATGTAATATCACGCTCATAATTCCCGACGAGCTAGCCACTTCCACTACTACACTAACCCAGTCCAGTTTGAATTTTTTGCAAAGTGGTTAAAGGGCTTTACTGCCCAAATCACACTTGTCTACCCCTTCTAGGAATGTCGACCGTCATGATATTTATGTAAAAGTGGTCTAAACTGCTCCTAGATCTCAGCCCACACTTTCAGAGATTACGAACGTGGAGATAGTATGATTATAAACTAAACTAAATTCTCCAGACTGACACACCAATTCCCTAGTTCCAAACTAAGCTTATGCTTTGCTGTAGATACTAGGTGAACGGATAGACATACTTAAATACGTTTATAAACATTCGACTGTCTCGATGGCTCATTCGGTAGTGACCCTGCCCCATGCGCCAAGAGTTGTGGGTTCGATCCCCACCCAGAACAAACATTCGTGTGATGAATACTTGTGTTTGTTCTGTGTCTGGTTGTTAATATCTAATATTTAAGTATATATTCGTAATACCACTGTTGATTCTGATATCCGTAACACAAGTGCTTAAGCTACTTACCTCGGAGTCAGATCAATGTATGTGATGTCGTCTGATATTTATTATCCATATAAATATCAGACTACATCTATATTTGTTATCCGACTTGAGTACAAATGTCCATTTTCATTACACGAAACATTTTTCCCTAGCGCGATTCGAATCCGCGACCCTTGGTTTCGCGGTCAAGGTCTCTGACCATTCGTCAGTGGCGTGTCAATGTACATTTGTAAAAAAGAAGAAGCTAATGCAACTGTCTTCTAATCCAGGACTCCAAGTGCGCAGGCGCAAAGGCCGCCAGCAGATGTGCGTGGAGGGCGCCACGAAGATCCTGGACGCGTGCAAGGACATAGTGGGGGGCGAAGTGGACCTCAACTCCTGGGAACGGAAGATAAAGGAGGAAGCAGAGGTGGAGTTCGAGGAAGATGAGCAGAGGGAAGTTGGTAAGGAAGATGTCTTCAGCTACATTAATATTATTATGAATGAGTAAATTAATGAATGAATGAATGAATACATTTATTTGGTACTCATAATAAAGAGTGGTAATTCCTTCATTGGGTTAAGTATAAAAATATTCAATATGTTACCACAAAGTCTCCTTGACTTACCTATACATAAGTTTAAATTACATATAAAAATTTTTTTTGATTAAAAAGGCCTACTACAAGGTAGGTGACTATTTAAATGATAACAATAGCTGGTTGGCCTCATAATAGGCTGTTCACCTGGACTAATAGATTTGACTTGTATAAAAATTGTAACTATTATTAGTTATAAGACTTGGCATGTAAAAGAGTAACTATCGAGTTTCTTGCCGGTTTCTTCTCGGTAGAAGCTACCTTTTGAACCGGTTGATATGTTGATGAATTTGTTTTTACGATTTATAAGTGCTGCGTTGAAGCCTACATAAATCATTGAACTATTATTACTAGCGTATGGAACCGACGCAGCGAACAAGTTTTTTGCGCCGTGCGTTGTTGCCGATCGGCAACAACTCGTTTAGTCACTCGCCTACGTTCACGCGTAAGCGCCATGGAATTCACGGCGTTTATGACGTTTTGGTCGCGAGAAAAATGTACTCTATGAGCGATCTAGCGCTGCGTGTTTTAATAGCTTAATTAGACGACAATTGTTAGTTTTAGCGCTGTAAATGCTGAAACACGCTCAGTCCATGCTTAGTGATAATATTTTTGTTTGACATAGCTTCTCTATACGTAGTAATAATAGCTCAATGACATAAATAAACATCATTTCATTTCATTTCATACAAAAGCAACTTAAACTAAATATGTACCAAAAAAGTAATTATTATATCAAGCCTCGACCACGACGCTGGTATTCTGCGGATACCTTAATTTACAAAGTAAATACTAACTAACTAACTAACTAAACTTCACGCCACTTCCCTAGCGGGGTAGGCAGGGAGAACCGAACGCCATATGGCACGATCCTTACACACCTCACGCGCCTCTTCAACATTCATGATCCTTTTCATACAAGCTATACGGTTTAACTAAATATAATTTCATTATACATACAAAACAACAATTAACTACTTATTTTAAACCACTTAAAGGCATTAATGAAGAAACAATATCACGCGCTCACATGTAATATTCGCATATAATATTATTCATACATACATACATAACATCACGCCCATAATCCCCGAAGGGGTAGGTAGAGTCAAAGGGGCAGCAGGCCACCTTTAACCACATTCAGCCAAAAACAAAGCCGGCCTAGGTTAGATGGAAAATTGTGAAAAAGCAGTGACAAGCGGCTAACCTGTCGCCTACACAATCACACACCCAAAACCCGATATACCATTAGTCGCCTTTTACGACATGCTAGGCAAGAACCACAGTTGGCATGTTCTTTTTAAGTTCCAGACCAACATGGGACAGTGGGCTGGGTTGAATGGAAAGCTATGAAAAAGGAGTGACAAGTGGCTAGCTCGTCGCCTACTCAGTCACATACCCAAAAGCCCGTAAACCATTAGTCGCCTTCTACGACATGCTAGGCAAGAACCACAGTTGGCATATTCTTTTTTTTTGTCCCAGATCAACATGGGCCAAGTCCCAGACCAACATGGGACAAATATATTATTCCTTAATAAATATTGAGGAAAGATTTGTATATGTTTGTAACGGATAAACTCGAAAACTTGTAGACTGTTTTTAAACATGCGATAAACTACTTCTCGGACTCTGTACCCTTTGGGGGTTAAATAAAATAATAATAAAATAATAAATAAATGCTCCAGACTAACACACCAATTCCCTAGTTCAAACTAAGCAAATAAGCTTGTGCTATGGATACTTGATGAACGGATAGACATACTTAAATACGTTTATAAACATCCATGACTCGAGTACAAATGTCCATGTTCATCACACGAAACATTTGCCCCTAGCGGGATTCGAACCAGCGACCCCTGGTTTCGTGGCCAGGGTCTCCGACCTCTACCAATGGGCCTGTCAAGGGGTTGATAGCATATTGTATGTATGTACAAAAAAAAATACAAATACAAAAATATTTATTTAGATACAGGTTTTAAGGGTACATCACTGAAGACATCTCCCTTAAACACGTTCGCGTGAGCTACGTCGCACGACGTCGTGAGTATATGCTTAGGAAACGGCGCAACGTCTTATGACGTCCTAAAGATTATGATATGTACTTCGGCGGAACGTCGCCCGACGTCTAATTTAAGAGTGAATTCATATACCGTTGCTCCTTTGCGCCGCATTACATCCCATTTTTGTGGTTTGTTGCGCCGTGTAGCTTGGTTACATGGTGTATGTCTTACGGCGCGACGTCTTCACACGTTGCTTTATTTTGTATGAAAAAAAAAGGTTGCGCCGTTATTCAACATTTTGTACATGTGGTTGCTCACGCGAACGTGTTAAGCAACATAAAGCCACACTTGTTCTCCCAGGTCAACACTCAGTTTTTAGCATTTAGAAAGTGGCAAGGTTACCAGATACCAGTACTTGTAATCTTTTCTGTATTTCATACTTATATTAACTTCCACAGGTGAAACGATCCTAGAGAAAGCAGACACATCTTTCTACACGCACGAGCGGTACAAGAACGGCGTGTTAACTGTAGGCTGTGTGGGCCAGCCCAACGTGGGCAAGTCGTCCCTGATGAACGCCATCATGGGCCGCAAGGTGGTCTCCGTGTCGCGCACGCCAGGGCACACCAAGCACTTCCAGACGATATACCTGACGCCGCAGGTAATTTAACGATACTAGCACGCTATGTGCAATTTAGTTAGCGAGGGCTGGACTAGATGGCGTTGAAAATGCTTGGACTACTCCCTACATACATAGTTATGTAGGTAGTACTTCGCTTGAATGATACTAGATGGCACTGAACGTGCTTTAGCGAGCGCAATTGGAGTATTTGGACATAGTTCGCTTGCGAGATGCCTATTTGTAATAAAAGTGTTCTGCAGTTGATGGAGGTGGTAGTTCGTTTGAATGATACTAGATGGCGCTGTTTGTGATTTTAAGCACGCAGCAAGTAATGTAGATGATAGTTTGCTAAGGTGCTACTAGGTGGCGCTAGTAGTACTTAAAATGTAGTAAGCAATATAAGAAGAAGGGAGCGCAGCAAGTTTTCTTCAAATAAGGTAGGTGTACACAAATGCTCATCCATGGCGCTAGTAGTCCAAGTCACGGTAGCGAGCAAAGTAAGCAAAGACAAAGTAGTTCACAGTGCCCAATGTGGGCAAGTCGTCCCTGATGAACGCCATCATGGGCCGGAAGGTGGTCTCCGTGTCGCGCACGCCCGGACACACCAAGCACTTCCAGACGATATACCTGACGCCGCAGGTAAATGACACTAGATAGCGCTAAGAGTGGTTGACCATGGCGTAAGCAAGCTGCAAACTTAATAGCGTATTGCTCCACCCTCTGGACCAAAAGCTGCGTGCGACCATAAGTGCTTCTATGTTTGTAGGTTATAATATTCACTATAATGATACTAGATGGCGCTGACAGTGCTTTAACGTAGGTAGCACGAGACGTGCAATTTGGTTCTTGACGGCTGGACTAGATGGCGCTTAAAGAACTTCGATGTATGGAAGTAATAGTTCGCTTGAATGACACTAGATGACACTGAAGATGCTTCTTTGTATATAGGTGGTTGTTCATTTGGATGATACTAGATGGCGTTAACACATTATTAAAAGCCCTAGGATAGGGGTAGCGAACCACTGGCACGCGTGCCATAGGTGGCACGTCATTCAAAATGGTAGGCAACCATTTTCTTTGTGATCACAAATGTATAAAAAATATTGACACTCACATCCACGTCAACCGCTCTCTGAGCACTTAAATAACCAATTATATTGTCATTTTTGTATTTGGTTTCGACTCGTACCAAATGTCAGCAAAATCTATTAAACCGCAACCAATATTAGTAATACCAATAATTAATGACTGGCTCGATGACGCATTTGGTAGTGATCCTGCCCTATGCCGTCGTCGGGTTGCCGCTGGGGGTGGTTTCGGGCCTCGAGCGGGGTGCTCTTTGCCCGGGCTTCTTCTACCGAGCTCATCAAGCCCGGGGTAGTGTGGGCCTCTCGGCGTGAGAGTCCTCCCCTTGCGCTGCCCTATGCGCCAAGAGTTGTGGATCCGATCCCCACCCAGGACAAACATTCGTGTGATGAATACTTGTGTTTGTTCTGTGTCTGGGTGTTAATATACAATATTTAAGTATATATTTGTAATACCACTGTTGTTTCTGATATCCGTAACACAAGTGCTTAAGCTACTTACCTCGGAGTCAGATCAATGTATGTGATGTTGTCGGATATTTTATTTATTTATTAATAGATTCGACATTAGTAATCTCAATATGATTTGTGCAATTTTTTTTTCCTTACATAATAAATGTGTCTGTCTGTCCACAGGTCCGTCTGTGCGACTGCCCCGGGCTTGTGTTCCCGTCCAAAGTGCCGCGGCCGATACAAATCCTAATGGGGTCTTACCCCATAGCGCAGCTAAGGGAGCCTTACACCACCATAAGGTATGTGATTTACTAAGTTAGGAGGCGTTTAAGAATTACGTAACGCAATTTGGGGGGGGAGTGTTGTTAAACGTTAGGATGCGTTACAGGGGGAGGGGGGGTCAGAAATCTTCAATAATTGCGTGACGTAATACTTGAACGGTCCCTTATACAGGGTGGCTAAATTAAACCACCACCATCCTAAACTCTAGCTTGACTCTAGATGATGATATTATTTGCAAGCTGACTTTCTGTGATACATCATCTTTTCAGCGATTGACCTCGTGCTTAGTCGATCTGCTTAGACCTTGATCTAGCGAGCCTGGTAATAGGGTGTTATCCTCAAAAAAAATATTTAGTCCGTAAGTTAGATTATCAAAAAATATTAAACACGTATTTTTTGCTTTATCTGATACTCGATAAATGACAAAGATACAGCGCTTCAAAGATCTGAAATTTAGCGCTTTACGTTACTTGACAGGTAAAATTTTACACACTTAGTGACGTCACGCGGTACTTGAACGCGCTGTATCTTCATCATTTTTAGTTTGTTGAACAAAAGAAAAAATGAGGAAGCAATATGTTTGTGTAATCTAATAGTAGACTATTTTTTTTTTTAAGAAAATAGCCTATTTAATAAGGCCCATTGCCCATTTGATCTTCGTAATCAGGAGGAAAATCAGACAAATTGATCATGTTTTTTCAGCCCCGAAGGGGTAGACAAAGTCAAAGGGGCAGCAAGCCCTTTTAACCACATTCAGCCAAAAACAAAACTGGGCAGGGTTAGCAGGAAAATTGTGAAAAATTAGTGACAAGTGGCTATCTCGTCGCCTACACAATCACATACCCAAAACCTGATATACCATTAGTCGCCTTTTACGACATGCTTGGCGAGGAACACAGTTGGCACATTCTTTTTTTTAGTCCCAGACCAACATGGAACATCTATATTAAATTTTAAAATATCAATGTCGTAAAAGAAATTATTGTTGTATGTTGTAAAATCATATTGATTTTAAATTATATTGAGTTTACGATTTAAAATTTTACAAAAACTGCTTAATATTTCGTCCTTTGACTATACGAACTAGTGACGTCATAACATGACAAGCATATACAAAATCTATGAAGTGATTACGTTTTGACAGCTCTTAAAAAGTATCTCATTAAGGGTTTTTAAAAATACAAAATCCGCTAGGTGGCACGAGGGAGTGGCTCCTTGTTGACAGCACGTCAGTTTGGTCTGACAACTAACCAATGAGGAGGGTGACAAGAACGCACTTCTCAGTAACGCCATCTTTTGGATGTTTTAATTCAAAAAAACCCTCATTGACTTGCCAGTCAACATGGCTATTGGCCCAGCGACGTGAAGTGAGTCTTGGCCTCCGATAATAAGAGCCTCCGTCTGTCCTAAGCTTTGTTTGGAGCTAGGAAATTCGTGTGCGCCTGAAGAATATATCTAATCTTGTACTTAATTATTTCAGGTATCTAGGTGAAAGGTTGGATCTGCCGCAACTATTGAGGATAAACCACCCAGAGAACGATGACACCTGGTCCCCGAGAGATATCTGCGACGGCTGGGCCAAGAAGAGGGGCTACCTCACCGCCAAGACTGCGAGGTGAGCATCATCACATATATATTGTAGAACTACACACATATAAATGATAATAAAATAATAAATAAATATCCGACTACATTGATCTGACTCACATTCAGTTGGCACATTCTTTGTGAGTTGTCTTTGTGGACAAATTAAAACGTTTTTTTTTTTTCACAGATTAGACACGTACAGAGCAGCTAACAGCCTTCTGAGAATGGCTCTCGATGGCAAGATATGTCTATGGTTGCGACCACCCGGATTCACAGAGAACAAAGGTACAGACTCCATGAAGATGGTTCTATTGTCTATTTCGCAATTCATAACTAACTAGCTAAACTTCACGCCACTTCCCTAGCGGGGTAGGCAGAGAGAACCGAACGCCATATGGCACGATCATTACACACCTCACTCGCCTCTACAACATTCATGATCCTTTTCACACAAGCTCTACGGTTTTTATGACTCCTAACATCACCTTCTGTTAACACACGACCAATCTGGTCGTGGTAGGTGAGCCTGGGCCTTCCGCAGCTCCTACATCGGAATTCATCGCGTAGAATTTTGAATTAAGTCTAATAAACACATAGCAGAAGGTATAATATTTATTGACTAAGATAAGTCTTTGGAACTGACTCCTAATGACGACATAACGACATGCTAAGCAAGAAACACAGTTGGCACATTCTGTTAAGTCCCGGGTGGGTTAGATAGGAAATTTAATGTATTTTTTCTTATAATATTAATATATCTTTACAGAATCATTCGAATCTTGCAAAGAGATCAAATACGTGAAATGGGTGCAAGCGCTCACAGCGACCGCGGAGTCCCTGGACTCGAGTCCCGTGACGTCATCGTCCGAGAACGAGGAGTCTGAACAGAGCCACGCGGAGGACAGCGAGAGTGAGGGGGACGAGGCGGTTGGGGTGGCCAAGAACCAGTTCATGGCGTTGTTGGATGCTGATGATTAGATGATGATGATTACGGGTGATGATGATGATGATGAGTGATGATGGTTTCCGCCTGTGCGGATGTTAAGTATTTGGCTTGTGTAATATGGTTTTACGCATGATTCAGCCTGAGTATTGCGTCACGCAATACTCAGGCTGAATCATGCGTAAAGCAAGACTCTTGCGGCGGTCTTGCATGCCGTTATCTCGCAGACTCAATCTTGTTCTTGATCAAACGTTGCTTGTCGCTTGGTCCTGTGTTAAGACCAAGCCATCCATCTTCCTAGCGTTATGTCCCGTGCTTAGACGGGGTCCGCTTAGACCATGATCCAGGATTTAGCGAGTCTGGTAATTACATTGAAGCGACTGCCGATCTGACCTTCGTAACCCTAAGATAGGGGAACCAGACAATTTTTGGATCATGGTTACAAATCCAAAGTTGTTTGAATTTGCAGGTTTCATCACGATGTTTTCCCTCACCGTCGAGCTAGTGGTATAAATACGTACATAGATTTGAAAAATCCAGCGGTACATGCCCGGGTTTGAACCCGCACTCCTCGGTTAAGAGGCGCGTGTCCTTACCATTGAGCTACCACCGCTCGTGTTAAGACCAAGCAACAAGCAACATTTAAGCAAGAACAAGACTAAATCTGCATGATGACGACGTGCAAGACCGCTGCAAGAGTCTTGCTTTGGGCAAATTGCGTGATTTTTGATGTTAGGTGTTTGATCTGGATTCTGCGTGATTTTCGGCCTTCGTCCTTAGTTATGTTTGGCTTCCGTCTTACGCAGTTCGTCAATTATGTTCGTGAGTTTGGTCTTAGATTTCACGGCTTTAGTCCTGATGTGTGATTGTGTGATGTTCGGTCTTCGATCTCTGTATTCGGTTGTGTTACGCAGTATTCAATAATCGCCCTGCTATATGATCGGCTTTCGTCTTGATTATCTATCGGCGTTCATCTTAGCTTTGGCCTTCGACGACGATAGAATTTTGTGGTATTATTCATCTTATACAACATTCGGTTTTCGGATTGAATAATATTCGACGTTCGATCTACACGACTTTTCGTATTTCGTGACGAAACTTCTTTCGAAATTTGTTTTTGTTATGATTATAATTAATAACTGAACATTATGTTTTTGGAGTGTTAAAAATAAAGTTATATGTTAAGTATTGGAATATAATGTCTCTCTCCAATACTGTTTTACGTTGCACCGTTTTGAATATAATAAAAATAAATTTTGCATTTATATAATTATTAAGTTTAATTGTATGTGGTCAACTTATATATAATGTGCTTAAATAATAATAGGTAAGATGACACCAGCTATCTTTTAACATATTTTATGAGCTAATAATACTATGTTCACATCGATTTTGTACGGAAATACGAAAGTGTGACGTCACTGATCAGTATACTATAACAACTAAGTTTTCAAAGCAATTAAAATTTAAATGTACAAATGATTTAATGTCTCTATCTATGATATGTACATACATAACATCACTCCCGTAATCCCCAAAGGGAGAGGCAGAGTCGAAAGGGCAGCAAGCCCCTTCAACCACATTTAGCTACAAAATAAAACTGAACTGGGTTAGATAGAAAATCTCAAAAAGTAGTGGCAAGTGGCTTGCTAGTCGCCCACACATTATTATATGTGATTTATAATGTGTTACAATGTCTCGGAATCTCTTTTCAAGGTGTCATCATTCCTGTTAAATGCGTTTTTTTTAATTCTTAGTTGTCTTAATTTAATTTATTAATCCACATGATGTATAAGGCTTTTGCTTTGAATTAGGAGGAATTCAACTTGAATTATAATATGGAACTGCAATATAAATAAATAAATAATTAATAAATCTTTCAGACTGACACACCAATTCCCTAGTACCAAACTAAGCTTATGCTTGTGCTATGGATACTAGGTGAACGGATAGACATACTTAAATACGTTTATAAACATCCATGACTCGAGTACAAATGTCCATGTTCATCACACGAAACATTTGCCCCTAGCGGGATTCGAACCCGCGACCCTTGGTTTCGTGGCCAGGGTCTCTGACCACTCGACCAACGGGCCAGTCAAATATAACACCATGTTTAGGGTTTCATCAATAAAACACTGAAGTTTAGTTGTATTGTTTCATGGATCCCGTATAGACTATCGTTCCTGCATTAGCAGGTTCGCAAATCAAAACTATTACCAAGGGACTTCCAAACTGTTTTGGGAAAGAGACTCTTTTTCCAAATTATCTGATATCTTTGACCTCTCCGGTGCGAAAATCCTTTATAGTTTTTTCCTATAGTATATCTAGGTCTAGGGTGTAGCCGTCCTCTGGAGACTTTAAAAGGGGTATGTGAAGCCATAAGTTTGAAAAACCCTGGTATATATATATATATAATATAATATATATATTAGCAATACTATCGATAGTATTGCACTAACAGACATCGATACTATCGTTTGTCCTATCGATCGTATATATGATTTAGCCGTTATACTATAAATTTTTCGGCAACACTAATTTCATTGAAGACTGAAAAATAACGAAGGCACCTAATAAGAGATAGGTAATCTAATCTGTAGAAGTAATGTCTTTGCCTAGTTATAGTCTCGAAGAGATGAAGAATTATATTTTATATTAGCATTTGTGTACGCTTAAAATGGACGTAATGTCAAAATCTACCAGACCTCTCATTACGAATCTGTCCTTTTAGAGTTATGGGGCGGATGCAATTATAATGTTTCGTCTAAACCTATTCATTCATTATCACCTTATTTGGTTTTTCCCGACAAACTATTCGCTTTGTCACCCAAATCTAACGCACATTTGTCTAATACGTAATCTCTTACGACCAAGTTCAGGGTTTAAAATTTACCTGTAAACGATTTGATCATATTAAGTTCAGAAAATATAACAGACAGACTTTCACATGTTCAATATTAATATAATTCCACAATACATACTTACATAATTGTTAACTTGAGAATTATATTTTTGTACTTTTTCGAAAAATGTGATCTTTCAAATCTTTCAATCTTAATGTCTTTGTTGTAATAATCTTAGCATAGTGTGTAGATTAAAATATTTAACTTTTAACTTGATTAACATTAACAACATTATAACAATTATTATGAATTTAAAATGATGTAGTCTCAGATAATGTGTTATTTTATACAAATATTGTCGTAAGTAGAGCTACTTGTGTGGTGTCATTATTTGTTTATTTATTAAAGTATTTCTTTTTTGAGAGTACGTCGGTAGTTGGCCGAAGGCGGCCTTTACTACCTACCAGGTTGGCGGGGGAGCGGGAAACTCTCACCCCTAAATTATTAAAGTAAAATAAATTGGCGGCAAATATATGAGAAAACCATAGATTATATTAAAAATATCGTCCATTGTCGATAGTCTTTTATTAGTTGTGCGAAGCTGGTATGTTTACTATTTTAATTAATTGTAAAAAAGACCATTTATATTAAAGCTAAGTCACGTAATCTGTAAATTTTCCCGGCATAAAAGTAGTGAATGTCTTGTATTGAGGTCCAATTTTATGGTTTTGGCATGAAAACCTAATAAAAACTCGAGTAACTTTCAATTTTATTATTCAGAATCCAGTTTAAAATCGTGCAGATTATTTCGTTATGGCGCCAAAAACTAAACATTTGCTACCTCTATCACTATCGCTCGTACTAAGGTGCGTGCGAGAGAGACAAAAAGATTTCTCATTGTGCGTATACAGAATGTTTTCACATCCTGCTGTTCAATAAGAGAATGAGTAGTACATGTCAGCTTTAATTAACTGAATAAAGACAATAGGGACTATACAAGGCAACGTTTCTATCTAATTTGTTTAATGAAAATATAATTTGATTAATGAATAATGTTATTTTTTACATTTGTTTTACTTGAGCACCAGATTATTTAAAATCCGGCCAAGTGCGAGTCGGACTCGCATACAAAAGGTTCCGCACCATGATCTTTAAAACGGAAAAAAAATACCCTATTAATTTATGGTTTTATATACTTATAAATTATCTATCTATCACTATTGTTGACTTAGAAGTCTTTAGCAACACAGTTAACTGTGTAAGCGTAATTTTTTAATGTTGTAAGTTTGTAACGTTAACAAATAATATTTATTGCTTAATAAATTTTATTAAAATTAGTTTTGATTTTTATTTTTTTGAGCGACTTCACTACAATTTGATAATTAACACTCACTGTCATTACAATTTGATGATGACTTTTAAGATACCGTCTAAATATTAGCGAATGACACTGAACTCTAAGGCCTCGTCCTGAACGCCAGCGGGCGGCGCGGGCGAGAATAAGATTTACGTGAACTCTCCGGTGAGCACGAAACTATACCTCCGAAACCTAGGTACATAAATTATGCTAAATTAAAAAGTGAAAGTCCCATCAAAATAAATTATTAGACGTCACCATTGGCACGTTTTCGGGGGGTCTCTTGAGGAGAATAGCTCGAAGATGAAAGTCAATTCTGCCAAAAATAAAACTGGGCCGGATTAGATAGAAAATTGTGAAAAACTAGTGACGATAGGCTATCTCGTCGCCTACACAATCAAATACCCAAAACCCCATGTACCATTAATCGCTTTTTACGACATAATATGCAAGAAACACAGTTGGCACATTCTTATTATGCTGGCCATGCTGGCCATAAACATGTACATTATAAATATTAGAATAGAGAAGACAGCAAAAATGTCAGAAGAAAAAACAATTTTTGTATTCATATTGTTATTAATTGCTACAATATGTCTTTGTTACATAAAAGTTTATTTTGTATTCCAATCGTTTCCACAGACCTACATTTGAATAAGTCGTTTCAAGTTGAAATCTACATTTATGACGATTTGGCTTAAAATAATTTAATCCAATGCTAGGCAAAACTCACGTGCCTCACTAAACTGTCAGTTAGCTGCCAAAAAGTGCCAAAAAGCAAAATGGCCGAGAAAAAGCTATGAAGTCTTCTTCGTAGTTAAAATATTTTTTACGCTTTAAATAAAATTCAATGCAAAAGTGGTGAAATTGTTTTTGAATTAATCAAAATGAAGGAGATTGATATAAATATCGAAGGGTTTAACGTCAACGGGATATGTGTCGGGTGTCTCAATTACAATCGAAAAATGTTCTATCAGAGCGAAGTCAAAGAATGTTTTAAAATTTTGGGTGATATTGATGTAAGTACTGCTCGAATAATTATCTAAAATTATTATTTGGTGACTATTTGCAATAATTATGGCATCTTTTGTAATATCTTGTGTTATAAATTTAATTTATACGATTGTAAACAAGAACAAAAAGTATTGGAAACGCCATTGTTGTTTCTTTGTTTTTTAATTTGTTTGATAAAATCTTTTGATAGGGCAATACGCTACAACTCGTATTAAGTAATTTTTTTCTATGATGAAACATGTTATATAATGTAGGATTCTACGACTTAGATTTCTATTGACTATGTTAAATATGTTTATTATTGATTTTGTATGTAGTAACTAGGTGCTCCCCATTCCTACATGCATAACGCGGACTTCAAGCCAGAAGGCGTAAAAATAAGGAACCTCTTTTTTATAAAGTAATTTGTTAAAACTTTTACCCAACACAAAAAAAAATAGTATATCATTCTTAAAGATAAACTAGTTTTGAAAGATTCAACAAATTACTTTTAGACATATGACCAAGGGTAGGATATTCTTTTCATATAAAAAAAAAAAAAATTCAGTCGAATTGAGAACCTCCTCCTTTTTTTTGAAGTCGGTTAAAAAAGGACGAGATTTGCTTACAAGCCCCTTTGGTTTAAAGTCTGCGGAGGCACAGGGTGAGGCTCCTGTGCTGCATGACTATAGAAATTTATTCTGATTATTCTGAGATAAAAACTTTGGTACCAGTATAACTATTAACTAATTTAGCGCACTATAAATACATACAGTCACTTTGACATTCTTAGTGCTTCTCATACATGCTGCATAGTCACTATGGCTCCTAACATTACCTTTGTTTGTAAAACAACAATTTGGTTATAGTAGGTGAGTCTGGGCCTTCTGTGATACTTAAGTACATCCTCCTTAGAAGGAAAGAACAATATAATTTACTAATAATAATGTCTGATTATACATTATTACATATCAAATTTCCGTCTTCCATGTACCTAGGTGCCCGATGGTCTGTCAGTGCAGGTTTGCTGGGAATGCCTTGCTCTAGTCCAGAGCACCATGAAGTTCCAGCAACAAATCAACACATCTTTTGAGATACTCAGCAACTATTCTAAAGAGGTAAATAATTTGTTTTTGTTAATTTAGGGTCTTAACATTAAATCGCTGAATTTTTATATATTTCATTATTATTTTTGAAACCCCTACTTCTCTTTTAAAAACTTACGTGATCAATAAGTAATTCCATAAAAATTCAACGAAATGTGGCAAAGGAGGGGTCAAAATCTAAAATATTGAAAATAAAAAGAAGCTGTTTTTTCATATTTCCTTTTTTCTAATTATCCAATTGACAAATGTGACGTTACCCAAGGAGGGTTTCATAAGTGTGACAGAGACATGGGAGGTCAAAAAACCATTAAATTTGTGTTACATAGTTTATAAATTGCCCATTAGATGTATACATACCCCTGTAACAAATTGAGTGTTTAAATGACTATAAAATAACAGTTTTATATCTTCCAGCACACATTCCTGAACTCCCCATCGGACTTAACCGAGTACGCTACAAGTCGCTTCAGTGTCTCTAGCGTGACGGAAATGTGTGTACACCCCGAGAGGTTCGAGGAGAAGGCTGGCACTAACATCAAGAGTGAGAAGGGCATTAATCAGGTGGAGGTGGAGTTGGCTTTGCTGGGTATGTAATGATAATATCATGTCTGGTCAGTCACATACATTTTAGATTTCATATAGACTTGACACAGACAGATGTCGCTACAGGTATCATTTAGACTGATTGAGAGATAAAACCGAATAAAAACGTTATTTTTTCACTATTAAAAAATGCTTTTTTCATGAAATAAGTTATTTACGTCATTTCTTAGATAATTTATTAAATTTAGGTAAAAAACATGTTTATAAAATACTTTCTTCAGAAGCAAACCAAAATAATCTTTGATTTAAAATTATGAATTTTACACAGATAGTGTATATTATTACTAAGAAACAACTAACCTGTGCTTGTAGCGCCATCTTGTATTATTCGTGACAAACAGACTAAACTTTGCTGTAGTTCCAATTACTCACCACTGTCGCTGTTCTTGCGCGAGTTATAGCAGTACCTTTTCAAGTATGGGCAGTGACCCTCTGTTGTACGTAGTATATTATTACTCCGTGATAATATCCTCCTAACCAATTTCATGAATACTTATGCTCACTATAACGTCGCTGCGGTGGTGGCGTTATGTGGCGGGTCGTTACATTCCCTTAAATATGGTTGAGTGAAGCGATGGCTGACACATACGTCATGCTTGGGAACAGGTGCCACCTTGGGGGACTAGCCTGCTCTGGTCTGGTTAATCTATGCTTAAATTTTGTAAACATCGTTTATATTTTGGTGTCTCACAAGCCGTCTTGACATGGTACAGAAGCAAATATGATATACACCCTGAAAGATGTTGTTGTAAAGAGTTAACTAGCGAGTTTCTTGCCGGTTTCTTCTCGGTAGAAGCAACATTCCGAACCGGTGGTAGATTCATATTATTAGTTGATTTTCTTGTTAGATTGACGATTCATAAGTGTTTACAGCCTTGTCACCATTCCTCATTGGTAGGTTGTCAGAACAAACTGACATGCTGTCAACAAAGGGCCAATAGTGACAGTGATGAGACCACGAGACTCCCTCGTGCCATCTGGCGGTTTTTGTATATTTTAAAACCCCCATTGATTGTCATTCAAATACTCTTTGCACTACTGTACTATATTCATAATTAATTGAACCACTAAAATAAACCTAAATTGTATTCACCATCATGTAGAATATATTTGACATAAAAATGTTAAATTGAAGCATCGAATAAGTAAATCCTCTATTTCCAGACGAGGAAGTTAAAAAGGAAGAAGATGAGGAAGGACAGGATAATTTCTCAGAGACTTTCCTTGATGACTTCCCAACGGAAGACCGGGACGATACTTCTGAGGACGACGTCCAGCTCTCCCAGCTGCAGCAGAGCAAAGAGAAGAAGGAAGGAAAGAAGAAGAAGGGTCGGAAGAAGAAAGGGGAAGAGGTGAGAGGAAAGAGAGACATTATAATCTACTTAGTGGTAGCCCACTTCGAAATATTAACAATATATAAGTCCTTTTTAAAGCCTTATATATAAAAAAAGAGATTTTGAATTTGAATTTGAATTATCTGTATAGAGTGACATCATCCCTATTCATTCGTCCACAGACCCAACCCAAAAAGATTGAAGCCCCCGAGGCGAAGAAGCTCCTGAGCCTGCCCGAGGAGCTGGTGGAGGTGTTCACCATGACGGAGGAGGAGATGTGGGCGCAGCGCGCGCAGGACCTGGCCAGCAAGGTAGGCTTTAGTCCAGTTATATTGGGGCCAATTTTGCTTATAATAGTGAGCGGTGGTAGCTCATAACTCAATGGTAAGGACACGCGCCTTGTAACCGAGGAGTGCGGCTTCAAACCCGGGCACGTACCTCTGGATTTTTCAAATCTATGTACGTATTTATACCACTAGCTCGACGGTGAGGGAAAACATCGTGATGAAACCAGCAAATTCAAACAGCTTTGGATTTGTAACCATGTTCCAAAAATTTTCTGGTTCCCTATCTTAGGGTTACGAAGGTCAGATCGGCAGTCGCTTCAATGTAATTACCAGACTCGCTAAATCCTGGATCATGGTCTAAGTGTCTAAACACGGGACATAACGCTAGGAAGATGAATGCTAATAATATGGTCAAATAGTAACATAAGCCTTTTTTTAAGCTAGATATTTAGTATATTGTTGTACTTAAATAAGCAAGATGACTAAAAAATTATGTTAAGTCCGTCAGTTAAATTATAAAAAAATATTGAACACGTATTTTTTTATTTATTTGTCAAACAAACATTGACGAAGATACAATGCATTAAATTTGCACGTGACGTCAAAATAGTGACGTCGCAAGCCCCCACTGCAAAACTTTGATGCTCTTTATCTTTGTGATTTTTTGTTAATTTGATAAAGCGAAAAATATGTGTCTAGTATTTTTGCATAATCTACAGAACACATAAGTAAGTTCATCACACGAATGTTTGTCCTGGGTTGAGATCGAACCCACAAAAAAAAATATATATAAAATAAATATCCGACTACATCACATACATTGATCTGACTCCGAGGTAAGTAGCTTAAGCACTTGTGTTACGGATATCACAATCAACAGTGGTATTACAAATATATACTTAAATATCGGATATTAACACCCAGACACAGAACAAACATAAGTATTCATTACACGAATGTTTGTCCTGGGTGGGGATCGAACTCACAACTCTTGGCGCATGGGGCAGGGTCACTACCGAATGCGCCATCGAGCCAGTCGGCTGGCTAGTAGTATGTATGTACGTATGCTTTGTCCTTCAGGAGTTCCAAGACAAGAAGTACAAGTGTGAGTCGTGTCTGATGTCGTTCAACACGCAGCGCTTGATGAACGAGCACATGATTGGGAAACACAATGTGGTAAGTTGCCGCTTCTATCCTAAAGTACGATACATACGGGGCCATCCATAAAGTACGTCACACGTATTCCATGATTTTATGGTCCCCCCCCCCCTCCCCCCTGTCCTTGTCACAGCTGGTCACATTTGTGGGACTCCCCCCTCCCTAGTGTGACATCACATGTTTTGCAATTTTACATTCAGAAATTGCAAATTATTATGATACTAGCTGTGCCAGCGGTGTCACCCGCGTTTATGGTTAATATTATAAAGACTATTTCCGTCATACATGATTTATATGTAACTTTAACCATTAAGGCTGCACACGCTACGGAAGCTTAAAAAATTGAGTAACTTCTCCCGTTTTCCCAACATTTCCCTTTACTACTCTGCTCCTATTGATTGTAGCGTGATGAAAAGTATACTATAACCTGCCCAGGAGTATGAAGAATAATTGTACCAAGTTTCGTTAAAATCCGTCGAGTAGTTTTTGTTTCTGTAAGGGACAGACAGACAGACAGACAAAAATTTTACTGATTGCATTTTTGGCATCAGTATCGATCACTAATCACCCTCTGATAGTTATTTTGAAAATATATTTCATGTACAGAATTGACCTCTCTACAGATTTATTATAAGTATAGATTATTAAATTTTAAAATGTGATGTCACGAAACTTGGGACCCCTCCCAGCCCTTGTCACACCATGTCACACATCGTAGACCCCCTCCGTCCCCCTTAACGAGGGACGTACTTTATGGATGGCTCCTACCTACCTAATCCACCGACCCGGCGACACAGCAGTGGCTTATCATACTTGGTAATATAAAAAAGAAATAAATATTCCACGACATCACATATGTGATTAAGTAGGCGACGAGCTAGCCACTTGTCACTCCTTTTTCACAGCTTTCCATCCATCCCAGCCCGCTGTCCCATGTTGGTCTGGGACTTAAAAATAAAATGCCAACTGTGGTTCTTGCCTAGCATGTCGTAAAAGGCGACTAATGGTATATCGGGTTTTGGGTGTGTGATTGTGCGGGCGACAGGTTGGCCGCTTGTCACTGCTTTTTCACAATTTTCCATCTAACCCAGCCCGACTTTGTTTTTGGCTGAATGTGGTTGAAGGGGCATGCTGCCCCTTAGACTCTGCCTACCCCTTCGGGGATTATGGGCGTGATGTTATGTATCTATGTACATCACATACATACATTGATCTGACTCCGAGCTAAGTAGCTTAACTTACAAATATATACTTAAATATTGGATATTAACACCGAGACATAGAACAAGCACAAATATTCATCATACGAATATTTGTCGTGGGTGGGAATCGAACTCACAACTCTTGGCGCACGGGACAAGGTCACTACCGAATGCGCCATCGAGCTTGTCAAAACATACTTGCACTAGCGGTTTCACCCGCGTAGTTCGCGTTCCCGTGGGAATATAGGGATAAAATATAGCATAGATATGTTACTTTCGGGCAATATAAATAAATACTAATCTTTCCTCTTTATAATTTTAGTATAGTTAGAAGAAAATCTATACTTAATATTGTATAGAGGTAATATTTGAATTTGTGTGTGTGTATGTTTGTAATGATAAACTCAAAAACTACTGTGCCGATTTCAAAAATTCTTTCACTTTTGGAAAGCTATATTATCCGGAAGTAACATAGGCTATATTTTATCCCCATATTCCCATGGGAACGGGAACTACGCGGGTGAAACCGCGGGGCGCTGCTATGTATAATATATAGTTATACATAAAGAGGATAGATTTGATTGTTTGCATTGAATAGGCTCCGAAACTACTAGAGCTATTTTAAAAATTCGTTCACCAATGGAAAGCTACTTTATCAGCAAGTAACATAGGCTATACTTTATCCCCGTATTCCCACGGGAATATGAAGATAATGATGTCGGCGACACGAACCCGCGCGACATGTCGGCGTGTTGCGTGCGCAAGCGCTCAGTTGCCGACGACACTCGAGCTGACTAACCCGCCGATATAATGTTCATTCGACAAACGTCTTTGGTGTATAACGTCCGTGACATCGCGGGGCGCGGGTTTGACCTGCGCCGGGACTAATAGTGTTAATGAAACAGGCCTTTGTCCCAGGTCTGTGTTGCAACTGTCTTAAATTTCAAAAGCCTTACAAATATTAATAGTCAAAACATTTATAATAAGCATGGATTTATGCTCTAACTCCTAAGCATTAAGGAGTTATAACCTTTATCACCAATTCCCCTCTGTAACTTGATAGAATACTATCAACCATCTTTATGAGTCTATAGTTTTTAGCATGGGCATAAAAGATCTGGCTATATTCATTCCCTTCTCTTAACAGTTAAGGAGTTATGCCTTACATCATCAGCTCAGCTACATCAGATGATGGTTAGACCATGATATTTTCTTTATAACATGATAAAATGGGTAATGTTCGTGGGACTCGCTTACTTCTGCAGCAGGATACCCTTTCCGACAAATATGGTAGTGGCCAGGGTAGATCCATTGAAACTTCAGGATTAGGGATTGCGATTCATCGGTGTGCTTGCAGAAAATGCCAATGAAAAGTTAAAATTGTGTGGAATCCAGCTGCATTACTTGACGGAGCATTGCAATGAGGGTTTTCAAAAATACAAAAACCGCCAGATGGCGCGAGGGAGTCTCGTGGTCTTATCACTGTCACTATTGGCTCCTTGTTGATAGTATGTCAGTTTGTTTGGACAACTAACCAATGAGGAGGGCGACAAGACCGCAAGTTACAGTTACGCCATCTTTTGGATGTTTTAATTCAAAAAACCCTCATTCCTTGTATGGATTACCGTCCAGCGGCATTTTCGGCGGCGGAACCAGCACATGTCGTTGGATCCAGCATTGTAATCCCTAGTCTTGAGCGTGATCCTGGATTTTGCTTACTATCACACAGAAAGGCGAGGTGTGCTACCAGTGCGACGTGTGCAAGGCGTACTTCCTGACCAAGGAGCACGTGTTCGCGCACCGCGCGCTGCACCTGAGCGCGTACCGCTGTCGGCGCTGCGGGCGCGCCACCGCGCTGCGCGGCCTCGCGCGCCGCCACGCGCGCGCGCACCTGCCCGCGCCGCGCGCGCCCTGCGCCGACTGCGGCAAGGCGTTCAGGTGAGGAGTCGCTGCGGGCGCGCCACCGCGCTGCGCGGCCTCGCGCGCCGCCACGCGCGCGCGCACCTGCCCGCGCCGCGCGCGCCCTGCGCCGACTGCGGCAAGGCGTTCAGGTGAGGAGTCGCTGCGGGCGCGCCACCGCGCTGCGCGGCCTCGCGCGCCGCCACGCGCGCGCGCACCTGCCCGCGCCGCGCGCGCCCTGCGCCGACTGCGGCAAGGCGTTCAGGTGAGGAGTCGCTGCGGGCGCGCCACCGCGCTGCGCGGCCTCGCGCGCCGCCACGCGCGCGCGCACCTGCCCGCGCCGCGCGCGCCCTGCGCCGACTGCGGCAAGGCGTTCAGGTGAGGAGTCGCTGCGGGCGCGCCACCGCGCTGCGCGGCCTCGCGCGCCGCCACGCGCGCGCGCACCCTGCCCGCGCCGCGCGCGCCCTGCGCCGACTGCGGCAAGGCGTTCAGGTGAGGAGTCGCTGCGGGCGCGCCACCGCGCTGCGCGGCCTCGCGCGCCGCCACGCGCGCGCGCACCTGCCCGCGCCGCGCGCGCCCTGCGCCGACTGCGGCAAGGCGTTCAGGTGAGGAGTCGCTGCGGGCGCGCCACCGCGCTGCGCGGCCTCGCGCGCCGCCACGCGCGCGCGCACCTGCCCGCGCCGCGCGCGCCCTGCGCCGACTGCGGCAAGGCGTTCAGGTGAGGAGTCGCTGCGGGCGCGCCACCGCGCTGCGCGGCCTCGCGCGCCGCCACGCGCGCGCGCACCTGCCCGCGCCGCGCGCGCCCTGCGCCGACTGCGGCAAGGCGTTCAGGTGAGGAGTCGCTGCGGGCGCGCCACCGCGCTGCGCGGCCTCGCGCGCCGCCACGCGCGCGCGCACCTGCCCGCGCCGCGCGCGCCCTGCGCCGACTGCGGCAAGGCGTTCAGGTGAGGAGTCGCTGCGGGCGCGCCACCGCGCTGCGCGGCCTCGCGCGCCGCCACGCGCGCGCGCACCTGCCCGCGCCGCGCGCGCCCTGCGCCGACTGCGGCAAGGCGTTCAGGTGAGGAGTCGCTGCGGGCGCGCCACCGCGCTGCGCGGCCTCGCGCGCCGCCACGCGCGCGCGCACCTGCCCGCGCCGCGCGCGCCCTGCGCCGACTGCGGCAAGGCGTTCAGGTGGGGCGAGCTGCGGCCGCGCTGTCTGCGCCTGCTTACACACTACTGACGGTGCCTGTCTGTTCCAGCACCAGGTCGAAGCTGAGCTACCACCGCACGAAGTATCACAAGGAGAAGCTGCAGTGTGACTGCTGCGGGAAGGTGTTTGCCAGCAAGATGACGCTCAAGTACCATCTCAAGTGAGTGGATTGTGAGTTAGGACCCTATGTGGTTTCAGGTCTACGGGAGCCTCAGGCTGGGTATTCCAATGTTAAAATTACTCAGTAACAGCCCGGAGTCTGGAAGTTGGCG